>JADLZL010003912.1:0-600000 GCA_015844335.1 Chrysopogon serrulatus
CATTGCATATCTTATTCTCGTTGCATGTGGTTTGCTAGCCTCGTAGTTACTTGGGATCCTGCTTTGTTGCAATAGGTTACTTATATGTTAAAGTAGCATATCTTATTTCTTGTTGTGACAAGAAACTGCCTAAACAAAGCCTTCCTTTTGACACACAGTGTGGTCAACATGCCTTTTGTTCCCATCGCTGGCATTAAACAATCATGCACAAAGTATATTGCTTTGGTTGTGCTCTACTCTAGATGAAACTACCGAAACCTTGTGTGGGTGTTGGAAACACCGAAGGCTGCCATGGGGCCACTTAACCAACATCATGACAGACTCAAGACAAAGCCATGAAAGCCGCCACGACAAGGGAGGCGAGAGAAAGGTTGAGCGTAAAGCAGTCTGTTGTTAAACAAAAGAAAGAAAAGTGCATGAAGAAACAAGCGAGAGGAGGCAGGAAGAAGCCAAAGATCAAGGGTGCAGGTAGCAAGGGGAGCTAGAAAGCCATAAGAGATAGGAGTCATGCCGGAGTTCGTAGATCGCGGCAGGCAGCGTTAGAGGAGCCATGCAGCTAAAGCTGTAGTCAGTCTAATTTATATTGATAGGAGTACTGAAAAAGTCATGAGATGAGAAAGGATGACCGAATTTGTTTTTAATGCTACATTTGTGGCTCTACGGTTATGGAAACAACACGCAGTGCCCGCCGTTACATGTGGATTCTCAGCTATGCATATTACATGTTATTTTGAAAATGCTTGTTCAATCATGTGGGTTACTTTCGCCGTTACATGTAAACCCTGTAGTTGTGAAAACTACACATTTTCGAGTTTTCTCTGCAATCGTTATATATGAAGGTTTGAGTAAATGAAACTATAGTGGTATTAGCATGAGGGTCATGTGGGATAAGCGGGTTTCGATAACATCACATCTGTACAGTCGTGTATATGACATCTGTGTCGCATATAGAAAACACAAATAAAAGATTTATGAATCATGTGCTCAATCATACACATCAACTTGAGGAGGGAGAAACTTCATGAGATGAGAAACTAGTATGACATCTTATAATAACATGTAATCAGATACATCGTGATCGCTTAATGTCGCTTTCGGTTTGCTACAAGGTTCATGCTAAAATGATCTTGTGACATATCCGACATGGAGAAAAAGAGAAAATAGCCTACAACTAAACTAGAGTATCAATCTGTCTCCATTCACTTGTTGGCACCGTACTTCCGTGAAGTCGTATACATCAACAAAATTATGTTTTGAGTAGCACCTGCAAAGGCTGAAGTTTCCTGAATTCCAAATGGGGCGCTCGTGGTGATGAATCAACATGAGCGCGGAATGTCACAAAAAGTTAAAAAAAAAGAAAAAATGAAAAGAAACCACATACTTCCCAGATGAGAAAATCTTTCTTGCCATCCCATGAATCCATGAATTCCAGTATCACAAAGACAATGAGCTATCGAACCTTACATGAGAGCAAAAAGCAGGGTAAACAAATGTAACCGTGGTGCTTAGTGCTGTCGAAAAATGGGAGGATACGGTTGAGGGTGATAAATTGGAAAGCATACAAAGTTCTTTGCAGGATGAGGTATTCCCGAAAAATTCCACTCAAATTGAGACACATCACGATCGAGAACGCATCGCGAAAGGGTGCCGAAATTCTTGATCTGAAATAACAAAGTGAAACAACTAGAAAGTGTCGTGTGCACGAAACATTTGGCCGGAACTTAAAAACAACAAAATCGACAAGGAATGTGAAACAATCAGAAAACAGCAAAGTGAGGCTTATCAGCGCCGTGGAGGGTACACAAAGAGAAGCACCAACCAAGTCGCTAGCTGTGCTTCAAAATTGTGCCCTCCTAGTTGGCCGATCTGAAATTAATCGTTGCCTTTCGCGAACATATTGACGGCAAACCGAAGAGCCCGGTGGTCGCCAAAGAGAAATGGGAAGAAAATCTGCACAGCATGAATCCGGAAAAGAAAGAGTTAGGGAACCCACTAGAAACAAAAGTGTCATCCCACCATCAGCTCATAATAGCATGATCAGTCTAGCATAACGGATGCATATCTTTAAAAGGGTAAGAAGCTACATTAAGCTTTCTTGCGCATAGAGCCTAGTGCAGTCAAACTTTGTCCACTTTCGAAAGACTGCGGATCGAGCCATGAAGGCCTCGCCATGAAACACAGTGAGTGAGAGATGGGAGGTGGACCGCCAAAACTTCAAATGTCCAAAAGAAAAGAAGGCTATATATCATTGGCTCGCATCCGTCCGAGAGAAAAAGCAAACTTCCTGGGATCCTTTCCCTTTTCTCATAAAATGCATCATGTTGAGCTCGAGAGGTTGAATAAGTTAGTCCACAAAAGCCATTGTTTTGTTGCTAGCAAGCTGACTTGAAGGCCTCATAGAACTCCTCATATGTGATGTGGAAGTTGGAAATCTCAATGAAAACATGGCCTAGTAAGAGCAAAATGATATAAAAGAAACATAACTACTATAACATAGAAAATGTTACCAAAACAGTTTGACTATGTTCTAAGTGTCACAGACGAAGCTATTAATGTTTTAAAGTCAGCTTCTAAATCACTTTGCATAGACAAGCAACAAGCGACATTGGAGAAACAATCACACGCGGCATGGATCCATAGTGTGTGTAGGTGTGAAACAAAGATAAAGATGTACTCACGGTCTGCCGCTTTTGACCCTCTTTTCATGATGCCTTTCTTGAAAAGCCCTCTTGGCTGTGATAGCTGCCCACACATGTCTTTTGCTCCTCGTTGATCCTGATCTTTTGGGTTGGTTCGCGATTGCTGTCGATTGCCTTTCTCTTGGCTCTAGTCCTCTTATCACCGTGTCCTGGGCCCCCGTTGTGCGCCTAGAAGATAAAGTATGAGAACATAGTGAGAAATACCATATGCCAGAAACAAACAAAAAGTGACCAAAAGTGAGGAACATAGTGAGATTACCATCAGTGCTGGGGTCCTAACTCCTTGTCCACAGGGTGGTCGGGGTCACGCAGATGAGCGCGTAAGTGGCATAAAGAAACATAAATAGTGAGACTTTATTGAAAAGCAGTATGGTTGTAGAGGAAGAAAAAGGAAAAGAAAAAGGATCAGATACGCGAGGTGTTGGGCTCTACTGGATCTTTCTCCCACAAATATCTTCAAACTCGATCACCCTTTTGGAACAAATTAAATGAAGGCACCCCATCACTACATACGATGGGCTCAAATCTGTCGTGTCTTTGCGCTTGGAGGATGGAATGATTGCTTGTCTAGAAGCTTTGGCTCTTTTGGGAGGGGGTTACTTTCTATGGTAGGGCTAGAGTGCTTTGAGGAGGGGCTGTCTTGTTTAAATTTCAATGGAAATGAAGTCTTTGTTGAGATGGGACATCCTATCGACCAAATCATCAACACCCTCTTGCCTACGCCTCAAGTTAGCCTGGCTTTATCTTCAAAAACCAACTCTGGCCAAGTGTTTGCCAAAGATGGCGCTGTTTTGCTCTTTCGCGGGCGGCAATTGAGCGAACGCTGTTGTCAACATCTTGCTAAGCTCAGCGAGAGAATTGTGCTCAAACGGCAAGGAGGATTTAGCACTCCTGACGGGAAGGCAGCACTGGGCCAAATCAGCAGCATATATAAAATGAAATGCAGACCGAAATATAGCTGCAACATGGAAACAATGTGAGTATGGGGCTCATATTAGTCATGGTTTTGGTAAACAAGTATGGACACATGCTAGAGGATTGCAAACAAGTAAATGACCTGTAGGATGCAAACATGTGAAATGCAATCGAGTATGGCACGAAACCCCACCTCCCTAATGCCACACCGTAATGCGCCGATGCACTAAAAAGTCACACCTCGCGTGGCACTAGCATGCCAGGCTTTGGCTGGACTGAAGTGCCTGGCCGCTCATCCATCCCTTTCTGCCGGCTGGGGATCACCGGGAAGTCTAACTCCCCGACATTGGTTGTGAACGAGGCATGTTCTCACCCATGGGAGCGTGCGAGCGTAGCTCGCCACCGAGGCGCAGAAATAATTAAAAACCGAGGGAAAATAACATTCAAAAAGCAGTTTTCAAAATTAGGGGGAGACAAATGAATGGGTGGATGCACAGAAGAACACTCATTGTGTCTCCCTCCAAGAGCATTGAGTACTGCTGCTCAAAGTCTCGTCGACGTCATAACGAAGTCAACCTTGTTAAACTGCAAGTATCGGTGGGCAAAAGAGGTAGTTGATGCTTTGTGTGAAAGCACTATCAATGGCGGGGCCGTCTGCAGGGTGGTCCCATGTACCCAATCTGGCATAAACATGGGAAAAGCCAAAAATCATTTCATCTTGATACAGCATACAAAGTGAAAAGTGAAACATGGCATAGAGCATCGGCACGACATTAGTTGCAAGCATGAAAGCGGAGTTCCAAAAAGCTAGTGGCATGATCCGGTGCATAGAACAACAGAGCAAACAGCATAATAAAGCGGGCGAGCGAACGTATCGCTAAACAGCAGTGGCAAGGCAGCACCTAGGAAAGGTAAGCTTTGAGCTTTAGAGAGAGAGTTGAAACTGCGAAACTTCTGTGCGAACATCGGCTCGTCGATGATGTACCCGCCTTAACGTCATGATTCTGATTTGGGAGATACTCGCTTCAAAGTCTGAAACTGGCAAGTAACCGTGTTGATTCGGGCGCGGCGGGCCTGCGTGGACGCGGACACGCGCGCACTCCAAATGCAAGCAACACAAAGGCGCTCGCTCGAAGGTGATACGCGGTGTCTTTACTTCACCTCCCAGATCGTATGCCGCATTGAAATCGCATCCCCATCCAGAGAAAGGATCACGCATCTTCGGAATTCATGATATTCATCGGCTGCGTGCATGTGACCTTGATGGAACATCTCCACTTTGCACACCATAGTATGTGGGACACGAGCCTGCCTAGTCAAAACACGGCCATCGCCCTTGCACCTGAACTTTCTTTACATCAGAAGATGACCATGTTTGATCACCCCATGGCAGACAAGCTTCGATTGTGGATGGAGAAGTCTGACGGTCAGCAGAGCATCCAAAGCAGGCTCTCTATCCGACTATTTGAGCATCATCATTGAACTTCTTTTCTTTGACAAGATCACGGATCCCTACGCACCGAAAATCTCACAACAAATGCATCAGTCCCGCACTCACTCGTGTCGCCCACAAAGTTGTGGGGCGCTTTGCCGCCTTAGCAAAAGTAACAAACAGGTGGGTCATGTAGAAAGGGTGAAAACAGCTTGACATCAAGCTGAAACTAGCATAACAAAGATGAGTGAAACAAAAACATGCATTGAACCACATGGAACCATGGGTCTGATGAGTGTGCTATCAACTAAACTATATAGTAGAGTCACATATCGCCTTAGCATAATGGAAGACAGCTGTTAATGAAGTAGGAAAATATACATTTGAAAACAATAGTGAAACACTGCAGCGACAACCTTTTGAAACATAAAATGAATCACACGAATGTGCACTACGAGAAAAGCTTGATCCCATCAACATTGGCCACTACAGCTCATGGCATCAAAAATACCTTGCACATGAGGTATCCTTCGGCTTTAGCTGGTTTCTTAGCATCTTCTATGGTGTTATTTTAGCAGTAGATGCTGCCGCGACAGATTGGCCTGCCTTGCTTTGACAGATGATTCTCCGTGGGCTTGCTCTTCTGCCTCGCCGACATTTGTGCATACGCGCTTAGCCGAGCCACTCTCGCTGTAACACGGACAGCTGCTGCGACGTGTCATAAATGGGTTCATCGTCCTCTACTTGGAGGAAATGTAGTACTTAGATGGGGAGCCTTTACGGCGCGATCTCGTGGACACCCATCTAAAGCGACAAACAAAACAGTGTTGGTTAAAAACAAAAGGTAGGCGCATGTCCAATTGCATAGGTTTGATTCCACTCAGATGGGCACATTTGTTTTGCAAATCCAAAAGACTAGCGTCATCACATACTGTGATCAAAGATTCGTTTTCTCGGTCGCGGTCTCAGCCATTCCCACTGCCAAGTGCGGAAACAAACTAGTACATTGTATATTCTACCACTTGCTATTGCCTATGTTAAAATTGCAATCACGTAGTGCAGTTTTCCAAGACTAAAAACAGAATACTCACTATCGTAGAACCCATTATCACAAGGGGTCAAAAATAATAGCAGAGACTCGGTGGCCGACCTCCTATGCTTCATGACCTCTGTTAATTAGAGAGAATCACCCACCTATGTAAATTTAGGGAAAAATAAAACACAGGACCGTCAGCAGTGAGCCCACCGCTGTCGTGGGCCTTAGGGCAAGTATAGTAGTGGGTTGTCACCGCTGTAAGCTTAGAACCGACTCAAACACAAAGACTAAGAAACTTTGTAAAAGAGGTAAGTGAGCCATGTATTAATAGTGAAGAGCTAACTACTATAACAGCAAGCTGAGAGAAGGCTACAAAGAACCTTACAACCAACTAGTCAGCTGGATTATTAGTTTTGCTCTTAGGTCATCGGAAAGGTCACATGTCCCATGGATTTCAGCCCCCGTGTGCCGCCTTAGGTCATTGGAGGAGGTTGCCACACAACCATGTCTTGCACTTATGGTTCCTGGCTCATCACTCGTTGCTCAATGTAGAAGCCAGAAGCCTTGTGTCTGTAGTGGAGTTGTGGAGCCTCGCCGGTGGGTCACCGGAGCGCTAGCGGATCATGGTCCTCGTGCCATCTCGGCATGCAGCTTGTCTCGACATGTTGATGTGTTCTCGCTCCCGGTCATGGCCTAGGGATGCATGACCTATGTATGGCCCTCCTCGACACGTCCCCTGAGCAAATGACCTCGCAACGTGTTGCCCGGGTGTGGCCTGCTGGATGCACCCTTCCCTTTATCACGCTCTCATGCTTCCCTCAACTTGATAGAGCATAGATATAGAGATTTTTTACTTGTTTATACTTGTAGTTATAGTACTTAATAAACTAGGTGAAGCACAAAGTACTGCAAAAATGTCAACACCACCACTAGTTAGGAGCCCCAATCACCACCGGTTTTGCTAGTCGTTGGTAAAGTATTGGCCGATTTGAAACCGGTAGAGGTAGTGGGCTGTCAACGCTGGTTTAGAACTTGATCCGGCTGTGACGAGCACATGGTCATCACCAGTTCATCGGTTTATCCGGTGGTGATAATCCCTCTAATTGCAGTTGGTTCACTGCTTGATTTGGTGGCGATGAGCGTTGGTCACCACCGGTCAGTGATGCAATCTGACAAGTGACGAGTATTGATCAACACCCATCTATTGCTTGATCCGACATTGATGATTGTTGTACCAACACTGGATCATGGCTTATAACCCAACAGTGATGAGATAATGATGACCACTGGGACATCGTCTGATCTGTTGGCAATGAGCGTTTTATCACAATAGGTCAGTGTTCCAATCTTCTGGTGATGACTATTTGTTCGACACGCTAAATTGTTTGATTTGGTGTCGATGACGATGATGAGCATGGCATCATCTCTGTATTTTGCTTGATGGCGGTGATAATGCATTTCACAATATTTATGGAAATGAATCTTAATAGCATATTCAACAGACCATAAAGATACATTCATCAAATCCTTATATTATATCTTGTAGTTGAAGGTTGACAGGAGCAATCTAAGCTAACACAGAATGTGACGTAATACATGACAATGCTCTCCACCCAAACTTACATAATGTGTGGAATGCAACTTGTAGATTATCTGAATCCACTATAGTGTTGGAAGACTTCTTTAGGGTGTAGTGGGGTGGTGGTTGTTGCTTGAAGAAGAACCGCGCCCGTGGGTCTTGGGAATGGAGGCAACGGTTTGGTGGAAGGCCCTGTAGGCAAGGCGGACAGCAATGGCTTGAAGCTTGGCGGATTTGCGAATTCGGTGCTTTTCAAGTTGGTGCATGGAGCAAGTCTTGAGGAAGGAGGGCAGACACTACTTTCGTATCATGCTGTGTAATGTCTTGGTGAAAGCTTGGGCTTAGTCCATGGATAATGTAGAGGACTTGATTAATTGGGTTCTATGACGGGGTGCCCAGATCATCAGCCAACCGATCGGGACATGGACTTCATGTATAGGTGGAGTAGACGGGCATGGAAATGTCCCCCCCTGGAAGAAGCAACAAACTTTGGCATTGAGGTAGATGGCTTGTCAATATGTTGTTGCCGAACAAATTGTAAATGCCACACCACGTCTTGGTTGGTGGAGTATGACGACGTAGTCGTTTTGCACCCAATCGTGTCGCCCTTGGGTTTACAGAGTACTGACGTCAACGTGGTTGCCCAGCCCATACCGAGCTAACATGGTGGAGAACGCGTGTGTGCCTAGTCATGTAATTGTCGTTGTTGAGATCCCAACATGATAACTCAAGGACTCGATGTTGATGGACTGTACCACCACTGGAGGAGCAGGATCGGAGTAGAGTTGGTTGGTGTGGCCAAGATGAGTGCCGGAGTGGATGTTGGAGTCATGTAGAGGGAAGAAAAGAGCTCATGGCCACAAAGTTGGAAAGCAGCTAAATGTTCTTTCTCATCGCGAGATGCCTGATAACATGTGTAGGAGATTGTAACATTTATTGCTCACACCTTGCAGGTAATTTTTTTTATATATCTGTACCTATGCATATCTTGTATTTTCAAACCTCATCATAAGTTCTATGGTAACATGTAAATCATCCTCGTCACTTTTCACTAACTATCTACATCATCTCTCACTAATGCACATCAGCTTACTAATTTCAACCTATTAATACAAACTATCCACACCATTTCCACTAAACGTAATTACTATTTTTCAATATAAAAGAAATACATAAGGCATGCATATATTGTTATTTGTTTTGCTGTTCCATCATCTTATCTAATTCTTTTAGCTTTTTTATTGGTTTTTCTTATCGCCATGCCCAATTTTAATAAGAATCGATGTAAGAATTTGTAGGTCTAACCCTTCAAAAAAAAGAATTTGTAGGTCTAACTCATACATACAATAATTTATTGTTAAGAAGTTTTACAACAACGCGTAAGAATATTTTTCTGGTATATAGAATACATGAGACTAACTGCACAAGCTAAAAAAGCAAGGAGATCCACGGGACATGGTCACCAGCAGCACCACAGGCTGACCACATTTATGCGGGACAAGGTCACCAGCAGCACCACAGGCTGACCACATTTATTTGAGATGGTGTGGCGATCGGCCATTCATATATGAACAAGTTGTCTTAGATGTGAGTAATGCGGAATCTTAACACTTTACATCCCAATGTAAGCATAATAGGAGAAATGCAAAATTTTGACACTTTACATCCCAATGTCGAGAACACGTCAAATAAGCTGTATATATTTTATATCTGTACCTAATATTAAGGAGCCTAAATTTCTTTTTTTTTCATCAACCATTCTCTCTCACTATCTATTGGGTCCCTCCGTTCTCCACATGTAAGAATCCTAGCCGATTTTGCTAAGAATAGCAATATGTGATGAATCAGAGATTAGAGTTCTAATTGTTCTATTGTCCCGTCCATGACACGAACTCTTGACCATTGTTCCATTCGTGATTCAAACTTATGCTACATGATCATATCAATTAGAATTGGATGCGTCTACCTGCGATACAGAATCTGATTCCAAAATATACTTAATAAATGATATAGGATATAAATTCCATTGCAACATACAGATACATTTACTACTAGTAGTATATATGCACTTGTTTAAGAATGCTCTACAAACCTCCATTAATAAACTAGTTTCCTGAGCACCTCAAGTGTTCTCACAACTTTATTTTTTGTCCTAAAACAGAGTTCATGGAGATACACATATTTTTCTAAAAAAAATATAGAGTAGAACAGCCAAACAAACCAACAGTATATGCCGTGTGAGAATAACGGAATTCAGTTCAGAAGTAGTTCAGTTCAGAAGTGCCGGCCTCAAGAATTGGTGAGCTCGCATCAACAAAGAATCTATCTCGGGGAGGTGGAGGGAACGATTCTTCAGCAATATTATATTACAAAGTAGTAAAGTACACAGCGGAGGGCAGGTGTTTTTGGGTGTATCCCCAGAGTCATTTGCTCCACGTGCAGGTCACCAACACACATATATAATCATGCCTGAATAGGCTGATTAAGACGCGTTTCATCGCAGCATCATGATGATCTCTAGTGAGGTCAACTGGGACGACATGGGCCATGGATTGAACAAGCTAAGTTTCCATGAAACGAACCTGAGCTAGCCAGCCTGACATTCCATATTATGGATGGATCGTAATAACATGCCACATGCCTCTCAACAATTCGGAGGAACGTGCCTTGCTCCCTGCCAGCTTCACTTGAACCATGTGATGTATCACCATCTCGATCAATCCATTCATTATATATACGTATCCCAAATCGATCCATCACAACAGCAACAACACAACCTGCATAAACAGAATATTTGTTGCAGAGTCAACATTAGCTATCTAGGTAGCCATGGCGCTGTCATCGTCTTCTCGTAAGCATCGCATGGCTGCGGCGTTGGCGTTCCTTGTAATGGCAATGGCGTATGGGACTGGAGTAGTGGCACTGCTGTACGATGACATCGAAATCTCGTGGGGCGAGGACTGCTTCTTCTACATGGATGGCGACATCGACACGCTCGCGCTCGGCCTCGACCGCTCCAGCGGCTCGGGATTCAGCTCCAAGCATGCCTACCTCTACGCCCGCTTCGACATGGACATCAAGCTGGTGGCCAACAACTCTGCTGGCACTGTCGCCACGTTCTATGTAAGTACTTCGCCGCCACGCATGGCATGTCTCTGTCTGTCCCGGCGTGGTGACCGCGGTCACCATGCCTGTTGTTCAACCCCAGACGTATGTGCGTGTTTGCACTGCGTTCTCAGGTGAATGCGTGACATTGCAGCTGACGCCCGACGACGTGCCGTGGGAGCACCACGACGAGGTGGACATGGAGTTCCTGGGCAATGCCACCGGCGAGCCCTACACGCTGCACACCAACGTCTACGTCGACGGCGTCGGCAGCCGCGAGCAGCAGTTCCACCTCTGGTTCGACCCCGCTGAAGACTTCCACACCTACTCCATCGAATGGAACCCCAAATACATCATGTAAGTAAACAAGTCAACGACATCGTCGTCTTGACTTGAGTAGCCCCCCTTCCAATTCACCACCGCACCGGCCATCACCAACACACAGCTCAAACTGTTGGCAATGGATATGTAAACTGCTTGCAGATTCCTCGTCGACGGCACGCCAATCCGCGTGTACAGGAACGATCGGGCGCGTGGCGTGCCGTTCCCGATGTGGCAGCGCATGCGTTTGCAGGGGAGCCTGTGGAACGCCGACGATTGGGCGACGCAGGGCGGGCGCGTCAAGACGGACTGGACGCAGTCGCCCTTCTACGCATACTACCGCAACTTTCGGGTTACGCCGTGCGTTCCCCCACCCGGCGTGGCGTGGTGCGGCGACGAGCCTGCAGAATCGACGTGGTTTGACCAGCGGCTGGATGCGGCTGCGCTGCACAAGGTGCAGGAGAAGAACATGGTCTACGATTACTGTGTGGATCAGAAGCGGTTCAAGGACAAGGGGCTACCCAGGGAATGCACCAAGGCCTAGCTTCACAGTGTGTTGGTGTTTGTAAATTACTCCTCAAACTGTTCTTGGAATTGTTTTAGTCCACCATACATAATTTTTTTATTCATTGGGTCAGAAATTATATTATACCTTACTAACATTTTAGTTTTTTTACTCGCCTTTTTAAGATAAAACGTCTTTTTTTGAGGGAATGCAGATTTTATTACTCATTAGACAAAATGCAGATTTTATTACTCATTAGACTTAGTGATCTCTCTGGTTACCGAAGCCTCCAAGAATGGAGGTACCATGTCCCAGGCGGCCTGCACACCACCAGCAAGACTACACCCAAAGGCCGCCGCTATAGCATCAGCCGCCTTGTTACGGACTCTAGAACAAACTAAAATATGACAAGTTACAAACTCCGACAGCAAAAGATGCTGGAGCTCAGCGACTAGACCACCCAGGCAGGATAGCCTGTATAATCTTCACCATCAATCGCTGCATCCGTTTCCAAAACAACTTGAGACACGCCTAAATTAGCTGCTGCTCTCACACCAGCCACACATCCGAGTAGTTCGGCATGAGAGTATTCTGCAGAAAGAGTTCCGCACCAGCACCAGCTTGGATCAATTAACCTTGGTCATCTCGAATTATGAAGCCCCATCCTCTCGCACAACCATCTGAATTTATTTTAAGGACCCTGTTCCGGACGTCTCCACTTTGGTTGCTGACGAGACTCCGACAACAAAGGACCAGCCGCTGTCACATACCCTATCTCCACAGCCGTCCTTCCTTCCTCCCTCTACTCGTTTCTCTTTGACGACCAGAGCCACAGCAGCAGTATTGTCATTATCTGTGTCTTGGGTTCGCCTTTCAGAATACGTTCCACCATTCCTTTGCCAAGCCGAGCCTCCAACAGATTATATCCGACATTTTCTAGGTTCATTTCTCTCTAGACTGCCTTCACTTCTTTGAATTTCAGGATGAGAGCATATCGTGTCAATTTTCCTACCCATCCTTTGAAGCACTTTTCGCACTGCCAGTGTGTTATGACTGAGGTGCCACAAGAAGTGGAAAATTTTTGGTGCACATTGTATTTTACGTAGCTTTCTCTAGAAGTCATCTCGGGTATGACTGCCTTCTGCACCACCAGGCCTTACATACTATAGTTTCCAGTCTTCTGCAGCTCTATGGACCTTATATGCTGAGCGCACAGACAAATGCCCTTTACTGTCATAGTGCCAGCCCATGATATCATCCATCTCCATGTGGGTAGTTAAAGACAGGATCAATCGAACATCTTCGTCACAAAATTGAAGTTTGCATTAGTATGCCACATCCCAGCTTTCAGTCAAAGGATCAAGGAGCTCATTCACCCGTCTGAACATGCAGTGGCCCTTCGGCATGATTGGCGCCCTAGTATGGTCACGGGGTAGCCATTGGTCTTCCTGGATGTCGACATTGAGACCATTTCCAGTCCTCCATATCAGACCCTCCTTCAGGACTTGAGCTCCCTGCATGATACTGCGCCAAGTGTATGAACATCCATCTTTCACCTGGATTTTGCATTAGTCTCCACCCTTGCTTGGCTAACATGGCCATGTTAAAGGAGTGAAGGTCCCTGAATCCCAGCCCACCGTCATTCTTTTATGCCACTAGCTTCTCCCAGCTAACCCAATGAATGGTGTTTTGCTTATCTTGGTTGTTCCACCAGTACATTTCTATCGTGGCGCTTATTTGATCACACATCTCTTTTCAAAAATCGAACCAGCTTGTAGAAAGACAAGAATGGCTTGCGCTAAAACCTTGTCATGATCTCTTTCGCTGCTTTGGACATGAGTTTCTCTTTCCATCCTTAGATTCTCTGCCACACTCTTTCCTTTAGATAAGAGAAGACACTAGTTCTGGACCTCCCCACCGAAACAGGCAAACCTAAGTATTTTTCATTCTTTGTTTCTTCCCAAATTCTCAGGACTTTTCTCACCCTCCTCATTGCTGTACTCCCTGTGTTTGGGATGAAGTGGACTGCTGACTTCTCCACATTAATCATCTGATCAGAGCATTCTTCATATGTCTGCGGTAAGTCTTCAAGATGTGTTGCTACAGTTTCAGTCGCTTTATACAAAATGAGAGAATCATCAGCAAATAAGAGGTGGGACACTGCCGGTGCATTCCTGCAGACTCTAATGCCATGAATTCTCCCCTCTGCTTCTCCTTTGGATAGGAGTGATGAAAAGACTTCAGCAAAAAGGAGGGATAGATACGGCTGTTAAAACTAGTCCTTAGCTATCACATCTTGTGGTTGTTAGCCTAGGATAGGAGCAGGTCTAGTTGAGATTGAGTTGGTTAGCGTGTTGGTCATCTTGTAACACAAGTAGATAGTTTGTTGTATCTTTGTGACTTATCCCTTTGAGGATTGTTGTACGAACTACATCCAGGGGCATTTCCTGGCCTATATCAACACGCAGCCGAGATCCTAGAAGGCATCTCGTTCCACTCATTCTTTCAAGGGCGAGATTGGATCGCCTTGTCTAAGCCCCCGCTCTTGGACAAATTCATCTATGAGCTAGCCATTGACTCGTATCCTGTACCTTACTGAGGTGACACACGTCATGACCACATCAATCCAGTGCCGATCAAATCCCAATCCCTGCATCATCTCTCTAAAAAAATTTCCGTTCTCTCTCAAAAAATTCCGTTTCAACCCTTTCATAAGCTTTGCTCATGTCAGCTTTATTGCAACGAACCCATCCATCTCTTTTCTCTTCCCATTCTCAGCATCAATACCACGTTTTTTTCCATAAAGCTAGCAGACAAGTTCTTTTTTATACTAGAAAGCACACACAAATCCCTTTGTCCACGTCTATTCTGTTTATGAGAGTTTCTACTTGCCTATCAACAGATTTTGTGGTCTAATTTCTAATGATCAGCCCTCTGATCTATTATATAGTATTATGTTGTTCCAAATCAGGTTCATAGTTTTATCATAAAAATCACACTTCTCTAACACCAATGGAATATTTATAAAAATATATTAACATCTAAAATACCAAATAAACCCTGCTTGACCTATTGAAATAAATTTAACATTACAGATGTTAACAATTTTTCTAGAATCTTGGTGAAAGTTAGAGAAGTTTGACTTAAGACAACTAAAATGGCTTTTTTCTTGGAATTGACTAAGCCTTGCTTTAAATAATATATGTATGCCATGGTGTTTTCACGCTTTTTTCATTATATAATTTTGATTATAGACTTGTTACATTTATGAGATTATTTTTTCTCTTTGGCATTTCCTACTTTTAATGTGTTTAACATGTGTATGAGTAGATGATTAGTCAATGAAGATAACATCGATGAAGAATGAGGCAATTACAAAGATAAAGGACAATAATGGGCTCAAATGATATGTGTAAACAAAAGAAATGGTCCCTTGAAAGAAAGAAGAAACTAAGGAATCACTATGAAATGGTCCCAATGATAATTTTCTTGTAAAAAATAAGTGGAAGTTTATCCAATGACATCTATCAAGATTGCAACATATGAAAATATGTAGTCAAGATTGTTACAAGTGAAGGAAGATCATATCGATAGCTTGACTTTGTCTCATGATTGATTTATGATGGAATAAAAAACATGATTGCTAAACATCAAGAAATGTGAAGAAAAATTCAAAACAATGCATAGTGGAATTCATTGTGGACATATTGTGAAGTAAGGCTATGTTTAACTAAAGATGGTTAACATAGTCATGGCAACTAACTACTTGGATACAAAGGACTGCACAATTGGGAAAGGAAAGCAAAGGGCGTGGCTATGAAGGACCCATGCCCTAAAGAAGAGCAAGTTTTGGGCTAATAATGATGGATGGAGCAAGGCCATGAGTAGTCATAGGCCATGAGTAGTCATAAGTGGCTAATAAGCATGAACCACTATTGAGTCATGAAGAATAAATTGACTTGTGGACATGAAGTTGTCTATTGATATATGTTAAAAAGTCCCTTGTCACTAGCTCAATGAGGATATTCTTAAGAAGAGAAAGTTACCTACAACTGTCAGGAAGTAGAAAATGAAAATGTGGCAATTAACAATATATTCAAGTTAAAGTGTTGAAAAATAGAGTTTATTTTGAAGGTCATGTTGGTCTGTCAACAACAGGGATGAACCATTGAAGTGATTGATGAGTTAGGGCTGTCAAGAAAGCCTTAATGACATGTTGAAAGATATCTAAACCTTGTAAAATAATCTTGATTGTATTAGCACTAGGAAGGCCAATGAGTTTGGTTTTATTTGCAAAGGTGGCGAGACTCACATAAGTGCCATTGATAGAAGTTGCTAACGGAGGTGGTAGGCCACACACGAACACCGCCATCAGAGACAACGATGGAGGAGCCCAAAGGTGGAGACCTAGAGAGAGAGAGGTATGGTGCGTGTGTGGCTGTTGGGGAGAGAAATGAACGGGCTGCTACTACTAAAAATACTTAGTTTTATTTGCAAAGGAAGAAAAAACTGAATAGTGACTCCAGAGGTGGTTTAATTGTCTTAGGAGAAACTTTGAAAAGAGATGATGACAATAGAGGTGGATCACTTTTTTTTGACAAAGGTAAACCCTGCTTTTATAGAAAGCTTAACCAAGTTGATACAGAAAACGTAAAAAAACGAAAAGGTAACAAAAAACGCTGGGGACACCAGCTCGCCTTTCAGGCCCAACACTTTTTAGGGGATACCATCCTACTGAGATAATGGCACGCAGGCCTAGACTCCTCAAAACAAACAGAGAAACTACCAGTAAGCAGAGCTATCAAATGAGAACAAGTCCTTTCAGATGACTCCTTCAACTTCCAGCTTTTTGGTTCTTCTCCAAAATGTTGCTAGCCAAGTTTTTGTCTTTGAAACTTTGTCATCCAGGAAGCGCCCATCCTGGTCCTTCAGCAAGATTCGCCATCTCTGTAACATCTGGAAGATTTTGTGAAACACCTCATTAGATGAGTTGATAAAAGTCCCCTCAATCATCATCTTGTTTCTAACAGTCCACAAACCCCAAACAATAATAGTGAAAGTGAAAAGCTTGACGTGGTAATCCTTCCTCCTCAACGGGATCCATGTATCAAAAACATCCCGCAAGTTATGAGGTGTCCTATCCCAACCAAGTGCCTCTTTAAAACAGAACCACACCATTTTAGCAACATGACATTGAAAAAAGATATGATCCATATCCTCCAATACCCCACAAAGACAGCATTTAGCTTCTCCTTTCCACTTTTTCTTCTTCAAATTTATTCCAGTTTGTAGTCTATCCTGGTTAGCCAGCCACATAAAAACTTTTAATTTTTGTGGGAGCTTACTCTTCCACAACTTCTGCATTCTCTTGTTAGTCAAACCCCTAAAAGTTAGCCTCCTATACATGGATTTCATGGAATATTTCCCAGATTTATCTAAGGACCAAACACATACATCATCCTCATCATTCAGTCTGTGATCATCTAGCAGCTCCATCAGCCTACTACACTCCTCCATGTCCTTCTTTCCCAGAGGTCTCTTAAACTCTATTTTCCATCCATCCCCTGCCCAAACATCCCTAATAAGGCACTGGTTATTATCAGCTAACTGATATAGGGAAGGAAATTCTAATTTTAAAGGTACCTGCCCTGCCCATGTCTCTTCCCAGAATCTAGCTATTTTCCCATTGTTTGCTTTAACCTGGCACCTCCATTTCAAGATTTCTCTAGATTTTAGTATCCCTTTACAGAATTGAGATCCTCCACTATCTGATATTTGCATAAAAGATTTCCTTCCCAAATATTTCTTTTTCAGAAGCTCAGCACACACATCCCCCTTTTCTGATTGTAACATTCTCCACCCCCATTTTCCTACTAATGCATCATTCATGACCCTGGTATCCATAAGACCCAAACCCCCGAAGTCTTTAGGACCACACATGCTCCTCCATTTCAACATATGATATCTAAATTTCTTCCCTGATCTTTGCCAGAAAAAGCTCCCTCTAATAGAATCCATTTCCTGGTGTATCACTTCCTGGAATCTATATACCCCCATCATGTAAATAGGCAAACTGCTTAAAGATGAATTTGACAGAATGAGACGCCCCCCCAGAAGTCAAGTTTTTCCCTTTCCAAGTCTATAATTTGTTTCTCAGCTTATTAGGCACTTTCCTCATCACACTTTCCCCCAAATGTTTATCAGATATAGGCACCCCTAGGTAGATTATAGGAAGGCTACCAACATTACAGTTCAGAATATTAGCCACCCTCTGTTGCTCCCCATCAGTCATCCCTATTGTAAAAACTTCTGATTTGTGGTAGTTAATCCTTAGGCCTGTCATCCACTCAAAGCAATAGAGAATAAATTTGATATTGGAGAGAGTCCTACCATCATCCTCCATAAACAGTATGGTATCATCGGCGTATTGTAATTGTGTCAAACCCCCTTCTATTAAATGTGGCACCAACCCTTTAATGTGCTCCTTTCGTTTAGCCTCATTTAACATATGAGCTAATGCATCACCTACTAAGTTAAACAACAAAGGAGACAGAGGATCTCCCTGCCTTAACCCCCTATGGGTCTTGAAATATGGACCATTTTCCCCATTAATATTTATGCAAACCATACCACCTCTTATTGTGCTCAGAATCCACCCCCTTAGTTTGTCTCCAAAGCCTTTTTTCTTTAAGGTTTCTTCCACAAAACTCCATTTGACACTATCATACGCCTTTTCAAAATCGATTTTCAGGATTACCCCTTTCATTTTCTTCCTTTTCAACTCATGTATGGTTTCATGCAGAATTACCACCCCATCTAAGATATATCTGCCCTGGATAAAGGCAGTTTGTCCCTTATCCACTATTTTGTCAGCAAAGCTAGATAATCTGTTAATTAGCAGGTTTGAAAAAACTTTGAAGCTCACATTCAGTAGGCAGATGGGTCTGAATTGTCTCACATTGAAAGCCTCTTTAACCTTTGGGATCAAAGTAATAACTCCGTAGTTCAATCTCTGTAAGTTTAGGTTTCCCTCCCAAAAGTCACTCACCATTCTCAAGAATTTCCCCTTAATAATATTCCAACAGCTTTTGTAGAAGGAATAACTAAACCCATCTGGTCCTGGGGCCGAGCTCATTTTAAGGTCTAGAATGACTTTATGCACTTCTTCTTCAGAGAAGGGTCTAATTAACCACTCGTTGTCTCCTAGGCTAAGTCTCCCTTTTTCAGCCCATACCCCCTCCTCCAATCCCACTTTTCTGTCTGGTTGTTTACCAAATAGTTTTTTGTAAAATTTATATATGATTTCCTAAATTTCTCCTTGATCCTCAATACGCCTCCCCTCCTCTTCTAAGTGTAGGATTAATTTTTTCCTCCTTCTCCCATTAGCAACTAGATGAAAAAAGGAGGTATTTGCATCACCCTCCTGAATCCATTTCTCACTCCCCCTCTGTTGCCAGTAAATCTGCTCTTCCTCAAGGATTTCTTCATATTCCTCCTCTAACCTATATCTCTCAATGTATTGAGTCTCAGATAAACCTCCTTCTCTCTCCATCTCCTCTAAGAGTTTTATTTGTGTAAACACCTCCTCTTTCTGTCTTTTGAATTCTCCCCTTAAGTTACCCCCCAACCTTTCAAGAACTGTCTTAAGCCAAAAAATGCACATCTGCCATTGATTCAGAGAATACCCTAGTGGTTTGTTCTGATATTTGCCACACCCCCACTTAGCAGCCACCAAGTCCACAAAACCCTCCTTTTTGATCCACGAATTTTCAAATCTAAAGACCCTTCCCTTCCTTCTATCATTATTGCCATCATCCAGCATGATAGGCCAATGATCAGAGCCCACTCTAGTTAAAGATTCTAACACACATAAAGGGAACCTCTGTTCCCAGTCTGTCGAGCAAAGCACTGTTGGTATTAATTAAATGCACACAAGAAAATATAACTATCCGCAAGCGCACTGATATAATACCGTTGTTGCACTTCACCCAGAGGTTTTAAATATCGTATCCACAAGGAAACGTGTGTGATTAACTACGGTCTAACTCAACTATGGCTAAAGATGAAAGTAGAAAGAGAAAGATTATACTAAGGTAGACACTAAGCTAAGGTTTAATATGGTTGATAATAGCGATCTATGTTGATGATAATAACAATCTATGTTGATGATAATAGGAGTATAGTAGGTTGATGATAATAGGAGTGTAGAGAGGATAACTGTGATTCTCTTCTTCTAACTTTAGGTAAACTATGTCTTCTACTATTCAACTTTAGGACATTATTCAGAGCAGATTGAGTACAGAAACCTCGTCCTATTCTGATAACCGCGTCCTGCCAAACCTATCAACGGGAGGTGGACTACAGAGGACTCAATAGGTCTGTCACACCTACGATCTACCACCGATCTGGAAGATTAGGGGACATTCACGATTAACCCTAGCCTAAGCACCACGCCTACACTATGATTAATACCCTACTCCCTCTAGAACAGGAATAAAGTACCTCGAAGAGTCGCAAACCAGATGAACAATATAAACAAAGTAAACTTAGATCAAAAGATGATTACCAGAGAAATCTCGAAGACAAACTCATGAAGAACTTGAATCCGCTGAAGTACAAGCTGTAGAGGGAGCACCGACAGGCCGACACCTCCTCCGAACTCTTCCCTCACTCTCCATCTCACTATTATCTACAAGTCTAGATCCTAGAGAGGTGGATCCATTCGAGGGACCCCTCTCAGAGATTACAAATGAATTAGGGTTTCAGGAGGGGGCTCTGGCCCTGTATTTATAGCCCGGTGGGAGAAACGACGGTCGTTGGATCAAACCGACTTAAGATACGGTGGAGATGCATCCCAAGAGGCGGTGGAAGAAGCTTCCAGAAGATGGACGTGAGCGGGCTCTAGGGAGGCCGGCCGGCCCTATGGCCCATGTCGGTCGGCCTGGGCCCAAATCCATTTGGGCCCAGCTTCGTTTGTGTGTCATCTTGCTCCTTTTAGGGTCCAATAGCGCATGTTTTGATCTAGAGTTGATATCTCTTGATTACGGGCTCGAATATAGCAAATGATATGTCCGTTTTGATCATCTCGACGATCCCGTTGCAATGGTGTAGTATAATTCCTTAGATGAGATACTTTTATTTGATGAAAAACTGCAAACTCCTACAAAACAAGTGAGAACACCAAAACTCGTGGAACTCGTTAGAATCAAAACATACAACTATGCTTTGCAATTCATTTTATATCAATTTATATAAAAGTTGATGGTTATATTTGGTACTTAATGACCGTCAACAACCCCCCAAGCTTACCCTTTGCTAGTCCCTGAGCAAAGCCTAAATACTAATAAACTTGGATCAGGAGTTGCTACTATGCTTTCACTCCTTAAAGGTACACATGCTTTCAAACAAAAAATTCTCCTCGGATTAAACAAAACTGCTCTAACTTTCAAACTCACCCATTTTACCTGTGACCATGGGGCTGCTTAGCTATCACCTGGGTCTTGAGCCATTGAAAGATAGAACAATAAAGTCAAGCACTATGTCTCAAATTCTTCACTCAACTAGTATTCCGGAGTTTTTTTTGCAAGTTTTCAAAATAAAACTCAGAGCTTAATTGCATGACACCCTCAAGTCTCTTGATATATGTGGTATTTTTGGATCTCACTGAGGCTTTATAATATTATGCCCTCCTACAACTAAGGATTATAGTGGAGCTCATAGGAGTGGCACAAACAAGGATAGGCATACTTGCAATGCATATATTGTAAAGTCAAACAATGGATCCAAAGAGAGTCAAGTCATACAATCAAACCAAGATGTGCATGTGTATGAAATATGGTGGATAGGCGAATATATGGTGGCTAATCCTATTTCTACTTTTGCTCTTAGAAAATAAATCTCTCTTCTAGGAACTTTAAAACATTCATAGGAAAATATGGGCTATCTTTATTCTTTCTTTTTTTCTCTTTTTTTCAGGGAGGTGGGCATTTGAGTACCCATTATTTTAATTTCTTTACTCCCTTCTCTCTCTTTTTTTTAAACTCTTGCTTTTGCATAGCCACATGCATCCTTTGAATAATAATTTGGAGAGATAATAATGAAGAACTTTGAGCATTTAAACAGGGGTTTATCCTATGGGGTTTATTTTTAGGTGTTCACTCCCGGTGTAGGAGAAAATATTTTTAAAGTGGATCTGGATGAAAATGGAAAATGATTGCGCTTACTCTCGGTGTTGGAATAATGCATAGCTAAGTGGAGTGTGTGTGTGATCTTGATTTTAAAAGCATGACAAGGCTCTCATAAGGTATTCAACAAAGGTTGACTAAACTCAATGCAAAAAAAAAAACAGCATAAATGAGCAAAGGCTTCCTATTCTAAATGTATGTCATATATGGCTTTGGTAGGAATTCAAACTTTGCCATACAAGAGCTCATCATGTAAGGTTTTGAGTTTTTTAAAAGATAAATCTCGAGAACTTAGTATCGCTAGGAATAAGATAAATAGCAGCCCCTCAATCACCTAGACTCGGATCAAGCATATGCCTCCACAAGTTTAGGTTCAGAGTAAATTCTTATATCAAAGCAGTCATATCTAAAACTCGGGAGTATTTAAGGCTGAAAACTAGGCACTTGAAAGGAATTACGATAGAGCAACTATTCATCATCTCCAATTCAAAATTATATTGTTCTCTAGTTTTTATTTAACTCCTAACAACCTAAACAAAAATTATTAAGAACACTCTCTATGATCGCACCTTAATAAAGTATCTTTATTTGGGTTTAATTGTTATTCATCTTTTTATTTTAACTAATAGACTCATAAAAGACTCTACGGACATGGACCTTCATGTGCCCATATATTTTTGGTATTTTATGACTTTCAGATAGACTCAATAATTGCTTAGGTATACTTACCTGATAACTAGGGGATGCTCTCCCCCAAGCTAGATGTTTGCTGTGGTGATTGCTCAATGATCTTTAGAGTAAGCTTACTAGTAGTAGTCCACTGATTGGGCTCACTTCTTAGTCATATTATTGTCCTGCAAAATATGTACTCCGATAAGAAAACCAAAACTCGAGGCTCAAATTATGACAATGGGTTAGCGGTCAGCCAAATGAGTAAATGATTATTCTTATGAGCTAGTATAGACTTTTTTAAGTTTTAGCAGGATTCTTGTTTTTTTTTTTTTAGTGTTGACGGCTATTAATGACCAAATTTACCCGTCAACTAACTCCTGAAAGAGGCACATTGGCGATCACCAACAGACTTAGGGTTTACACTAACGGAGTTCCACGAGTTTTGGTGAATCCTTGTCTCTGCAGACTACACATCGGAAAAGCTATAAAAAGGACCAACATGACAGATTACAAGCACCTCAAATGATGAATTGGAATGCACCATTGTGAAGAGCTCGTCGAGACGATCGAAACGGACATATCATTTGCCATTTTTGAAGTTCTGGATGAAAAGATATGAATTTTACCGCAGGGGCTGCACTAGAAGACTCGTAAGGCGCGAGAAGACACCACGACGAAGCGGACCCGAAGCGGGCCGAGTGGGACCGGCCGGTCCCACCCCTGCACCGGCCGGTCTGCGCTATAGTGGCCAAATGGGCCCAGCTTCGGCCCACATGCTCCACCGCCTTAAGGTTTCAATCTCACTGCCCCGCCAAAAGTCGGTTTGATCCAAGGGCTCACGTTCATCCCCTTAGGGCTATAAAAAGGAGGGCAGGACTCCCCCCGGGGAAACACACATTCATTTGCAATTCTCTCAAACCATAATTGAGAGGTGTCCCTCGAATGGATAACCTCTCTGGGGCCAGCCATCAAGAGAAGATTAGTCCTCTCTAGGATCTAGTCTTTAGATAATAGTGAGATGGAGAGTGAGGGAAGAGTTAGGAGGAGGTGCCGGCTTGTCGGTGCCCTCTCTACGGCTTGTACCTTGGCGGGATCAAGCTCTACTTGAGCTTGCTCCTGAGATGTCTCTGGTGATCAACTTCTAATACGAGTAAGTTCTATGCCTTTATTGTTTATCTGGATCACGACTCTCTTTGAGTGCTTTATTCCTGTTCTAGAGGGATTAGAGTATTATCGTAGGTGTAAGCATGGTGCTTAGGCTTAGGATAATCGTGGATGCACCCTGCATTCCGGATTTGGTGGTAGCTCGCGGAGGTGACTTTATTCCGTTGAATCCTATGTATCCCACTATCCCGTTTGTAGGCCAAGTAGGACGCGGTTGCTAAGGAGATCAACATTCTATGTCGGTGTCACTCCTTATGTAATGTCCCCAGTTAGCAATATAAGACATAGGCTTGCCCAAGTTAGAAGAAGAGAACCATAGTTATCCTCTCTACTCTCCTATTATCATCAACCTTGATTGCTGCTCTCAACCACATTAATTGTCGCCCTAGTTCTACCCTAGTTCTATCTTAATCTAGTATCTATCTTCACCTTACTGCTACCCCTAGTTAAGTCAGACCGTAGTTGATCTCACACGTTTCTCAGTGGAACGAAACCTGGAATACTTCTAGGATAAAGCTAAAACGGTATCCGTGCGCTTGCGGATCATTCAGTGGGCGTTAACAGATATCAACAAGCTTTTTGGCGCCGTTGCCGGGGATAGGGATTTATCTCTATTTTTGGTTGCGACGTTAAGAAGTGTCAACAAGCTTTTTGGCGCCGTTCTTTGGGGAAACGGTTTCTTTGAGTTGATTGCGAACCTAGCTTAACTTTTCTTTTCTTTTCTTTTATCCTTTTTCTCTTTATCCTTCTTTCTTATCTTTTACTCCTCTCTTCTTTCTTTCTTCGTTCTTTCTATCTTCTTTTCAACTTGTGGTTTAGCATGAGTCACATTCCTATCAATCAATATGCTAAACCCACGAGCGCAAGCTTTAGGCCATTAGAATCTTCAGAGCCTATCTTGGCACTTGGTTATGAGCTGCGCCCGTGTTGGGTAGACTTTGTCCAAAAACAATCCTTCTCGGGAGAAGGTGATGAAAACCCATACTCACACCTACGGGAGTTCTTACTAAGATGTGCATGCTTTCGCATTGCTGGCATGTCTGATAAGACTCTACGATGGAAGCCTTTTTCATTCTCTTTGACTAGAAAAGCTAAACATTGGTACAACAAAACCGTAGGAAGTATGCAAGGAGATTGAGAAGTATTATGTTATGAATTTCAATCCAAATTCTTTCCCATCTCTAAGGTGATTGATCTTCGGGAAGAGGTTCTACGCTTTAAACAGCTAGAGGAGGAATCTCTAGAAACATCATGGGATCGCATTAATGATCTCCTTACTACAGGCCCTGAACTTTCTATTCCAGACCCAATGTTGCTTCAACACTTTTACATAGGCCTTGGTAGGGATTCTAAGCAGTCCCTTGATATAGTTTCTAGAGGATCTTTTCTTTATGTGACTGCTAGTGAAGCAAGGTCTTTGATTGATAAACTTTGTGGAAGGACACCTTACCCTAGCATTCAATATGAACCCCCTAAGAAAGAGAAGGAATTGTTTCTAAGACAAGAGGAAGTTTCAATAGCTAAATCGCACCTATTCCAATCCTAAGATTTAGCTATTAGTCCCGAACCATCCATATTCCAAAATCCACCAAGGGAAGAAGAAATTCAACCTTTGGAGGATAATCCTTTTGATGTTGATGTCGGGAAGAGCCTAAACTTTTAGTCCTATAAGAGACCTTCGAGTGAATATAACTCAAATCCTCTCATGAAGGAATCTCTTAGAAAGCATCTTCTTTGGGAAGAATTTAAGGATGGCATATCTAATGATGCCATAGAAGAAGAGCCAAGTCAATTTGATTTCAATCCTATCTTCTCCCATTCTATGCCCACATTAGATGTCTTACCTGAAGCCATCTCAAAGCCCATCCTTGACCCTAAAGAATTCTCTGACTCTTGTTCTCCTGAGTCTCATGATGATCCTAGAGATCCACTAAGACACTTAGAGTATAGGAATCATGAAGGACTCAAGGATGATCAAGAAGTGCTACAACAATGGCTGGAATGTGTAGAATGGATAGACCATGAAGAAGCCTTAATTGAATCCAGCCTAGGCCTAGAGATAAATGATAAACTTACGACTCATCTAAGTTTAGAAGAGGCCTTTGACGAGACCAACTTGAGTGCCATCAATCCCAAGGAAATCCTAGACAGTAACATGATTATGAAAGTCATAGGCATGAAACAAAGGAAATAATGTTTTCGCCTATAGACATTCATGTAGAATCACCCTTGGATACGGGTAAGGAAGATGACATCAATGAGCATGGAAGCTACTACAAAAAGACCTCATCAAAACCATGCTTATATGACACATCTTCTGAGTCAATTGGTCTCTCTGCTACCATGATCATACACGAGGTCTTCAACCCCCTTATACATCCTATTCCTAAAAATTTGAAAGGGAGGTTGTAGATGCATATGTTTATCATAAACATTGCAAGTCTCGATGTGTGAATCTTGAGGTAGGATGATAAAGATTGGTGTTGGAAGGGAAACCACTTCACCATCTTAAAGCACGATTCTGAGGTTTCCCAACAATGAGCTTTTGACCAAGAACTAGCGCTTTCAATAGACAACATGAAGTCTTGTCTGAACTGCCCTTATGAATTGAGTATAGAGATATAATTGTGAATATATTCCTTCGGGTATTCTTGTCACTAACCATTTCAGATCAAAAGCAAGAAGAATGAAGGATGAGGGTGCAAGGTAAGTCCAACCAATTATTATGCAGCATTTAGATCACATCCATCCAACTTGATCTTGCCTTGCAAGAATTCAAGTGTGGGGGACATGCTTCTTTAAAAATCTTATGCCATGTTGCTGATCTTGGTTGTCTCTACCTTTAAACTTGCCATATAAAAGAATCATGCTCTTCCATCTCTACTTGAATAATGAATCTCTAAAATGCTTTCATGCTATCTTTGTTTACTCTAGTAAGTTTTGGTTTGGAAGTGTGCGTATACTTCCATAGGCATTTAAATTAAGCGTGGTGCTTAGGTTAAATAGCCTACCTTAATTAAATTAGACATGGAGTCTAGTTTAGTTATTGAACTAAAATATTGCTTGTGTAGACATTGGATATTTTGTTGGACTAACCCCTGTAGAAAAATCTAAAATCCAACTGGGTAAGTAAAGAGATGAATTAAAATCAGAGATGAAACAAGGCATTGATGAACTCTAATAACTTTGCACATTGAAGACACAGCTCATTCATGGAAGAACGGTAAGTATCAAAGATCATTCACTTTGTCTTCATTTGCAAGTTACCTTTGCCTCGAACCATGCTTGCATAAAACATGAAAAAACTATGCTAAGATAATCATAAACCCGTCTTTCTAATAGCATAGAGCTAATGCACATAAATTAAAGATAACAATCCCCCGTTCAAATCGGTATACTCCTTCGGGTATGTGTTGTCCACTAATCCTGTGCAGGCATAAAAATCCAAAATGGCAAAGAGCAAAAAGATGGCATGACAAAAAGAGCACCATCTAGGAACAAGAGAAACTATAAACCGAGATGTGAGGTTGACCAAACAAGGAAAGCATCGAGCAAAGCAAAAGGACCATCAAGAGTCATCTACTCTTCATCACATGGTGTCATTGTGCTCCAATGATGAAGGTAACATCCAAAGGTAAATGGTCACTACTTAAAATGCTTCTCCTTGATTTTCGTATGAACATGAATAAAGAACTTAACATGTTTGAGTAATAATTATCAATGATCAATCCTGATTAACTCAAAATGCTTAGTTCTTTAACTTGTTCATAGCATCACTATCTTGATTCATAGTCTTACCCAAATGAGCTAAAAAGTTGCACACCTTATTCTTGGAAGATGATAGTCATGATCATGTAAAGACCGACACATCATGTACAGATAGACAATCCTTCCTTGGGTTAAGCATTTCAACTCTTGTAGTCTAATGAACTTAAATGTTACATCCTTGCTCAACCTTCTGATCCTACCTCTCATGATAATGTTGAACAAAGCACATAACATCAACTCCATGTTATTCAATGTGACTAAGGACAAGAGATGTGGAATAGAAGTTTTGGTTTTGCTGGCGTTTTCCCACCAGTAGAGCCCATACACTTGATCTCTACCTTGTCTTCATGAGCAGGACACACTTTGAGCGAAGTGTGGGGGAGTCAATTCCCTACTTTGTACAAATGGAGGTCCTGGACCTCTCAAAGCAAAATCAAATCTCAAAATCAAGACGGGTTAGGAAGAAGAAGGTGACACATCATAAAGGGCATCATCATAGAAATCTTTGTCTCCACCGAAAGAGCTAGCTTAGAGAAGAAGCACTCCCATGTACCCACTAAAGAAACTCCATGTCATCGACTTTGGAGGAATCAATAAGAAGGGAGAAGTCTTGTCCGGAAGACTTTAAAATCCGAACCCTTGCCATGAGGTAACATTGGTAGTTATCCATATTTACATTCTTGTATTGCATGTATTATTTTCTCTTTAGCATGTTTACTTTTTCTACATTAGCATTGCATTGAAAATAACAAAAATAAATATGTATTCATCTTGTTAGATAATTCATTATAAAACTTAAAGCCCCTTGTGAATAGTTCTATGGTGTGTAAAAGTCCGTAGGAGTCTTCATCGTGGTGGCATAAAAATAACAAAAATAATCATGCATACATGTTTTCTTTTCTGCATAATAAAAATAGAAAATCTAAAAATAATCATTGAGCATCTTGCTGCACTGTATACATTATAACAACATTTGAAAACCTCTCACAACAACCAGTCCATGAAACGGCTAACCACTAACTGCTTACCCTAATCCGTTCCACAAGTTTTGGTGCTTTGTGAGATGTTTGTCTGCAGATGACTCTAAGAGCTAGTCCACCTAGGAATCTTCATCGACATCACTTGAAGTACACCTTTCCAACACACAGCTAATCTTTGTGTGGAGGAAGCAACTTCTTGTTTGATGAGATCAAGATTCCCGGCTACACTTGCTCTTGTAAGCATAAGCTCCACCGTGAGGACTGCTCAGCTTCAATGCTCAACCACGACAACAACCAGCTTGGGGAAAGGCATCCCCTAGGTACCCAGGTAAGTGTACCTACGCGATTATCGAGTCAGTCATAAAAATGAAAAAATACCAAAAATATGTGAGCACATGAAGGTTCACCATAGTATCATAAGAAAGCTTAAAAATACCAAAAATATGTGGACACATGAAGGTCCATGCTTTTTAGAGTTTTTAGAGTTTTATCTAGTATGAGTCTTAAAAATGTAAAACCAAATAAAAATATTTGTTTAGATAGAGTCAATAAATAGGCAAGACCTGAAGATGATCCCTAAAGATAAAAATGATGAAATCTTTGCTCTGTCATAACACCTTTGAAGTGCCTAGTTTTTAGACATAAGTTTTCCTGAGTTTTGACTTTAACTGTTTTGACATGAAGATTTGCTCTGAGCCTAAAACTTGTGGGTTGCATATGCTTGAACTAAGTCTAGGTACTTGATTGATCTGATTGAGAAAGTCTGAGCTGCTATTTATCTTGTTTTAAGTGACACTAAAGTTCTGGATATTTATCTTTAAAAAAAATATAAAATCTTACATGACGGGTTCTTGTATGACAAAGCTTACATTCCCACCAGAGCCAAACATGATGAGATAGGCTAGAAAAACTTCCACATATATGCTACTTGTCTTGCATTGAGTTTTGTCAACCTTTCTGACCCTTGTGAGAGATTTGCCATGCTCTTGACTCAAGATCCACTTGCACTCCACCTATATATGCACTACTCTACACCGGAGTAGGCGCAACAACATGCCATTCCATCCACAACCATCCAAAAATGTTTTGCTCCTACACTTGGAGAGAACACCAAAAACATTTCCATTAGATAGCCACCCAATAAATGCTCCATGTTCTTGTTGCTATCTCTCAAAAAATCTTTTGCGCCAAAAGGAGTGTTATGAGCTATGCAAAAGTTATCATGAAACAAAAAAGATAAACTAAGGGAGTTGAAAAAAAATTAGACAAGTGTCCAAGAGCAATGGGTACTTGGATGCCCGCCTCCCTGATGAAAAAAAGAAAAAAATAATAAGATAGCTGATACTCTCTGGCCAAGTTCAAAATTTCAAAAGAGAGATATGTCTTCAAGGAGCATAGTAGAATTAGGTGCCACCACATATCCATCATATCCATACACTTACACATCTTGATTCGATTGTATGACTTGTTTCTCCATGGATCCATTGTTTGACTTCACAACATATGCATTGCAAGTTTGCTCTTTCAAATTTTCTCCTTACCTATGAGCTCCACATAAGCCTTAGTTATAGGATGAAAAGAAAGGCAACCATCATTATAGCCTTGGTGAGAATCCACAAATACCACATACACTGAGAGATTTGAGAGTGTCATACATGGAAAACTCTGAGTTTTATTTAAAAACCTCTAAAACCTCTAGAATGATAGTTGAATAAAGAGCTTGATACATAGTGCTTGGCTGGATCTTTCTGTCTTTTGATTGCTCAAGACCCAAGTAAGAGCTGATAAGCCCCATAGTCAAAGGTAACATGAGTAAGTTTGATAGCCAGCTCAGTTATTGCTTAAGCTTGGAGGAGATTTTTTGTCTAAATGCAGGTATACATCTAAGGAGTTACATCAAGATGGCTACAACGCTTGAACTTATACGTATCTTTTAATAGCTTTTCTAAGCTTAAGCTTTGCTAAGGGACTAGCAAAGGTTAAGTGTGGGGGTGTTGTTGATGGCTATTAATGACCAAATTTACCCGTCAACTAACTCCTGAAAGAGGCACATTGGCGATCACCAACATAGACTTAGGGTTTACACTAACGGAGTTCCACGAGTTTTGGTGAATCCTTGTCTCTGCAGGTACACATCAGAAAAGCTATCAAAAAGGACCAACATGACAGATTACAAGCACCTCAAATGATGAATTGGAATGCACCATTGTGAAGAGCTCATCGAGACGATCGAAACGGACATATCATTTGCCATTTTTGGAGTTCCGGATGAAAAGATATGAATTCTACCGCAGGGGGCTGCACTAGAAGACTCGGAAGGCGAGAAGAAGACACCACGACGAAGCGGACCACGAGCGGGCCGGAGTGGGACCGGCCGGTTCCACCCCAGGACCCGGCCGGTGCGCTCTGATGGCCAAATGGGCCCGGCTTCGGCCCACATGCTCCACCGCCTTAGGGTTTCAATCTCGGCCCGTCCGCCAAAGTCGGTTTGATCCAAGGGCTCACGTTCATCCCACCGGGCTATAAAAGGAGGGCAGGACCCCCCCAGGGGAACACACATTCATTTGCAATTCTCTCAAACCCTAATTGAGAGGTGTCTCTCGAATGGATAACCTCTCTGGGGCCAGCCATCAAGAGAAGATTAGTCCTCTCTAGGATCTAGTCTTTAGATAATAGTGAGATGGAGAGTGAGGGAAGAGTTAGGAGGAGGTGCCGGCTTGTTGGTGCCCTCTCTACGGCTTGTACCTTGGCGGGATCAAGCTCTACTTGAGCTTGCTCCTGAGATGTCTCTGGTGATCAACTTCTAATACGAGTAAGTTCTATGCCTTTATTGTTTATCTGGATCACGACTCTCTTTGAGTGCTTTATTCTGTTCTAGAGGGATTAGAGTATTATCGTAGGTGTAAGCATGGTGCTTAGGCTTAGGATAATCGTGGATGCACCCCGCATTCTCGGATTTGGTGGTAGCTCGCGGAGGTGACTTTATTCCGTTGAATCCTATGTATCCCACTATCCCGTTTGTAGGCCAAGTAGGGACGCGGTTGCTAAGGAGATCAACATCCTATGTCGGTGTCTCTCCTTATGTAATGTCCCCGATTAGCAATATAAGACATAGGCTTGCCCAAGTTAGAAGAAGAGAACCATAGTTATCCTCTCTACCCTCCTATTATCATCAACCTTGATTCTTTGCTCTCAACCACATTAATTGTCGCCCTAGTTATACCCTAGTTCTATCTTAATCTAGTATCTATCTTCACCTTACTGCTACCCCTAGTTAAGTCAGACCGTAGTTGATCTCACACGTTTCTCAGTGGAACGAAACCTGGAATACTTCTGGGATAAAGCTACAACGGTATCCGTGCGCTTGCGGATCATTCAGTGGGCGTTAACAGATATCAACAAGCTTTTTGGCGCCGTTGCCAGGGATAGGGATTTATCTCTGTTTTTAGTAGCGACGTTAAGAAGTGTCAACATTTAGGTTTTCTACTTTATAATGCAAAGAGATAATTTTAAATGCTATATATTTTTATTTTTAGGCCACCACAGTATGCACTCCTATAGCTTTTACACTGCAAGGGTTTTACATGGGGCTTCAAATTTTTAAGATGCATGAATGCAATCTAATGAATAACTAATTATTTTTGTTATTTTCTATGCAATGCTAATGCAGAAAAGTAAATACATTAAAGAGGAATATGCAATACAAGAAAGTAAATATAGATAATTACCGATGTTACCTTCCGGCGAAGGTTCGAATTTTTAAGTCCTCCGAATTGGACTTATTCTTTGCCACTCTTATTCTTTCATTGAGTGCATCTGTCGGTTTTGGAGATAGAGACAATGATGGTTGCACCTCTTGTGATGATGATTCGATAGTGGTGTCACTTACTTTCTTTGCTTGGCCATGTAGGTTGAAGTAGAGCATTAATGGTGGGATCTAGCAGCATCTTGCTCATGTGCGTGTTCGTGGGTTCAGAACTTTCACTTGTGGAGTGTTAGGGAATATTCCTTTCACACTTTGAAGTGTATCCTGCTTGCAAACCAAGGTAGAGATCAAGTGCATGGGCTCTGTTGGTGGAAAAACACCAACAAAACCAAATCTTTCTCTTTATTTATTCTTCTCTAGCCTTAGGCACATTCAGCAAGATAAAGTTGGTGTTGATAATTGTTTACTTATAACATCAATTGTAAGATCAGAAGATTGAGTATAAATTTTGTGTTCAAGTTTATATGGCGAGAAAAGGTATAAATTGCTCAACCAATGGAAGGATTGTCTATCTCTACATAATTATAACTATCATCTTCCAAAGATAAAATATAATGTTTTAGCTTATTTGGTTAAGACTGGGAGATTAAGAGAATAATGACATAAATAATTTTAAAGAACAAATAATGTTAAGTTAATTAGGTTAATCAATTAAAGTGTAACTCTAACATGTTTGTAACTTCATTTATGTATATATCAAGATCAGGAGGAGAATGGTGACCACTTACCTTAGGTCGTTACCTTCATTCTTAGAGTATGACACCAAGTGATGATGGATGTCTTTCGGTGGTCCTTTCCTTCTTGCATCTTGAGTTGTTGATGAGCATCTTATCTCCTCCATTATACTCCTTCTTTCTTATCTTTTGCCAACTTTTTGCTTCCTTGATCTTCTCAATCTTTTCACTTCATTTATTCTTATGCCTGTAATAGATTAGTGGACAACACATACCTGAAGGAGTATAGGATTTTGATCCAGAATGTTATCATGTTTTGTCTATGCTAATAAAAAGATAGTGTTGAGATTATTTTAGCATAGACCATGTTCTATACAGGCATGGTTCAAGGCAAAAAAGTAACTTGCAGCGGAGAAGATAAAATAAATAAATCATTGATACTTATAGTTCTTTCATCCATGATGAATGAGCTGTATCTTCTTCTACAAAGTTATTGAAGTTTGTTATATGACTTGCTTCATCTCCTATTTGAATCAATCTTTTGACTTACCCAGATTAATTTTGAAAATTTTCTACAGAGGTTAGTCTAACAAAATATCCATATTTGCTACGGCATACTATCGGCTCAAAAATCAACCTAGACACCATGTCTAATTTAACTTCGGAAGGCATTTTAATCCAGGTACCTAGTTTAAAAGCCCTTTAAAAATAAGATCACCACTCCTAAACTAAGCACCATGCTTTATTCAAGAGATGTATGAACTTACTTCAAAGCCTAAACATATACTATAACAAATGTAGGTAGCATGAAAGCACTTATAGAGATTTTATTTAAACAGAGATAAGAGAGTATGATTATTATGCAATATTTTGAGCATGAATTAAAAAGGTAGAGACAACCTAATATTAGCAACATTATCTAAGATTTTTCAAATAAGCCCATTCTCCCAAGCTTGAAGTTTGCAAAACAAATTTAAGTTTGGATGGATATAATTCAATGTTGCATGATGATTGGTCAAACATACTTGGTGCTATCATCCTTCATTCTTTTACTTCAAACCTGGAATGGTTAGTGACAAAAATACCCGAAGAAATATTTTGATAATTATGACCCTATGCTTAATTCACAAGGGTATTACAGCAAAAGGTGCAAACTCATGTTATCTCAAGATTACAACGAGATCTACTATATTTATGATAAATGTATTTATCTACAACCACCCTTTTAATGATTTTATAAATAAGTAGAATGAGGGGTTAAAAATCTCGTGTGTGATAATATTAGAGAGACCAAGTAATCCTAGAGATTTCTCATATGAGCATGGATTCGAAGACATGTCTATGAAGTAGCTTCTATGCTCATTAATGTTATCTCCCTCTTTAAGCTCCAAGGGTGTTTCTTCATGAGTGTCTATTGGCGAAGATATTTTCTCCTTTATTTCATGCCTAGGACATTCATTGGACACTTTATTGTCCAAGACTTCCCATGAATTGGTATCTCTAAGGTGAGTCTCATCAAAAGTCTCCTCTAAACTTGGATGGGTTAGGTCGGGGCTAGATTCTATTATTGAGGTTTCTTCCTTGTCCATCCATTCTACACACTCCTGTATTTTTAGTGGCACTTCTTGGTCATTCTCGAGTCCTTCATGATTCATATGCTCTAGTTGTCTTAGCGGATCTCGAGTGTCAGAAGACTCTTCGAGGTCAAAGAGAAATGAGATATCTAACGTAGGCATAGAAGGAGAAAAGATAAGATTGTCTTCAAAATAGTTTGGCTCTCCTTCTATGGCATCGCTAGTCATACCATCCTTAGATGTTTCCCAATAAGGACGCTTCCTAAGAGGTTTCTTATGAAAAGAATTTGAATTATATTTACTAGAAGGTCTCTTATGGGATTGGAAGTCTAGACTTTTCCCAATATCGTAAAGATCATCCTTAATAAAAGAGATTTCTAAGGGTTGAATTTCTTCTTCCCTTGTAGGTTTTTGAAGTATGGATGGCTTGGGACTGATAGCTAAATTTTGGGATTGGAAAATATGTGAGTTAGCTATCAGAACTTCCTCTTTTTGGTTGGGAGATGATTCCTTCTCTTTCTCGGGGAATTCATTATGAATGCTAGGGCAGGGAGTCCTTCCACTAATTTTATCAAGTATAGACCTTGCTTCACTAGCAGACAAATCAAGGAAAGCTCCTCTAGAACATATATTAAGGGATTTCTTACCACCCTTACTAAGACCCAAATAAAAATGTTGAATAAGCACTGAGTCTGGAATGAAAAGTTCTGGCCCAATAGTAAGGAGGTCATTAATGCGATCCCATGATGTTTCAATAGATTCTCCTTCTAGTTGCCTAAAAGTCAAAACCTCTCCTCGAAGGCTAGCTATTCTAGAGATGGGAAAGAATTTAGAGAGAAAATTAAAGCATAGCACTTCCCAATCTCCTTGTACTCTTCCTACGGTTTGATTGTACCAATGTTTAGCTTTTCCAGTTAAAGAGAACGGAAAAAGCTTCCATTGTAAAGTCTTATCGACATGCCATCAATGCAAAAAACAGGCACATGTCAATAAGAACTCTCGTAGGTGTGAGTAGGTGTTTTCATCACCTTCTCCCGAAAAGGATTGTTTTCGAATCAAATCTACCCAAGATGGGCACAGACTCATAACTAGATGCTAAGATAGGCTCGAAGATTCAGGTGGTCTAAGGCTTGCGCTCGTGAGTTTAGCAAATTGATTGATAGGAATGTCACTCATGCTAAACCAAAAGGTAAAATAAAACAAAAGAAAGAAAAGATGTAAAGTGAAAGAAAGATAAAAGGTAAAGGGTAAAGGATAAAAGAAAAAGAAAAGATAAAAAGCTAAACTAGGTTCGTAGTTAAATCAGCAACCGTTTCCCGGCAACGGCGCCAAAAATGCTTGTTGGTATTAATTAAATGCACATAAGAAAATATAACTATCCGCAAGCGCACAGATATAATACCGTTGTAGCACTTCACCCAGAGGTTTTAAATATCGTATCCACAAGGAAACGTGTGTGATTAACTATGGTCTAACTCAACTAGAGGTGGCTAAAGATGAAAGTAGAAAGAGAAAGATTATACTAAGGTAGACACTAAGCTAAGGTTTAATATGGTTGATAATAGCGATCTATGTTGATGATAATAACAATCTATGTTGATGATAATAGGAGTATAGTAGGTTGATGATAATAGGAGTGTAGAGAGGATAACTATAATTCTCTTCTTCTAACTTTAGGTAAACTATGTCTTCTACTATTCAACTTTGGGACATTATTCAGAGCAGATTGAGTACAAAAACCTCGCCCTATTATGATAACCGCGTCCTGCCAAACCTATCAACGGGAGGTGGACTACAGAGGACTCAATAGGTCTGTCACACCTACGATCTACCACCGATCCGGAAGATTAGGAGACATTCACGATTAACCCTAGCCTAAGCACCACGCCTACACTATGATTAATACCCTACTCCCTCTAGAACAGGAATAAAGTACTCCGAAGAGTCGCAAACCAGATGAACAATATAAATAAAGTAAACTTAGATCAAAAGATGATTACTAGAGAAATCTCGATGACAAACTCATGAAGAACTTGAATCCACCGAAGTACAAGCTGTAGAGGGAGCACCAACAGGCCGGCACCTCCTCCGAACTCTTCCCTCACTCTCCATCTCACTATTATCTACAAGTCTAGATCCTAGAGAGGTGGATCCATTCGAGGAACCCCTCTTAGAGATTACAAATGAATTAGGGTTTCAGGAGGGGGCTCTAGCCCTGTATTTATAGTCCGTTGGGAGAAACGACGGTCGTTGGATCAAACCGACTTAAGGTACGGTGGAGATGCATCCCAAGAGGCGGTGGAAGAAGCTTCCAGAAGATGGACATGAGCGGGCTCCGGGGGAGGCCGGCCGGCCCCATGGCCCATGCCGGCCGGCCTGGGCCCAAATCCATTTGGGCCCAGCTTCGTTTGTGTGTCATCTTGCTTCTTTTAGGGCCCAATAGCGCATGTTTCGATCTAGAGTTGATATCTCTTGATTCTGGGCTCCGAATATAGCAAATGATATGTCCGTTTCGATTGTCTCGATGATCCCGTTGCAATGGTGCAGTATAATTCCTTAGATGAGATACTTTTATTTGATGAAAAACTGCAAACTCCTACAAAACAAGTGAGAACACCAAAACTCGTGGAACTCGTTAGAATCAAAACCTACAACTATGCTTTGCAATTCATTTTATATCAATTTATGTAAAAGTTGACGGTTATATTTGGTACTTAATGACCGTTAACAAGCACCCTGTCAATATTACTCATGATAGGATTAGCTTGTTTATTTGTCCAAGTATATCTAGCTCCACATCTTTTTATCTCCCTGAGATTGTTATTATCAATGAAGGTATTGAACAACTGGATTAGCTTATCATCTCCCTGGTGTGAGTTTTTATCTTTTCTATCCCTTATAAGATTAAAATCCCCCCTAAAACGATAGGCAGCGCAGAAGCCTTACAGCAACACTCTAGCTCCCTTAAGAAATCTTCAGAAAATTGATGATTTGCAGGCCCATATACAACCACCATTCTCCATCTTAGGTTTGTCAGTCTATCTCTAACCCTAACTTCTAGATAAAAATCCCCTTTGATCAATTCCTCTACTTCTAAATAATCATCCTTCACCCCCAACAAAATCCCCCCTGAGTGTCCTCTAGCTGGGATCCAATTCCATAGAAAAGGCACCCCACCAGACAGATCTGACAATTCATTATCTAGGAAGTCCTGTTTAATTGTTTCCTGAATACCTATCAGGTCACACTTCTCTCTCTTCAACATCTCTTTTAGAGACCCCACTCTAGACTTTTTCCCCATATAGAGGTGGATCACTTAAGAGGCTTGTGGCAAAAAATGGGGGCCATTTTCAGAATTGCACCATTTAACAGGCCCATTCCTGCTATTTGTTCCAAGCTCATAACCCCAAACCGGCCCACTTTGAAACACAGTAGCATATAAAAGCAAGAGCCCCTCTTCCTCAGCCGCCACACAGGTACCTCTTTCTGTTTCTCTATTTACCTCACTCCGAATAGACACGGGGCTCCTCCACCGCGGCCCCTCTATGAGGGCGTGACTCTCCTTAGAGCATGCTCCTCGTCTGGTGGTGATATGTGAGGGCATGGACCCTCCACGAGGATGCAATCCTCCTCTGGAGGAGGCAGGTGCAGATCGGGCGAGGATGGTGCCAGGTCAAGATCTGGTGGGGATGGCGGTAGTGTGGGATGTGGCAGCAGGAGCTATGTTGGTAGGACACTAGCGGGCCTCTTTTTTTTGTTCTCTATGATTCATTTTATCTGATACAGGCATTGTGCTGATGTCCACAAATTTTGATTAATAGTGTCACTCGCTCGGAGGTGAACAAGCTACCCGTCTGCGGAAACAGATTTTCACCGTCTTCGAAAACTAATTCTGCAGTAGTGCCGACTGCTAGTGGAGATTATATTTGTAGGGATCGGATGTGGACCAAATAGGCTTCCCTTAATTAATGGTGGGTCTCTTAAGAAATCGAGCTCCAAAAATTTAGAAGGATTCTCAGAGACGGGTCTCTTAAGAGGCCCATCGCTATAAATCTATTTATAGAGACATTAGTGTGGTCGGAAATAGGTAGTCCATTTCTAAAAATGTAGTGTACTTTTGGAGAGTTTGGCACTTTATGCCTGCCTCATTAATCAAGTCTTCTTTCCCTAAAGGTTGCTGGACTTTGTCGAGAATAAAGTATCCCCACACATGAATGAAGGCCTGCTGCAACATTATACCAGGGAGGAAGTTGTGGCAGCTCTCAAGTCTATTGGCAATTTGAAGGCCCCTGGACCAGATGGTATGCCGGCCTTATTTTACAAAGAATATTGGGATATTGTTGGCGAGGATGTGATTGCAGAAGTCCTCAAGGTGCTGAGAGGAGGACAAATGCCAGAAAAATGGAATGACACAACAGTGGTACTGATTCCAAAGTACGAAAACAGGTTAATATTAAGGACCAACGACCGATAAGCTTGTGTAATGTCATTTACATGCTCTTCTCTAAAAGTCTTGGCAAACCGGCTCAAGAGGTTAGTGCCAGAAATCATATCACCATCACAGAGTACCTTTGTCCTGGGGAGTTTGATCACGGACAATATGCTAATTGCATATGAGGCCCCACATTTTCTGAGGAAAAAGAAGAAGGGAAGGAGAGGGTTTGCTGCAATCAAGCTGGACATGAGTAAGGCCTATTATAGGGTGGAGTGGAGTTTTCTGAGAAATATCATGTTGAAGCTAGGCTTTGCAGAGGACAAGGTGCGCCTTGTGATGACCTGCGTGACAACAGTCAGGGTACCGCATACATGTGAATGGCTGCTTAACAAATGAATTTGTACCAGAGAGGGATGTAAGGCAGGGAGATCCGATATCACCCTATCTGTTCCTCTTATGTGCGTAAGGTTTCTCAGCTTTGCCAAAGAATCCTGAGGATGAGGGAATGATTCAGGGTGTGAGGATATGCAGAGGAGTGCCATCCATGTCACATCTACTGTTCATTGATGATTCTTTGATTCTATGTCGAGCTATAGAGGATGAGGTAGTCCAGTTGAAAAAACTGCTGAGCATAAATGAGGAATGTTCAGGTCAGGTTATAAACTCTGAAAATTCTGCAGTGATGTTCAGTCCTAATACAGGTTTTTTTTTTTTTTTTTGAGAAGAAGTCCTAATACAGGTGATTACCAAAAACGGAGAATGAGGGAATCTTAACTTTGGGGCTGAAATACGCAGCGAAAGATATTTGGGGCTACCTGTTTCTGTTGGGAGATCTCGTATTCTCGGACCAATGTTTTCAACTATCTCAAAGAAAGATTTTGACAATGGATTCAGGGTTGGAAGGAAAAACTTTTGTCAAAAGATGGAAAAGAAATTATGATCAGGGCAGTGGCAGAAGCTGTACCAGTTAGAAATTATGTGGCTTGGGATGAGGTGCCTCATTTCTTACAGGCTTTGGTGTTCAGCGATTTAGCTGAATCAGATAAGTAATGAAATCTGATATGCTTAAAAAAAAAGGAAGAAGAAGCTTGTCTTCTTTGTGTGGAAGCAGCTGCAAAATGAGTCTCTTGAGATCCTGCGGGGCTCCGACACATTTTCAGGGACGGCATCAGGTGGCTTGCTAGTGAGAGAGTGCAAACTAGCCAAGCCCGGTTGGTAGAGCGTACTCATTGATCGATCTACAAAAACTAAAGAGATATTTGTACTTAATTTTATCATTTTACCGGTTGATAGGCTGATGAAGTTTTCAGTGGCGAAAGTTTAGCGGCACGTGAATCTCACCAACACGTGTAACGTGCACATTTCTATTCCTGGACACACGAAACAGAGTGCATGTGCAATGCCTAAGCCGATTAAGCCGCGTTTACGTCGGAACAGCATGGAGGCAGGTATTCTGTGAAGCTAACCTCAGGAAAGCCAGCTAACAAGTCAGCCAGACTCCCAAACATTCCCAGGAATTGAACAACACGCCCTGTTCGTTATAAATACGGATCCCGAAACTATGAAAAACAACAGGAAGATCAAGAAGAACAAGAATATAGAGTCAATTAGCTAGGTAGTCATGGCGGCACTTTTGCCGTCTTGTCGTTGTCACGCCAGCATGGCGGTGGTGGCGGCGGTGCTGCTTGTAATCACAACGGCGGCACCGGCGGCTGTGGCATTGCTGAAGGACGACATCAACTTCATGTGGGGTCCAGACCACAGCTTCTTCTACGACGACGGCAACGTGCTCGCGCTGTGCCTCGAGAAAAGCCATGGCTCCGGGTTCCGCTCCAAGGGCGCCTACCTCTACGCCCGCTACGACATCGACGTCAAGCTCGTCGCCAACAACTCGGCCGGCACCGTCACCACGGTCTACGTGAGTTCCTCCGACGGCCCGACCGGCACCATACCATCTCTGATCCATTTTCCGGTGGACGCGGTTCGCGGTCACCGCGCGCGCTGCACGCAGTCACCATTTCTGCAGACATGCAGCAGACTTTATATATGTATATATATCATATATGTTGATATGTTGCATGCACGCATTGGTTGGCCATTGCAGCTGACTACGGATGACGTGCGACCGGGGTACCATGACGAGGTGGACATGGAGTTCCTGGGCAACGTCACCGGCGAGCCATACACGCTGCACACGAACATCTTCGTGGACAGCGTCGGCAACCGCGAGCAGCAGTTCCGGCTCTGGTTCGACCCCACCAAGGACTTCCACACTTACTCCGTCCAATGGACACCCAAGAACATCATGTAAGTAGTAAAGCGTCGTCGTCATTGCCAATTGTCGAACGTACGTCGTCGTCGTGTTCCGAAGAAGAAGCTCAAAACATTGCCAATTTTGCCATTGCGTGCTGGACTGCTTCACTTGGCAGATTCCTCATCGACGGCACGCCGATCCGCGTGCACAGGCACGAGCCATCGCGCGGCACCGGGACGTTCCCGACGCAGCGGCACATGCGGCTGGACGGCAGCCTGTGGAACGCCGACGACTGGGCGACGCAGGGCGGCCGCGTCAAGACGGACTGGACGCACGCGCCCTTCTACGCCTACTACCGCAACCTCCGCGTGACGCCGTGCGCGCCGCCGTCCCCTGGCGGCGTCGCATCGTGCAGCGATGAGCCACCGGCGTCAGCGGCGCTGCAGAAGGTGCGCGCGGCGCATTTGCTCTATGACTACTGCGAGGATCAGAGCCGGTTCAAGGACACAGGGCTACCCAAGGAATGTACCGCATAGGCGCATACTAGATGAAACCTGCCTAGCCAATGTTGGTGTGATTGTAAATCCGAACTTATGAATGAAACGGTTCAATTCAATGTTTCCTGTGTCCTGTACGTAATACATTGCATTCTATAAATTTTAGACATTTATTTTTAGATTTTTGTGAGCCATTGATTTTTTATATTTGAAAATGAATTTATTAGCCTAAAGAGAAAAAAAAAAGAAATTCACAACCATCATTTTTTGCATTGTCAGAAAAGAAAAGTAAGGACTAAGATTTCCTTCATATATTTCTCTATTATTATAAAAGTTGTTTTCACGGACATGTGTGTATCGCACTTGCATGTCCACTAGTATGTTATAATGCATTCTTTAGTCAAAATTTGTAAATTGATCTAAAGTAACAAGTTAAATAATTTATTTCCATAATGTATTCATATAGTTTAAAATGAATATTTAGTTCAACTAGTTATGTTCTTTTTCAGAACCTTTTCAGTTCTATTGAACATTGATAAAAAAATCATGAAGAACAAGAAAGCACGACAGCTTTATCCTTAACAGGGAACGACACATGACATGAATACATCATGTAGGACGGCCACTAGTTTTCCACTATAATAACAGGACCATACAGAGCACAATTGTTACTAACATATACCTTTAATTCTGAACATTTATTATTCTTTGTAATAAAGTAACATATAGCCTAGATTTCATGCATATAAATTGGTTTCACTTCTTTCTTGCAAGAAGCCGTTGACGAAATTCCCCAAGAGCCCATATAGGGTACAAGTTGCGGTAGTTCCCGTAATTGAAGTATAATGAACTATTGAAGCACCCAACATGTTCCTGCAATCAAAAGTCAGTCATGCGCTAGTAAGTAATAACATATGTTGCATAGCTCTAGGTTCATGTTTATCTAAAGTCTGCAAATTTAATGTGGCTTAAATATTTGTATTTAGTTTAGACCATAAACAAAATGATTTTTGTACTTCACCCAATTGGTGGCTCAAAACAAACGGACATCTATGCATAGGAATAGCATCAGGTCGTGCAGCAGACACCAATCACACGACGAAGGCTACGACTTTTGCTATCTTCAATATTTTGTGTTTATTTCTTATTTTTTCATTTTTTCTCTAAGAATAAAGAGCAGAGGACATTGAAGATAGAACTGAGGGTCGTGTGAGGGCTTTTTATACGATGTTATGAAATGCAACTCGCCTCTATTGGATTTAAAATAGTAGGTAGTAACATTTGTATCTCCAAATAAATTTATAATAAAAATATGTTCAACGATTTATCTAATGATATTAATTATGTACCAAAAATATTAACATTTTCTTAATATTTGATCAAAGTTGAAACTGTTTGATTTCTTAGAAAGTCAGAATGATACTTATTTTGTGGGATGGAGGGAGTAATAATTTAACCCAATTGTAGAAAATATTAGGAAACATTTAAAAACTCTTATAGTGATGTCTGGAACTGTCCACAAAAGGTGTATGAAAATGTTGTATACTCTCTCTCTGTGTGTGTGTGTGTGTGTGTGTGTGTGTGTGTGTGTGTGGCAACAACGTGAAGACTTTTCTAATTCAAAATTTATCCTTAAATGATTGCTGTTAGCCATCATTTACGACATCCATTAGATGGTAGGATTTGATCACATCATTGTGATTTACGTTCCTGATATAGAGATGTTCAGATTAATTTGTCATGAATGGTAATAACAATCTATAGTTCTGGTTCCGATCCCTCAGAGACTCTGAGAAACAATATTGATAAAAAAAAATTTGCCGAAAGAATAGGAACAACGTAATAATCGGGAATATAAATTATGTCCTCCTATAAGAAATACATAAATAAATAACTTACTTGTTGGGGAAAGTCACCAGATTCTAGTTGCATATTGATCAACACTTTTGCAGCTTTATATAATGGCGCTGGATCCCGTTCCACCTACATACCATGCCCATAATATGAAACAATTAGCATATACCATAATAATTTCATAAATAAGTAACGGTGGCAATGCTAATCAATTTGTAAAAATATATACCTGCCCGCCATAAATTAATGCTAACATTGCCCAAGCAGTGTTCACTGCATGGGGTCTACTAGCCTCCACATATTCCTGCAAAATATTTAAGTCTAATCCATGATAAAATCCATTGAGACTAGAGTATCAGTATAATCAGTAGAAAAGAAGAATGTTCAAGATATGATAATGCATCCCTTAACATTGAATTATTGCTTAACTGTTAGTTATGATGCAGGTAATGAATCATCCAATTTATATTAATTCTCAAGTTTGAAGGTTGTACAAATTTTATATAACTGAACATTATTTACATCATGGAAGCCCAAAGAGGAGAACAGATGATTACTTATTTTCCATATTTTAAGTGCAAAAATAGATTAAGAGTAACTGTATCACAGGCGCTTGAGTACATAACTGCTTATGTACAGGAAAAGTACTATCACTTAGCCATGGTGAGACAACTAAACGTGGTTCAAAAATTGCCTTACTAGGATTCTTTATAATATAATATTATATAATATTATAGCCAGGTGTTGAGTACATAACTGCTTGTCCTTAATTAGTCAAGTATATGTACTAAAGCAAAAGATAGGATTTTTAAAAAAAAACTCCACAAAAATAAGTAAAGAATGAACCAAATATCGATTATTATTTTACCTTGTAATACCCTAACCCCTTACTGTTTTGGCTTTGGCCTGTTTGACCCAAGTGTTCTGATGATGGTACTAGGTTTGATATCATGTTTTTTTTATCTAGATAGGTTGTGCAAGCATAAAACCCTTTTTTAATCTCATCCCTAACACCTTCACATTCACTATTTGCACAAACCAAAGATAAAGGTACAAGAAAAGGAGCTACCCATATGGAGGCTCGCATTACATTTAGAAACTTCATAACTACAAGCATCTTTTACATCATAGGATAGAAAAGAATAAATATATACCCTTTGTTCGTTGCATTATGTCACATGTATTCTGATAGAATCCATATTTTGAGTTTTTTAAAGAATGGCTCATAAAAAAAATGCGCACAAATATTATCCTAAGCAACCTATTGTTATTCAGAGTAACTGCATACTATCATCTAATGACAGGCTACTACTGCTAAATTAAATGTAGGCACAAACCTTTGAAATTTATTTTCTCTTCCTAGACAACTAAACAGGATACTAGTTGCTGTAAACAAGGATTCATGGAAAGCTTAAAATTGAATGTAATAAAAACCAAATTTAAGCATTGCCATGAGTTAATTAATACCATGCACCTGTATATTAAGTTAATAAATATAGAAATATAACATGAACTAAGCAAATCGTAAGCCATACAGTGAGATATACTTACCTCTGTTTCACTAGAAAGATAAGTTTCTCCCCATCCACCTGTATGTAGCTGCTTTGACAACAAAAAGTTACATCCTTTCCTGATGGTATCACAATTTTCATAAGTTCTTCCAGAATCAGCTAATCCTTTCATCGCAAAGAATGACCCATAAGTGAAACATACACCCCAACTGCCAAACCTATTATATCAGAAGCAATCTAGTTATTGATTCCATATAAAAACGAGAATTGTTTGCATATAACAAGAGTAGGATTTTAGATACCAGGAGCCGTCCTTTCGTTGTTCCTTCTCAATAAACTTGGATGTGTTTTCAATGCAATTTCCTATCTCGTCTTTGCGGTACCCGCCATCTAGGTCTCTAAACATAATTAGAGCTTGTAGCACTGATGATGTGCATTCAACAGATCTATCAGTTGGTTTAATACAACGAATCAGCTCCCATGTATATGGAAAACAATAAATAATTGTATTTATGTGGTTAAGAAAATTTCTTACGGATAATCAACAATAATATTTAGAAAGCTCTCTGAAGGGTTGAGAACCTATTGCCAACAAAATAACAAGCTAGATTCAGACAAAATATTAATCTGATTGAATTTCTCTCCTAAATGGAATTCATTTATCATGGAAGTTACTATAATTAGCAAAAATATTTTGCAGCTTAAATCTCTCACCTCCAATAATGGTGTGGTTCTCTTACGCTCGTATGTGGAGAAGGTGCCATCATCGTTCTTCAATAATAAGAATAAAATTAATAACCAGAAGTAAAAACAAGTGCAAAAACAATAAAATCCTTAAAAATTATTATCTCCAAAGACGTAAATTTCTTTTGATTTGACACAACGCGTATTGATTAGTTGTGGCCTTCACATTTATTACAGGATGGGGAGCCCATCCCTTGTTAGCAGTTGAAACTGATACAAATCATGTGACAAAATACAATTGTTGACATGGATTTGGGCCAAAGAGTAGCCTAGCCATTTGGGTCAAAGAGTAGCCTAGCCCTCACACATACAGGTTGACTAAGATAGAAAAATGGTGCAGTATTTGTGATTCAAATCACCGTAACTTAAAAGGTGAAGAATTGAGATTGAACCCATTAACCATTGGCATATGTACATGATGTGTAATACGCCTATTCCAAAATATGCTTATATGGCATAGCTCCTTGTCTAAACGGGTCTGCATACGCATAGCATTTATCCTACACTTTGGTCCTCGCTTCGTGAAGGGCTAACCCAAAGGTGCTACGTGTGGAACAAGAATTATGGGCTAGCCTTCACCCTCCTAAACTTCTACAGTGGTACTAAACCCATGAATCACAACTCCTCATGTGCCATGTGGACCACATGAACCAACTTCACAACTACTATAGGCTTCCAACATGCTGGGGTGTTACACAAAGTGAAAGGAGGTGGATGTAAACATGGAAGTTAGTATTAAAATAATTATAACAACTTGACAAATGATATAAAACAGTCATACCACATAAGAAAGTATGCAATCCACCGCATCATACAAATTTTGTCCTTTTATGGGTTCCCCCACAAGATCCGGTGAGATCTTTGATAACAATAGCAGTGCCTAAAGAAATGCAGTAGAGTGTTAATGCAAGAAAGTTTTGGTGAGAAATTTCAAAAAAACTGAGGTATCATAAATATTTCCACATATGGGCACTCTAAGGGTTCCATTTAATCATGATTTATGATATAATTGCATTTTTTTTTCTTACACTAGGAAATTTGTTTGGAAAAATAAGACAGTATATGCTTTATAGAGAAGCTAAATCAAGAACACTAGTGTTTGCTAGGCATGCAAGTACTTATCTACTGCACATGTTTTATTTATCCTTCTATCATTTACTATACTAGTCTGCAACACAACACTATGCACATCACCTATAATTTTACTAGGGAATAACACAATCTAGTTTTATGGTGAACAAATATTTTCCTAACCTTCAATGCTTCAGCAGTACAATCAGATACTGACCACCCATTATCTGCTGTCGAAAGTGTCCATGAACCTTTTGATGGATGACGATAGTAAGTTTTGGAGCTAGGATGGTTTTCACGAATCTGCATATAAGAATGCATATGAAAATTTTGTTTTGCAAATATTAAATTTCACAATCATAAATACAAATGGTCAGTAACTTAAACCTGTGAACTTTTAATAAATTCGTAAGCTTTTTGGAGTGTTGGACCAATCTCATTAACAAGACCTGTGGAACAATAGGCTTGGACAATAAAAAGAAGTCTCCCAAGTTGGACAGCCATCATAGACCTATCATCGAGAGAGTTTTTTGCAATGCTTGGTAAGTCTTAAGAGTACAAATAACTTGTTCTTCAGAAATAGAATGAACACCTAGATGATATGGGACACACTTCAGTTCAAATAAAAAACTCGACCTGCAGGGGTGTAAAACAACCCCCTGACATTGCACTAAAAATAAAGATCTTCTCACGCAAGTTGAGACAACCTTTGAACCCCTACTTTACTCATACATTGCACTAAAAATAAAGATCTTCTCACGCAAGTTGAGACAACCTTTGAACCCCTACTTTACTCATACACAGCATCAACATAGTCTATGTGAGAACTATCATGGGTTTTGGCCGGAGTAGGACAGATGAGGGGATTTTTTTAACCCCAACCTAAGAATTTTGTTCCCACGACCTAACCAACTTAGCTAGAGGCTCTTTCACGCTCTTTATTTCAAATAACTATGACTGGAAATAACCATGGGATGTTAAGCATATACATAACATATTGTCAAATCAAGATTTTGTAAAAAAGTCAGAACATTGTCCATGCATTCCATGGATTACTTGAACATGGGCTTTGGGTTTGAACGGCCTGGGTTTTGTGCTATCAAGAATGGTGATGTTCAAACTTTCTGATTCAATGTACTGTTATTGTATGATGAACATTATGAGTTCTTAAGAGTTTGACTAGAATGTTGCTATAACTAGAAAAAAGTGGAAGGATTTTTTAGTTTCTAAAAGATTTTTGTCTAGTCTTTGACATACTAGTGTTTAAGGTTAAAACAAGGGATAAAAAAGTGAATTGATGAATAAAAAATGAGTATATTGAAATTGGCTTGTCAACTAAGTACCAAAAAAACTTAGTGAGCATATATACTATATAGGGATAACTAGTTTCCTTAAAACAATTGTGACTTCTACTTTTTTGAATTGTTTTTTCAAAAAACACCACAATGGACTAACCTCCAAATTAGAGCCATTTGTTTGAAAACTTGCATTGAAAAATGTTTTGTCTAGTTAGATCTCTAACTCTTCATAAAAAAAATCATAAAGGATATATGAGGATAAAGTTAAGCCAAATAATTTTTTTCGGTGATGGGATTATGTACATGGGATGGTGTTTAACTTACTGATTCATTTGTAGGAATCAAGGAGTGATGCAAGAGAAGATTAGAAGATAATGATTCTCATGTATATTTTAATGGTTTACTAATAAAGATTTTATGGCCAAATTTCTCTAAAAAAATAATAAAGAATAAACTGATTTAAATGCTTTCTCTAGCACTGAGTTCAATAAGGTTATTAAGTAAGTGTGTAAAATTATGAATAACAAAATATTATCATGCAAAAAATTTGAAAAATCAAATATTATCATTTTGGTCCTAAATAATGCAAATATTACTAAAATCTAGATAATTTGATAAATTTTCAAAAAAATAAATTAAATAAATTATATTTTGAACTTATGAAAAATCATATCTAGACATGCTATTTTTTTGTCACACTTGTTCACAATAAATGAACCATTTAGAATCTACAACATTTTTTTTTTGAACAGAAGAATCTACAACATTTGCCATCAAAGCTTTTAAGTAATAGTTATAAGCCATTGTCAATAATAAAAAACAGAGATACAAAGCATGCAAGATAGTACCTGTGCCTTCATTCCATCTTCCGCAAGCCATAACATATCATATATCCTTGGAAGATGCTTTTTGAATGCATCTGAATTTGGATTTTCTGCCCAACAACAAATTATATCTAGTGCCTACTAAAAAAAAAGTTGGTATATATTAGTATAATATTGCTATGCAAATAATTTTAGTTAGATGTAAAAAGAAAGATAAGTCAACTCAATTTAGTTATAGCGAATCATTTTCATGAACCCATACATTTGGCATTTTAAACATTGAAACAAGACCACTTAAGGATTTGGAAAATTGTAACAAATTGCATTTATCCATTGCCAATCTATTTTATATATTCCTACTGAATTAGAAGAAGCAATGCATCATTGTAAATGTTAGTAAAAAAAAAATTAAATAGATGAATTGGTGTCTAGTGATGGGTAGATCCTTAAATAGTATCTTAAGACCATATTATTTGTTAAATTTGTTCAATTTATATATGCGTGTGTCCACATAGGAGGGTTTTTCCTTCCCAGCATTAGCTACTTATAAGAGAGCCAAAACTTTGCTCACACAATTGAAAATGAAGTTAGACCTCCTTTCTTTTGTTAACAATAAGCATTAAAAACACCATTAAGAACTTATGAGTATTACCTTGTTTATCGGACATACACAGATGTATTTACTAGTTTCATCTTCATAGTGGATATGATCCATGATTTTTTCTCAATGCTATATCTCTTAACTTATTTACTGGCCAGCAATTCAGCATTGGCTCTATAACCTTATTAAGGCAGGTCCATACAAGATTTTGTGCCATTGTCCGTGGATATATAAGGTCCACCTGGGTGCAAAAAAAGGAAAACCATAACATAAATGAGTCAAACATTTAAACTTTGTTCAACTGTCATTGCTGCTGCTAAAAATACTACATAATCCAATATATATTCAAGTTTCTTACATATACACAGTCTTAGGCATATCAAATAAGCTAATCATCATTTTGTACTCACTTTATTTTATTTTACTTCTTTTTTCATCAAAAAAGTAAGAATGATATTTTTTATCTCAAATATATAAAATGCCATGTTCTAGGCTCATGAACTTTTTATGTGCCATATCCCAAGAAAATACTAAATGCATACAAGTATTGGCATTCATTTCAAGCACTAAATTCCATCACTGCAGGTGCTACGAGAAGAAGGGTGCTCATTGCTATGCATGGATTTAAGATGTTTAAATACAATATTATGCTACTCTCATTTGTAAAAATGAGCTTACTTAACAACACCACCCTCCTATACTATGCAAGAATGTGTGAATATCAAGACTTCTAGAGAAGTTCATTAGAAAAGTTATTGTATGCACATGCTATTTAATTTAACACATACCTCACCTAATTTTTCAAAAATATTTTTAAAAATTTAGACTACTACAATTGATTTGTATACTATGCTAATTGAAATACATAGGTTGTGTTCACTTATTTATAGTAAGATAGGCATTTTTCTAGAAAAGTAATAACAATGTTATGGGGAAGTAGTCAAATCTAAGTAAATATGAACCTTGGCACAAGTATCACGAGCTGTTTTCCAATCAACCTCACTGTATGGTACACAATAGAGCTCATCCCTTAATTCCAATATAGTTGGAGTAATTGTTCCAACAAACTTTTTACCAAAGAGATAAGCCATGGCAGATACACCATACGACAAAATACCCAAAATCGTCCACGACAATCAATAAGAAATGTAAAAGGTCCGTGTCAGATTATGAGATGCTATTTATAATGGTACAATTTAATGTGATTAAAAAGTTTCAAGTATAGTTCAAATAAAATGCAATGGACTATAATCCAACTACATATATGTAAAGGAAAAAAGTCTACATCACCACCTGAACTATGACGGGTGGGACACTTTACGCCCTCAACTACAAAACCGGGTATTCTACCCCACGAACTTTAAACTGGTTAAATTACCCCCTAGAGCGGTTTTGAACGGTGGTTTTGCTACAGTAGTGTGGTTTTTGTTTTTTTTTTTTTTATTTATTTTGGCTGAATCTATGAAAAATCATAGTAAATCATAGAAAAATCATAAAATAGAGGATCCAATTTTCTTTGGACTCCACATGAGTAGATCTACCACAGTGAGCATACAATATGTTATTTTTTAGTACAATTTTTTTTCTGTAACTTTAGATCTATGATTTTCTTTAATTAATTAGAATAATTCATAACTGTAATTTTGTTAGTCTAATTGTGATGAAAATTTTATGGTAGGCTAATTATTATTTGCTTGATCTCTAATAAAAATTTCATACTCATTGAGTCATGTATAACTTAGTTATAAATTTATAAATAAATTTATAACTAAGTTATACATGACTCAATGAGTATGAAATTTTTACTGGAGATCAAGCATACAATAATCAGCCTACCATAAAAAAATTTCACATTAATTGGACTACAAAATTGTGGCTATGAATTATTTCAATTAATTATAGAAAATCATAAATCTAAAGTTACGAAAAAAATATATACTAAAATATCATAATATATGCTCACTGTTTAGATCTACTTATGTGGAGTCCAACAAAATTAGATTTTCTATTTTACAATTTTATATGATTTACTAAGCAAAACCAACCGTTCAAAACCACTCTAGGGGCAAATTTAACCAGTTTGAAAAGTTCAGGGGTAGCATACCGGTTTCGTGGTTGAGGAGGTAAAGTGTCCCACCCTTCATAGTTCGGGGGTGATATAGACTTTTTCCTATATGTAAATAAATCTGCTTGCATTGAAGTAATTTGATAACTCTTTTTGTTAGATGAAAAGGAATGGGATGATGAGGGGGAGATAGTTGCTCTCATGCTTATTGAGACAGAGAGAAGAGAAGCAGCATGGTGGTTCTGTCCTTGTCATTCAAGACAATTCATCCAATAAGATAGGGACACTATCGACTTATGCTAGCTTGATTGTATGCTCCTACTCTTGTGTATCCACCATAGATACTTTAAGTGCTAGTTTAGGATGAAAACTGATTTTTTAGGGGCATTGCAACTGTTGTTTAGGGGCATGATCCATATTATGTGTAGAAGAGAATTGCAAGATAATTTGGCCAAAGTCTGTATCATAACTACACAAAATGGGACTGCTCATTTTTGGTATGGTGTGCTTGTAGTTTCCTTACTGATCACTTGGCAATGCAATAGAGTACTAGTAACAAGAGCATGCAATGTTGACTTGTGAAGGTGGCTCAATCTTTGGACCAAAAAACTTGAGAGCACATAAATGCACATGATACTGTGCAAGAACATGGTTTTTGCAAGCATACTTCAGGATGTTAGGCTCTTGCAACCTAGCAAATGGCATATGTCCAGCTTGGGTAATATTTATGAAGGCAATATCTCTCCTAAGGTTATAAAAAGAGTTTGCTTCACAAAGTCCCAAGCACCTGCTGGATAGGAAAGATGTGGAGTGAGCATTTTGGGTGCTGCAAGCCCAATTTGTAATTGTTCTTAGATTGGGTCCATTGTAGATGTTAATGGATGAGTCTAGTGAAGATGTTGATTTTGATTTTGAGTTCATCAGAATCAAAGTCAAGGGACCAACTAAAACAAACTAATCAATCCATTAGAACCTGTGAGTTCACCGAGAGATTAAAGACATAGAAAAACACATGAACATCTTTGAGATGACCACATTAAGTTAATGTTTGTTTCAATGAACTTGGTACTTTGTTGTTATGATGCACTATTAGGCTTTAATATGATTAATTTTAAATTAAATAAATTATGGATTTGAAAAGCTATGAAATTGTGTGTTATATGATCAAATATGTTTGAATTACAAATGTAATGAAATCTAGAGTTGTTACGGGGTGTATATGTGCAATAGGAAGATAGACATAAATTGTAAAAAGTAGTTACAGGGAATCTAGAGGGGAGGACCACAATTTTGTTTTGCATATCTTCTCGCTCCTATGAGTAAAATTAATTTTGTGTGTGGGGTATAACAATCTTCTAGAGATGCTCTTATTAGTAAGTAGGATATACTTGTTCTAGTTATAAATAAGTGATGTCTTTGATATCTTTTAACACACTAGCCATTAGAAGCCCTGTAATAGTTGTGAAGTTGGCCCATGTGGCACATGTGTGGTTGTATTGATGGGTTCAATAGCACCTTGGAAGTTTATGAGGGCAAGGTTCAGCTTATAATATTTATTATTTCAAACATAGCACCTCCGGTTAATCCTTTTACACGAAGCGAGGATGAAAGTGTAAACGCGGTACTACAAGCATGGAGGCCCATTCGACGTCTAGAGTTGGGCCATATGAGAAGATTTTGGATGTGGGTGTTATTAATGGTATTAGACCATCAACCCTTGCTGCACCCTGGTTCGTTAGAAGCCTATATACTAGTTGTCAAATTGGCCCATATGTGGCCCACGTGGCACGTGTGTGGTTGTGGTCGATGGGTAAATACCACCTTGGAAGTTTAGGAGGGTGATGGTTAGCTTATAATCCTTGTTATTCCAAACGTAGCATGTTCGGGTTAACCCTTTTACACAAAGCGAGAACAAAAGTGCAAACTAGGTGCTATGCTCATGCAGATCCTTTTCACAAGTGGAGTTGTACCATATAATAAGTAGATTTTGGACATAGGTTGTTAAACATCTTTACGGTCTTCGACATAGGTTGTTAAACATCTTTACGGTCTTCAAAATCTCTTTGATTTGTACTTTTGACAATGGGTAGAGGCAGCTGTAGTCATGTAAACATTTATGTCTGCGCTGAGTAGTGCATGGAAGGCCTCCCTTCCCTTAATATATCATAACCGTTAGTAATATAACCAGCAGTGCCTAGGTCTTCACCGATTTGTGTCCCAATGGTGTGAAAACTAAACATAAAAAATGCCCAGCCAGCGTGTGCTATCGAGTGGTATGGACTGCGCCTCTCCTTGCATGTGCACCCTCACTATGGCCGAAAGACAAGGCCCATGCGCCCGTGTCACCATGTGACTGACTAGTAATTGCCGAGAGCACATGGATCATTAGCCAACCGCTCTTTCGGCGCTCTCCCTTCTTATGTTTCTCTCATTGGCTCATTGCCTCCTCACACAGCCATCTTCTTCTTTAGCTGCCTTCTCCCTCTCTGTACTTCTGGCTTAGATCTCGGCAAGGTGGCGTCCCCCACATGGGGGCCACATCGTGGCATAGCTGCCCTTGGCACAGTGGTGGTGGAACATGGATCTCAGTATAGCAGCGTGCCCTAGTGTGGAGGCGGCATGGCGGCGTTGTGGCGCTCAATGCGACCATCTGTGGTTCGAGGAGGTGGCGATTGCGGCCTACAAATCTTAGTGGTGCGAGTGATGCAGGCCCGACTCTGTCCCTTGGCATGTCCCCACTATGGAGGTGGCATTGTGTGCAGCACCCCTCTGACATGCCCTTCAGCACAGCGGCAGCCCATGCACACTTGGCATTACTTGTGCCGGCTGTTGTTGGCACGATGGGTCCTTAGTGTCCCGGATCTCCGGTTGTGGTGGACGCCTGCTGTGGCCTCCTGCGGCGGATTTGCGGCCTCGGCGTGTGGCTGCCCCTGGACTCAGCGAGGAGGCGGCGGATGCACGAGACCTCAGCATAGTGGCATCTTGGCACAGTGCTAACAAGGCCTCGCCCGAAGCTGGTGGTTTTTTATTTTAAATTGATTTTTTACAGGGTAGTTACTGAAGCTGGCAGTTATAATCTTCAACTCTAACACATCTCGAATACACAACTTTAGTAAGTTGCTTGAGCAAATTTGTACACTAATTGTGACTTTTGCATATGAGCGTAGGTTATCAGTAATAAAGTGATGGAATGGAATTAGAAACGTGCAAGAAAATTTGCAGAAAAAGAATGGAACTAGAAAGGAAAACATGGGACATTCCTTGCCCTAGGTGCTGGCCTCCCCAGGCCACACCACCTCTCCCTTTCTCCCAGTCCCAAGAAGTCCTCCAGGTTATCCTCAAAGCCTTTAGTATTACGAGGGGCATTGTTTTACTGAATACTGGGAGACTAAGTAACATACCTGGATGAATTGGAAGGAAGTGTGGGACAAGCCATAGTTCAGGAATTATTGGATTATTTCCAGACCAATCATACAAACCCATCACCTTCATTTAAGAAGATAAGAACCTTCAATTACTTAGATCCAATTCAACAAATTATAACTTACGTAAAAAGACCATAACTACAACAGATATTTATGCATTGCATTTTTGGTAAGATATTTTTTCAAAGAACAACCCTAAGGAACATAGGAATACTAAAATTGGTAACAATACTTTTGATGATAAAAAAATTGATAGATTAGCAGCAAACCATGTTTAATTTTAGATAAAGCCAGATTTTGGGGACACTTGTCACACAAGCCAAATCATGTCAAATGACTGCATTCAACTCAAATTCAAGTAATAACTCTTTTACAAAAAATGGAAGGTAATTTAGAGTTGTAAAGTAAATGGAAAACAGTTTTTACGAAAATTAATACCAGTATAAAAGGATTTAAAAATGGATTGTTTTATACTCGAAATCTGAAATATACCCCCTTTGTTCAAAAATTTTAGGTTGTTTTGGATTTTCTAAATTCATAGTTTTTACAGTTTATTTTGACATGGTGCACATTTAGGTCTATAGGAAGAAAAACTATGTACCTAGAAAATAGGAAAAAAAAAACTATGTACCTAGAAAAATATCAAAGCGGCTTAAATTTTAGAATGTAGGGAGTTCAAATAGTTTGAAATTTATTTGGAAGGGCATTTCCTGTTTGTCTATACTTATTGCAAAGTATCACATGTGGAGCCCAATGGCCTTTAACTACCCATTTATTTATATAAAAAAACTTTTTTTATTAAATGTCATACCGAGAACCATATCTTTCCCCACTGTGGAATTGCAGCTGCACCTCCATGAGATAAAATCCACTCACGTCCTTTAGTCAATTGAGCATTTGTGCGCTCTCCACCCATAAATCTTAAGGCAACATAGTTCAAGCATGAGCCGAACATGGTGCTTGGTCCCACCACTTGTTTACCCCAACCACCATCTTCATTCTACAATAATCATTTTAAATAAAATATTTATAATTGCCCTTAGGAATAAACCAAATGATATTATATGAAAGCAAATAGACTGTCATAAACGTGCCTGGTGATTGTATATATAGCGGCATATCTCACGTCGATGTTCTTTAGATAGGACAGTATTGAGTGATCCAGTGGTATATAGAGCCAATACCTGAAATGATTTAGAATTCTCATGGTGTTGCATGCAGATCAACTAAGGTATACAGTTCCTTCACTGCTCACAGTTTGTTTAAGGATGATTTACAAGAAAGGATTAAACTCAATTCCTATATTTCTACTGTTATTTATTCTAGCAAATAGACAATAGCATAAAGAAATAATCTTTTGTCCTCCAAGATTATTGTAGTTCAGCTGTGTGGCATATGCCAATCAATAATTAATGAACTAGCAGGCCTAGCATAGTTAGCATCGAACATAAATTATCTGAGTCAAGTCAAATGGCTGTGTCAGATACAAACTAAATGTGTACCAGGAGAGGTATAATGAACAAAATGCCGCTATAATCTGCTGGCCAGCACCCATCATCTGCTTGCAGACTTGAATGTTGAGCGAGGGCTCGCCTCAATGCTGCTAATATGATCTCCTCTGTGACTTCTTCATTTTCTGCAAGCTTGGCGGGTGGAGGGTCCACCTGAAGATGTTTGTTTTTTGCATACTGCAATAGATCGAGTACAGTTCAGTATATGAAGAGAGTATAATGGTATGTAGGCTACAAATAGTTAAATCACGTGAACACATACAACATAACTAGAAGAATTCACAAGAAGAAAATGAAACAAGAAAAGTCATTCTGGGATCTTGCTCTAACGTTAAGCTAAGCTGGCAATTATTACTTCAATATTAATGATTCTGATTGCATTGCTAATATGGCATAGAAAGCATAGCACGGAGCCTCGCCAAAGGGTTGGACAACAAAAAAGACATTCTTTTGTTCTGCTAGCAAAGAATCAGCCCATGAATTTTTTCCTCTAGCAAAGTAACGTCTTCCCAAGGTTTCGATTTGACAAAATAAGAACCCAGTTAGAGTAGTAATGATTGTGGTGATTCAACATGTTCGCTAGTATGCACGGATTTATATTAGTCTCATTGACGAAAATAGATGGACTTGATTAGTTTACCACAGCAGAAGACCAGTTGAATTTGTTGAAGACACACTAGACCTTCGAACAACTGTAGACATCAAACAACTAAAAACATGGCACTAGGCCACCAGTAGGGTTTTATGACAGTTTTATGGACATTATATGAGTTACCAACTTAAGACAACACTCTCAACTGATGGTTTCCATATTTATTTATTGGACTGTCAACTAAGAAAAAAGATGATGTAGCACTGCAATTAGAGAACAGAGGAGGAAATGGGTTCTTAGAGAAGAAGACATGCGATTGGACACAAAATATATTCCATAGAAACTATCCATTAGAAACATAGTTTTATGAGTGTCCATACAAATTAATAGGCATAGGAACTATCTTTGATTTATCTAGCATTGCATTTGCCCTAAGCAAATATGTTGACATGCTTATGTCACAATAGTAATGAAGAGATGGATGATCAAAGTTTCATAGGAGTGAAACTAGTCTATATTGTTTTCAACATATGGGTGTTTTAGAAACTCAAATAGTAAACTCCGAATGAGATTGGCCCAATGACACTGTCATCCCAGAAACTAGGATGGTATCCACTAATAGGGTGCCAGCAAAGCAAAAATAATGATGTTGAAATTAAAGAAGAGAGATGAGAAAGGATTTCTAGATGGGAACCACTATGCCAAAATAGCAGTGTCACATCATCAGTGACATAGAATTGAAATGCGCCACTAATGTTTTATTTGGGGTGTTCGGCAGGTCACATAAGGCGGCTGATAAGATAAGCCGGCTGATTTGTCATGAGAGAAAAATACTGTTCGAACGGCTGATAAGACAAGCGAATAGAGCGATTAATGACATGGGTAAACAGAAGGTTTCTCTGATTAGTTGGCCATGGCTAGGAAGCAAAACTCGTCACTTATGGCCTGTTAACAGTGACATCCCAACTAGTTGTCACTGATCACAGTAGCAGTTATCAAAGACATGAAAATTTGTGATGCATGGATAATCAACAGAGAAGATACTCCCTCCGTTCCGGAATATCTGTCGCTTCACTTCCCGAGAAGCAAATGCCGGCAATTTTTTATAAATATTAAATATCATCGATTAGTATCATAATTAGTATCATCGGAAAGATCTTTGGGTCTAGTTTTTTTTTAAAAATTATTTGAAGATATAAATATTACACGTATTTTCTATAAATCAAGTCAAACTTGTAGCACGCATCCCACGGCGACACTTATTTTGAAACGGAGGGAGTATGGGATTGGACAAAATACTTTTTAAAAAAATATCAATCGGCAATTAATACATAATTAATACATACGGTCTCTATATGAAATGAGTGTGAACGTAGTATCTCATTCTCATAGCTCCTGGGGTAGCGCCGCCGAAATAAAACAACCACTGGTGCCGGCCCATAAATATGGGTCGTTGTCCTAGCTTGAGCCTTTTATTTTATATACTTCCTTTATGTTAAAAAGAAAGTTGTTTTGAACAAAGTTTAGATCAAACATTAAAAATATAAATCATAAATAAATTTTAAGTTGTTAAATTTAGAAATGTAAAAACTATATGAATAGATTTATTTTGAAAATATTTCTATAAAAATATACACATATAACTTTTTAATAAATATTTTTAGAAAATAAAAGATCAAAGTTATATTTTAAAGACCGTGTCGTCGCTGTCAAAACTACTTCCTTTTCAATACGCAGAGAGTATAAATATAATATCCTTCCACGACATAACTGGGCAGATCAGCCAGAGCAAAGCAAACCGGTTGATGGATGCCATTAATTCCAATTCAATTCAATTGTACACCTTGGGACCTATCAAAATGATTTGAACAGGGGTACAGTGAGGGATAGCTAGTATTAAATATTTGGTACTTGTGCTTTGTTGAGACGAAAATGAATGAAAAGGCATGGCCATCGTCGTGTCGCCAAACATAATACCCAAGGCAGGTCGGTATCATCACCCACACCGCCGGGGACCCACTCACACGATACTTGATTTTAAAGATAACATGTAGATTCGCTCATCGTCAATAATTTTATATAGTAGATTATAGGATTGATATGCATGTACGGATACAATATAAAACTTGTAGATAAGGACAAATTCCAGAATAACATATATATTTATTAATTAATATTTTAATAATCAAACATATAAAACCTAATAGAAGTGTAGATAATTTTTCAATGAATACATTTGTTATTAATAAATAAATTTAAATATCATTCATTACTAAAATTAACTCATGGCATGTTAAGTACTGTGACTCGTCCCCTCTAGAGTCTAGACACTTCACTGATCACGGTAGCAGTTATCTAGAGTAGAGTTAAACGTGCCATTTATATATCATTAATTGTTAATTATCATAAATATATGTCGGCATTGTAATAAAGGTCGTAACTCAAACTGGCTATAAAATAAGTTATTTTATAGCCATCTCTATTTACTATAATTTTTATACTAATTTACGATAATATAAATACATACTTACGATAGTTGAGTTACTATAACATATGGGCCTATTTGCGATAACAATTATAGTAAACCATTTGGAAAGAAGTTGTTGTAATTTAATAAATCAGTATAGAATTATCATATAACCAAAGTGGCTACAGAATAACTTATTTTGTAACTAGCTGTAGAATAGTAGTTTACTATATATTTATATATAACCGCTCGTCTAAGCACATCTACCCAGCTCATGTTGCCGTTGTTTGTCTATGTACTCCATGCACACTTTGGAGCATTAAGACACAAATAGTCGCACAAGAAAAAAAAAATATATTATGTTACAACAACATTCATGAGAGGTAGGGACCCATACATGCCTGCTGCATGGTCCAGTATTTTTGAAAGCCTATCTAAATCAAATCAATACAAATATATACAGCTATAGAGCTCAACTCCCCACGCAACCTCAGTTACTGTTACCCTGTAGCAGGTTTGTCTTTTCTGTTTACCTTTTTTTTTTTGTCTTCTCTCCTTTCCGGTTGCTTTTTTTCTCTTTCCGATTTTTCTCCCTTTCTTCTTTTTAGTTGTTTTTTTCCCCTTTCCGATTCTTTTTTTCCCCTTTCCTATATTTCACCCATATTTCATCCGTACAATCTTTTTACGTAATACAACAATTAAACCTTACATTTCCTATGCTATTTCCATAAATGTAATGGTGGAGTAGCTTCACTGACAACATATTATACATACCATCTAAAATGATATCCTCTTAATTTTTTAATACTACTTTCCATATTATTACTTTAAATATAACACCAGAATACATGTCCTGCAGCAACGCGTGGTGGCCCTCCTAGTACAAATATATACAGCTATAGAGCTCAACTCCCCCACGCAACCTGGGCTACTTTACCCTGTAGCAGGTTTGTCTTTTCTGTTTTCCCCCCCTTTTTTTTACCTTTTTCCCTTTCCGGTTGATTTTTTTCCCTTTCCAATTTTTCAGCTTTTCTTCTTTTCAGTTGCTTTTTTTCCTCTTTCCGATTCTTTTTCCCCTTTCCGATATTTCACCAGTACAAATTTTTTATATAGTATACAACAATTAAATCTTACATTTCCCTATACTATTTCTAGAAATATATTTATGGAACATTAGCTTCACCGACAACATATTATATACATATATCATGATAACCTCTTATTTTTTTTACGCCCGCGACAACGCGTGGCGGTCCTACTAGTTCTCTAAGATATTTTTGATAGCATGGAGAGCCTTTCTAAAACTCAGTTTTTAAATCATCGTTCAAAGTCATTACATAAAAATCGTTTTTTTTATCTTTCTATTTCCTAATAGTGTTTCTATATCTTTTCTACTACACAAAGCTATTCTCATTTTCTTTTTTTAGCTAGCGAGAAACCTATAATAGAAAATAATAATATTTAAATGGCCAATATGAAGCATTTTTAACCAAAATCTCTATTTCTCTACGGAGAGTGAAGTTGCTTAGATATCGTTCCGTACACCGTTGATTCCTCCCCTCCCAGTGCGTTATCGCATATACTACAGGCTGCCGCCGCTCAAGTGCTTTTGCTGATCGACTCAGTAATAATCATCACTGATCCCATGGCTACTCCCCCCATGATTCATTTCGATCCAAAACCATTTACATTACTAGTGAGCGAACCAAACACTATGCATGTAAGTAGACATGACAAGCTCTGTTACCAGCATGCGCAAGAGGAGGTCGGAGGACTCCTTTTTCTGGAAGCGGCGCTCCGTGAACTCCCGGCGCACCCTCTCCACCTCGGCGCGCTGCTCCGGTGTGCCGAGCTCGGGGTCGAACTCCCACACCGCCCGCCCGCGGAAGTTGTTGCACGACTTGAGCCATGGCCCGGCACCCTCGGCGACCTTGAGCCTCCACATGATCGCTGCCGCTGGGCGCCGCTACTTAGGGAGGGATCGGATCGGAGGTGTAGCCAAACCGATTATACTTCGTTGTACCAACGCGTAAATGGACCTTAGTTAGCAGAGAGAGCAAGGCAGAAAGCTCCTCTATATAGCAGGCAGAAGCAGGAGAGAGCATGCCGTGGAGGGGCCGGCGCACTTACGCCAAACTGTATTTTTGACTTGCCTTATTAAGAGGCCCACAATGTGTAAGTGTCTCCAGTATTGACCACTATGCACGCCGCCCAAATGGTGGTTCCGCCTTGCGTTTCTTTCATGCATGATTAAGTAAGTGATTAAGTTTCCCCCCAAAATGAGTAAGTGATTAAGTACTCCCCCCAAAAATAGTAGTACAGGAGTACTAGCACTTGAGTGAATTGACTGCTTAAGTCTACAGCACCACTTAAGGCCTTGTTTAGTTTGGTGCAAGTTTTTCCACTCTCTCTCTTCACATCAATTGTTTTCCGCATATAAATAGTATTAAATATAAATAAAAAAAACTAATTACACAGTTGGGTTGTAAATCACGAGACGAATCTTTTGAGCCTAGTTGGGCCACGATTGGACAATATTTACCACAAACAAACGAGGTGCTACAGGACTTTCCAATCTCTCTCCTCTCACAAATTGTTTCCCACATGTAAATAGCATTAAATATAAATAAAAAAAATAACTAATTACATAGTTGGGTTGTAAATCACGAGACGAATCTTTTGAGCCTAGTTGGGCCACAATTAGACAATATTTACCACAAACAAACAAAGTCTTCTGAGGACTTTACATTCTCTTTCTAACCTGCATCTAAACAAGTCTAATGAGCTACTATCGTTGTACTTTGCCAGATCAATAAATTCTCAACGACCACCTAGAATCCATACTATCCCCATAAATATGACGGCTGAAGCATCAATTGGTCTCACCGGATTTTCGCTCTCACATTACTTAGGGCACGTACAACGGGCGTCTTTTTTCCGTCTCCATGATGGCTCTTTTTCAGAAAAACCCCCAGCTCAGCCGAGAGACGGTCGCATCGTTGCCTCGCGAGGCGACGGCCATGTTCCGTGCTCCAATGCAGAATAGACGACCGCGGCGCTGTTGTACGGGTTGTCTCCTGGAAGTGACGGGGCAATCGGATCCCATCCGGACAGCAGCCGCGCACGTAGCAACAATCGATTTGGCGCGCGGGGGATTTTTCCGTGCCAAATCCATCTCCACCGTCATCCTCCCTTCCTATTATCTCTCTTACACAAGGCAGTCGTGACTTCACCGGCGCCCCTTCTTCCATCGGCGCGGCGGCTTCGCAGACGGGCCATCCCGGCCGAGGGCACGTTCCCCGTGGCTGGCATCTTCTAGCCGCCCGGTCTTACTAGGAGTGGTGCCAGTTCGTCGGTGAGGACCGTTCCTCTTCCACACCTCTGTCCACTGTTGCTGAATGCTAACAAATTTCCCCTCCCTCTACTGCTTGGGATCCCAGGCATAATTTCCACAACTGCTGGAACTTGGATGGGTGCTTCTGCTACCTCGAGAGTCAAATTACACTCAAGATGAAAATGAATTCATGATGGACCTGCGTTTGCTAGCTGTTATATGAATGTAGACCTGCGTTTGCTAGCTTGAGAATCAAATTGCTTCTACTGCCTCGAGAATCAAATTGCTAGCTGTTATCTGAATGTGGACCTGCGTTTACTAGCTGTTATATGAATGTTTCACACTCTGTTTAGTGTCAGTTTAAGTTTCAGTTAAGTTTCCTAGTGTGCTGTGAACTGTGATAGGATGGATGGTGGTTATCTGTGAACTTTTGTTCAGTTAATGGTGTTCTAAATTCCTGATAGTTGGAGATGTACCTTGGCAATCTGCAGGTTACCCGATGACTCATATCCTTGCTATTAAATTTCTGATCGCAGGTGTCCAGCATGGTCTCTCTGAAATCATATTTGTCTTCCATTTCTTTTGAAATTTCTAAAGGACTGATACAAACATGGCTCAAATCTTTATTTTTATGATTCCGTGGATTGTTATTTGAATTGAAAGGTTTGTAATAAGCAACAGCTATATGCATTAATTAATGCAGAAGCTGGGATATTTAATATATTCCCTTTTCTAAAAAAAACATGCAGACTGTGGCTTCATTTAGACTGTAGTTTCAGTTACTGTCAACAAGTTCACACTAGTGAGTTATCTGAATGCATCCTGCAGTTTCGGTTGGAACTATATATAACATAATTATAGTACTGATGGTTTATAAAAGATATTATAATCATTTTTATCTTATTTATCTTTGATATATTTTCTATCAAGTAGCCACATAATGGTATACAAAAAATATTTATAGTTGATTTTAGCTACATACAAAGCATTAAATAGCTTAGAGGTAAGTTCCTATCTATGGGTTGTATGACTTGTCTTTATACCTATTTGTATGATAGATTCAAGTCGCTTAGAGACAGACCACTGTCTATGGATTGTACATGCCCTTAGACTTAAGCAGTCAATTCACTGCACCTCATATTTTTATAGTTTACACCCAATCCATTTTAACCTACTGAACTATTGGACCTGCGGGTTTGTTATAAGAACCATATGTTTGTATAAAATGTATATATAAGTTTGTATAGAACATATGTGGTCACACCTTAAAATTTTAATAAAATTGACTAAAATTTGTTATTGGTAGGATTCACTCTGTTCGCTTGTTTTATCAGGTAGGCTTATTAGCTGTTCGACAGCCGGCTTGTCTTAACAGTAAATTTATATGACCACTGAACACGCCGAAAATGTCATGAAGCTAAACAGTGAAGATCTGCATGTATGTGGACTCCATCTCAGAAGCCAAACTCTATAAATAAAAGCTAATGTTCACAACTTAGAATTTTAATAAAATTGATTCAAATATATTGGAAGAGGTTCGAAATATCATAAAGCTACTTTGAACTAATTAGTGTGCTAAGATCAAGATGTAGGCCCTGCCTAAAGTCAATATAGTTGAGTTCGTAGCTTCAGTTCAGAAATTCCAATCACTGTAATTCTTGTAGTATTTTGCACATGAAATTGACCATTATATACACTTTTGACACGATGGTCAAAGTTAGTAATAATGGCTTCTTGTAGTGATGTTCATATGACTGTCAGGATACTAGGCCTGTGAGCTGACACGCCTCGGCCCAGTCCGTTTGCCACCATGTCTGGTCCATCATCATCATTCCACATGTCATACCTGAGCATGCGCTCATAACGGCCCTGGGCCACCTGACTATATATATCTATGGTCTTGTTTAGTTCCCTGCAAGTTATAAGTTTTTCCACTCTTTCTCTATCATATCAATTTCTACCCGTATGTATGGAGCATTAAATATTAGTAAAAAATAACTAATTATACAGTTTTATTGTAAATCACGAGACGAATCTTTTGAGCCTAGTTGAGCCATGATTAGACAATATTTTGCTCAGATTGCAGAAACTTTTGATCTGAACAAGACCTATCTATATATACACACATGGGTCAGTGTTTTTTTTTGTTACCCCGAAAGCCATACGTACGTGTCAACTGTCAAGTATGGTCAGTCGACAGTCGTAGAAAAACAATGGCCCCATTCCACGGTCCGTTGGCGGAGGTTGGAGGACTCCTTTTTCTCACTACTACAGCAATCTTGGCACGGGTCCGGATCTGATTATTTACTTGATATTTTTGTCTTGTTGGTTACATCTATTCCCATGCTTGGCTTCGATCTATTTCTGTGCTTATGGATTTTTTTTTTTTGACAACAGGCTTGGCATACCCGTCGTTCGCTGCAATTCTTGTTGCTGTTCCACCTGCCCTTCATCGCTGCTGACATGGCCCCCCATGTGCTGCTGCTCAATCGCTCTCGAGTCTACTTCGCCCAAGGTCGTCGACCTGTGTCACCAGGCTCCTTTACCACCGCCTCCTCACTACCTCAGATCGGTATATCACCGCCGGCCCTAAACCCCCCATCAGTGCCGGATTTTGAACCGGCAAAACTATGTCGGCACTGATGAGGGTTTAACATCAGTATCGGTTCCCACAAACCGGCACTGAAGATCAATTTACACTGCCGGTTGAAGAACGTAGCCGGCAGTATTGTTAGTCCACATCAGTGCCGGTTGGAAATAGAACCGACAGTGATGAAGAATATATCAGTGCCGGCTCTATTGTCAAACCGATCATCGATCCGCTCTTGATCGGTGTCGGTATGTTATTAGAGCCGGCACCGATTAGTAGAAGATCGATATCGGTTGGTTGCTGCCCACCCCCGATGATGGGTATTGTATCTTTGGCGGCCTCTATGACAACCGACACCGATGGTATTTTTAGTAATTGGTTTTTGTTCCCATTTTCAATGTGGTTTTTTATATTATATTAAAATTCATATTTCTTTGATAGGAAAACAAAATCATAACATTGAAACCTTGATAACAACATAGCAAATACCACATACATTAGTATTACATACATTAATATTACATACATTAATAGTCCTTTATAATACCACAGTAATCTAATGAAACAATTATAAAAGTCTAGCCAGCCGCTCTGGTGTGAAATTATTCTTGAACTTCTGCGAGCGGACAATGGAGAATTTTTCTTCTTTGCTCACAATATGCTTCATGATGAATTCCGCTAGCTCCTCTTGATATCCTCGTATCTCCATATCCAAGATCCTATTGTGTCTATGCTTTTCCCGCTGTCGAGCATTCAATAGCTGACAATGGGAGCACAAATATAAGCCATAAGAGAATATCATGTCATAAAAATAGAATTAAAAGCATACATACCGTTTTATCTGCTTGGATGTTTTTCATGCCAAACCATTACCTCGTGGCCCACATTACGTAGAACCCACATTCATTATTCGCTTGCGGTTCTTTGTAGGTACCTGATGTAACATTCTAAATGTTAATCAAGTACATTGCATTTGCATCAATGCATAAGCATCATTTGACATTTTGCTCATATGCATAAGCTATTGCAAGTTTCGTGTGTGCCATGTACATATTTGAGTAACAATCTTAAAAGTTGCTTTAAAATGTCTAGAATGATGTTTGAAATAGGGTTTATATACAACTTTTTGTTAAAACATGCTCACATGTGATGATAATGTCATTTATGCTTATTATCAAGTTGTTAAGTAGCTTAGCAAGTAAGTATATGATTTACTTAGTTTTTGGATATAAGACCTAAATAAAAGTTGAAGTATAAATTATATAGAACAACTTTTATTTAAGGTTCTAGGACTGAATCCCACCTTAATATGTTCAAAAGTGATATTAACTTTGAATTCAGCATAAATTGGAATTGGGACTTAGAATTTTCTAAGTCATGGATTTCAGTGTTTTAATTTAGTTTTCAAGGCTGATTAAGTTTGTCTTTCATGAATAAAATCTTGGCAACCAGTTCACTGTTTGTTAGTACAAAGTTTGTAGATTAGTATCATAGAATTGGTTGAGCTATTTGATGGTTGTTTAACCATTAAATTAATTGCTAAAGTGGGCTAATCACTGTTATTATTACTCTGTTTAACTGAATCGAGTTTCAGTGAGTTTTTAGTGATGTTTAGCAGCTTCTAGTTTGCAAATCATTAGGAGTTAGCCTTTGGTCCTTTAATCATAGTTGAAGCCCACCTGTAGAGGAGCAGCATGGTGCAATTGGTTTCCAATTTGGCTTCTTGAGCAGGGAGAAATCGAGAACCGAAAAACACTGTTTCGGGCCGCTCTGATGCGCTGACAGGTCACCTTCCCCGCCCATGCCGTTCAGGTCACCGGCGTCGCCGTGGCGTTTCGCGCGCCATCGCCGGCCATCACGCGTCGCCAACCACTGTCTGCGCTCGCGAAACTCCTGGCCACCTCTCCACTTTGTCCCCGTCCTTTAAAAGCCGAGCACCGGCCGCCATCATCTTCTTTTTCTCTCTCTGTCGCCGCCATCGTGCCTTGGTCCGCCGCCCAAATTCCTGCAGCCCGCTCCACTTGAGCCTCCTAACTCTTGTCAGCAGCTTCGCAATACCCTCACTCCTTATCTGAGCCCCCTAGCTCGAACTATATTCACCGGAGCTAGTCGGACGCCGCCGTCTTCTTCACTTTGCCGACTAAAACACCGCCGAGCACCACCGCCTTTGCAGCTAGACCACTACGGTGAACCTGCGGGCATACCGATTGATGCGTTGCACTCCCTTTGATGTGTAGTTGATGATCGGCTGCTATTTTTACCTTTACCGAACAGGTTTCATCGAACGCCGTTGCCGTCGCCGGTTCGCGCCGCCGCGGCCATTCGTTCCGCCGCCCGGCCACATCGATTCTTATCTCGATTCAATTGAACACGTTCTCAAGCCTCGGTGAGCCTCCTTGAGCTCCGTCGAGCTTCATCGCGGGCAATTTGTAGCCGTAGGGGCGGAGCCATGCCCGCCCGCCATGCCCGCCAGCGCGCCCGAGCCGCCATGGCGGTGTTGAGCATGCTGCGATGCTCTAGCCATCGAGTTGGGGTCACGGATTGATGTGCTAAGCCGAGTTGAGTTCGTCGGTGGAGGTCTTGTCGCCGGCAAGTCGTCGCCGGCGAGCGAAGCTCGGCCGGGCGCCACCGGACCCTCCCCTGTTTTGAGCGGGAGAAAGGGAGGGGAGGCCGGGGTCGGTATTGGGCCGTGCTGGGCCACTCGTGCAGTGCCCCGCCACTTGGGCCGACTTGGGCCTTGGTGAGCAACCCCACGATAACGCCGGGGTTTTCCTTTTCTTGTTTTTCATTTTGAGAAATAGCAATGAATCTTGTTTATTTCATAGCAAAATAATTAGGATTCCTAAAATCATGAAAATTTGTGCATAGCTTCTTTACAGTGATACATATTTAAGAAAAATAGGGAACTTGGATTTCGAATAGTTTCTGCATGAGATAAAATTATCTCTTTTAATTGTAAAATGAGCATTCCCTGATTTTTTAGAGAATAAAATATTGATTCAAAAATTATGAAAATTATTTTACATTCATTTCATGACATCACCAACCTGCACAAAAAGTTTGAGATTGATTTGAGAATGTTTTATAAAATCATTATTTCCAAAATTAGAAATAAAAAAGAAAAAGAAGCATTTGATTTCATGTATGTTTATTTTTGCATGATTTAAATCCATGCTTTAATATTTATCATCATATTTCACTGTCTATCTCTGAAGTACTTTGATTGGTTAGTTGATGACTTATGATTTCATGCTATGATTGCTAATTTTAATGACACGCATGTTTATATGATTTTCTTTTTAAAAGCAAAACAACCATGCAATGTTTTATGTGACTTTTGAAGTTTTCATGTGAACCTTGGATTAAGAAAACCCCATTGATCCTTGGTAATCCTCTTGCTTGGTGAGAACGATCATGATATGCTAGTGATAACGAATAGCTATTGCTCTCTAGTAATTACACTACCTTTTCCAGAGAGGAGATATGCACCTACTCTGTATAATTTAAAAGCAAGTAACTGTTAGCTTCTTTTACTAACTCTGATAATACAGTGTTGTCATCAGAGAAAGAGAACTGCACACATGGAACCTTATGTAGCTTTCCATTCTTGTCATTCCCATGATCATGTCATCATGTATCATTTCATGCCATAGCATCTTATCGTCGCACATCCTATATGCATTCTCGATATTTATGCATCACATACGTTCATATAGGATCAGAGGAAAAGGTTCCCGTCGAGTGCGTGGTGACCAAGGAGAAGGATCCACGAGGAATTGCCACCCAAAGGCGAAGGGACGAGACTCGAGCCCTTTGCCGAAGTGCACTAACCCCAGATTCTCCAACTTTCACCGAGGCAAGCCCCGGAGCATCCTAAATACCTATTCTATCTTTTTGAAATATAATTAATCTTTTTCTTTATATAGTACTGTTATGTGCATTAAGTTATCAGGGGTGGTTGACACTGTTGTTGCATGACTTCCTTGTCCACTAAAATGAAAACCGTTTATCTTACTAGATGAAATAGATAGATTATGCTTAGCCATGCTTAGATCATTAAGAAGTCGGATGATTTCCTGTCATCCGCACCATTTAGGATCGGTACATGTGATATCCTGAATCATGAGGTGAATGATAATTGAAGACCGGACGGGATTCGGTGTTTGGTGATGCTACAAGACATGGAGGTCTTGTATGCTTATATTTTTCCCGTCTGTGTCGATTAAGGACCGTACCGTATTCTGGACATAGGTGTGAGATTGAACGTACCTTCACATAACAGCCGAATAACTCGTTTCGATTTGTGAAACCGATTAGCTCGTTCGAGGTAGATTTTGAACCGTTAGCATTATCGGGAGAAGAGCATACGTTGTGAGGGGATCGATCCAAAATCCAGCGAAGAACTACAAGGCCACGGGTCCTTGGGGTACTTGGACCGGTGAGGATCGAGGACCATGAGTTTTTCTTGGCGGTCCAATCCTATCTTTCGAATACAAGTGAGCGGTGATTCGCCGACGGGTGAGGTACACACTCGTGTGGGTGTGTGATACGGGCTTTACCCGGTGGTGTAATCGATTCGAATCGCCGTCTCTCCCGGATAGTGAGAAACTCATGCCTTTTCGCGAGAGACGTAGTAAAAGAGATGGAATTCACTATTGATATTGGAAGGATTATAATTGGTACCTCATCTTTAGTTATATGCTTGTTATAATTCAGATGTATGTTTTAGAAAGGTGCAAACCTAGTTAGGAATTACCTCTCAATAACTTTGCCGTCGTTATATGTAAAACCTTGGAAATTAATAATGAGCTTTTTTCGCAAAAAGTTGCTAGCCAACAAACCCCACCATACATAACCTATCATGTATCCTTGGAGTTTTCGTTTATTTCCCCTGTCGGGTAAGTCCTGCTTGAGTACAATTGAGTACTCAGGGTTTTTACCCATCGTTGTAGGTGTTATACTTTATGAAGGCTTTGGCATTGCTTGCTTTAATCCTGTGGATGATTTGGATTAGTAAGACCAACGGGCATGGTTACATCGTATAATTCTCTCATCATGCTTGTAAGGAGGTTTGATGGAAACCGGTGATATACTACAACCTATGTTATTGTATTTTTAGAAACAATGCCATTTTCTTGTAATATTTTTGGAACGGTGTGTAATTATTTTCCGCTGTAAACTCGTATATTGATGTATGATGTTTCCTTAATCATGTGATCCTGGATGTAAGTTGATTTACCGAGGTCCTTCGTGATACTCGGCGGACTACCGGGTTCATTCGAGAAGCGGTGTATACGTGTCAACGTTTTAGCGGGGACAATTACGCATAATCTCGGATGGATTGGTCGGTTCTGTCACACCTGATACGTATTTCCTCCACCTTGAAGTTTTGTTTGCATGCTCTGTGTCACATTATTAATTGGGAAATGCAATAACATTAAGTGTGGTATATACATATATGTATAACTATATAACTTTATTTGCTTAGAAAAATGTTAACTTACTCATTTAACGCACAGAGTAGAGGAGCTATCAGAGTTAGCGGATTTTTCTGGAGTCCCACACCTCAATACGATTTCTTTTAATATCCACCTCAATATGATTTCTTTTAATATCGATATCGATGAAGATGAAATGGTGCCTGCAACCACAAAGTCCATTTTATATTTAAAAAGTTTAATTAGCTATATAAAATGTGTGGAAATAATGGTAGAGACCACATACGCGCTAGTTGTAGGTCAAGAGCACGTCCGATTTATTTTTTATTGGCAAAACCCTTGAACAACTTGGACAGACATTTTATCATAGCTTTCCAGTCGTAGCCAACGTCTCCTCTTCAAGTTGGCTCATTGACTATGGTTGGGTTCAAGAAGGCTACATATTTAATGTTATTTCTTATCGTGTAATCATGTAGCCACGTGCATAGAGTATGAGATATGTCAAATAATGATCAAAGATGTAGTTAATTATGAATTCATGCGGGTAGGGTACTTACATAGTCCACAGGAGCATTATCTGTGTATCTAGGTCACGTCTTTGATAGAATTGAAATAAGTGTTCAAAACTTATGAACTGCATAGTTTCCTCAGGATGATCAAAGACTTCTCTGACCGGAATAATAGCTTCAAACCCAGCTAGATCTGTTTCAGTTGCTTCGGTCAAGTAAAACGTATATAAATCACGCATACGTGTTCCAAGAGCGTCCATCTGTTCTTTTGTTTGCAGCAAATCTAGACCTCTTTGATACTTGTATCTTTGGTGTTGCCATTTCATACTTGAACACTATCATAATATATGGCCGTAGCATCCTCTAGGGATGGGCCGTCGATTACGCTCCATCAATTTATATATCTCTAGCTGGGCTTTGAGGTGCAGCTCTTCGTCCCTTTCTTGATTCTAGACTTTGCTTGTTTGCTTGTGCGTCATACTCAGACACAGTCGTCCACTTAGCAGGCTGCCATAGTTTCTTCAAAAATGCGTTGCATACATCTGGGTGAGGCAATTCTATATCTTTCTCCTTCATCATAGATGTAATACTCCCGCTCATTTGTTTTTTCTTTCCTTTATTAGCATCCCCTTTTACGGAATCGGAGGACCTTTTGGCTGTTCTAGATCTAGTTGCGGGTGTCGTCGTTGCAGCTTCTTTTGATTTTGGTGGGGGAGGGGGTCTAGGATTATCATGTGTTCCGGCCGAAGATGAAGGATTATGGGGAGGCAGGGGAGGAGGTGCAGCCCCCACATTGCTCGGGATTGACAAAGTGGGGGGTGGAGCCGGAGCCGAAGCCCCCACATTCCTTGGGGGTGACGGAGGGGGTGGAGGCGGAGAATTCTCATGTCTAGGGGGTGGAGGCAGGGGAACGAGCAGGCGTATCACGAATTGGGAGAGCTTGGTCATGAGATCTGTCCGGTGAAGATTCAGCATCATCCTCATCATCCAGGAACTCTTGGTGGTCAAGCTTAATATACCGCTTGCGCCATGGGACACAAAGACGAAGGTTCTAAACCAGACGCGGCCTATCTTCCTGTGCAGGGAAATCAGTGGGTATCTTGTTAAACTTTTTATCCAGAATTCTATCAATGGTGACATTCCAATATCCCGAAGAAATTGGGCGACCATTAGTTAACCCATCTCCTTTAGGCCAAGCCTGGCCGATCGCCACCTTGTCTGTCGTCCATTGTTGGTGGATGTACATCCTCACATTAACCGGATTTGTTATGTTGTCCACCGGATGAGGTAAACTCGCCTCAGCATCATCCATGGGGGTCGATCCACAGCTACTACGACTCTTAACCACTGGGCTCAGGCATGTGGGGACAGGGTCTGCAGATCCAATGGTCTGAGGACCTCGTGCTTCGGAGGCCAAAGCAAGTGCTTGGTTAACTCTTTCTTCCATCACCTTTAGCCGGTTCTCATACATTGCTTCTCGTCTTTGCCCGTCATTCTTGTCTAGCCCTTTGTGGCTGGCGATAAGAAGCGAGAATCCTCCTCGAAAGCTACCTTCTAGTTAACAAGACCGCTCCCCCTTGTGCGGCCGGGGTGCTCCTTGTTACCAAGTGTAATGGGAGAGCACGCCGTTCTCCCTATCGGACCTACGTCTCCCTTGGTTCACCTCATCGGTTATCGTGGAGATACTCGAACCGGGCTGCCCGGTTGTTCATTTGGGATCGATAGGGTGCCATCTTCAATATTGTGCCATGCACCCCTCGCCATAACAAAGTGAAGAGACCTAAGCTACCCGGTCGGCAGTCTCAGGTATAACACCACGGCGTTCCATTTCCTCAAACTTCTTCTCCCATTGAAGCACCTTACTAGAATAGCCACGAGAGCCGAGACGGTGAGGATTTGTTGACTTTCTTGAGTTTTCCTTGTTCTTCGCACTCAAGGCCTTATACTCATCGAGTTCTGTATCATTTGAATTCTTCCGTAGAGGGGCCTACGCTTTGTGGTGGTCACCCTCATCAAACTTGGGATCTTTCTGCTCGTTGATATATTCCTTTTTCAATTTCATCTTATAACTCGTGAATGCGATCCCTATTTTTTCTATAACCCTTTTTCTGACTGTCCGCTCATCATAATCAGGAGGGAAAGTGAAATATCCTTTGAAGGTTGTCCATAAATTCTCCTTTAAAGCTTCAGAAACCCTCCATGGATCATCTTCTTTCCCTATCCAGTGCCTATACTTTATTGGGATAAAGTCCCTCGCAAGAACCCCGAGGATAGTCTTTTATGGGCCCAACATCTTGCGTGGGAGTAGTGGCTCCCCAACTTGGTCGAACTCAAAGATGTGCCAGTGCACATCCTTTCCTGTAGGAAGCTTTGACACACCGCGCTTGGACCTGGTCTTTGTTGTACCAGAACCACTTGGTTCCTCCATCGAACCAGCTGAACAAAACCAATTAATTAACCTTAGATTCTCCCTTGCATTTATTAATTAGAGTGTGTGTAATCATTTAATTATGACCTAACAAATATACCTCGTCGTCTTGGTCAAGCTGGAGGCAACTGCTAGGGGTCCACGCTTCATCTCTTTCATCACCATCATTGGCACCTGCGTTTGTCGTCCTATTTTGTGGCCCTTCTGGTGGGTCTGTCGCAGTGTTGTTAGCCGTTTCTTGTTGTTGCCTAGTAGTTCAGCGACCAGTGAATTGGCGACGATGAATAGTCATCGTTCTGCCTCTGCCTAGATGGCTCAGTAGAGACTAGATTTGATGGGTTGTTTAATTTGGCTACATGGAATAACACAAACCATATATTAGCTAGGAAACACAACATATATATATTTAATACAACAATTTAGAACTTCATAAGCCAAATAAATTACAATGACCTTCGACTTACTACAAGTCCGTAGCAATATGAATTACTCGTGTACTCTACATCAACCTCCAAATAAAAAAGCAATGACCATAACTAGAAAGAAAATGATGATATCCTTCCACGCAACAATAGTGACATTCCTATCTACGGTGACAGCCTTGTCTCCAGTCTCCAATTTTGCTGCGTGTAGAGGTACTACACAGTGTTGTGCTTGGGGAACACGGTTTGCACACCGTGCCATATATGCATGGTAGGCCGCGGTTACTTTAGATTTTTTGTCGTATCTCTTGTGCAACGCACCTGGGTAGCGATTCACTTGGGGATGGCACTCTTCCCAAGTAAGGTAGATGCTGGGGGGTACGGCCAACAAACACTACATACCGTTTTCCCATTGTTGCCTAAAGATTGAGACAATTTAATTGAGCTTGATAAAATTAATGCATCATCATACTTATGCCGAAGCAAAGTAATCAATTGAATTAGCATTTGAGTTACTATATATATAGCCTCCATTTCATACAAATATAAACATATAGAAAGAAATCTAGACTTAATTTCATGCAAACACATAAACATAGAAATTAAAATCTAGACTCTTATTAAGTCATGCAAATATAAACATACAAGTTGAAATGTAGACTTAATCATATTTCATGCACATATAGCAAACAAGAAATAGCACAATCATATTTTAAGCATAATAGTTTATTCATATTTCATGCACATATAGGAAACAAGAAGCATAATCATATTTCATGCAAACATAGCAATAGCATTTCATGGTCACAAATATAGTATAATCATATTTCATGGACACAAATTTTTCAAAATGGACATAGCAAACATAGCAATAGCATTTTATTGAGCACTGGATGCCAAATCATGGACAACAATAACAAGAAATGTGACAAAATTTCTTAGTGGCATTTCATCGAGCACTTGAAGGGCGTTCTGGCCGCACTCACTATGGAGAAGGTGGAAGGCGGTGGCCCGCGCTCCTCCCCGCTGGTCGGGTGGCGTCGGTGAAGATGGCGACGGCGGCGGCGGTCTCGGTGGTGCAGCTTCCTTTGCGGCCGAAGGTGCTCCGGTGGCGCAGGTCTTTGCGGCGGCGGGCGGTGTGCTCCGGTGGGCTGGGCGGTCGCGTCGGGCGAGGGCGCGCGCAACGCGCGCGGAGAGGACGGTGGTGCGGAGCGCGGAGGTCCCGGGAGGCCAAGGCAGCGGTGCAGTGCGCGCAAACGTCCTGGGAGCGGCGGTGAGCAGTGCGCGACGGCGAGCAGGGCGGCGGGGCTTCTCTCGGCGTCGAGCAAGAAGGCCGTCGGTGTTTGAATGGGTGGGGCGCGAATGGTTGCATTTTTATACCCAAGCACCTTCACCGCCGGTGCCCAAATTCAACCGGCATCGATGACCCCCTTCAATGCCGGTTCCAAATAGCACAAAGCACTAATGGCACCCTTCAATGCCGGTGCCCAACTAAATCCGCCACCGATAGCTCTATAGAATAAAAATATTAACTCACTGTTCTAAATCAAAAGTCACATGGTAGTCCAACGGTTAGAGCGCGGGGCTTTGGCCTTGAGGTCCCCGGTTTAAAACCCACGCCCTCTAAATTAAAAAAAAAAAAAAATTTAACTAAGCAATAATAGTTCAATTAAATTTAATTATGCACTTTATCTAAAAAATTTCTACATAGCGCCATGGTTAGAGCACATCACTCTGGGTCTGTTGGGCCGGGTTCAAAACCCTACAGGTACACATTTTTTATTTTATTTTATTAATTTCTGTTGTTCTGATTTAATTTAAGATTATATTTTCCTATTTACTATTCTCTGTCTATTAAATATGCATTAGTTACTGTCTTACTAATTTAGATAAAAAATTTTGTAATTACTTTTTATTTGATACAACCTACACGGTCTAAAATTCAAATTTGAAAATTTGAAATGTAAAAAACTAGTCATATTGATATATGGTCACAGCAGGTGGATAGAGCTTGATTTTAGACAAATTTAGGAAAAAAAAATCATCTCATTTGGAGTTAGGATGAGGAAGAAAAAAATTAGAAATCTCATCAATCACATTAAAATCAGAAATCAAACTTAGCCACCCATGAACTAGTGATGAACATCTGATTTCTGATTTTAATGTGATTGGTGAGATTTGTAACCAGTTTTTCTCCCTCATCCTAACTCCAAATGAGATGATCTTTTTTCCTAAATTTGTCTAAAATCAAGCTCTATCCACCTGCTGTGACCATATATCAATGTGACTAGTTTTTACATTTTAAATTTTCAAATTTGAATTTTGAGAGAGGTTCCACTATATTTTTACATGCTATAGTGTCTCAAATCAAAAATTATTGAACACCAAACTTGGTGGACTCATCAATACCTACAACTTTTATTAAAACATTTTCACCATTTGATAAATTTTTCACACACTATGTGTTGTATTTTTTATTTTTGCGGTTGGACTCTTATCACTGGCGGTTTTCTTATAACACCGGCAGTGAATATCACTTTCACTGCCGGTTTGTAGCCAAAATCGGCACTGATCAATGCACATAGATATATATAACCAGCCCCATATTACTTTCACTCTCAGTTCTGCCTCTCACTCTCACTCTCACTCTCACTCTCGTTTCTCTAAGTGTTTCAACTATAGCTCCTGGATATGCTGGTATGGCTTCTTCCATATTATTATTATTATGTTTATTTGTCTATTAATATGCATTTTGAAATATTTTGATTTATTTTACTTAGGGATAAACAATGGACCTCCCCCGCCAAAGCAACCTGGTTTTCACCCTGGTGATGAGTGGTTCGCTCCGGATATGGACGTTCCACAACACCCTTATCCGGCTATTGTAAGAAATATTTTCTCATAACAAATATTTAGTAATATGTACATATATATAGTACTCAGTATATATATATCGCCTATATTGCAGACTATATCTCCCATACAGTGGCTGCAATCAACACTTACCTTTTTTATGGCGTCGGAGATAGTTGAGGACACAACCATTGATGCACGTGGTCGGTTGTGGACATGTGAACTGAGCTTTTCCATCCCTATAAGGCCTCCATCAAGGTATCAACAACAAATTACGTGGAGGGGACGAGAGATGCCTTCACGCTTAAGTGCCGAGTTCAATGCCGTGTTGCACTGTTTGCACGCACTGGAGCACATTGGCTATCGCATTCCTGATTACTCGTCCTTTAAGATACAGGCTTGGCTTGCGGGTAATCAGGACGTGGCGGAATTTGCTGAAATCATGGTGACCTACAACCAGATGGATGTGGTATAATCATTTTTTATCTCTGTATTTTTAATATTAGACACTTTATAAACTATCTCTAATTTTCACTGCAGATTCTTGTCCATGATTATACATATGCTGCATGTGCCTTGACAGCCACTCTAGATCAAGCTATTGAGCAGCTTGGTTATTCCTGGAGCTATGATGCACACTTTGGCCAGATCACTACACAAGGATGCCAGTACGGTATAATAATTACTGAGGGGTTGACCGCCAATAGTCGTATAGTAGGTTATATCTATGGTCGACCGTGTGTTTGTGTTTGTGAGGCACGAGAGAGTGCACTAATACGAGCATTGGCCTTCGTTGACAGAGAATGTAGTTACACCATTCGTGATATACACTACCATAAATGGATACAGACTGTGGCGCCCCCAAATTAGGTTAGGGAGGATAATTGTTACTTTGGTTTGTATCGCTTATATGTATATTTATGTGTTAGACTATGTAAGCTTGTCTCAGTTGTTTTATACTATTCTACATTACGTGTGTGAGAGAGAATACAAATTACGTATTTAAAAAATATAAATTGAAACACACACATACAAATTACATTTATTTCAAGAATACAAATTACATTTATTTCAAAAATACAAAAACCTTGTTTCTCTACAAGGTCAAAGTTACGATCGAAGTGTACTAACACATAAAAAGATAACCATCTCAGAAACATTCTTCTAGCACCCAAGTCGGGTCGAAGAGGATGCAAAGAATGTCGGAGATGGTAGTAGAGCTACACCTTTGGAGGTAGCTGTGATGAGCCCATGCCTGGGCTGCAGCAGTCCACAGCACATGCATGGATGCATCGACCTAGTACGAAGTAAATGTAACAACTATATGTTACAGAAACTTCGCACCAAGCACCTCCAAGCTTCGGCGTCGCTCTATCTTCAGAAACATTCTTCTAGTACCACTTGTGTGTCATCCTAAACTACACATGTTGATATCTGTATGTCGAGAGCTTTCTCCCAAAGAGAGAACATAGAGCCAGCCTAAACCTCTAGTGTTCTGCCAAAGAGAGAATATAGAGCCAACCTAAACCTCTAGTGTATATGAAAACACACACATACAGAGGAGCGAGGAGCGAACGAAAGGAAGCTTTTTGCTTGGAGACTGCCTGCTGGTTGCCATTATATAGCCGCAAGCCAAGTTACAACCATACATGATAGCTGGGAGCCACATGATAGCTAGGAGGTGCACATTTTTAAGTTTTTGGATGGATGTGGACTTCAGTGTCGGCTCTAAGTTAGAACCGGCACTGAAGCTCTCATCAGTGTCGGTTCTATTAAAAAACCGACACTAAAGCTCTCATCAGTGGCGGTTTTATTAGAAAAACCGGCACCGATGAGCCTCGCTCTATTCAAAAAGGCTGCGGCATTGGCATTGTGCATTGAATTGACGACATAGCTTTTTTTCGAACAAAAGCTACCACAATTCAATGAGCCACCAATTCTTAAAATTAAAAATAATTTAAATATATTAATTGACACTACAATATGAGTTGCAAATATTTTTGATACAGTTATTGGCATACAATAAAATTCTTGAGGCAACCTAAATATATGATTACGTAATCATTAAGATTAATTACATAATTTTAAAAAAAAGTCTTGTTAAGGTGCAGGAACAATGATGGACTCATCATGATCACAACGGACATAAGCCGGTTCATCACTCTCTTCAAGGATAGCTAGGTTTACGCTCGATCCAAAGGGAGCCATTTCCTGGTAACCCTTGTAGTCTTCTTCGTCTGTGACTCCTTCAACACCGACAATCTTCCTTTTCCCTTGCAAAACTACTTTAAGTCTTCCTTTTGTCTCATTGTCCTTTGAATAAAAAATTTGTGTAACATCTTTTGCAAGAACGAATGGATCGTCTTTATATGCGGTCTTGTTTAGATCAACGGTTGTGAATCCATCTTTGTCAATGTTCACGTCCTCAAGGCGGGCCCACTTACAACGAAACAGAGCAACCTTTAATTGTTGTCCATAGTCTAACTCCCATATTTCCTCTATGGAACCATAGTATGTCGCTTCCACATTGCCGTTTTCATCGTGGGCATCGAAGCGAACACCACTATTTTGGAAGGTGCTCTTTCCATCTTGTTGTGTAGTGTAAATTGTATATCCACTGATTTCATACCCTTCATACTTAAAAAATATAGATGAAGCTCCCTTGGCTAGTAGATCCAGTTGAGAATTCAATTTTATTCCAATCAAACGACACCGTAACCAATCGATAAACTCCTCCTTATGTTTCTTTTCACGCCAAGCTTGTGATCTATTGATGTATAACGTTTGAAGCAACTGTCGATGCTCTACAATGTATGACATTACACCCGTGGCTTGTTGGAGAACAATGAACTATGCCTGTCTAAAAGAAACAGTGTCACGTACTGTGAAGGATTTCTCACCGATAGTTCCTTTGCCCCCTAGTCTTCCCTCGTGACGAGATATTGGAACTCCGACACGATTGATGTCCAAATAATATGTGCAAAACTCAATTGCCTCCTTCGTTGTCCATCCTTCAACCATACTCCCTTCTGGTCTAAATCTGTTCCGAACATACTTTCTAAAAACTTTCATCAACCTTTTAAAAGGGAACATCTGATGCAGGTACATTGGGCCAAGGGCTCGAATTTGGTCATCAAGATAAACAAGTAGATGCACGGACATATCAAAGTAGGTAGGCGGAAAATGCATCTCTAAACGACATAGTGTCTCCACAATGTCCAGCTGCAACTGGTCCAGCTTAGACATATCAATAACCTTTTCTGAGATTGCATTGAAAAATGAGCACAACTTTATGATTGGGGCGCAAACCTTATCAGGTAGGATACCACGTAGGGCTACTGGGAGTAACTGAGTCATAATGACATGACAGTCATGGGCCTTCATACAACCATAGTTAAATTTCAACTCTCTCATGTTCACTAGCCTCTTCGGGTTCGCACAGTACCCTGTCGGGACTTTTAGTTCGTTAAAGAATGAAAGGAGCACCTCTTTTTCTGTTGTTTTTAGTGTCCATGATGCCACCGGAAGTTTTATTTGGTCATCCTCAAGAGTGACTGGATGCAGCTCCTTCCCCCAGCCCTAAGTGTTGCATATCTAGACGTGTTGCCAGTGAATCTTTTGCTGTGCCTCCTATGTTCATTAAGGTATTGAGCGTGTTGCCGCACACATTTTTAGTAATGTGCATTGGATCAAGGCAATGACGTACACTCAATAGCGGCCAATAAGGTAGTTTCTAGAAAATTGACTTTTTCTTCCATATAGACTCGGCAGGTGCCTGAACTGCCCCCTCACCCTTCCCATGGACAACATTCAGTTTGCTAACTTCTCGTAGTATTTGTTTTCCATTTCGATAATCTGGAGGTCCACGTCTTTCAATTGTCCCATCAAAGTCTTTTCTGTTTCTGCGGTAAGGGTGATCCTCAGGTAGGAATATACGGTGACCCATATAAGCCATCTTCTTGTTCTCCGGTAGATGTACCGCATGGGTAGAGTCCAAGCACTCTACGCATCCAGTATATCCTTTTTCTTCTCTCCGGATAAGCTACCTCGCCTCGGCAGTGTCCGTGATTGTAGCGATTAGTACTACCTTGATTGTGACATGTTCCTTTTTATACTCATCCCAAACATCCTTTACCCCTGTATGCCACAACTCCAATAGTTCATCAATTACTGGTTCTAGAAAAACATCGATGTCATTCCCAGGTTGTTTCGGCCCTTGGATCCGTAGTGGCATCTGGATGTATGACCTCTTCATACAGCGCCAAGGTGGAAGGTTGTATATACAAAGCGTCACTGGCCAAGTGCTATGATTGCTTCTAACCTGGTCGAAAGGATTCATCCCATCTGTGCTCAAACCCACCTAAAGGTGCCGTAACTCACCACCAATGTTCTTATAGCACATAGTATTAATAGTCCTCCGGGGCTGCCCCATCGGGCCGGGTGCCTCAAAGATTGTATCTTTCTTACGCTCTTCACCGTGCCGGCAGAACAACTTGGCTGACTTTGCATTTGCAAATAGCCTATGCACCCGTGGAGCTATAGGAAAATACCGCACTACCTTTACAGGCCCTCCTTTTGTCTTGCTACCATCGTTGGACGGTCCTTGCTTGTACCTAGGAGCTTTACACCTAGGGCACGCATCCAAGTCTTTGTATTTATCTCCACGGTATAGTATGCAATCATTGGAACACGCATAGATTTTTTTCAACCTTAAGACCGATTGGGCAGATCATTTGCTTACATAGGTATATCTTTTCTGGAAGCTTATTTTGTGGTGGTAGCAGTTTTCTTACTATTCCTAGCAAGTGGTCGAAGCCTTTATCGCTCAATCCATTTGAAGATTTGAACTCTAATAGCATGATGTTGGCTTCTAGTTTGCTCAGTCCACAACCTGGATACAATGGTGTCTTGCCATCTTTTCTTATTTTCTCTAGTTTTTTTAACTGTCTGTCGCTAAGAAATCCACTCTCTACATCATGTAGCAACTGCAAAATGACATCATTATGCTCAGTGTCGTCAGCTAATGTATCCCTCAACATATCATTAACGGCGGTAGCTTCGGGATACGTGTTGACACCGGGATCATCGTTAGTAGCATTCTCGTGGATAGCTATGTCAGGCATGGGCACATCATCATTGTAATTTTCTTGTGGAACATTGTCACCAACTTCCCCATGAATACTCCATATCGTGTAGTCTCTCATAAACCCCCTTGCAATCAAATGTGTTCGTATAGACTCCAACCTACTCTATTTTCTAACATTTCCATAATCTTTGCATGGACAGAATACAGGTTGCCCCTCATGAACATTAGCTTTGGCTACTTGGAGGAAGTTGGAGACGCCAATCAAGTACCGTGGGTCCGTTCGGGACACACCGTACATCCACTCTCGGTCCATCTCTGCATTGATAATATTAAGACACATCACGATATGCAAAAATGATAGAGACACACAAATATATTAAATTTTATAGCTAAACAATATAGTTGTTCGCTGATACATGAATTATAAGAAAATATAAAATTAGAGACAATAATATTAAAATTAAAGATTATACCATGAACACTAATTTTGCACCAAATATTAATCAATATTAAAGATAATATCCAAATAATTTGTTGACATAGATTACGGTAGAATAATCATAAAGAATTATTTTTTAAAAAAATGACACTATCTTCAAAAAATTAGGTACATAACCATTAAAATAATTTATCTATACACAGTGTCTTGCTAGGTGACGTGTAAATAAAATAGTGGAGACTCCATCATGGACAATAATTTAAGTCCAAATTAAACATTGTTTTGGTAGGTGACATATTGATTAATTTGCTCCTCATAATTCTAAAAGAATATACTCTTAACTTCTAACTATCTACAACTACTTATAGCATCACATACTAATATTAATCAATATTAAGCATATTGCATGGTTCATTTGCTCATCATAATTGTAAATTAATCTACTCTCGAATGCTAACTAGCACTAACCAATTAATGTATCACATACTAATTAATATCAATCTTGAGCACCATTAATATTACCTAAGAATTTATATGGGTTGGTAGACACTAACCTTTGTACAGTAGATTATCCACAATTTGATCCGAAGCCTTCCTCAAAATCTAATTTCAAGGCTCCCTACAAGAGAAAGAACAAAATAAAGATCATATCAAACAAATTAGCCATAATTAATGGTCAAAATCAAAGGATTGGATGTTGGTTACTAACCTTAGTGCAAAGAAATCAACCACTTAGCCAACTTTCAAAAGAAACCAAGCTTCATTTATGGAGAACAAGAGCCGCAACAATGGAGAGAGAGGCCCACGCGCGCGGCTTGATATGCTCGAGAATGGCGAGTGGAGGAAGAAGAGGACGGCTGCCACCTTTTTTGTGGTGTCGGTACATCACCGGGCGGTTTTGAGCTAGAACCGCCATTGAAATGGTATGTTCAATGTCGGTTCTTGTCTAAAACCGGCAAAGTGATGTACTCTATGATCATCAGTGCCGGTTCCACATGCCAACCGGCATGATAGGGACCTTCGATTGCCGGTTCTCATGGCTGCCCGGCCTTGGTTTGAGTTCGAAACGCATTAAACCGGCATCGATGAGTTATCAGTGCCGGTTTTCCAAAACCAAAAGCAAAGGTGCCGGCAGCGATAACCGAATCTGTAGTAGTGCCTCGGCGACCTCGGCCACGCCGCCACTGTCACCGTAGCGGCAACCGCCGCCGATGCCTCTCGCCCTGGCTCGAGGCTCCTATTTGGGACTGAACGGGGCTATAAAGTTAAGATCTTATCATTTGATTTCTATTCCATCGTTCGTATTCAATTCGACTTTTGTAATATTGTTGCATTTGATTTTGATCCAACTTGAGCGTTTGATTGATTTGGAAAAATAGAGCGTTGCTTGTATCCGGCGGGATTTCGTAAAGAGAGTACATCACAGAGAGATTTGGAAAAATAGAGCATTGCTTGTATCCGGTGGGATTTCGTAAAGAGAGTACATCACAGAGTCACCGGATTTCGTAGAGAGAGTACATCACAGAGTCACCGGATTTCGTAAAGAGAGTACACCACAAAGAGAGACGAAGAGTCTGTTTTCTGTTCGTGTTCAGTCCGAATTTGTGTTGGTTTCGGAAGCAATTTTTTATCCAATTTTTCGCCCTCATAAATAGTTAAGAAGGGCTGTGACCATAAAAACAAATAGTACCAAAAAGAAGGAGAAATTTGTCTCTTTATTATTTGATAATAAATTATGAAATTAAAAATAGAAAAGTAGATTTTTTTAGAATTACACGGTACAAATTAGACGCTCACAACACGCATGCACACTCATCCCTATGAATACACGCACACAAACCCTATCTCTATGAGCACCTCCAAAGAACTACAACGCAGACGCTCACAACACGCATGCACATTCATTCCTATGAATACACGGACGTAAACCCCTACCCATATGAATACCTCCAACTAACTGAGACGGCACATCTAGAGATTCCCGAAGTCACCACTGACATCTCATCATTGATGGGAACGTCACTTATACCACTTAAAGTGTAAACACTGATAAATCAGAAAAATTTTCAAAAAAAGATGCGAGCACTAGGATTTGTTTCTTGATGAGTAGCGTTCCACTGGACAGTCCTACCACTAGACCATAGACCTAATATAACAATTTTTAAACTCTAGATTAAACCATTTTTAGCCCACTAGATACAACCTAATCTACAAATGTGCATACAGCCCAGCCCAGTCCAACCACTGGTTGTGCCCTCAGCGTAGCCCAGCTGCATTGGTGTTGTGGCGTATATAAGCAGCTTTTTGCTCCCTTGCTGGTTGGGACATCGAGGTGGCACTAAAAAACTGGCATATCCACACACACTGCTTACGTGCTTAATCTGAGTGAGTCACCATCCGCACAGGCACAGGCCCAACGTGACTACCACTAGCAGGATGTGGTTGGCCGAAGCCCATGATGTGCTACCTGCTTTGATGCTTTTTCATCTTTAATTATTAATTATTATTTTATATTTGCCCGCACATTTTCTTTTTTCATGCATGATTTTTGTGTGTATATGTTTAATATCTAGTCCACAAAGATATTGGTTTAGGTATGCATAAGCAATGTAACCTATGACAATGCAACACAACTTTGAAAAAAATAATGTATATGAAGTATTGATAATTTGCTTGTGCTCGTATAATCTAGTTGTAATTTGTACTCATAGAGTGGTCAAGTGACTGCAAAGCATATATATATATATACACACACACATACACGTGCTATTCTACACCCAGTAGCTAATACTGAGTAATATTGAAGAAAATTCAGAAATACTGAACACTACTGAACGCCAACTACTAACTAATACTGAATGCGGTTCAGTATCGTTAAGTATTGTTCAGTATTTTTTGGTCAGTATTTGCTACTGGGTGTAGAATATTATTCTACACCTAGGGTGTAGAATAGCGCTAGGCTTCTAATAAAATTAGGGAAGCCCCAACCATCCCAACCAATAGCCCAGCTAACCCAGCCACCAACCACATGTAGGTGCTGACGCGCGTCCTCCAGATCCAGCAGACTGGACGCATATAAACCTAATCGGAATACGTACAAACTTTTATGTCGCGACGATGCATATAAACCAGTTCCTTTTCCGCATACAAAACCACCCAAGCGAGCATACCTTCCATCGGCGGAGGTCGACGCAGTCGACACATCTTGACATGCACGCATGCACTCTAATTTCTTTTATTTTTTTCGTGATAATTCCTCAATAAAGCATCCGATTCAAAAACGGTTTTCAGCATTAAACTCCTGACATTTTTGCGCACGATTTAAGATCCACTGTGAATATATTTTTAAATTTTTTTGAAATTTATAAAATTTGCATATTAGGATATAGAGTTATATGCATCCGTCGTGCATAAAATCATATTGGCGTGTGTATAAAAACATGGAGATGATCCCGTCTTCTTTAAAATTTAAAATTTAAAATTTGAATCATGCCATATAAGGGATTATTAGATGCGTACATTCACTCGTCAAGATGCATAAAAAATGTTAGCGTCGATTTTGCATATAAATTAGTGGTTGAATGAATAAAAGTTTATTTTATTACCGCATATAAACGATGAAATTACAACTGACTTGTGATCGAGTTGGAGATGATGCAATTTTCTCTAAAATTTGAAATTTAAATCATGGCACATGAAGCCCAATTAGATGCATATAATCATAGGACAAGATACATAAAAAGTTTTTAGTGGTGATGTTGCATAGAAATTAGTGTTTGGATGAATAAAAATCATCTTTATTACCGCATAAAAACCTATCGATGAGATGAACATTCCTTCTTACACATGAATTGTACATCCCATGTAAAATTCTATGACATCAACAATGCATATAACCCTAGTCAATGATGCATATGTATGTGTACTATTCCCTGCAGGAAGTAATATTTTATGCATTTTGGCTCGGCTTCCCCTCTCCACGCCACGATGGTGGCGTGATACGACACAATTTAGTTGGATTTATACACTTAGATGAGATAAGCAAGAGTATTGGTTTTTATGTAACCTTAGTTAGATTTTGATATTTTTTGTTCACTTGGGTTTCTATGCATGTTATGAGTTGAGACTATTACGGATAGTACCACACGTGTGTGTTTGTAAGGGTTATATGCATAGTATCACATGGATAGTACCGCTATTGGGAGCCCCAGGCTCCTAGTTGCTATTGGAAGCCCCAGTCAGCCAGCCCCTATCCAGCCCAACCATCACCGACCAAACGCGTGGTCCTAGCGACCCCACATCGCACCCCAACCTCCCGCCTGGTTCAACCCAACTAGATCGACTGGAGTTTCAAATTCATCTGAATCTCGTAGTACGACCAGCTCCAGCATCCCAGCCCCCGTCCCCACCACGGCCCATGGCGGCAGCTTCAGCATCCCGGCGCCCCCTCCTCTCCTCGGTGATATGAAACCGTTAGGGTTTTTGCCCGATCTTTCGATGAGAGGCGTGGGATAACTCGATTGGTGAATGGAGATGATGTTCACGGCTCGACTACAGCCTTCCAAGACTGCGCCTTAGCAACCGATACACCACCCCAATGGCTGTCACGATCTTGTGGAGCGCGACACCCGGCCACTAGGGCACTCGTCCTGCAAGCAATCGAAGAACTAGCAAGAACAAGATAAACAAGCACTGAATTGCCAAATAAATATGAAGGTTTAAATCTGAAGTAACACGATGGTGGGGTTTTAAATACAATCAGACGGACGGTTGATCCAACATGTGCGCTGAAAGGCGACAGCAATCGCTAACTCGACAAAACAAAACCCCACTGTGTGGCGGTGGCTGTAGGCGCCTTAAGTACATGAGAGGACGACCAAAGGGGTGCTAGGGTCATGGTTTAACCCTAGGACGCGTCCCTAATGGACCCAACTTGATACACGGGCCATCAGGCCAAAACCAAGTGACGCAGCACCTCTGGACAAAAAACCTATCGGTAGTAAATCGATGATTCTAGCCTCCTCGGAGCAAATATGGACATGATTCTAGATCCATATGAAAGTAGACTTTATAAGCTTTCCAAGAAGTCCTAGAACCTCCCAATCGGAGTCAATATGAAGTCGTGGTGACCCATGCAAGCTAGAGTTGTTCTGCAGTCCGAATCCAATTCCAAAACATGTTGGATTTGGACTCTTTCTTTCCCTGTGCCAAAGGTGACATGGTGGTTTGGTGGAGGACGTTATGGATACTTGGACCTGGTCCCCAATCAACTTCATGAACCATCCATGCTTCCCGGATGCGATCCACTCTTCTCTTGATCCATGTAAGCACTTCTGAAAATAAAAATAGAGACACTTTCTGGTGCAGCAACAATTCATCAAATATATAGAATGTAAACCTAACATGGATTAACTTCACCTTTGGTTTAGAAGTGGTTAACTTGATCATATCTGAGCCGGTCATGTCCTCATCATTCTTCCCTTCTTGACAGCAAACCGTCCTCGGTTTGAGCTTAGGTGGTTGACATGTTATTTATTGCAGCAAACAGTGCTCTCTTCTTGTGATTTATCATGTTTCTTTGTAACAAAACTAGAGGAACTAGACATGATATGATTACAACTATTGCAGCCTTGGAGTTCATCAGATGTTTCCACAATAAAAAGACACTTAATATTTGAACAAATATAAACTCGATGGATCATATACTCTCCTTCACAATTGTATTTGCCAACAACATGAAAACTAACATTAGAAGAACATGGCAATTCAGACCTAGCAAAGAAATATTTATCTAAACAACTCAGTTCACATGGTTCATTGAACTCAATATATCCCAATGTGTGTAAAGATAATAGTGACTGAGCTTCATCATTTTCAATAACAATATGAACAACATGGTTAAATTCAGCACTCATTGGTTTAGAAGTTTCAGATTTATTCATTAATTGTGTTGCAAAAATAAGTGCATCATCACAAAGTCCTCTTTATCACAAGGAACAACTAGTAATTCATGTTTTGACAAACATAAATCAGCAGCGAGGTTCCACTATTTGTTGCTCTTGGTCAACATGCAAATTGTACAAAATTTCAACGTTATGGTTCACATCATTCATGCAAGTACTCGCAAAAGAATATCCTTTTCAGCACTAAGAGCAAGCCAAAACAATGAACCAATATTGTTGTATGATTTGCTAATTAACAAGGTTTGAATTTCAGTATTAAGCCCTTTCATGAACCTACTCATAACATCTTCCTTGCATTCATCTAATCCACCAAACATGACACAAATCTTAAAGGTATGATAGTATTCATTGACAGTCCTACTACCTTGCTTCAAGTTGTCTAATTTTGCAAGCAAACAATCAGCATAATACTTAGGAACATATTCATCTCGAAAAAGTATTTTAAAATCTGTCCAAGTTTATGGAACTTTATTGTGTCTACAAATATGTTTTCATGCAGTCAAAGCATATTTTGTTAAAGCACTAGAAGCAGCAAAAATTATTTGATGTTCAGACAAAGTTATAATTATCAAATTCTGCATCTACCTTAAGCTCCCAATCAGTGTAAGCGTGAGGATCAAACATACCAGCATATAATGGTAAGTGCTGAATGATATCTTGAACATGAGGGTCTAGCTTCAACTGCTCAAAAATCTTTGTATCACCTGCCATGATTAGTAGAAAACAAGAAACATAAGGTAATATGTTTTCTCCTGTCAACTACTAGGATGTGTCAGGTGTAATTCTCTCAAACTCAACTTGTTCAACAAGCTCTACAAGTTCTTACCAAGAAAAAACAGGAGGGGACGGCGACCAACAAGACAGCAACCTCGGTGATAGTGTATCGGTGCCACAGCAACAAGACCTGCCAAGCTGTAGTCGGATATGTGGAGCTATAGGTGGGCTGAAACAAGGAATGACTAGCACCATGTTAGTTATAAATACAAGCTGAATAATCGTTCAACGGTGGTATTGTGCTGGTCCTAGGCTAAACCATGCTAGAGACGTGAGCCTAGGCACAAAGGTAGTCACCGACAAAGAGCAGCTAGCACAGCACCAATGAAAACACCAAATTCAGCCCAAAATGTTTTTTTTCTTTCTCTTGGTTTTTTTATCTTTTTTTCCTCTTCTCTTTTTTTGTCTTCTCTTTTTTTTCTTCGTATTTCTTTCACTTCTCTTTTTTTCTTACTTTTTTCACCCTTTTTTTGACTGAATATCAGGACAAATCAACACAGAATGTGTATTGCATAGATTGCAGATCGCTAATCTCTAGAACAATTGCGGATGGCTCAAAAGTAATTTCTAGACAAGACTAGATCCGTTGGAAAGGTAACAAGATAAGGTTTTTAGATTGTATCTAAACACTTGAATCGGACATAAGATGGATCCGTGATGACAAAAACGCCGCACTGATGTATATGATGATGCTGGATCTCGTGGTGATCAAAACGTGATAGAACTCAAAACTCTAAAGGATTATACACTAAGACCAACAACTCGACACAAATCGATGCAACTGAAAACTCAATAAGCCCTAACTAAGTAGTATTAGTAAAAGCTCAAAAAGTTTATAGGATTGCAAGTAAACTAATCTACTAATATTTTTTTGGTTTTCTTTTCTGGACTATAGGAATTTAATCAAAACAGCGAAGAATTGGATATCTCTCACCGATAAACCTTGCTCTGATTACCAACTGATATGAACCCGTTAGGGTTTTTGCCCAATCTTTTGATGAGAGGCGTGGGTTAACTCGATTGGTGAATGGAGATGACGTTCACGGCTCGACTACAGCCTTCCAAGACTGCGTCTTAGCAACCGATACACCACCCTAATGGCTGTCACGATCTTATGGAGCGCGACACCCGGTCACTAGGGCACTCGTCCTACAAGCAATCGAAGAACTAGCAAGAACAAGATAAACAAGCACTAAATTGCCAAATAAATATGAAGGTTTAAATCTGAAGTAACATGATGGTGGGGTTTCTGAATACAATCGACGGACGGTTGATCCAACACGTCTTATTTGAAAAGGCGCAAACAATCGCTAACTCGACAAAATAAAAACCCCATCGTGTGTGTGGCGGCTGTAGACGCCTTAAGTACATGAGAGGACGACCAAAGGGGTGCTAGGGTCATGGTTTAACCCTAGGACGCGTCCCTAATGGACCCAACTTGATACACGGGCCATCGGACCAAAACCAAGTGATACAGCACCTCTAGATAGAAAACCTATCGGTAGTAAATCGACGATTCTGGCCGCCTCGAAGCAGATATGGACATAATTCTAGATCCATATGAAAGTAGACTTTATAAGCTTTCCAAAAAGTCCTAGAATCTCCCAATCGGAGTCCATATGAAGTCGTGGTGATCCGTGCAAGCTGGAGTTGTTCTGTAGTCCGAATCTAATTCCAAAACATGTTGGATTTGGACTCTTTCTTTTCCTGTGCCAAAGGTGATGTTGATGGGGACGTGATTCCCGATCTTCCGTCAGGTTCAAGATAACTATCGATTTGGTCGGAGAGCAACACACCGATCCGGCTTTAGATCACAAAAGACCCGAACCCTGCAACCTTAGCACCACGTCTCCTCTGGTTATCAACCGTGTCACAATCCGATTGACCTCGCCAAGAAGGCTAATCCCTACTGCGAATCGAAGAACACAAGCAAGAACAAGATAATACGCAACTCAAGTGAAGTGACAATTGCAGATATATGATTAAGATCTCAACGTGGGGTTTCACAAACCGATAATGGCGACTGTTCGATGACAGATTGATCTAAAGCAAAACCCAAACCCTAACGTAGGTGGTGGCTACTGATTATATGGTCTAAGGGACGTGCAAGAACCCTCATTCACGTCCTCCTCATGGGCCTATACGTTACATGGCCCGACGGCCCAAAAGATAGCAATGCAACGCCCAAACAGATTCTGAATGCTCACTTATTTCGACGATTCCTGTTGACTCTAATGGAATTTGGACCTCAAACCAAAGCCATTAGTTAGCTTATGAAATTATCTTTCCATCCATATATGGATCATCGAAAACGGAGTTCGGATGTGTCCTGGGCGTCCGATTTATCGCTCGCTGGTCCTGAAGGCCGAGACTGACGCGAACTCGAGTTGGACTGGGCCTCTGGCTTGGCTTGGACGCCCTTGCTGGCCCCCTAAGGTGGTGGCCAAGAAGGAGAACGTTCAAGGGCTTCCTTGGTGTGTTTTCCATCTTCTCGGAACGTGCTCCAACTTGGGCCAAGGTCCTAAGTGTGAATATCCAGCCCATGACAATGATGTAGCTCCTGACAGCAACAGCGATAGAATATCTTGATGATTTGGAGGCCTTGCCAACATGATATTGAGATGGGACCTGATTTATTTGAAAGCTTATTAAATAAGCTTTCCATCAAGTACTCATTGACCTCAATCGCACCCCGGATGGTTGAGTTACGGCCTTCCCAACGAGGTACTATCGGGTCACTGATGAATCTTGATTGCCCTGCACTTTGAGAAATATTTGTACCTATAAACAAATAGGAACATGTACATGTGAAACCAAGTGAGTTACACCAAAAATCACTAAACAAGCTCACCTTATTATCAATGGTTGTATCTGAATGTGTCATGTCCTCATCATCCTCCCCTTCTTGACAACAAACCGCCCCTCGGTTTGAGGTTAGGTGCAGGATAGATTGTAGGTAGTAGCCAACATAGCTTCCCTTCTTGAAATTTAACTTGTTTTTTCTAATAAAACTAGAAGTACTTGACATGATAAAATTATAGCTATTGCAGCCCTCTAGTTGATCATATTTTTGTATAGTAAAAGAAGATTTCAGATTTGAACAAATATAGACACGATGCACCATATACTCTCCTTTGTAATTATATTTGCCCACAAAGTGATATATACATCTAGATAACCATGGCAATTCAGCATATTTAAATATCTCTTCCAAAATATTAATAGCACATAGAGTATCAAACTCAATATAACCCAAAGTATTTAAAGAAGATAATAATTTTAGCTCATCCTTTTCAAAGTGGTAATGGGAAGAAAATATTTACTTGCAAAGAAAAGTACTTTGTTCCAAAATATAAGAATCAATTTCTTTCATAAGTGGTGGCATAGCAATAACAAAAGTGCTATCATGTAACTTCTCGTCATCACAAATATTAGTAGAATCATCATGTGGTAAAGGTAAATCAAGAGAAGGTTCTAGTATTGCATTAATAGCATTATTGGTGGGCAAATTCAGCATCTCAAAAGAGCTCTTACCTGAAATCGTTACATGTTCTTTCTCTATTACCTTGTCCTCTTTCTTGGATACATGCTGCAAACTATTAGTTTCAACAAGAGACAAAGCAATATCTTTTATTTTGTAAAAATTCAGATTTAGATGAAGATATCTTAACATCTGAAATAACACATTCTTTTCTAAAAGACTCATTCTTTCTTCTCTCCGCTCTCATAAGATCTTCTCTTAAAATTTTAGCAGCGGTCATAGGTATGAGAGTAATGTTTCTACCATTGTATTTGAATGAATATTTATTAGCAATCATATTGTGCATAACCTTATTTTCAGATATCCATGGTTTACCAAATAGTAATTGACAATATTGCATTGGTACTATATCAAATTCTGCGCTATCCTTATAAGTACCAATGGAAAACTCAATGCGTGCAATTTTAGTTACCTTTATTTTATCCCAATAATTCACCCATTTAATGTAGTATGGATATGGATGTGGTCGTGTGGTCAAGCCAAGCTTCTCGACCAACTCTAAGCTTGCAAGGTTGTTGCATGTTTTGCTATCTATCATAACACGACAACGTCGATCCTTCACAACAAAGTATGTTTGGAACACGTTGTTGAACTGGTTTTGCTCCGCCTTCTCCATTTGAGAACTGAGTACTTGTTGTGCAAGTTCTATAGTATATAGGGGAGGTGGCGGTGACGACGTCGTTGTAGCAGCGGAGGAGGCTACAGTGCCCACTTGTGCAATTATTTCATCTATCCTTGTAGAGAACTCGTCCCTAAATTTCTGCAAATCAAACTTAAAAAGAATTTCGTTGTTTGACATTGTTAGCAATAAAAAAAATTCTCTATCAGCTATTTGTGGCTCAGTGGAATCACGCTCTAACACGCCTTACCAAATTCTTACAAGTGTTCTTACCAAAGCAAGACAGTGGACGGTACAACCGGCGGCTGGTTCGTGATACCTGTGAGGATGTGGCACCAAAATTGCAAGGATCTTTTTCTGTACTGATCTGAAGTATATATGTGGAGTTTGGAAGGCTTCAATATAGTAGCAAGGAATAACAATAATTTAATTCAGAAATTGCAAGATTGAAAAGTAGTCCCAAGCTAGTCTATGTCGCCGGTCTAAACTTATCTTAGATCTAGTTCAAGCAAGCAATAAATACAACTAGCAAGAGAACTCAAGGGATGCAAGCACTTCTGAAAAAAATTCACTTTATTCTTTTTTTTTTGGGTGCGGCTCTTTTGTTTTGCTTATCTTTTTTTTTTTTTACACCTCTGCCTTTTTCTCCTTTGCTTCTTTTTTTTTAATCTCAAAAGTGCTGCAATAGATTACAATTATTTGCACAAAAAAATATAGGCTTCCAAAACCTCAATGCTAATTGGTCCAATGGTCCACTAAAAAGAATAGCGCAAGATTTCACGTGTATGTCTGGTTGAAAGGAACGAGCTGAACCTGTCACTGCATGCTATCTGAATATGGCGCATTGCATGAATACCCACATACAGGTATGGCTATTTTTTTCACGATGATGGCAGGATCAGATGCCCAGAGCCAATGATCTAAACTGTGGGGCACCAAAAATCACAAATTGGCACAGACAAATATTTCAGGGAAAATTAGTGGACACAGAGAAACTTGACTGTCCAGCAAGACGAGGGCTCAATTTGTTGGCCAACAGTGGTGAGATGAACATAGTGACTAAAGAACAAAACCTAGACACGATGAACACGATGACACACGAGGGACAACCGTTCAATAAAGCAAACTGAAATAAAAAATTGCAGCGGCACAATGGGTGATAGGACTAGAGAAAACAACGATCAACACAAATATTTTTGTAGGCAATTATCTGGATTTATGGGACGAAGCGAAAACACTCGAACTGGGAGATAGATGTGAACTTGACGGTATACCTTAAGCTCTGAATACCACTTGATGGGGACGTGATTCCCGATCTTCCGTCAGGTTCAAGATAACTATCGATTTGGTCAGAGAGCAACACACCGATCCGGCTTCAGATCACAAAAGACCTGAACCCTGCAACCTTAGCACCACGTCTCCTCTGGTTATCAACCGTGTCACAATCCGATTGACCTCGCCAAAAAGGCTAATCCCTGCTGCGAATCGAAGAACACAAGCAAGAACAAGATAATACGCAACTCAAGTGAAGTGACAATTGCAGATATATGATTAAGATCTCAACGTGGGGTTTCACAAACCGATAATGGCGACTGTTCGATGACAGATTGATCTAAAGCAAAACCCAAACCCTAAAGTAGGCGGTGGCTACTGATTATATGGTCTAAGGGACGTGCAAGCACCCTCATTCACGTCCTCCTCATGGGCCTATACGTTACATGGCCCGACGGCCCAAAAGATAGCAATGCAACGCCCAAACAGATTCTGGATGCTCACTTATTTCGACGATTCCCATTGACTCTGATGGAATTTGGACCTTAAACCAAAGCCATTAGTTAGCTTATGAAATTATCTTTCCATCCATATATGGATCATCGAAAACGGAGTTCGGATGTGTCCCTGGGCGTCCGATTTATTGCTCGCTGGTCCCGAAGGCCGAGACCGACGCGAACTCGAGTTGACTGGGCCTGGCTTGGCTTGGACGCCCTTGCTGGCCCCCTAAGGTGGTGGCCAAGGAGGAGGACGTTCAAGGGCTTCCTTGGTGTGTTTTCCATCTTCTCGGAACGTGCTCCAACTTGGGCCAAGGTCCCAAGTGTGAATATCCAGCCCATGACAATGATTTAGCTCCTGACAGTAACAGTGATAGAATATCTTGATGATTTGGAGGCCTTGCCAATATGATATTGAGATGGGACCTGATTTATTTGAAAGCTTATCAAATAAGCTTTCCATCAAGTACTCATTGACCTCAATCGCTTTTTGCATGGTTGAGTTACGGCCTTCCCAACGAGGTACTATCGGGTCACTGATGAATCTTGATTGCCCTGCACTTTGAGAAATATTTGTACCTACAAACAAATAGGAGGAACATGTACATGTGGAACCAAGTGAGTTACACCAAAAATCACTAAACAAGCTCACCTTATAATCAATGGTTATATCTGAATGTGTCATGTCCTCATCAGATGTGGTGGCTTGGTGGAGGACGTTATGGATACTTGGACCTGGTCCTCAATCAACTTCATGAACCATCCATGCTTCCCGGATGCGATCCACTCTTCTCTTGATCCATGTAAGCACTTCTGAAAATGAAAACAGAGACACTTTCTGGTGCAACAACAATTCATCAAATATATAGAATGTAAACCTAATATGGATTAACTTCACCTTTGGTTTAAAAGTGGTTAACTTGATCATATCTGAGCCGGTCATATCCTCATCACTCGGCCCACGGCGTTATTCTTTGCCGCTAGCCGGTTAGTGGAGGCGGGGTCCTCCCTGAGCGAATTTGGCGTGCATCCAGCCATCCACACAAGTCTTTTGGCCGAGGGCGGTGCAGTGACAGTAGGGTGGCAGAGCCTCCACTCATCCCGGCGGCGTCCTCTGGTGGCGGCGGTCGAGGGGGTATGCTACCGCCGACCACGGTAGTTGCCGCATCCCACCGACCCCCCCTTCCGAATTAATTTGTGTGTCGTATGCGTTCAAGTAAATGGGCCAATTCATCTTTCTGGGCCTTTACGGGCTGTTTCCGCACACCACGCAACCCACCAAACAGCAGACCATGCAATAAAATCCAAAACCCTCGATGTCGGCACATATCCCACTATTTTTGACGTAAAAAGTCATTGTTCCTAAATCACGTATTCTAATTAAAATATGATTGTACCATCGTATTTCTTGCAATAAACTCTTTAAAACAAGATCCCCAAATGGGTGTATTTCAATAAAGCTTATTAACAAACATTTATCTCATGATCTCATGATGAACTTATTTCAAAATGATCGTCGAACATCACATTAACACTACATGAACATCATAAAATATAGCATAGAACATTATATATGTGTTATGAAATATAAAAATTAAAAAATAATAATAAATCAAATTAGTGAAGTGATTAATTATAGAAATAGACAAAGAAAAATGTCATTTCGAACATCACAAATATATCATCGAACATCACATTAACACCGCAAAAACATTGTAAAATATAGCATAGAACATCTTATATGTTATGAAATATAAAAATTATTATTAATAATAATAATAAATCAAATTAGTGAAGTAATTAATTATATAAATAAAAAATATCACCGAACATCACAAATACATCGTCGAACATCACATTAACACCGCATCTAACATCGTAAAAATATAGTACGTAACATCGATTTGTTATAAAATGTAAATAATAATAATAATAATAATAATAATAATAATAATAATAATAATAATAATAAATCAAATTAATGAAATAATTAATCATAGAAATAAAAAAATGCTACCAAACATCACAAATACATTATTGAACATCACATTAACACCATACGAACATCACTACATGTATTATAGAACATCATATGTATACTATATGAATATGGGAAATTCCATCCTACTCCTAAAAGAGTAGTTACTCCTATGTTAATATCTCTAGATTTAAGGTGTATATAACCAAATAAAGTGTATGTACACGAAGTATATAATCATACTAGACCATCTATGGTAGTATATATATCAAGTATGCATGCATACATAGAGTATGTGGTTATACTTGTTTTATATACTATAGTCAGTGGTATTTTCGTAATATATTAAAAAGTATGGGTTTCTTTGAAATTTTTCACGTAGGAAGATTTGAAGTATATTAGTATGAGTATATAAACATACTCAAAGTGATAAACAAGTATAAACACATACGCAATATATTGTTTTGAAGATGGGAGTAACTACTTAGGGAGTAGAAAAACCTCTTCCATATGAATATTATAAATATTATGAAAATATAAAATAAAATAATAAAGTTAGTGAAGTAATTAATTATATTCAAATATAAATAAAAAATACCACTGAACATCACAAAATATATTATAGAACATCAATATATGCTTGCTAAACATCACAAAATACATAGTAGAACATCATATTTCTACTCACGAACATTTAAAAAAAAATACATGATAGAACATTACACATAAACTACATAAACATCACATGTGTCTATAATTTAAAAATGAGGAACATAAAACTATAAATAGAAGAAAAGAAAGGAAAAGAATAAAAGAATAAAATACAAAATTATAAAATAAAATAAAAAATAACTAATTCTATTAAGAAATGAATTTAAAATATATAATTGTTAAAAAATAGAAAGATAAGAAAAACAAAAGGAAAATAAAAATAAATAGAACCAAAGCAAGATAACAAAAAAGAAAATAAAAATTAATATAGTAAAATAAGAATAGTAAAAGAATAAAGATAATGATAAGAATAGTAAAAGAATAAACATAATGATAAGAATAGCAAAAATCTAGACAAAAAAATGAAAAAAGAAAACAAATGAATGAAAGGAAAGGAAAAAAAAAGGGCAAAGTAAAACATACAATAAAAATGAAAATAGGAAAAGGAAAAAAATAAAAGGCCAAAAATGAAAAAAGAAAGGAAAAAAAAAAAAAAAAGAAATTGAAGAAAAGAAAACAAAAAATGAAAAAGAATAAAAGATGAAAAGAAATAAAAATACAAAGAATGAAAAATGAAAAGAATAATAGGACACAAAAATAATAAAATTGAATATAAAACAAAAATAAATATTAGAAAGGAAAGAAAAAAGAAAGAGGAAAAAAAAAGAAATAGACAAAAGAGAAAAACTTACGTACCTGGAAGGAGCGAATCGCTCCTGGCCGACTGGGCTGAAACCGAACGCGGGAGCGAACTTACGAGAGGGCAGGGGCGAAGGGGGTCGGAACGGGACTCCCGTCCTACTGGTCGGAGGCGATGATTTCCGGCGGTCGAGGGGCTTCCAAACCCATTTCCCACGCGGGATGCGGCCGGCGGCGGTGCGGCTCGCCCTGCTCCCCGTCGGCGACGTGGTCCGGCTCGCTCGGATGGCGGCCCCTGCGGCGAAGCGGCTTTCATCGCGCGGCGGCGTCCTTCCCAACTCGCCCCCATCGGCAACAGCGGCGCTCCCTTCCCCACCAGCCCGCGTCCTCTGTGCTCCTCCCCGGCGGCTCTCTCCTACATGGCGCACCTTTTCCCGGCTCGGGTTCCCAGATCGCGTCGGCACCACCATAATAGGGGGAGCAGGAGGCCAGCCCTGCTCGTGTCCGCACCCCGCCCAATCCGATGGCAGCGGCGACGGGTTCCCATCACCAGTTCACCACCGGCAGTCCTGGCGGTCTGAAGCACGGGCACGGGCCCCCCGGCGTGTCCAACCCGGCCTCCTCATGTCGGCAGCAGATCGTCCCCTCCCGATGGCTGGTAGTGGCGGTCCTCCAGCTAAAGGTGAGGGTCCTCCACGGTGGCTTGTGGCCCCGTGCCACCACGCCAGCGGCACCTGCGGCCACCTCCTCAAGCAGTGTCCAGCACATCCGGCCTTGAGAGGTGAGTTCCATGGTGGCTACAGCAAGTGCAAGCTACTCGCTACATACCATGCAGGTAAATTGTTTGACGGAATGCACCTGAAACTGCAATAGCTATACCATAGTTTTCTATGCCATATGACTTGGATTTTTAAATTTTTATTCGATTTGGTTGCAGCCTTGCAGGGACATGGGGTTGCGGCAAGTCAAGAGCTAGAAATGCAAGCAAGCAAGCATCTTTTTTGTGCATGGACAAAGGGGATTTCTAGAAATGCAAGCTAGAAACATGCTCAGATTTGATCATTGGATGAGGTTTCCTCTCCTAGCCGTATTTCTTGATTTTTTTAATCTACTCAAGCCACCACAGTATTTTATGCAATGTATGTCATCCTCTTTGCAGCCAAGCATAAGGACAGGACCTTTTAATGCCCCTGCAAGTAATGTTTCTAAGCATTCGATTTTGATTTTTACTTGAAAGTAATAATCTTTATTTGTGCATGTATCTAAGCAATGTGTGGACCTACGGAAATACAGCAACTTACATGCTTGTGTTCTTAATTTTTTCTTGTTTTCGATGGAAGCTAGTTCATGAATTTTGTGGTTTTATGCGTTGTTCCTCTACTAATTATGTGTCCCCTAAGTGAGAATCATGGTTTGGGTTGAGGCTGTCATGGTTTTAGATTAAATAATCCCCCAGAGGGGTTTATTTTATTGGGTTCTATGCATTGTTTCTCTACTAATTATACATCTGCTCAATTCAGAAACAAGGTTGGGTTGGGACCATAATAGTTTTCGATGTGGATTTTTCTACCTACTAGAACATGTTTATACCCCTTTGTTGCCGTGTTGACACCCTGACCCCTCACAGGGCCCTCCCACACCAGCCATGGCGGTGGCGGCGTCCCCTTCCCTCACGCCTGCTCGGCTCCCGGCAGAGGCAAGTCTCTAGAGCCCGAGCTCCTTCTGCTGAGATGGAACAATTTTTACGTGCAATTCAATTTTTATTTCTATGCATTATTTGGCCTCCCTTTGCCTAATTTTGATCCTCGCCTAACGTTGATTGATTGTTCTATGCATTGTTTGGGTTGAGGTTCTATGAACTGTTTCTCCGTTAATTATATGTCCCCAAAGTGAGAATCATGGTTTTGGATTGGGGCTTTCATGGTAGAAAAGCATGCAGGTAGGTGGTAGGTGGCGTTAGTCCAGTAATCTAGTGTCAAGGTTTCTACACAATTTAGGTAGAAGAGTATGCAGGTGTCTGCTAATCTAGTGGCAAGGTTTCTATGTATTGGTAGGCTGTTAATTATACACAAGCCCTTAGGATTCTATGCATTGGTAGGTTGTTTAGAATAATGATGCGTTCATTCAAAGACAAACATTAACCATAGGGTTCTATGCATTGGGAGGCTGTTAGTTATACATCTCCCGCACTAGAAAGCATGGTGAATGAAATTGAAATCTTAATTTTTGCATGCATGTTCCTATAAGGTTTCTGCGCATACTAAAACATATTCCTATGCCTTGTTTGCCGCTGTTCTTCGATGTTTATTACTTCTTTAGTTGCTTATTTCAATCCAAATATTGATGTGTCCATTTAGAGACAAATTTTGTTTCCACCGTTGCATACATAAATTTCTATGCATATAGGCGATTATGATTTGGAAATCAAACTAATTGAAATATATATTTATGATGGTTAACGCTAGTACAGAAAAGACCATCGGGCGGTTCCAACGCATTTCTACCGGCGTTTTTTTGAACCGCGCCGATGCGGGAGGCCGATAGAAATCGGCGATTTCTACCGGGCGGTTGTTTGAGAACCGCCGGTAGAAATCGATTTACTGGCGGTTCTCTTTAAGGAACCGCCTGTAGAAATCGTTGGCCGAAAAACGTGGAAAAAATTGCAAAAAATATTTTTAAAAGGGCAAAAAATATTTTTAAACCCGGAGAAGGCACCCGCCCGCCTGTCTCACGACAAAAAAAGTCGCAAGTCGCGCATTTTTTCGCGTAAAATTGCGCTTCACGCGCGGCCGGCGGGATTCGAACCCGTGACCTCGGCCTCGCCGCGATCCCTCCCTTACCTTTGCACCACACACTCACTTGTGTCTAGATATTATTTTTGTTCCCCACATATTATACAAACCCGACGAAAAATTGAATATTTGAGGGTCTAAACGAATTCAAATGATAAAGTAGTGAACTACAAAGTTTCATAACTTTTCGAGATCTACAACTTTTATTTAGAGTGTTTCTCCATCCGAAGTTATTTGCAAAATTTGAATTTCAAATTTGAAAATTTCATTCATAGTTTTCCATAAAAAGATGATTTCGAATGAAAAAGTTGTCAACTACAAAGTTTCATAACTTTTCGAGATCTACAACTTTTATTTTGGAAGTTCTCCATCCGAGGAAGTTTGAAAAACTCAAAAAAAATTAATTTCAAATTATTTCTCTTGGCGGATTTCTTAAGAAACCGCCCGGTAAAATCGATTTTTTGGCGGTTCCTTAAGAAATCCGCCCGGTAGAAATAGTTTTACTGGCGGTTCCTTAAGAAAACCGCCTGTAGAAATTGTATTTCTACTGGCGGTTCCTTAAGAGAACCGCCTGTAGAAATGGTGGCGATTTCTACAGGCTGTTCTAAAGAGAAACCGCCAGTAGAAATAAAACGCTAGTGTCAAGAGAAATGATTTGTGTACTAGTGTAATGCAGGATTCTAAAAAAATAGATAAAAGTTTTATGCTCTGATTTGCCGCTGTAAGGTTTTTGCGCCCTAATAAAACTTGTTTCTGTCTTTCCTGTCGCTATAAGGTTTCTGCGCCGGCTAAAACACTTTTCTATGCTCTCGTTGTGATACAGGATGGCTGGAATGGATTCCTCACCATTTGGTGTGAGAGGTCAGCGTCACATAGGAAATGGCTTGCGATGTCCATGACTTCCTTAGCTTGCGACGCGGTGGCATAGTGTGATCTTGATATAGTTGATAGGTTAATGTAAAAAATTTGTTTTCTGTATGATGTGTTTATAAGTTTGGACGAAATGAGCAAAACTATTGGTTTCTATGTAACCTTAGTTGGGTTATATTTTGTTGGCCGGATTTCTATGCATTATTTCTCTTTTTAGTTCAAGATCCCCAGTGGAAGAATGTTGCGAGTTCGGACCATTACAGATAGTCCACCCCTGAGTGGGCCGTGTTTTGTAGGTTTCTATGTATTGTTCCTTTATTAAATATGCATCGCATCATGAAAACACAAGTGCTCGCGTCCAAGCCCGAACTACCTGGAACTCTTTCAATACACAGGGCACTAAATTAATTTCTATGAGCTCTAATCTTTTTTTTCTTTGCATGCAATACAAAATGGAAACGCAAACCAGTAGCAAAAGTATTTTTTCTTCATCCAACCACTATCTTTTATGCCTTGTTAGTGTAACAAACTTTTATGCGCACCTTGACAAGGGAGTTTTAAGCATGGCCGATCATGTGCTGGTTTCTATGCAGAGAGTATGAGATTCTATGATGAGAACCTCCACATCAATGTCCCATGATTCAAATTTCAAAACTTTAGAGAAAAGATTTCGTCTCCAGGTTTGTATGATCATGGTCACATGATTCTATGCATTGTCGAAAGCAGAATAATCTATATCCTAAAGCACAAATTTATGAATTTAAAATATGTTAAGAAAATATTCAAAATGGATCTTGAATTGTGCATAAAAATGTAAGGAGTTCAATGGTGAAAACTATTTTTAAATTGGATGCTTCATTGAGGAATTATTGCGAAAAAATAGAAGAGACCAGATTGGATGCATGCATGCGTGTATCAGACTACGTGCAGCTAGTATCAGATTGTGTTAGGTGGAATGTGCTCGTGAAGAGATTTCTATGCGGTACTAAATTAACATTTTGTCATCCAACCACTAGTTTCTATGCGATTATTAAACCATTCTGCGTAGCCTCACCTAGGATTTTATGCGTCCAATCGGTTAGATTCATACTCACACAAAATAATTGGAGAATAGGATTGGGGCTACGTACGCAGCAGATCTTCTCTGTTCAGAAGAGAAGGGCCACTGTGCACCGGATGTTCACCAGCATCGGGGAAGGGCAGGGGTGCCAAGCGCCGCCGGCCGTGGAATGGAGCAACGCACGCTGTCGTGGCCATGGAACCACCGCCACAGAGGGGCAGGTGGCCGTCCCGCTATTGGGAGCCCAGGGCTGCAAATAACTATTGGAAGCCCCAACCGGCCATCCCTATCTAGCCCAACCAGCTGCTGACACGTGTAGGTGGATCCAGGTGCTGACATGCGTAGATGAGAGCCCCTCCAGACCCAGCAGATTGGACGCTTAAAAATTCCAATGGGAGAGGACAATTTATAGAAAACATCATAACAACACCAATGGGGATGTTTTAGTAAAAGAGATACAATGCATAGAAAATGGTTAACGAATATAGAAACCCCAATTGAGGATCCATATAAACCAACAGTATTGCTCATATCATCCAAGTATAGAAACACAACATATAGAAAAAAAAATATAACTTTTTACATAAACCCATCAACTACATCAAGATCACACTACACCACTATCGCAAGCCAAAGAAGTCATGGACATCACAAGCCGTGACCTAATCTCACACTACAGGAAACACGTGCTTTGCCGAGTGCTTGGAGCACTCGGCAAAGCCACCTTTGCACTCGGCAAAGGCTTTGCCGAGTGCCGCACTCGGCAAAGCGCACTCGGCAAAGACAGGGTCGGCAAAGCCTTCTTTGCCGAGTGCCAGATGTCGGGCACTCGGCAAAGGCTTTGCCGAGTGCCAAGCCCGCACTCGGCAAAATTTTTCACCCGTTAGCATTGACGGCCACTTTGCCGTCTTGACGGACGTGCAATCGGCAAAGAGCTTTTTAATTTTTTCACGAAATTCTTTGCCGAGTGCCCCCCAACCCGCACTTCGGCAAAGCCGCTTTTTTATTTTTTAAAATTTTCTTTGCCGAGTGCCCCGCTAGCCGGCACTCGGCAAAGCCCTTTTTTTATTTTTTTTAAGAATTTCTTTGCCGAGTGCCATGGCACTCGGCAAAGCTGGGAAACACAGTCTCTAGTTATTGGTGCTGCCTATTTTTTTAACCTAGCACATCATTTTTAATCCAACACAGCCCATTTAAAATACACATATGCTGAAATATAAATTTATTTAATTCAAACTCTATCCATTACAACAATAGCAGCCCATACAACACAAATACATTCTACAAATCTTCTACTACCATCTATTTCCTTTCCTTCTCTATACTAAACTAAGAGAAGTACACAAGTGCTAGTACATCTCTAGGAAATCTGCACAAAGTGGTGTAACTGCTCCTACCAAGTGCAATAGTGAGCCCCATGAGTTGATTCTCATGGTAAGGTCATCTCTGTAGACATGCTTGGAAATTGAAACCTCGGTGCCATGGCTGCCCACCATATTGCTGCAAGTGAAAGGACCAAAGGTCACCTAAAATTAAATTGATTGTCTAAAGACCATAACAGTTGAAGTCTCTAAAATGCCACTAATATAAAACATCACTACAACCAGATTATATATCATGGAAGAACATGAAAGTACCTTCTCTTTTCAGGTTTCCTATTTAATCACTAAAAAGTATGTCGATTCTGAGAAAGGGGGAGGCTTGGAGGGAGGGCTGAGGACACGCAATTACCTTGCAGTATAACAAACTAACCTCCAATTGGGGTTTATAAAATATCAGATTCAAGCATTTGTCAGGTTTATAAAATTTTAGTGAATTAATAAATACTCATCTGCGCATACAGACTGCATAAGAGCATACTGCTACCAATAAAGAAGCCAATTCAATGCAAAACTGAGACAAACAACATAAGATGAAAATAAATAGCTAGTATTAATTAAACAAATATGGAACAATGGCTGATAACTCACAAAGGTCTATCTACTATTTATATGAGTAGGCAAGTCACAAACTGATGTCACTGAACAGAGCAATGAATATGCAAAGACATATTCTGCTATAAATCTAAAACTGTTAACCTTCTCCTATGAATCTAACAAACAATGCAATGCTGAAACTAAACTGAGTTGGATGTACTGCTACCTGCCACCAATGTTGTGTTGCTTACCGTACCTAAGATAGAGATGGGCACGAATAGCTGCAGTACTATAATGAACAGCTGCAGTACTGTAATGAACAGCTGCAGTACTATAATGGACATGTGGGAAACAAAATAACAGATAGCCTAAGTTTTCAAAATAAACAGCTAGTAATAATTAAATAATTATGGAATGATGGCCAATATGCATCAAAAAGTAGGAGGTCTGGAAGCCAAGAGCAGTGTTCACTGGAAAAAAGTACATGTATAGAATTTTATCCAAAATCAGCCAATAATCAATTAAGTAAATCATTGATATCAGTGCTGAAATTGAACAGATGGCATGGTGCAGTTTGATGGATTTATCAACTCATGTCTCACTCATTGCAAAGCATGTACTTTGATGGATTTATTAACTGAATGTCAGAATGCTCTTGAGGAAAATTGATACCCATTCAAAAGTAGAGTTCAGCCATCCTTGCTATCTCAATAATTAGACATCAGGCATTAAATGAAACTAGAACGGTTGTTCTTCTTTCTAGCAGCAATAACCTCCTCTCTTTCAGACATAGAATTGCTCGTGCTCGCTCTGGTCCTCGCCTCACAGTGCCTGCACGATAAGGATAAATGCAGGTGTGATTGCATACTAAAATAGAATTGCTTGTCTCTTGGATGTTCAGGTGTGATTGCATACTGAAATAGAGGGGTTTCACTGCACGAAGAGGATAAATGCACATCAGCAAAAAGTAGGCCATGGCAGAGTAGCAGCTACCTTTATCCCATTATCTAAAATATCTAGCAAAATCCATTAATCCTCACATAGGTAGCACCAATGTCAAGAGAGTATCAGCATTTTTAGTGCATTTTGTTATATTTCTAATAGAGGGCAGGTACATTCTAAATCCATGCTAGGAACTAAACATCGTGTTCTTAAGTTGATGAATACTTAAGAACACTAGGCATATTAGTTGATGAATACTTTTTCTACCCACAGCTCATCTCTTACCATTTTATTTTCTTCACCTAATTTACAAATAGTTCAGTAGCTAATGCCTAATACATGGGGATTGAGGCAATCAAACAATACAAGATTGCTGCATTAGAAAAATGCAATTGTCTAGATCTCAATGACAAATATACTAACTGGTGGGGGGCCTGTTGAGCCTTTGATCTAAGATGCATCTGAGCAGTGAGCAGTTAAGTCATCTATGCCAGCAAAAATGAATCCAATGTTACTGTCATGCATTCTCAACCAGATTAATTGGTTAGCATTTAGTAGTACCAGTATAGCCGGCATTCAGGCAAGAGGCAATATTGGCATATTAGCAGTATAGCAGTATAGAGGAGGCAAGCTAATACAACAGCTGAGCACGGGAGGGCAGATCCACTAATCCAAGTCCTCACCTGCATGAGCAGTTGTTGTGCCGGAGGGGAGTGGCCGGTGGGAGCATGTGCGGGGAGGCCGGCACGGGAGGGTCGGCGCGGGGAGGGCCAGCGCAGGGAGGCCGGGCGGCGGCGGCGGCGCTGGCCTGCCCGGCAGCGGGAGGCCGACTGGGAGGGCAGGGGCGGAGACGGCCGGGCGCGGGGAGGGCCGGGCGCAGGAGGCCGGGCGGCCGCCTTGACGCGGGCGGCCGGGACGGGCGCTGCCGCCGCCGCTGTGCTCGGGCCGTCGGCCGTGCGGGCGCGGGCGGCGGGCTTTGCCGGGCGGCGGCGGGGCCGGCGCGGGTCCGAGAAGATGGTGAGGAGGGCCGGGCAGCGAGGGGTGGCGCGGGGGAGGCGACCGGAGTGGCGACGGCGGTGGTTGACGGCGGCGGTGGTGTGATGAGAGGAATGAGAAGAGAAAGGGAAAGAGAGAGAGAGAGAGAGAGAGAGAGAGAGCCGACTAGTATATAGGTTCGTTGCTTTGCGAGTGCCAGATCACGGGCACTCGGCAAAGACCTGCTCTCTTTGCCGAGTGCCGTGATCGGCACTCGGCAAAGACACGTGACACTCTTTGCCGAGTGCTAGATCAAGGCCTTTGGGCAAAGAGGTTACTTTGCCGAGTGCCTAGGGTTGGCACTCGGCAAAGAGAATTTTTTTTTTGATTTTTGGCACCAAATTTTTTTTGAAGGTTTTGTAGACTGCCACAAAGAACATGTTAAACTTTGGGATGTTTTTAGTACATTTTTTATATTTCTCTAGTTATTTTTGTTTTTTGAATTTTTTTCGAGAAAAGAACGTTTGAACTATAGGTGCATCGAATAATGGTTTTGTTTGATTCAAAGAATATTATCTTTGTTTGTTACCATAAATTTAGGCTAAATCCGGGAGCGGTCTCGGAATTTCGATCAACGTGTGGAAGGGGGCACGGCGCCTACGTGTGGCGATTCGTTTTTAATTTTAATTGTATAAAATGCGAAAGAGCCCCGAAAATTATGAAACTTGGTGACAAGTCTTGAAATCATATGTGTGTCCTGTGGTAAAAATTTGATAAAGTTTCGAGCACGTAGAGACGTATAGTGTTCACAAACCAGAGCACCCTCACATGCGATACAAGAAACACGTGTTGATGTTCGGGATTCTGAGCACCATACGTCACCACGTGCTCAAAACTTTTTCAAATTTTTACCACACCACGCACATATGATGTCATGACTTGTCGCCAAGTTTCATAATTTTTGGGGCTCTTTCGCATTTTATATAATTAAAAAACGAATCGCACACACGTAGGCGGCCATGCCCCTCGCCCGCATATTGATCGAAATTCTGAGACCGTTCCTGGATTTAGCCTAAACTTATGATAACAAACAAGGATAATATTTTTGGAACCAAACAAAACCATTATTCGATGCACCTGCAGTTCAAAACGTTCTTTTCCCGTAAAAATTAAAAAATACAAAATAACTAGAGAAATATAACAAAATGCACTGAAAATACCCCAACCTTTAACATGTTGTTTGTGGCACTGTATAAAAGCCTCAAAAAAATTTGGGTCAAAATTCAAAAAAAAGTTACTTTTGCCGAGTGCCAAAGTTTGGCACCCGGGCAAAGTGTCTTCTTTGCCGAGTGCCGAGGTTTGGCATGGCAAAAGTATATTTTTGCCGAAAGTGCCAAGGTTTGGCACTGGGCAAAGTACTTTTTTGCCGAGTGCCTAACACCTGGCACTCGGCAAAGTTAACGGTGACGGATGTTTGTCTACCGGCCGCCCACCTTTGCCGAGTGCTTGCCTTTGCCGGCCGGTGGAGCACTTTCGGCAAAAGGGTGTCTTTGCCGAGTGCTCGACTTTGCCGAGTGCCGGGCACTCGATACGGCCCTTTGCCCAGTGCCTACCTTTGCCGAGTGCGGCACTCGGCAAAGTGAGCCTTTGCCGAGTGCCCGATATTTGGCACTGGGCAAAGCATTTAGCACTCGGCAAAGGCTGAGTTTCCTGTAGTGTCAGAGCCACTGTTGGCCTCTCACACCACATGGAGAGGAAACCATTCTAGCCATCCTACATCACAACAAAGGCATATAAACATGTTTTAACACTCTTAGAAAACCTTACAATAGCAAGAAAAGGCATATAAACTTGTTTTAACACTCTTAGAAAACCTTACAATAGCAAGAAAAGGCATATAAACTTGTTTTAGTAGGCATGGAAACCTTACACCGACAAGAAATGCACAGAAATAATGAATAGAAACTCATACTGATGCAAATACTAAAAAAATTAAAGATGCAAGCATAGAAAAGAATCGAGGGACTATTTTAATTTACATAGAAACTTAACATTGGAAGAATGCATTGCTGGTTCAAGAAGTATAAAATATACAGTATCAGCTGCATTGAAACCTTGCCTACTTGCATTGTCGCTCTTCTAGTTATTTCGTCGAACACACCACCTCCCTGTTGACATCAAGCAGCAACATGAATGTCAATGCGGTCATCAAACATGCAAGGTAAATAATTTTGCTTTATGGCATCATACAACACTAACGATTGAATTGAGAGTATAATTTGAGTGCATACGAATCGAGAAAAATGATTTTAAAATCGGAAACAGAACCTTGCAATTGGTGACACCTGCTAGATTTTCCGTACTAGCACCCACCTACCAGCATCTGAAATGAGTAGTTAACCCTATAGGTTAATGTTTGTCTTGGAATGGACGCATCAATATTCTAGGGATCCTACCAATCATACAACCCTAAGGGGTTAGTGTATAATTAATAGCCTACAATGCACAAAATACCATTTTAGTTTGTTGGATTATCAAATTATAATCACCTATGCATAGAAACTTATGTATGCAAGCGCAAACAAAAAATTTCATGGTGCATAGAAAACATTACTTGCACACATTGCTAGTTCATTCAGGCATTTCATGGGGCACTAGTGAAGCATAGAAAATCCTAACTTGCTACTTGCTATTGGGTTTCAGTTTAGCGTTCAAGCAATCCACATTCATCTATGCAGAAAAATTGCTGCCCCAAAAAGCATAAGAAAACAAAAATAAATTGCATAGAAACCTTGTTACTCCATCTCTGCAGCTGGCATCAATTCCATGAGCACATATCTATCGCTATCTTGAACATGCAGGACTGCAATCCAACACTGCATAGAATTCAGAAAAAATCAAGATGCAACTCGATCAGTCAGGAACACATTGACAGATTTTTATGCATCATACTAGAGACAGAAATCTGTCAATGTGTCAATGTGTTCCTGACTGATTTTTATGCATTGACATCCAATGTGTTCCTGACTGCATCATACTAGAGACAGAGATGTGAAATCTGTCAATGTGTCAATGCTGTAGACAGAAATCAAGATGTAATAATATCCTGCAACTAGAGAGAGAAATCAGCCTGCAATGTGGCCAACTACATAGATTTTTTAGATAATGGATATAACTATCCGGCCTCTACATCCAATGATGTACACAACCTATTATTACAAAGTTGTGAATGAAAAAAGAGATGAGAGCCATAGCCTTATGAATCGACCAGGACGCTAGTTCAAACAAAATAAATGTTTCCATCCTTTATTTGCTATCTCTAAAGCAATCACTTCTAATTTCTTGCTTATCGTCGAGAGCGCGTCCTTGGCTGTCTCATCATGCTGCAGCTGGGCCCAAGAGCGTAACCAATACGCTCCCCTGAAAATTACCTGCATAATAGAGTTATATTTCATTTTATTAAAAACAACATCATTGCGGCATCTCCAGATAGCCCAAAACATAGCAGCGACCCCCCACCCAAATCAAATTTCTAATCTTTTTAAATTGATTAGTGAGCCAATTCCCGAACATGTGGCTGATTGATCTTGACTGGGTCAAATTAGTAGCAAAAAAGATATTTTGGTAAAGGGACAGTCCAGAAATAAATGTTGGATAGTTTCATTCGCATTACAGCAGATGCACTTCCGACTCCCTTTCTAATTTTTCCTAGCGAGGTTGTCCTTGATTAGGACGACACCTCTTTGCAGAAACCAAAGAAAGATTTTAATTTTTAGAGGAACTTTTATCTTCCAGATTTCCTATGCCGAAAAGGTGCATGTGTATCTATAAGATTGAGATACATGGATCGGACAGAGAATAAACCGGAATTGGTTAAACTCCATCTGAAATAATCTGAACCATCCACCAATACGACGTGTGAGATCCTTGCTACTAAGCTAAGCCATTCTGCAAGTTTATTATCCACCAGCGCCCTCCTAAAGGATATGTTTAGAGGGCTAGTAGTCATTACTTTTGAGACCGTCGCGTGAGGGTCTCTCACTATGTTATATAAAGCCGGATATTTAACTTTGAGAGGCTTATCACCTACCCATATATCGTCCCAAAACCTAGTGTTGGTTCCGTCTTTAATATCGAACGAACCATTAGCCAATACCTCATCCTTGATATGCATGAGACCTCTCCAAAAATGAGAGTCATTAGGCTTGGCTGCCACTTGGGTCAGACATTTGGAGCCTAGGTATTTATTTCTCAGAAGAGATTGCCATATACCTTCTGTGTTTAACAGATTCACCAACCATTTGGCTAGCAGGCATTTATTTTGCAATTGTAAATTTAGGATACCTAGTCCTCCTTGATCCTTGGGGCAGCAAAGGATGTCCCATTTGGCAAGGCGATATTTGTGTTTAGCAGAGGAGCCCTGCCAAAAGAACCTTGATCTATAATGGTCCAGGTTTTTAATTACCCCCTTAGGGATCTCAAAGAAGGACATCATAAACATGGGTAGGCTGCTTAAGACCGAATTGAGCAGAACTAGTCTTCCCCCATATGACAGGTACTTCGCTTTCCAACAAGAGTCTTTGTTTGAAACGATCTTCTACTTTCCTCTAATCCGAATTCAGGAGTTGTCTATGGTGCATTGGGATCCCAAGATATCTAAAGGGATATTCCCCCGCATTACATCCGAAGAGACTGGTATAGAAGGATTCCATCTCTTTAGCTGAACCATAGCAGAAGACCTCGCTCTTGTGGAAATTGATCTTCAGCCCGGATAGTCGCTGTTCGAAAGCACAAAGCAACGACTTCAGATTTTGTGCTTGTTCGGGTCATGATCAATAAAGATAATGGTGTCATCCGCATATTGTAATATAGACAGCCCATCATCTATAAGGTGGGGGACAACACCACTTATCTGACCGTCGATTTTTGCTCTGTTAATAAGTTGAGCTAGCATATCGGCGACGATGTTGAATAAGATTGGTGACATTGGATCTCCCTGTCTGAGACCTCGTTTGGGCTGGAAATAGGGCCCTATGTCATCATTGACCTTTATTCCCACGCTGCCATCAGTGACCATAGTTTCAACCCATCGGCACCATTTATGGGAGAAACCTTTCATTCGTAGCGTTTGTTGTAGGAACGACCACTTCACTTTGTCATATGCCTTTTCAAAGTCAATCTTAATGATGACCCCGTCTCTCTTTTTGGTGTGAAGTTCATGGATGGTTTCGTGTAAGATGACGACTCCTTCCATTATATTCCTACCAGGCATAAAGGCAGTTTGTGTTGGTCTCACTACAGTTTTAGCTACCCTATTAAGCCTATTTGTGCCCACCTTAGTGAATATTTTAAAGCTCACATTAAGGACACAAATTGGCCTGTATTGCTGAATTTTAATGGCATTATTAACTTTTGGGATTAAAGTAATAATGCCGAAATTCAGGCTGTAGAGGTCAAGAGCTTCCCTATGTAGCTCAGAAAATAAGGGTAGAAGATCATCCTTTATCACTCCCTAAAATACTTGATAGAATTCCGCCGGAAAACCATCCGGTAGATAGAGCAGTTCCACCATGCGTAGAAAATTATGCATACACGCATAGTAACCAACAGAAAACAAATATAAAATTTTGGGAACAAAACTGACATTGGTGAGGATTCAGTTCAGCGTTCAGGTCAGTATTGGCTCCTGATTAGCATAGCATTCAGCTATTGAACACATTAAGCCCTGCAAGGAAGAAGAAAAGATCCTGAGCAAGAAATCTGAGCACAAAAAGCAAAGAATCTCATGTATTGCACTCAATCAACTTAGCAACTAGAAGATAGGCTATGCATTTCAACAAAAACACCTTGACTACGCATTTCAACAAACACCTTGGCAATTAGCAGGTGAAGCTGGTGACGGGAGGTGCCCAAGGCCATCGTGCTCTCACTTGTCAGGTTGCTGCCACACATATAATAACAGCTTCCAGTATGCAACAATCAGTAAAAAGATTGGCCATAATTTTTTATGCGTATTAATCAACAAGCAAACTGGACTACTGAAGCTCACAAATGCATAGAAATAAGATTTCAATTTCTGTGCACCCAAAAAACTAAGATTTCAATTTCTATGCACCCAAAAAATAAGATTTTAATTCCTATGCATCCAAACATGGCTTGTTTGCATTCACCACATCGGCCACCAAGAAGTGCGGCTCGACCAGGCTGGTTGACCTCGCTGCACGGAGCTATTGCAGCACCTATAGGAGGCCAACAGGGTGATGGCATACCAGATGTCGTGGAGCAAGCAACACTGCCAAGATCTCACCGGCACCACTGCTGGCCCCGAGCTCACCACTGCCCGCGCAAGCTGGATAGATCTATTTCTATGAATCCAAAGTTTGTAGCCGAAAGTTTATATTCATCTATTTCTATGCATAAAAAACTTACGATTCCAATTTCTATTCATACAAAATGCCCATCCTAACTTGCTAGTTGTTGAAGACTGGGTGGGGTTCAATACAGCATTCAAGCAATCCACATTTATTAGTGTATGGAACAAAAATGAAATAATTTATGCGGCTGCCGCTGTGTAACGTGTGATTGGAACAAACAAAAATTGGAGAAGCACAAATAAATAACCAGCAGTACCAGTGTATGGGAGGTAAAAACGTATCTCATGGCTAGCCATTGATCTCATCAATTAGCACCGATGCTTCAGATGGAATGAGCATACAAACATTCAGAGAAAATCATAAAAGAATCAGAAACCTTACCCTGTCCTGGGAGATGCCTGCACTCGGCCTGTCTGCCTGATCAGCCATAGTGCTCCTGGCAGAAGCTCTGTCTAGCAGCTCAGCCATGGGCAGCCGCCACTCCCTGGCTGTGCATTGCCCCTCAATCTGCTGCACCAGGCTACGTGATGAGGAGGCTGCATGCCTTCGCTCGAATACGAGCAGGGCCGCTGCCGGTGGTGTCATGGGGCCGATGACGATGAGCCGCTGCCAAGGAGGCCGGCTTGGAGACGTCGAGGAACGGCGCTCACACGGTACAGGACGGAGCCGCAGCCGCAATCGACACTAGTACACAAAGCATTTGTCTTGACGGTAGGGATTTATTTCCACTGGCGGTTTTAGCTTAGAGACGCCACTGGAAATCGACAAGCGGGCCCCAGCTTTAGAACCGCCAGTGGAAAAGGGCTGGCACTGGCGGTTCCTTAAGTTAACCGCTAGTGTAAATGGCGCCATTTACACTGGCGGTTGACTTAAGGAACCGCCCGTGATAATATTTATTTTCCTTTGGCGGTTTTCTTATGTCAACCGCCCGGTGAAAATGAACACTATTTTCACAGGCGGTTTCCTTAAGTCAACCGCCTGTGGTGATCTTCTCCTATATATACCCCCCTTCTTCCTCCCCACCACATTCCAACAGAACTGTAGCTCGAACAGTTCTTCCATGGAGAAGCTTTGGAGGTCCAGATTTCACTAAATACAAGGGGGAGGTTTTGCTCTTGATTTCTTCGGAGGAGGTGACTAAAAAAGGTTAGTTTATGTGTTTCTTACCTCATTTCCCCCATTCTTGCTCAATCCCACCCACTTTTTTTGAGATCTAGGGTTTCACCTCATGAGAGAGAGAAGAGTAGCTAGGTTTTTGTTTTTTCTCAATAATTCTAGTCACTATTTTTCTAGGGTTTCCTTTATTTTAATAATTAGTTATGTGTAGTTTAATTAGCTATTAGTGATGTTTTTAGTGGTGATTCTTTAATTATAGTTTCATTAAATTTTAGTTTCTTATTTAATTATTAGTTAATGTGTTATATTGATGCTTGAAATTAGTGTTTGTTTAATTATGTAGTTATATTATGTTTAATATAATTTATAGTTTTGTTTTTTTAAATCTAGTAGTGGTGAGGCTTTGATTAGGATTTCATTATGTAGTCTTCCTTTAGTTTGTATGGTTTCATCTAATAAATTGATTCTTTAAATTATTATGTTTAGTTCATTTAGTTATGTTTACTCTTATTTAATTATTAGTTTATGTGTTATATTAATGCTTGAAATAAGTGTTTGTTTAATTATGTAGTTATGTTTTGTTAAGTTAAGCAGTGGTTAGGCTTTAATTTGGGTTTCATTAAGTAGTCCTCCTTATTTTTTTAGGATTTCATATAATAAAATGATGCTTTAATTTACTATGTTTAGTTCTTTTAGTTGTGTTTAGTCTTATTTAATTACTAGTTTATTTGCCATATTGATGATTAAAAATTATTTTCTCTTTAATTATTAAGTTTTATCTTGTTAAATTAAGCGTTGGTTAGTCTTCCTTTATTTGCCATATTGATGTTTAATTATTAAGTTTTGTCTTGTTAAATTATTTACTATTGCTTTATATACTTTTGAGAGGTGAATTTTTTAACTAGTTGTTTTAACTATATGTGATTTAGCCCAGACGTGTGTTATTTGAGAAATATACAAGCGAGGAGTTCTTTTCATCTATAATCCATTGAAGGAGTTTCTTTGATCATCTTAAGGTTTGTTAGTAATTATCACAGAACATTAATGTCTTCTTTTTAGTGATTACATTATTTAAATCTATTAAACTCTATAACAGGTAACAATGGATGAGCATTACGGATGTATAACTTAGACGAGTAGATCCATCCTACGTACTTGAGGTCCGTAGGTTTATCGATGCGACTAAAAATCATGCTTTGAGAAACAGGACGAAGCACATATATTGTCCTTCTTGCAGACTGCAGAAATCTTATTGTTTTTGAAGACACAAGTCCAATCATGGCTCATGTGGTCTGTCGAGGATTTATGAATGATTACTTGATTTGGACAAAGCATGGGGAGGGAAGCTCTGCAACGTATGTAGCTGAAGACCCTATGAATCTCGGTGGCAATGGCCCAGATATGCTTGTTGACGATGTATACCAGTTCAGACATGAGACAGAACACCATTGTCCCTAAGAGAGTGAACATGTTGTGCCCGATGTTCATGATGATGATGATGCAAATGTTGGAGCAACCGACGCCAATGGAACTTCGTGTGGAGGATGAAGACGCGAGAATTGATGGCTGCACTATTGCATCGTCATACGGATCCATCAATGTTTTTTTCATGAAAGGGATGAAGGCCTTAGAGCAGGCAGCAGCAGAGCCCTTGTACGATGAGAGTAAGGGTTGCACCAAAGAGTTCACGACATTACGATGTGCGTGCTTAAGTTGTTGATGTTGAAGGCTAGGTACGGATGGTCCGATGCCAGCTTTGATGCATTATTGAGTACTCTTAGAGATATGCTTCCAAAGGAGAACAAAGTCCCTGCTAACACTTACTATGCAAATAAGCTAATCAGTCCGCTTACTATGGGTGTCCAGAAGATCTACACGTGCAGAAACCACTGTATCTTATATTGAGGTGATTACAAAGACTTGGACAAATGTCCAAATTGTAGTGCAAGTCGGTACAAGACGAAAAAAGACTATCTACAAGAGGAGAATGCAACTTCTGTTTCCAAAGAGAAGAAGAGAAAGAAGACCCAACAGAGTTCAAAACTCTGCAACAAAGAAAATGAAGAAGAAGACTATTATGCCCAGAGAAAGGTTCCAGCTTTGGTGATGTGGTATCTTCCGGTAGTTGATCGTCTGCGGTGTTTGTTTGCAAACCCTGAGGATGCAGAGCTTATGACCTGGCATGCTTCTGAGAAGCACAAAGTAGACGGAAAGCTTCGACATCCTGCCGATGGGAAGCAATGGCAAAAATTCAATCTTCGACCACCTAGAGTTTGCTAAGGAGACAAGAAATGTTCGGTTCGCACTATGTACTCGACGGAATGAATCCCTTCGCCGAAAAGGAGCAAAGACGCATAGCACATGGCCGGTGCTCCTCACTATCTACAACCTCCCTCCACACTTGTTGCAGAAGTGCAAATACCTTTTGCTGACCATTCTTATTTCTGGACCTACACAACCTGGTGTTGATATCGATGTATTCTTGGAGCCATTAATGGAGGAAATGAGAATATTGTGGGATACAGGTGTCGCCATGTTGGACGAATACCAGAAAGAGTCATTCACACTAAGAGCAATTATTTTTGTTACGATCAACGATTACCCAGCTCTCTTTGTATTGTCAGGACAATTCAAGGGTAAGGTCGGTTGTGTAGTATGCTTGGATAAAACTTTTTATGTGTCCCTCAGTGCCTCCAACAAGATAGTATACATGAGACACAGGCGTTTCTTATCGAGAGGACACAGGTACCGCTTGCGAAAGATGGATAGATACTTTGACAATCACGATGAAACAAGGTCCACTGCTCCATCAGGTAATAGTAAAGGTCAAAGAGTGTACGAGATAGTTAAAAACATCAAGTTTGTATTTGGCAAGAAGACAAAAGATGGAAAAGTAAGAAAGAATGTGAAGCCAACTCCTGGAGCTACATTTAAGAAGATGTCAATTTTCTTCAAGTATTTGCCATATTGGAAAGAGTTTGACATACGGCACGCGGTCGATGGTATGCACATTCAGAAGAATGTGTTTGAAAGCATAATTGGTACCTTGCTAGATATAAAGGGTAAGACAAAGGAAGGATTGAGTTCACGTCGGGACTGGTCAATTTGAAGATAAAACCAGAACTTCATCCGGTGTTGCTAGATAATGGAAAGTACCACCTCCCGGCAGCAAGCTACAACCTGACTATGGATGAGAAACATGCGATGTGTGTTTGGTTGAAGAAATTGAAAGTTCCAGCTGGATTTTGCTCTAACATTAAGAGCATTGTGTCAATGAAGGATCTTACACTCACCAACTACAACTCACATGATTGCCATATGATGTTGACAACCTTTCTCCCTATTGCCATCGGGGCAATAAGCCCAAGTGTTCTTAAAGATGGCAATCACACGGTTATGCTACTTTTTAACGAGATATCAGAAGGTAATTGACCGAGAGCGGTTGGAGTCTCTTTAGGAATTCGCGGTTGAGGCAAGTGTCACGACTTGAGATGTGCTTCCCACCATCTTTTTTTGATATAATGGTACACCTTGTCGTGCATTTGGTGCCACAAATATAGGCTTTGGGTCCCATGTACTTGCATGAGATGTGGACGTATGAACGTTTCATGTCAATACTGAATGGGTACGTATCCACTCGTGCTCGTCCTGAGGCCTCCATGATAGAGGGATACACTACCGAAGAGGCCATTGATTCCGGAGGTCCATTCTGCAATAATTTCCTAAAAGACCAGATTGCAATAGGTTTGCCTCCATCCCGACATGAGGGCAGACTACATGGGTGTGGGAGGATGGGCCGGAAATCATTCATCCCATTAGACTATAATGTAGTCCTCGAGGCGCATCATAGCATCATGCATCAGCTCTCGATAATGGAGCCTCTGATCACACAACACATAGAAGAGCTAAGCGATCATAACCCTGGGCAAACAGAGGATTGGCTATCAAAGGAACACAAGCGTCGATTCACTTCATGGCTAATGGAGCAGAACATTCCAAATGGAGAAACAATTGAGCAACAAACAATCAAGAGGTTGGCAGCTGGACCATCTCGGCAGGTCACATCATGGCAGACCTATGACATTAGTGGCTTCACGTTTTGTACCACTTCTAGGGACAAAAAGAGCATGGCGCAAAACAGTGGTGTTCGTTGCGAGGCCATAGATGATTCAAATGAAAACGCTACATACTATGGCTTCATTGAGGAGATATGGGAACTAGACTATGATTCATTTAAGACGCCCGTGTTTCGATGCCAATGGGTTGATGACAAACATGTCACAGTGGACAACTATGGCCTGAGAGTTCTTGATATAAGTAAAGTAGGCTACAAGGATGATCCCTGGATCCTTGCTATCCGTGCTGCACAGGTCTTCTATGCCGAACAGATCCTTTCTAAGGAAGAGAAGAAAAGTAGCGACAAGACCAAGCATGTAGTTCTTCCTGGAAAGCAACAAGGTTTAGGAGTTGATGGTGTAATTGACCTAGATGACTTCAACCATTTCGGGCACATGTCTCTCTTTGAAGATCATCCTTTGAAGATAAAGAATGTTGAGCGTACCATCCCCAAAAATTCATTGCCATGGGTGCGCCACGATAGAGAAGGCAGAACAATAGCTGGCTAGCTAGATTTTATATTAGTCAGTGTCATGTGTAACAATTATCAGTTATAATTTGTACTCATAAATTGGTCTCTCTTGGTGTTGCTCTTGAACCTTTTCTTTCTACTTCTGTAAGTCCTTTTCTTTCTACTTCTTTAAGTCCTTCTCTTTCTACTTCTTTAAGTCCTTTTCTTTCTACTCTCTTGTTATTTACCAACCATAAATAGCCTACAAAAAATACACTATAAGAAATAACCTTAAAAAGAAATATACTAAAAGAATTAACCTATTAAAAATAAGCTAAAAGAAATAAGCTAAAAAGAAATAACAAAAAAGAAATAACCTAAACAAATAGCCTAAAAGAAAAATTCTACAAGAATAGTCTAAAAAATAGCCTACATAAAATAACTACAAGAATAGTCTAACAAATAACCTACACGAAATAACATAAAAGAAATATACCTAAAAGAAATATACTAAAAGAATTAACCTATAAAAAATAACCACAAAAAATAATATAAAAGTAATATACTAAAAGTAATATTAAAATAACCACAAAAAATAATATAAAAGTAATATACTAACAAGAAACTACCTAAAAGAAATAACCTACAAAAAATAACCACAAGAAATAATATAAAAGTAATATACTAAAAGTAATATAAAAATAACCACAAGAAATAATATAAAAGTAATATACTAACAAGAAACAACCTAAAAGAAATAACCTACAAGAAATAACCTACAAATAAGCTCAGTTTAACCTAAAATAGAAAAACATTTTTACAGGCGGTTGTCCTAGACAAAGATCCATTTCCACCGGCGGTTGCCTAAGACCACCGCCTATGTGGAAACTTTATTTAATGCAGGCGGTTGTCTTAGACAACCGCCAAGTAAAATGAGTTTGTCTTGGCGGTTGTCTAGGACAACCGCCTGTACAAATGCCCCCCTACTTATACCGCCCACGGACTTGAAATTTTCACAAGTCGGTGGGCGAAGCTTTTTTCAAATCGACGCCGTCGGTGCCAAATTTTCCGCCGGAGGCAGCGCCGCCCCGATTCCACGCCCGCCGAGCACCGCCGCTCGATCCCGCCCGCCGGAGACCGCCGCGCCCCTTCCCCATCTGCCGGAGCCCCGCCGAGGGTTCCCCGTCCGCCGGAGGACTGCCGCGGCGGCCGGAGCATCGTCTCCGCCCCGCCGCGCCGGCCGCGCTTCGCCCGTCCGCCGGTGAGGAGCACTCCATTGCCTCGGCGTGGCGGGGTGCGCCTGCGCGCGGCGGCAGCGCCCGCTGCGGTGTGGGCGGCGGCGCGCCATGGCTTGGTGGTGGCGCGCCACGCTACGCTGTGTGCCGGGCGGCGGCGGCGGCTCCCGCCTCTGCCTAGGGCAGGGCGTGGAGCCAGCGCACCGCACCCCACGCGGGCCAAAGATAGTTGGGCCTTTGTTGGGCCCAAAAAGCCCAACAATGATGCCTATTTTTTTTTTTTTTTGGTTTTAATTAATAAAATTAGTAATACCATTAAATATTCTTTGTATTAGTTACTAAAATTAGTTAATATTAATTGTGTAATATGTTTTATTATTTTGTGTAATATGTTTTTGATATATTAATATTATAAAATGGGTAGCTAATGGGTATATGTAATAATTATTATTTTACTTTGTAAATTATTAATATTGTAAAAAGTAAATGTGTATATAAAAAAATGAACTGCTATACTTTATTAATTGTATTATTTTACTTTGTATTAATTACTTTATTAATTGTAAATGTTTGAATAGCAAATTTGTATTATTTATTTTAAATAATACCATTAATTAAAACTACTAGTTGTATGTGTTTTCATACTATTGTTTAATATTATTTTGAGATATTAATATTGTAAATTGCTATATATTGTTTTGAAAATGTTTAAGTACCAAATACTTTTTTTACCAAGCACCTTTTTATAAGTAAATGTTTAAATAGTAAATGTTTAAATACCTTTAAATAGCAAATATTAATCCAAATATTATTCTCTTATTCTTTTGTAAATGTTTAAGTATTAAATGCAAATATTAATGGTTCAAATATTAATTTACAGTCAACGCCGCGATAGCCGGCATCGAATCGTTGTGCCTCCATCTTCACATCTGTCTTTGCCGCCCTCGATTCAGTCTCTCCTCCACGCCTTGTCACAGGTACATATTTTCTAATGACTTAGTGTTATTTCCTAATTACTTAGTGTTATTTCCTAAGTGTTATTTTCTAATGACTTACTATTAATGACTTAACATGTGATTCACCTAGTTTTAATGAATTTACATGTTAATGACCTAGTGTTAATGACTTAGTGAGAAGGATGTTAATGGCCTATTGCTTATGACTTATTGCTAATTTAATGGCCTAGTGTAATTGACTTAGTGTAATTTCCTAATGACTTAGTGTTAGTGACTTAGTGTTAGTGACTTAGTGTTAATGACTTAGTGTTATAGTGTTTATGACTTAGTGTATAGCAATTTTCTTTATTGTATGTCAAATTTTTCAAATATATAAATTGTATTATTAAGTAATACTATTAAGTAATAGTATTAATATTGTATGTGGCATTTTTCAAAAATCTTCATGTATTCATTGTATGTGGCATTTTACATATAGTGTTAGTGACTTAGTGTTATAGTGTTAGTGACTTAGTGTTAATGAGTTACTGTTATTTCCTAAGTGTTATTACCTAATGGCATAGTGTTAATGACTTAGTGTTAGTGACATAATGACTTAGTGGTATTGACTTAGTGACTTAGTGTTATAGTGTTAGTGACTTAGTGTTATAGTGTTAGTGACTTAGTGTTAATGAGTTACTGTTATTTCCTAAGTGTTATTACCTAATGGCATAGTGTTAATGACTTAGTGATATTTCCTAAGTGTTATAGTGCTAATGACTTAGTATTATTGTCTTGTTATATTTGAAGTTATCGAGAAGATGACGTCTCCAAAATCTAAAGACCATCTAAAGACCACGGAAAGAGCGTGCAGAGTCACCCACTAAGACTCACACACCCCCGGAGGCACGGTGAGTCTCACGGCATTAAGAAGCCTTGCCTTTTTTATAACGTCGAACCCTATCAAAGTAACAAACATAGTTATTGCCATGCATAGAACTGTAAATCCTCTGGAAGAAGAAGAGCAGCGTGCAGAGTCACCCCAAGCGGAAGAAGGACAAGAAGAAGATTTCCATGGTGACATGTTGGAAGAAGAGGAAGATGACGACAACCGAAGTGATCCATGCCCTAGCATAGATAGACAACGCGATAAAAGTGTTGACCCAGATTATGATCCGTATGATGAGGTATACTTAGTACATGAAAACCAATACTTTTCTTCATAGTATTATACTCATAATGATCCTTACACTCTTGAATTCCTTCGGCCAGGAGGTTTTGTCTCAAATGCGGGAACTTCTTGCGGAAGAAGAAGACGTGCCTCAAGACGAAGCACCAGAAATGACTGAGACAACCACCTCCAAATCAAGAAAAAGGAAACAGAGTGACCGGAAACGTGGTGACCGAGGAACAAATAAGTGGCCAGAGAAGACATATATAGTTCCTAGCATCGGCCCAAAAGGAGAGCCTCTAGTGTCTGATGAGGTGGCGGCCAAGATAAGGAATGCAATTGGTTGGCTGGTCAGGGATAAATTGGACATCACAATCACTAGGTGGAAGGATGTTGGTGAAGATAAAAGGAAAGAGCTATGGAACAAGTTTATAGAAAGGTTTGTGTACCCTACGGGGACGGAGAAACTGGCTAAGCAGTATTTTTACAAACAGATTGCAACATCATTCCGTAACTATAGGTCTGAGATGAATATCAAGTTTCTGAAGCATGGGTACGACCCAACGAGCAAGTATAAGATCACAGCAGCGCAGTGGGAGATATTCAAGGCGCAGAAGAACGACCCAGCTGCGAAAGCCAAGAGTGAAGCTGCTTCAGCACTAGCAAGGAAGAACAAATACCACCATCACCTTGGCACCGGTGGTTACAAGAAGCAAATTCCGAAATGGCGGGCAGAGGAGGAGGAGCTAAAGAAACAAGGGGTTCCTGTGCTATCAGAGGAAGTTGGCGAGAGGACGGCAAATTGGCTCAGAGGTCGAGGAACAAAACAAACTGCTACCGGTGTGAACTGTCCCTTAGACATCACAGCCCCAGCTGATAAGATGTTGGAGCTAGCAGTGGAGGTCAAACAAGGGAAACTCAAGCCACAAAGGGAGAGAGACATCCTGAGTATTGGACTGGGCAACCCTGAGCATCCTGGCCGTGTACGAGGCATCTCCTCGAAGATGGGATGGAAAGAAGGATTTGGTGAGGAGTGGGTGGGCATGTATAAGAAACGAGATCAATATAAGGAAGACATGCAGCATTTTTTTGAGGAAAAGGCTAAGGAACAATTCAGAAACATGATGTCAGACTTTCTAACAAATCCTGATCCACAGCTGGTGCAGAAGTTAGCTAGTGCAGTGTCTGTTCAGCAGATGAGCACACAAGGCCCACAGATGCAGCTCGTTCCAGGACAACCCTTGCCTGGACCTCAGGAGATGATTCATGGCATGCCCGCTCAATCTGCTCCCTTTCCAAGTAGTGTGGGGTCTACGGGAAACACACACCGCTATCCTGTGGATGACATCAATGGGCCGACACCTTGCAAAATGCTCATACGATATGGTATGAAGCATCAACGTACAAGGGAGGTAGCCACAGGCTTTGCGATCCCCGGACGTGACTACCACGGTGATCCTATACCGTAAAAAGTGCGCAGGGGTAGAAGTGCGACGGTCGTCCCGGGCTACGAGGATGACATGCTAGAAATTTCTGGTCCCGAGGGTATTGAGACACTCGGACAGGCCATTAATAATTTCATCCTGTGGCCTCGAAGAGACGTCCAGTTGACCCAGCCACCACCTTCCACAGAAGCCCTGCCAGAAACTCAGGAGTCAGCACCTGATCTCGACCGTCAACAGGATCCAAACCCACCATCACCCCCTGCTGCCGATCCTTCAAGAACCCCACCGTCAACATCAAAACCAGCCGGGGTCTCCGCCACAAACAAGTACACTAGTCCGTGAGCTGCTTCGTCCCCACCACCTCAAGACATGGAAGCATCGCCTTGGACACCACCGCCGCCACCAAAGAAGACCCAAGAAAAACCCACCAAGAAGAGGAAATTTTCTGTTCCCAAATTGGTTTCCCCATTCGAGCCGAAGAAGAAAACAGATGGCACTGCCAAATTTTTGGAAGGGATTGCGCTTTCTCGCAAGTCAAGTACCGTGGACTTAGCTGAGCAAAGAGAAGGCGTAGAAGAAGCAAAGATCCGAGCACTAAAGATAGTGAGGCCAACATGGGATGACTATCAAAACGTCCCTGATAAATATGTACCCGGCAGGCCTCTACTGAGTTGGGAACGACTCCAAAAGCTCCCGTCTGGTATAAAAAGACTTCATGACTGGTACATGCGCGGCGGCTCGAGTCGGGATCGACGCAATCCAAGTAAACATACCACAATTTGCTTTCATAAGTGAGCGAGACACGGCTTTCGTTACTTTTGAGGACATCGGTTGATGATGAACCTTAAGCGGCTCGGCGTTCAGCTCGTCACGCTATTTGCATTGTAAGTGTACCTCTCGTACTAACATGAACTTTCGTTTATTATTATTGACTTCTATCTTGTGCCTTGCGAGAATGCAATATGATCAAGACGAGTTAGGTATGCGGTCCCGGACCAAACAAGAATGAATTCAAACGGACTGGGTACCTAAGCCCAAAAAAAATATGCGAGAATGAGCACACCTTCCGAATTGGTGACGACAACGAAAAATTGAAGGGGTTATCAAAGAAAGACAAAGAAAGGAGAATCAAAGATCTGGAGAAGGATCATGAGACTAGATACGCCACCTACATAGGCAATGCATTGCTCCAGTACAAACATAGGGAATGCGTAGTTGCCCCTTATAACTTTAGGTAAGTATGGGTTCATATACATACATCAGCTTAAGTATCGGTTTATATAAATGCATAACAACTCGGTTTCGATCGTGCGCAGCGACCACTTTGGATATGCTTCTTCATTTATCCTAGGGACGGAAGGGTCTTTGGTCTTTGACTCCGCCGACTACCCACCGACAGATATGCAAAATTCCAAAGCATCATAGAACGGTAAGGCGACAAAATGTAGCATGCATCTTTTAATCGATGAGAGTTTAAGATTCTTTGCTAAGCGATTCTTTTTGAGATCATAGATGTTGGAGATTCTATAAACTAAGAGGTGGAGTGTTTGACGAGTCCATGGCTGGGGCAGGAAATAAGATTTTTTCACAAGTGGCCGGTACGTAGAGTTATGAATCAATATCATGCATGTTACATATATAAGATGTTATTACAAGTAAATAACTCTATGCAATTTATGTAGTGCCACAAGCAACCAATCGGTTCGCTGCACTGTGGATTCTACACGTGTGAGTTCATGAGAATGGCCGGACGGTACATCAGGAACCCTAATAAGGTACCACTAATAGTAACGTTTGTATTTATATCGTTAACAATGCAAATTTACTTAGACACATGGAAATATATATATAATGCTTACAAACTTCTTTTTCAGGCGTATCAAGAAGCGGAGTCCGAAACCTTCGACGACCTAACTCTGTACGGAATAATTGAGGATCTCTGCTCATTTATCATGAGAGAAATTATTCCTACAGAGGGAAAATATCACCACCGGAAAGCCCCTTAGCGAGGCCGAGTTGAGCGCTAAGGAACATTAGCGCTCTGAAATTAAGTCGAAATGATTATTAGATTACTCTCCAATGTAAATTTTATTATCACATGGTGGCCACAAAACAATTTTGATGTAAACAATGTATGATGTAATTAAATTGTTAATGATGTATATATGTATATAAGTATTGTATGGTATAATTACTTTTTCTTGATGTATTTGTCATAATTAAATAGCCTTTGTATTGATCATAGTAAGAGAGAAAGATGAGGAGGGGAGAAGGGAGGAAGATGAGGGGGGAGAGAGGAGGGAGGGAGGGGGGGAAAGAGGAGGGACAGAGAGGGACAGAGAGATGAGGGAGGGAGGAGGACAGAGAGGGCGCCAATTCAAAAAATGAAAATTCAAATGAATTTTGGCGGGGAAAACGTTACCCTTGGCGGTTCACCTAATAAAACCGCCGGTGGAAATCCATTTCCACTTTGGCGGTTCCTTATGTGAACCGCCGGTGAAAATAGCTTTTTTGGCGGTTTTCACTGGCGGTTCACGTTTTAAGGAACCGCCCGGTGAAAATGCAACATTTTCAGCGGCCTCTTGCACAAGCGGCGGTTTTGGCAAGGCCTCTAGAACCCTTTGTACAAAGCATTTGTTTTGATATCGAATAACATGTGAAGCATATGAATATTAAACTGAATATTAAACTCATAAAGACATGATCTATGTAGCATAACGGTAAGGCACGACATATATCTCACAAAGATGACTAACACTGAATTTCATATGAAACGGCGAGATATAACTACTAGAACATGAACACGGTAGCATATGAAAGCAGATCATGTAAAGCAAAGCAACAAGCGGACATGGCATATATCTTAAAACTAAAGCCCGACGAGGATATATCACGAAATGATCTAACAGAGCATATAAAACAAACTCATAACAGCATATATAAAACAACACAAAAACACTACTGCAACAAGTATGATCTGGAAGACAAAAAATAGAGAGAAGATGAACAGATCATACCCTCCTCCCGCCATGGATGATCTCAATCCTTGTCCTACTTCCATGTCGTTGGAGATGAAGAAGATCATGCGAAGGAGACAACGACGTCGGCGCCCTCCCGTGAAAAAAGATGAATAGCGGTGAAGACAATCGGCGATGAATTGGGCGATGGCGTAGACGCTCCCCAAAAACCCTAATCGCCGATCCCTCGTGCAAGGTCTCGAGCGGCAAGGGCTTCGGAGGCACCCGCCCTCTCGCTTCTCCGTCTTGGCAGAGAAGTTATGAAATGGGGAATACCTCGAGTTGCATGCGGAATGTGAGTCCGAGCATCAAATCCCAGGAGGAGCGTCTCCCTTTATCCCTATGGGCGTGGAGGAGAAGGTGAAGGGCAAAGGGACTCGCGGTGGCTGATCAAGAGACGAAGCGAGTGAAAGAGTTCAACCGAGTTGAAACTTCCACGGTTAATGAGTGCTAAAAATTTAACACGCCACGTCCCGCTCGCTCGCCTTTGCCTCGCCTCGCCACGCCACGCCACGCCACGGCCCGCGGCACGACCCGGCGGCGGGCAGCAGCGCATGTGGCACACCACCGTCCGTTCCTTGGCTTCTCAAATTAAGTGGAATAATTCCCACCATATATAAGTCAAGACAACATCCCTTGGACTTTCAATCCGGTACAAATAATATTATCTATAATTACACACCATAGAGTTAATTGATTTATTAAATCTTAAACGGGCCTAGCCCATAATAAATCCAACAATCCCCACCAAACTCTAGGGTTTGTAATAATGAAGCATCAGAATCACAACTCTTTGATATACCCGGTGTTTCGATAGAGACTGTTAAGTTGAACATCCACCTAGAGCAAGAGTTTCACTCATTCACAACCGAACAATGGACTAAGCCTTGAATTGCAGGTTTTGTGCGAGATGAGATTCACTCAAGTCCTTTCTTTGGTACTAGGCTGCAAAAGGCATCCCCCATTGTTTGAAACATATGTCACACTTCTGTGCCTTTTATGAGTATTTAGGGATTACCCAAGTCCCATAGACTGTGACCAGCAGTCTGACTCATATAGGTGTACTCCTCAAGAGATGTTCTGTAGGACAACATCTCATCTTCATAAGACTCTTGGAATACATTAAGGTAAATACCATCCTGCCTTACAGATAGGAAAGATGTGTATCAAAGATGAGTTAAAGAAAGGGATCTTTCCTCTCAACCTACTACCAGCTTGTTTCACCATTCTTCACAGGATCTCTGATCACATAGAACAGGTTACCACTGTAGCAGATTTCAAATGGGTCTCATACCCATCTCTCTTGATGCACTCTCTATCACATTACGTGACAGGCCCTTTATAAACTGATCTGCCAGATTGTTAGATGTATGGACATAATCCAATGCAATAACTCCGGAGTTTCTCAGTTTTCTGATAGATTTTAATCTTCTCTTGACATGCCCAGTAGACTTCATGTTGTCCCTTGAACTGTTAACCTTAGTGATCACAGTTTAGTTACCATAGTTCATGGATAAAGCCAGTATCGGTTTTTCAACAACCGGCAAATCCATTAGGAGATCACAAAGCCACTCAGCCTCAGCCCAGCAGTGTCTAATGCAGTGAGTTTTGCTTCCATTGTAGACTTCGTTAAGATAGTCTGCTTGCAAGACTTCTAGAAGAGTGCCACCTCCAAGCAAGAACACATATCCGCTCATGGCATACAGCTCATCTGCATCAGAGATCCAGTTGGCATCACAATAGCCTTCTAGCACTTTTGGGTATCCCTGGTAATGAATACCATAGGTCATTGTACCTTTCAAATAGCGCATCACTCTCTCTCAAAGACGCCAATTATCATCGCCTGGATTTGAAACAAATCGACTCAATTTGCACACAAAGCATATGAGATATCGGGCCTCGTAGCACTTTCCGAAGGTACATGAGCGAGCCAATGATTTGGGAGTATGTCAATTGATCCCTTGCTATTTTTCTGATTTTTCCTCAATAGCACACTTGGGTCATAAGGCATAGAAGCAGGATCACGGTCACTAAACTCGGCGACTTAGAACCTTTTTTCCACATAGTGGGATTGCAACAAAGTTACCCCCAAGCATTACCTTCTCGTATAAGCTTGATATTAAGAATAACATCGGCTTCTCCCAAATCTTTCATCTCAAAATTATTTGACATGAATTTCTTCGCTTCCTCAACCACATTGAGGTTTGATCCAAAGATCAATATGTCATCAACATAAAGGCACGGCATTACAGTCTCACCCCCACCATGCCGATAATACACACATGTGTAAGATTCATTCACAAACAAAGCCGGCAGGCTGAAAGTGTATTATCAAACTTTTTATGCTATTGCTTAGGTGCTTGTTTTAGGCCATACAATGATTTAATCAACCTGCACACCTTGTTCTCTTGACCATCGCAATAAACCTTTTCGGGCTGATCCATATAGATCTCCTCATCCAACTCTCCATTTAGAAAAAGCTGTCTTAACATCCATCCGATGAATGATAAGACCATATGAGGCTGCCACAGCTATCAGAGTGCGAATTGTAGTCAATCGAGCCACTGGTGAATAGGTATCAAAGAAATCTTCCCCTCTTTTTGGGTATATCCTTTGGCCACAAGCCTTGCCTTGTACCTCTCAATTGTACCATCAGGCCTAAGCTTTTTCTTGAATATCCATTTGCAACCTATAGGTTGACAACCATAAGACCGATCAACGACCTCCCACATTTCGTTTGACATAATAGAATCTATCTCACTCCTTACTGCTTCCTTCCATAAGTCAGCATTAGGAGAGGAATATGCCTCACTAATAGTGGTTGGTGTGTCTTCTACAAGGTACACTATAAAGTCATCACCAAAAGATTTTGCAACCCTCTATCTCTTACTCTTTCGAGTGACTATAGTGTCATCCTCCTCAGGGATGTACACATGGGAATCGTCAGCATGATCTAAAGAAATAGAAAGTTCTTGCTCATGAGGAATTATAGTCTCATAACTTGTTTCACTAGGTGTATTCTTCATGGGAAACTCATTCTCAAAAAAAATATAGCTTCTCTAGATTCCATGATAGTATCAACATACATATCAGGCACATCAGATTTTATAATTAAGAACCTATATCCAGTGCTGTGAAAAGAATAACCAAGGAATACACAATCAACAGTTTTAGGCCCAAGTTTATGCTTTTTGTTGATTGGCACATTCACCTTAGCCAGGCAACCCCAAGTGCACAAATATGAGAGGTTTAATCTTCTCTTTTCCCATTCCTCAAATGGTGTAATCTCTTTGTCCCTTGTAGGAACTCTGTTCAGGATATGACACGCTGTCATAATCACCTCGCCCCACCATTCCTTCGATAATCCCGCTGTACTCAACATGGCATTCACCAAGTCTGATAGAGTGCGGTTTTTCCTTTCAGCAATCCCATTGGATTGTGGTGAGAATGGCGGTGTTCTCTCATGAACAATACCATGTTCCACGCAGAACTCATCGAAAACATTCAAGAAATATTCTCCACCTCGATCAGACCTTAACCGTTTTATTTTTCTCTCAAGTTGGTTCTCAACTTCAGCTTTATAGGCCTTAAAATAATTGAACACTTCATCTTTTTGATTTTAAGAGATACACATAGCAAAACCTAGTGGAGTCATCAATAAAAGGTGAGAAAGTATCTTTTAGCGCCTTTGGTCAAAATTCCGTTCATCTCACACAAATCGAGTGAACAAGTTCTAGAGGTGCCAAATTCCTCGCCTCGCCTCGGCCTTGTGAGGCTTCATGGGTTGTTTTGATTCAACACACACATGGCACTTAGATTTTTTGACCAAGTTAAATTTAGAAATTAAATTGAGATTTGCTAATCGTATAAGACAGCCAAAACTTGCATGACAAAAGCGTGAATGCCATAAATCCGACTCATCGAAATATTAATAGAATTCATCATCTTATTACACACATCATGCAACAATAAGCGGAACAGACCTCCGCAATCATATCCTTTACCAACAAAAGAACCATGTCTGAATACAACATATTTATTGGACTCAAGAACAACCTTGTAGCCATCTCGACACAACATACACTACACCATGACCCACTTTTCCCTACACTTGTGTGTTGGCAAAGCATGAGTTTGGACAACACATTATGTGTTGGCAATTGTATTATTTTTTAGCGGCACATAAACTGTCGGCAATAATTCTGTAAGGCTACTCTCTATATGTCGGCGTTTGTCCTTGCAACCAAAAAAATGTTGGCCAAAGTTCTTAGACAGAATAACTATCGTCGTAGCCAAAACGAACCACTGTGAAAGTGTCGTCAAAGTGTAGGGCGGAGGAGCAAATAGACACCAGCTTTGTGTGCGGGAACCGATAAAAAAATCCTAGCACCAAAAAAATAGGCGCGGGCTAAAAAGTGAACCACTACCTAAAACACACCCCGCCTCCCAACTCCTACCGGTCTTATCGGAAAAGAAGAAAAAAAAAAGAAAAATCGCCCCTCGCCGAGCGGCGTTCGCTCGACGCCGCCACGGACGCCGCCCGCCTCGACCTCGCGGCGAGCAGTGGCCTCGAGCCTCGAAGCGAGCACCAGCCTTCGACCTAGCGGATGCCAGCTCTTGTCCGATTTGCTCCACCAAGGAACACCGGCACCGACGAGCGTCGCCACCGGGCGCCACGGCGACGGCGTCGCGCCCGACAGACGCGGGCAGCCGCCGTAGCCCCTGTTGATGGTCCTTAATGCCTATTTTATACCATCAATTATTGCATGAATTAATATAAAATGAATCATAAAGCATAGTTGTAGGGTTTGATTCTAACGAGTTCCACGAGTTGTGTTGTTCTCGATCGTTTTGCAGGTATATCCAATTTTGCACAGAATAAAAGTATCTCAAATGATGATTTGGAGTGCATCATTGTGAAGAGCTCATCGAGACGATCAAAACAAACATATGGTTTGCCCTATTTGGAGTCTGGAGTCAAAAGATATCAATTCCACACCGAAACAAACACTAGAAGACTCTAGAAGACACGAGAAGGCGACCCACCGAAGGCGGGGCCCACCTGTCACAGGGTGAGGCCGCCCGGCGCCCTCCACAGCCTATTCGGGGCCTGCTTCGACGGACGGCCTCCTACCGCCTTAGGGTTTGCATCTCCACCGTTGCCCAAGTCGGTTTGATCCAACGGCGCGCGTTCATCCCAACGGGCTATAAATAAAGACGCAGACCCCCTCTCTGAGGGCACCACATTATTATGGAGATGTAGAGGCGTCCCTCGAATGGATAACCTCTCACCTCTAGAGAATTAGGGCTAGACTTTCCAATGTAGTAGATTAGTTCTAGTTGAGAGTTAGGGAGAGCGGCGCCACGCCGGGTTTAGGAGGAGTCTTCTGAGGAGTCGTCGAGTTCGGTATATCTTTGTATCTATTCTTGTAAGAATTATGCTTTAATATATTTTATCTTCTCTATTTACTTTTATGCATTACATTTGATTGGCTAGTATAGTTGTTATACTTTAGCATAGGATCTCCGCTCGTATCGAGTGCTCTAGTTATTACGTGTGACTAGAGTAGTAATTCGTAGTATAGACATGGCGTCTAGACTATTGGTTTTGAGGTTACACCCAATCCAACATATAGTTATGGTAGCCCCGGTGTGGTGATAGCCCCGACGGCCGGCGTATTCCACCATGTGGTTGGTGTTTGTAGGACCGTAGTCGAGCTTCCTAGTCCTTTCACACCCGTTTCCGTGACTAGTGTTCGATGTCCCGAAGTGTTATTGTGTGATTGCTTTACCTTCCATAAATTAGTTATTATAGAACCTCGTAATAGAGAAGTATTTAGGAACCTTGAACTCTCCGTTGTCCTCTCACTTTTGCTATTTACTCTTTTATTATAGAATTCTCTGTGTGTGTCATATATGCATAATTCCTATCATTTATCATTTACCCCTACTATAGTCTAGTTGGTGTATTAAGTTAGTAGATATATGATGGTGAACTATCAATGTCTTTATCCATTGTTTTCCAACACACTGGAATACTCGGTAAAATGCTACAATGGTTTTCTATGCGCTTGCGAGGAATCCTTCATATTTTAATTGTGCATAAGAAATACCAATAAGCATTTTTTGGCGCCGTTGTCGGGGAAACAATTGGCGTAATAATTTTGATAATGATCTTGATATCGCTAATCTAGTATGCCGCTAGCTTTAGTAGGATTACCCCCTATTTTGTTGAGTTGTGGAATAAGCTGGGATATCAACCGTTTCAACCTTCCGCGAAATTCCACAAGAACAAGATATGGGAGATATTGAAGAACTCAGGGTGCTCGAACATTCATGATCCATCAACAATGAAGCCCTGCCATCTCACAGGTATGTATAAACATTTACATATATTATTCTAACCATGTGTAGATTGGAAAATAAAAGTCATCATCACATGAATTTAAAGTTCATCACATACGATGAATAAAGACCATTTGCGCTAATCACAAATACCATTGTGATTCATGGTAAGTATGATCAAGAAAGGTGAGAAAGTCTTGCTCATAGACTTTAAATTTGATGAGTAGTTATCCTGTTGCATTCTATTGCATATTTACTTTGAATAATCCATGCATCTACTCCATCTCTTATCAAATCCATAACTAGTTCCTTGCACACATGCATGTTACTTACATCTCTACTTAAAAATGAAAAAAAAATATTCTCACCATACATGATCATGCTTTCATTTCTTTGAGTAAATCTCTATGTGCTCCCATGCTATCTTTGTTTGCTATAGTGAATTCTGGTTTGGAAGTACTTAATATACTTTCATAGGCTTTTAAATTGAGCGTGGTGCTTAGGTTAAAATGCCTTCCTTAACTAAAACTAGATATGGAGTTTGGTTTAGTTATTGAACTAGAAATTGTTGTAGTAGATATTGATATTTTGTTGGACTAACCCCTGCAGAAAACTTTAAATTCAATTCGGGTAAGTCAAGAGATGAACTCAGATCGAGAGATAAATCGAGGCGTATGATAAAGTCCAATAACTTTGTATAAAAGAAAGCGCAACTCATTCTCCATGGAACAACTGTAGGTATCAAAGTTTATTCACTTAATCTTTTGTTGCAAGTTACTTGTGCCTTTAATCATATAAAAGTGCAGACTACCAACAAAAATTATTAGAAGAAATCTATGCTAAAGTAATCCTAAAAGCACATCCTTTCATTAGCATAGATGAAATTCGTATGAATTATATGGACCATAACCCACATTCTAAACTTGTTGCAATCCTTCAGGTATGTGTCCACTAACATTTATGCGAAAAAAAAAGAATGAATGTCGATCATGGTTCAAAACGAAAAGGAAGAAGAACAAGTGTATAGAAAGAACTAAGATAGTGAGAAATTAATGAAAGAGCACTTCAACACCTTCTACACTTCACCATGATAGTGGACCAATCACCCCTGCAAGACATAAGGTGCATTTATCCAAGCTTCATGCAACTTTAAATTACATTCGACATCTTATACCACGTTGTTAATTGTCTTGGTTATCCATACCTTATGTTATGCTTAATTTCCTAAAACTTAAAATAAATAAAATTTTCTTTTGGTTCACCTATATATTTTTGGTTCTATTTGAATAAATATCTCTAGTCTTTTGAACTTCCTTACTCTATTATAAGTATGCTTCAGAATATCACTTAAACATATAACATCAAAGTATATTTGTATAAGAATTTGGTGGTATATATAGACTATCGATCCTCTCCTGTATAAAAAATGTTTAAATCATATTAGAGACTTCATAGAATCAAATCAAGGTTAGAGTTATTCTTTAAATTTATATCTTTGCCTCGAACCTTATTTGAAAATTTTGAAATAATGGTGAATCATTTAAAACACGGGCTACGATTTAATCATTAACTCCTTGGAAAACACTATCCATACTTTAAATAAATAGTATATTTCTTGAGATATGTGTTGTCTACTAATCCCTTGCGTAGAAGAAATAATGAGAGAAGCGTAAGTCCGGAAGAGTGAGAAAGGAGTACAACATATGAGACAAGATGCTAAGAAACAACTCAAGATGCAAGGAAGGAAAAAAGACCATTGAAGTTCAACTACCCTTTACCACATGGTGCCATCACGCCCAAAGAATAAAGGTAATATCTTAAAGGTAAGTGGTCATTATTTCTTCTTGATCTTGGAGTACACACCATAGCACCATTCTCTTGATCTCAATCTTAACCAAATGAGCTCAAATATGATATATCTTATTTTTTGGAAGATGATAGTCATCATGTTAATCTTGATAACTTATAAAGATGAACAATCCTTCTATAGGTTAAGTAACTCTACTCCTTTATCTCATAAGCTTAAATACTATATTTATATTTTTGATATTCTTACCCAAGATGTAAATAAATAATGTGAAAAGACATTAATCTTATTGTGCCTAAGGTTAGAGAATGAATAAATTTCTGGTTCTGTTGGTGTTTTTCCCACCAATGGAGCCCATGCACTTGATCTCTATCTTGTCTTTATAAGCAGAACACACTTCAAGCAAAGTGTGGGGAGATTCCCCAAATTCTACAAGTGGGAGTTCTAAACTAGTAATAAGGATACACATAAGATTGGAGTCGAGATACTAACAAAAAAAAAAGAAGAAGGTGACACCACTATTGGAAGCGCCACTAGTGGAAATACCACCTCAATCCTCATCCTTAGGAGCAAACTGAAGTACTCAATCAACAAACCCTTTGCAAGGAGAAGTCCAGTTCGAAGGACTCAAAACATCGAACCCTATTTGTGAGGTAATATCGGTAGTTATCTATATTTACTTTCTTACATATGTATAGCCATTCAAACACATGCATGTAAAAATACTTATCCAGATATTAGTAAAAATACTGTAATTTTAAATCAGTGTTATCCAACTATTATTAAGTGCAACACTTATTAGCACTTGTTAACAGCAGAGGAAAAATGGATGCGAAAACTGGATGCAAAATTAGATACACCTAGACAAGTAACCTTGTGTGAGGAAATACTGTAGAAAATCTGTTAATAAGTGCTTCAAAACTGCTGCTCAAAAGATAGAACGTTTCTAGCTGCTGCTGCTGCTCAAAAAGACAGAACATTTCTAGCTGCTGCTGCTGCTAAAAACTACTGCTGCTGCAAAATAATGTAGCCGACCTAGACAAAATAGCAGCTGCTGCACAAAACTGCTAGCAACAAGTTATAATCACTGGCTGCATTGTTTAGCGTATTTGTTTTTCTAACTCATAACACGTATCCAATCAAGAGACTATACACTAGGTGAATATCAAGCATGAAGAAAATATACGTAGCCATAAAAGTTTCCTTTCCCACAATTCAACCAGTTTCAGTCGCATATATAAGTCAAAATGTTCAAGCAAAATACCTTCAAGCTGTTAGCTCCACAGCATTTTCATGATCAGTTTGCTCCACGGCTTTTTTTTTCCCCCTGCATTTGACATTGTTTCTCCTGAAAAAATAAAAATCAATTAGTACATGATTCTCATAAAACAGTAGTGCAAGTGTAAGCAATCAACAATTAGTTCACACCAACAAAGCAGTTTTGCATGTCTTGCAGGGACACAAAATCTGATTTCCTTTTGCTGAATTACTAAAGGCAAACTCTAAAAACATATCCACTCCTTCTCTATATACAAGGGTTTGCCTACATATAATTATCAAGACATTAGACCAAACACCCTATGCATGAAGATTCTAGAATATGGTCATGGGTTTATAATGTACCTAGGCTGATCCATCCACCACACCTTTTACAAAATACAGTGTCAAAATAGTGAAACACATACAGAGAACAAACGTCTAACCTCATGTGTTGTAAGTACTCCCCAAAGAAAATAAACCGTTCAATTCAGATTGGGTGTTCAACAAAAAAAGTAAAAGATCTTGCCAAGCGATTGTCCAAATTAAATAAATTTCACCACACTTGATGCTAAAAGAATGGTCTCACTACAACCCATTAACAAGTACTATAGGGAAAATTTGAGCAAGGTTTAATAGTCCAGTTTCTATTAGAATCCAAAATCATCACATCACAGATCACACACAACCTGCAATTCTATATGCCATGTGCAGAGACAAAGTTCATATGAACAGGAAAGCATACCAATCAAGCAATGACAGTAGAAGAGCCGATGAAGACAAGATCAACTTGCGTGCTCACTGTACATAATATTGCCAAAGCTAATTAATCACGCAAGGTAATACACAAATAAGTCAAATACTTTAGCACAAGCAAACTTAATTCCAAGCTGCGGTTGGCAGTGGCGTGTAGAAAGAATTCGAAGAGTTGAATCCTTTACTGCTTCCTTATTAGATATTTTGCAACATGCACAAGAAAGAAAAGAAAAAATCAAAACTGATCTTTTTTTGCCACGAGCAGACAGACAGACATGTATGCATTTCAATAATTCAAGACTACAGGACCAAAAAAAAAAAAAAGTAAATTAGCTATGAATTCCCATCAGTGTGAACTTTGCCTTCATATACTAGAAATAAGTTGCAGATCGAGCATAAGAAAACTTACATCCAAGCTGATGGATTGTGTTGGATACAAAATCTTGATTCCAGCTGGCTCCACGGCAATTTGATTGGCTAGTATAGTTAAACATCCATTTAGCATAGTTCCTTCTCCAAATCGAGTGCTCTAGTTATTACGTGTGACTAGAGTAGAATGGAAGTTTAGACAGAACTAACCTAGACTATTGATTCTTTCGAGGTTACACCCAATCCAACATATAGTTGTGGTAGCCCTGTGTGGTGACAGCCCCGACGTCCGAATTCCACCATGCGGGGGTTGGTGTTTGTAGGACCGGATGTCGGAGCTTCCTAATCCTTTCACACCCGGAACCGTGACTAGTGTTCTGATGTCCCGGGTGTTATTGTGTGATTGCTTTACCTTCCTTAAATTAGTTATTATAGAACCCTAGTAATAGAGAAGTATTTAGGAACCTTGAACTCTCCCGTTGTCCTCTCACTTTAGCTATTTACTCTTTTATTATAGAATTCAATGGATAAAGTGTGTCATATATGCATAATTCCTATCATTTATCATTTACCCCTACTATAGTCTAGTTGAGAGGACAACGTTGGTGTATTAAGTTAGTAGATACATGATGGTGAACTATCAGTGTCTTTATCCATTGTTTTCTAGTGGTAAAATATAAATAACGATACCGGGAATACTCCCCCAAAAATGCTACAATGGTTTTCTGTGCGCTAGGAATCTTTCATATTTTAATTGTGCATAAGAAATACCAACAGCCCCCCCAATAACCTCGGGCAGTGGATGCTAGGGTTCCTCCAGGTGCGTCACTTCCACAGCTTCACATCCCGTTCCTCTCATCCCCATTCCCCTGCATGTTAGGGTTTCAGGACATTTTTTTTCTTGGATGCAGAAAGTAGTAGAAGACGGTGAGAGATGCTAGAAAGATTCAAGGTTTGGGTTAGTTCTCTTGCCAAACTTCCATTCAGTCTGGCCCACCATCTCTTTCCTCTCTTTGGAGAAGGAACGTATTTTAGATGGATGTTTAACATCTTAGATTATTTTGCCGTGGAGCCAGCTGGAATCAAGATTTTGTATCCAACACAATCCATCAGCTTGGATGTAAGTTTTCTTATGCTCGATCTGCAACTTATTTCTAGTATATGAAGGCAAAGTTCACACTGATGGGAATTCATAGCTAATTTACTTTGGTCCTGTAGTCTTGGAATTATTGAAATGCATACATGTCTGTCTGTCTGCTCGTGGCAAAAAGATCAGTTTTGATTTTTTCTTTCTTTCTTGTGCATGTTGCAAAATATCTAATAAGGAAGCAGTAAAGGATTCAACTCTTCGAATTCTCTTTCTACACGTCACTGCCAACCGCAGCTTGGAATTAAGTTTGCTTGTGCTAAAGTATTTGACTTATTTGTGTATTACCTTGCGTGATTAATTAGCTTTGGCAATATTATGTACAGTGAGCACGCAAGTTGATCTTGTCTTCATCGGCTCTTCTACTGTCATTGCTTGATTGGTATGCTTTCCTGTTCATATGAACTTTGTCTCTGCACATGGCATATAGAATTGCAGGTTGTGTGTGATCTGTGATGTGATGATTTTGGATTCTAATAGAAACTGGACTATTAAACCTTGCTCAAATTTTCCCTATAGTACTTGTTAATGGGTTGTAGTGAGACCATTCTTTTAGCATCAAGTGTGGTGAAATTTATTTAATTTGGACAATCGCTTGGCAAGATCTTTTACTTTTTTTTGTTGAACACCCAATCTGAATTGAACGGTTTATTTTCTTTGGGGAGTACTTACAACACATGAGGTTAGACGTTTGTTCTCTGTATGTGTTTCACTATTTTGACACTGTATTTTGTAAAAGGTGTGGTGGATGGATCAGCCTAGGTACATTATAAACCCATGACCATATTCTAGAATCTTCATGCATAGGGTGTTTGGTCTAATGTCTTGATAATTATATGTAGGCAAACCCTTGTATATAGAGAAGGAGTGGATATGTTTTTAGAGTTTGCCTTTAGTAATTCAGCAAAAGGAAATCAGATTTTGTGTCCCTGCAAGACATGCAAAAACTGCTTTGTTGGTGTGAACTAATTGTTGATTGCTTACACTTGCACTACTGTTTTATGAGAATCATGTACTAATTGATTTTTATTTTTTTCAGGAGAAACAATGTCAAATGCAGGGGGAAAAAGAAAAGCCGTGGAGCAAACTGATCATGAAAATGCTGTGGAGCTAACAGCTTGAAGGTATTTTGCTTGAACATTTTGACTTATATATGCGACTGAAACTGGTTGAATTGTGGGAAAGGAAACTTTTATGGCTACGTATATTTTCTTCATGCTTGATATTCACCTAGTGTATAGTCTCTTGATTGGATACGTGTTATGAGTTAGAAAAACAAATACGCTAAACAATGCAGCCAGTGATTATAACTTGTTGCTAGCAGTTTTTGTGCAGCAGCTGCTATTTTGTCTAGGTCGGCTACATTATTTTGCAGCAGCAGTAGTTTTTTTAGCAGCAGCAGCAGCTAGAAATGTTCTGTCTTTTGAGCAGCAGCAGCAGCTAGAAACGTTCTATCTTTTGAGCAGCAGTTTTGAAGCACTTATTAACAGATTTTCTACAGTATTTCCTCACACAAGGTTACTTGTCTAGGTGTATCTAATTTTGCATCCAGTTTTCGCATCCATTTTTCCTCTGCTGTTAACAAGTGCTAATAAGTGTTGCACTTAATAATAGTTGGATAACACTGATTTAAAATTACAGTATTTTTACTAATATCTGGATAAGTATTTTTACATGCATGTGTTTGAATGGCTATACATACATGCACTTAATAATAGCTGGACAACAAATAGCGCTACTGAGTCCAAGGAATCCATTCTATTTATCAGCAGCTACTCTATATGTATGTGTTTATTAATTAAAAGTAGTGCTGCTGTATCTTGTTACTATTTTAATTAACAGTAGCCACAACAGGTCATGAAATGGATGCCCAGCTTCAGCAAGAGCAAAGCTTACTTGTCTGCAAGAGCAAAGCTTACTTGTCTAGCTGTTATTGTTTCACTATTTCCACCCAATAAGTTAGGGTTAATGGTACAGACACCATTTTACTCGAGTACAAATTCCGAATAACCACATACATGCTCACCTTGGTTTGAATTGTACTTATATGTTATCCAAGCTGTTTGAACTGTGAAGAACATATTTAAAGCATAGAGCACATTTCACTGATATTTCGTCTTTTTTCATGTTAGGTACTTAGCTATGTGGTGTTGCAAGTATTTTGGATTGGCAACCTTGTGTGGTATGATCAAGGAGCTGTAGGCCAAAGACATGGAAGTGTTGGATGCCACTTTGTGCCCAAGTCATGATCTATTAATCTGTTAGCTTAGCCATGATCAGTTAGTACAAGAATTGTAGTATATGTCTATATGTTTGCTAGTGCATATGTCTGCTAGTGACTATATATCATGGACCTATATATGCATGGTTATTTTCTCAATGTGTTTTCTTCTGTATGAACACAATTGGATTTGTGATTGATATAAAAGGTGGATTCATCAAATTATTCATATTGTATTGTGATTATATAATTATTTTTGTTATACATTTTTACTGACAATTTAATTGCTGGAGATAGCATGTTGGTAATTATACCATGGAAACGGTTTCCCCACCATACAAACTGTCGCCAAATGTCTTAACTGTCGGCGTAGGTCTTAACTGTCGGCAAAGGTTTAACTGTCGGCAAAGCATTTAACTATCGGCAAAGGTACACCATTTCGCTACACAAAAAGTGTCGGCGATTCTATTAACTGTCGGCAAAACTTTCGCCGACTTGACTTCTACTTATTTGTTTCTAAACTGTCGGGCAAAGGTTTTGGTGGGAGCTTATGTGTTGGCAAAGGGTACCTTTGCCGACGATAAAAAAGTGTCGGCAAAGGTATGTTGTGTTATAGTGATAGATGCACTAACAAGATTTTTCTTGATGGAGGGCACATGCTGCACGCTCTTCAATGGCACCGTCTTCCCCGAAGTAAACTTCAGAATGACCGTACCAACACAAGAACATGAGCACGCGACCCATTGCCCATCAACAAGGCGCCAGACCTCCCGACCTGATAGAAAGAAAACAAAGAAACATCAGCACACACATGAATATTTGCACCATTATCCATCCACCACTCAGGTGAATTACAAACAGAGAGAACTAATGGTAAAGAATTACCATACCCAGATGTTTCATCTCCATTGTCAGTAGTCACAACATTTGCTGATTTTTTGTCTGGGGTGAACTTGCGATCAGGGCACTCTCTTGCCCAATGCTGATCACTGCCACAGACAAAGCATCCTCTATCTTTCTTGTTGTTACTCTTCTTTTTAAACTGTGCTGTTTGAATGGGTTTGGTTGTGTTCTCTTGCTTGTTTTGATTTTTCTTTTTGTTCTTGCAAAATTTGGAGTTTCTCTTTTGCACCACATTTGCAGTAGAGGTCTCAACACTCTTTCCATTGTTCTTTGCTCTAGCCCTCTTCTCAACATCAAGAGTACCAATGAGCTCTTCCACATTGAACTCTTATCTCTTATGTTTGAGTGAGGTGGCAAGGTCCTTCCAAGAAGGTGGTAACTTGGCGATAATACCACCAACCACAAACTTGTCAGGCAAAGGACAAGGGAAAAGCTCAAGTCCTTAGCTAATGCCTGAATCTCATGAGCTTGTTCCACTACAGATCGGTTCTCAACCATCTTGTAGTCATACAGCTACTCCATGAGATACAGCTCGCTACCAGCATCAGTAACTCAAAACTTTCCAACAAGTGCATCCCACAACTCTTTCCCAGTGGGAAGGATGATATAGCTTTTCTGAAATTTTGTATCAAGTGCACTGATCACTGCACCTCGAAAGAGATTATCATCAGCCTGAAACTTAGCCTCATCCTCAGGAGGTAAGTTAGCAGGCTTGCCCTCAGCAGCATGATAACAAGACATAGCAGTGAGCCACAATCCCATCTTAGCTCTCCAAATCAAGAAGTTTTTACCGTCAAAAGGATCAGGCTTTAACACAGCAGCAAAACCTCTGACAGAAAAATGCCTATATTTTGGTTTTTGAATTATTAGATAATTAGGCAATTTTCATATCATTTTAATTCTAGAAATTAACATTATGATGATGACATATAATAGATTATTGATAATTAAAAGCATGATATCAAAAACATCCATAACTATATAGAACATGATATCGAATAACATGTGGAGCATATGAATATTAAACTAAATATTAAACTCATGAAGACATGATCCATGTAGCATAACAGTAAGACATGACATATATCTCATAAAGATGACTAACACTGAATTCCATATGAAAGACGAGATATAACTACTAGAACATGAACGCAGTAGCATATGAAACAGATCAATAGAACTGCAGCAACAAGCAGACATGGCATATATCTTAAAACTAAAACTGACACAGGATATATCATGAAACGATCTGACAGAGCATATGAAACAAACTCATAACAACATATGAAACAACACGAAAATACTACTGCAACAAGCATGATCTGGAAGACGAAAAACAGAGAGAAGATGAACAGATCATACCCTCCTCCTGCCATGGATGATCTCGATCCTTGTCCTACTTTCATGTCGTTGGAGATGGAGAAGATCATGCGAAGGAGACAACGACGTCGGCGCCCTCCCGTGAAGAAGATGAACAGCGCGGTGAAGACGATCGGCGGCGATGAATTGGGCAGTCGCGTAGATGCTCCCCAAAAACCTAATTGCCGATCCCTCGTGCAAGGTCTCGAACGGCAAGGGCTTCGGAGGCACCTGCCCTCTCGCTTCTCTATGCGCGCAGAGTTACGAGATGGGGAATACCTCGAGTTGCAATTGGAATGTGAGTCTGAGCATCAAATCCCGAAGAGGGAGCGTATCCCTTTTATCCCTGTGGAGGAGAAGGTGAAGGGCAAGGGACTCGCGGTGGCTGATCAAGAGACAAAGCGAGTGTGAAGAGTTCAAACCGAGTTGAAACTCCCGTGGTTAATGAGTGCTAAAAATTTAACACGCCATGCCCGCTCGGCGCGCCCGCCTCGCCTCGCCACGCCACGCCACGCCACGGCCCGGCCCGGCCGGGCGGCGTCGGCGCGTGTGGCATGCCTTGGTCCGTTTCTTGGCTTCTCAAATTAAATGGAATAATTCCCACCATATAAGTCAAGACAACGCCCCTTGGACTTCCAATCCGATACAAATAATATTATCCATAATTACACACCATAGAGTTAATTGATTTATTAAATCTAAAATGGGCGTAGCCCATAATAAATCCAACAGGGACATGGGGGTGCGGAGGTGGAGCAATGGGGCTTAGGACAGAACCTGTGTAGGACATCCTTGTTCAAGGCCAAGGCCAAGGCTGCTAGTCATTGTCCGCACCACTAACCGACATGGCTAGCAGCGCGGCGCAGACAAGACGGCCCACTCAATAGAAGAAATTGGGCAAACCACCGACATGGCTGAAGTCCGCACCCAACCGTAAGCCCCGCCACGTTAAGGCGGGGGGGAGGCGGCACCTGTGGTGCGGGCGCACCCAGTGCGGCCGCACCGCCAGCGTAGCATCCCGGGCCCACCTTTCTCTGGCGTTTGTGGAGGCGGTTGTGAGGTCGGTTCACCTGGGCATTTACTCACCTCGGCCCCCAAACCGATCTTGGAGGAGTATAAAGCAAGGGGGAGACCCTCCCTCTCACACATACCCTACACTTGAGCTCCATTCTCCATATTCTTAGTGGTAGTGTCCCTCTAGGTGGTTCTCACCTAGTTGTAATATAGAAAAGAGGGAAGAGAGGTGAGGGAAGAGAGTGGAGGAGGAATCCGGAGCTGTCGGCTTCCTCTCCGTCTTGTACTCGGTGTTCCTGGTAGGAGCGTAGGAGGGCTGGACGTGACGGCCCCTCCTCGACTTTTGCACATCTACGGAGACGACTCGTCTGAGGACTATCCAGGTTCTTCTTTCGGTAATTCCAAGTTTTCTATTTGATTAAATTCAGTTCTTGCTTTACTTTGCTTACAGGATCTCCGCTCGACCGAGTGCTTTAGTCTAATTAAGATATCAGACTAGAGTAGTAGCCATTAGCGTAGACATGGTGTCTGGGCTAGCGAGTTACCTGAGTTTGCGCCCAACCCCACGGATAGTTGTGGTAGCCCCGGGGGTGACAGCTCCAACCAGGCCTTTGTAATCCACCACGTTCGGGTTGGTGTTTCCGTAGAGCTTTTGGCAGCCTTCCCCCGACTACCGCTTCCCAGTCTCTTCGAGAGTCGGAATGATACTGCTGCTCCGAAGTAAGTGAAGTCTAGTAAGCCTGAACCTTAGTTATCTAGTCAGTCTTGGGAGAACCTTAGGAAACCCCTCTTTACCCACCAAAAATAGTTATTCCTTGGACGACCTTGATCCTTTCTAGTTCACTTCCGTTCCCTGTAGAAAATACGATACCCTGAATACTTCCGGGTGAAAGCTACAGCGGTATCCGTGCGCTTGCGGATTTATCTGTTCGCGTTAACAAATATCAACAAGCTTTCTGGCGCCGTTGCCAGGGAACGGTAGCTGTTCTAGAATTGAACCAAGTCGTCCGTGTATCTTTTTTCTTTTTTTTACTCCATCATATGCACCATACCATCACCACCATCCCTGCCACATGGATTCCACTCCTATCATTAAGTTCTCGGTTCCAAAGGGTGATTCATTGGAGCCTCCACCATCATCACATCCAATCCTTACAAATGGCTATGAGATTTGCCCCGCTTTCATAGCCATGGTTCGGGCGCAACACTTCTCCGGACAGCAAGATGAAAATCCTTATACCCACCTTCGAGAATTTGAGCACTTGTGTTCTTGCCTAATTTTATCTGGCATGATACAAGAGACCATTAAATAGAAATTGTTTCCATTCTCCCTTTTTGGAATAGCGAAACAATGGTATGCTCATCCGTAGGAGGCGTTAATGGAAATTGGGATGAACTTCGAGACAAATTTTATCTTGCTTTCTTCCCTCTTTCCCGAGTTGCTGCCCTTCGAATAGATATACTTACTTTTCAGCAAAAGGAGAAGGAGACTCTAGGAGCAGCCTGGGCTAGGTTCACAAATCTTATCAATGCTGGCCCAAACCTTTCTTTGCCTGACCATGTCCTTCTACACCACTTTCATCTTGGTCTTAGCAAAGAAGCTGCTCTCCAGTTAGACATATCTTCTGGAGGCTCGTTCATGCACAAAACCATTAGTGAGGGGAGAGCCATTCTTGAGAGAATCCTAGAAACAACCCCTTACACCGGTATATATGACGAGTTTCCTGAGGAAGTTGAGTTAAGCCCCGACCAACAAGAGGAGGTTCTTGCAACCGAATCTGAAATTCCTTCAAATCCCTCTCATGATTTGGTTGCCATAGAGCCCCCTAATAAGGGAACACACCACACTCTAGAGGATGATGAACCTCATCCCTCACCATTTCCCTTTGAATTCGAGGATGACCTTTTTCTTGATGTTGATCATAGAAACACCTTAGAACCTACTAATTCAACATCTTATGCCTCGAATTCTTGGATGAGACAATCCATACCTAGCAAACTCATAGAAGGAGAATCAATTCATGTAGAAGACATTTGTAACCACTCTCCCTCTATGTCCACACACAATGTCTCATCCAAATTAGTTCCCGATTTGAGGGAGGAGCTTATGCCAATCTCTGCAATAACCATGACTTATCCAAGTTTTTTGCGGAAGATTTAAATGGTCATGTGAAAGAAAGTGCTTCCCCTAGATCAAAAGATTGTGTAGATGAGCATGGAAGTTACTTTCTAAATATCCCTTTTATTCCATGCTCATATGAAAAAGTTTCTGAATCATTCTCAGTATCTCTGCCATCACATGCACATTCTACAGCCCCTTATTTCTCCCCTCGTCGCTAAAATTTTTGAAAGGGTTGTTGTAGATGTTTTTGTCTACCATAAATTCTGCAAATATCAATATGTTTTTACCTTAGCTTCATAATCCAAATCAAAAGGTTGGTGTTAGAGGGGAAACCACATCACCAACATTGGATTCATTTCAAAAGGTTTCCCAAGGACGAGCTTTTGTCTTAAAACAAGCACTTCCGGAAGATAACCCGTTCTTTAATTATTTAATAAAATTTTTTCTTTTAAAAAAATCATTTTTCCAAAAAAAAAATTTAACAATAATAATGTGACTTTTGTAAATGAGCCTAAGGACATATTTGTGAAATTGCTTGTTCGGGTATTTTTGTCACTACTAACCTTTCAGGTTTGAGAACAAAAAGAACAAAGGATTGAAACATAAGGTAAATCCAACCATACATCATTTAATGATGAAGCACATTTAACAAAGAGTGCCATCATCCAAACTTGATTTTTGCATATTGCAAAATTCAAGTGTGGGGGGAGCTACTCTAAAACATCTTATGACATGCTTGACTCATTTATTTTGCCTTGGTTGTTTCTACCTTGTTTCACCTTTATGCCTTACTCATTATACTAAGTTATAAAAAAATATTTTATTAATAATTTTTGTTATATTTAAAAAAATTGCTTCCTTGATTTTGTTTACTAAAATCCTTTAATCATAATAAAATAAAATAAAATAAATAATAAATTCATTTTTCTGTAAAATAACTTATTTTAACTTAGTCATGTTTTTGAATAAAGCTCTTACCTCTCTCTAAAAAAAAATAATAAATATCCCTCATAAAAAAATATGGTTCTACCCTTCGGGTATTCTTTATCACTAACCATTCCGGGAATGAAGGGTGGAGACTATCTAAGAACATCTGCACCAAGCTACATCATGAACTGGTGGAGGAACTTGCACACAACTTGGTTTGATCACTTCTTTTCCACCTGTTTATACTCATGCTCCTAGTTCTTTACGTATCACATTCCGCAATTAAAAGAAAAAGAACCAAGATCCACACTTCAAATTAAAATCTTGAAAAGTGACATGTTTACAACATTGTTGAGATAGAAGCTTGCATAAAGATTGTTCCACATACATATTCTTATGCTTGTGGAAAAATATTTTATAGAAAAATCATATTGACTAAGTTGTTGTGAAGTGTGATATAATTCTGGCTTAGAAATCCTACCGATTCTATTCAAGTTACTTGGAGATTGTTTTTGATAAAACTTATAAACCATAGTTTCACATACTCCTCAATGGTGATAAATTCCTACCAAAGCCAGATATAAGATAGAACCTTTCTACATATGCTGCTTATTGTTGTGTTGAGTTTAATCAAACCTTGTGACCCTTGTTGAGAGACTTTTCATGCTCCCAAGATCAAGTTCACTTGCACCCACATATATATCAACTACTCCTACACTAGGAGTAGGCGCAAAACATGCCTTTCATCTAGATCCACCGAAAAAATATTCTACTCCTACACTAGGAGTAGATAAAAAAAATTGCCTATTAGGTTCCACAAAATAAATACTCCATGTTCTAAAAGATTAAGAGACATGGGCTATGCAAAAGTATGAAAAAGAAAAAAATGAGGACACATGAAGGTCCAAGTTTAGAAAAAAAAGTGAGCACATGAAGGCTCATGCTCGCTGAAAAAAAGAAAAAAAGAAAGATAGCCATGTCTCCAAATAATAAGTTAGAGAGAGAGATCATATCAAATAAAGGAGTATTTTCCATTCTACATATTTTCCACACACATGCACAACTTGATCTAAGAGTATGACACTTCTCTCTTTGGATCCTTGTTTTGACTTTACAATAAATGCAACACAAGTATGCCATCATTTTTATCCCTACCTAAGCCCCACATAAGCTTTAGTTGTAGGAAGAGAAAGGTAATAACAAGATATACCTTCGTAAGGAAACATACACCGTTGAGCGAATTTGAGAGTACCTTTTGAGGAGTATAAGTGAACTATGCTTTTCTTGTGAAAACTTTTTTTAAAAAAACTCCAAGTTGCTTAGATAAGAATTTGCGAAGATGACTTTGCTTCGAGAACTATTCCACTTTTCAACCACTCAAGGATATATGCTAGACAATGCCACATAACCCACTTGCATAAGAAATATTTTGGAATAATTTCTTATGTTAGCTGCATATCTTAAAATTATATTCATATTTACTTTTATCCTACACCTTTACTCGAGGATGAGCAAAGAATAAGTGTGGGGGAGCTTGTTGGCGGTCCTTATTGCATAATTTTAACCGCCAATATTCAAATAAAATCCACTCAAATAATCACCAAACATAGAATTAGGTTTTATAACTAACTATTTCCACAAGTTTTGGTGATTATTCATTTTCAGGAAAACATACCAAAATAACATATGAAAAGGTGATCAAGATACGCTTTCCGGCAAAGCATAAAAGAAGAAATGAGAAGGACGGCCCACTCAATAGAAGAAATTGGGCAAACCACCGACATGGCTGAAGTCGAGACCCAACCAGAAGCCTGCCACGCGAAGGCGGTGGGGGGAGGCATCACCCAGGGTGCGAGCGCACCCTGGTGCGGCCGCACCACCTGCGCAGCATCCCGGGCCCACCTTTCTCTGGCGGTTCATGGAGGCAGTTGTGAGGTCGGTTCACCCGGGCATTTACTCACCTCGGCCCCCAAACCGACCTTGAAGGAGTATAAAGCAAGGGGGAGACCCTCCCCCTCACACACACCTCTACACTTGAGCTCCATTCTCCATATTCTTAGTGGTAGTGTCCCTCTAAGTGGTTCTCACCTAGTTGTAGTATAGAAAAGAGGGAAGAGAGGTGAGGGAAGAGTGGAGGAGGAATCCGGAGCTGTCGACTTCCTCTCCGTCTTGTACTCGATGTTCCGGGTAGGAGCATAGGAGGGCCGGACGTGTCAGCCCCTCCTCGACTTTTGCACCTCTGCGGAGATGACTCGTCTGAGGACTATCTAGGTTCTTCTTTCGGTAATTCCAAGTTTTCTATTTGATTAAATTCAGTTCTTACTTTACTTTGCTTACGGGATCTCCGCTCGACCGAGTGCTTTAGTCTAATTAAGATATCGGACTAGAGTAGTAGCCGTTAGCGTAGACGTGGTGTCTGGGCTAGCGAGTTACCTGAGTTTGTGCCCAACCCCACGGATAGTTGTGGTAGCCCCGGGGGTGACAGCTCCGACCAGGCCTTTGTAATCCACCACGTTCGGGTTGGTGTTTCCGTAGAGCTTTTGGCAGCCTTCCCCCGACCACCGCTTCCCAGTCTCTTCGAGTGTCGGAAAGGTACTGCTGCTCCGAAGTAAGTGAAGTCTAGTAAGCCTGAACCTTAGTTATCTAGTCAGTCTTGGGAGAACCTTAGGAAACCCCTCTTTACCCACCAAAAATAGTTATTCCTTGGACGATCTTGATCCTTTCTAGTTCATTTCCGTTCCCTGTGGAAAATACGATACCCTGAATACTTCTGGGTGAAAGCTACAGCGGTACCCGTGCGCTTGCGGATTTATCTGTTCGCGTTAACAAATACCAACAACCAACCACTAGCGCGAGGCGAGCAACGTCCGCCTTGACGAGCATAGCGGCCAGCTCCTCTTCGCTCTGAACCAACCGGCGCAACACCACCTCTGTGTCCTCCTGGTCTCGCCACCGGCTGGAGGGAAGACACCACCAGATCTACCGCTGGGACGCTGACGGGCCACCGCCGGTGTCTCCGTCTCCCCTGCACGATGTCGCCGGTGGAAGGGGGCGACGCAGGATCTGTCGCCGATGGGGAGGAGGTGGGAAGGGGACACCGCCCAGGGAGAGGAAGGAGATGCCAGGGTCGGGAGAGGTAGGTGCCTTTGGGAGCACGCTGTCGGTGAGGTGGAGGGCCACCGGCGACGGATGGGGGCGCCGGGAGACGGAGCGCCGTCGGGTGGGAAAGAGAGAGGGAAGAGGGGATTTTTTTCTTTTCTATTTTTAACATGGGGAAGGATTTTGAAACTGAGCAGCATGTATGGGTTGGGTGGGTCGTGGCCGTGGGTGGAATATCCCCGCAACCCCACGGGCGGGTGGCTGGCTGCTCCAGGTGGGGTTGCTTGGTTTGGGTGAACCAGAATTAGGTGGTTTCGGTTCCTATAGCTATTAGAAGCCCTATAAACGTCTAAAAACATAACTATATATACGGTAATAAAATAAACTTCTATTCATTCAACCACTAATTTATATGCAAAATCTACGCTAAAATATTTTTATACATCTTGATGAGTGAATGTACGCATCCAATCGGCCCTTATATGGTATGATTGAAATTTCAAATTTCAAATTTTAGAGAAGACGGGATCATCTCCATGTTTTTATGCACACGCCCATAGGATTTTATGCATAGACGGATGCATATAACTCTATATCCTAATGTGTAAATTTTATGAATTTCAAAAAATTTAAAAATTTATTCACAATGGATCTTGAATCGTGCACAAAAATATCAGGAGTTTAATGGTGAAAACCGTTTTTGAATTGGATGCTTTTTGAGAAATTATCGCGAAAAAAAAGAAATTCGAGTGGATGCGTGCATGTCAACATGTGTCAGCCTGCTTCAGCCTCTGTCAGGTGGAAGGTCTGCTCGCTGGGTGGTTTGTATGCGGAAAGAAACTAGTTTATATGCATCATCGCGACATAAAAATTTGTACGCATTCCGACTGGGTTTGTATGCGTCCAGTCCGCTGGGTCTGGAGGGGCGCGTCAGCACCTGCATGTGGTTGGTGGCTGGGCTGGCTGAGCAACTGGTTGAGGTGGCTGGTGCTTCCCTAACTTTATTGGATGTCCAAGGCTCCTAATATAGTATATATATATATATATATATATGTATGTATGTATATATGTGTCACTATTACTCAATATCCAGAAAAATATTCATAACCAACTCGCTTGTTCTAGACTTATATTTATGTCTTGGCGATTGTGTTAATACTTAAGACCAAGGGCCAGGCACTTGTTAATTGTTACGTACCTAGTCTTGCAGGTCAATATTCCGTATTCATTTTTCATATAACGATTTAGTTCGATATAATTCTGGTACATTTTTTAAATACTCAATTTTCTATAAGTTTGGCTTCATTTTCATATCCAACTTTATCACTTCGCTTTCCTGTATCTCTTCGCCCTCTCTTATCTCTTATATCTCTTATTTCTACAACTAAAATACCCAAGTGTTATCGCTTAATTACCGTTAATGGCTTCACCCCTTCGTAATAACCTGCATATACCTTCTCTCCCGAGATGGACGCCACGGAACCACCCCCGACGCCGCCCGCGCATGGCCCCAAATTTGCAGTATATTTCAGTTTAAGTTCATAATCCTATATGGTAATAGAAGTGTCATAGTTTGGACTGTCATTCCGTAAAAAATCCTAGGGAAGAAAACCATTTGAGCCCTAGATTCTCACTTGATGCCAAAAAAAAAAAAAAAAAAAAAAACTGCACATTTGTTGCTGCTCTGTACGTTGCATGCACTTGATGCATCCTTAGTGTTTTCTGTCATTGGAAGGCTTCAGAGAGTGCTTGGATCAAGTAGCAATGGTTGGTCAGTTAAGAATGAGAATTAAAAGGTCCATCGATCATGATGGCTAGATTGATTGTGCATGCTTTAGATTTTAGGCGCCGAGACGTCTTCTCTCAATCTATAAAAGGGAATTCCAGTTATAGAGACCATCATATTAGCCTTTGCCTAGTCATATATTTTTGTTGCTACTGTATTTAGCTAGACTTGTGTAGTTTTACATCCTTCTTAATTGTACATGATTTTATCTTTTTTTTCTAGTGGTCACGACCAGCTTCTTTGATCTATACTGCAGCAGGCCCTTCAACGCTAAAAAGGGTGTATCTATTTTTCTGGAGGTCACCATCACATTCATCTTTGATCTCTCCTACAGCGGGTCCTCCGACATTCTTTTTGCTATCAAATGTCCGTTGCTTTTCTATGCAAATAATTGTTTAATACAATTGACTCTAGTGATTGCTGACACGTGTTTAGTTACTGGTTTACATAAATAATTAAAAAAGTTGGATCTTATGTACCTGTCTTATATGTTTTTATGAAGAAACTAATTTTTATGAACAAACAACATTGTTTTTTTATATGGATATACTCAAGCATCACCCCTCCATAAATAACCCAAGTGTTATCATCTGGCAACCGCACACGCACGAACCCGAGCCGGACGCCGCTCTGGCAACCGCACACGACCCCGAGCGCTCGTCGCCGCCGCCGGATGATGCCGCGCCACAGGATAATCCGCCGAGCGCCCGCCGCCATCGCTGGACGCCGCGCGTTGGAGAAACCGCCCAATCAACGCCATTGAGTTCGAGGAGTCCTGCACTGCCACCTGCTCCGGCTAGCGGCCTTTCTGTTATTTCCCTTCTACACTTTGCCGGTGAGGACAACACCCAGGTATACCAATCCCTTCTCTTCCTGCAACAGTGCCAAGGAACAAGCAGTATCAAGGTCTTTGGGCCTTTGCATAACAACAACAGACTTGATCTCTGGTCGCAGACCATCAATAAAGCGAGTGTTGAAAAACATGGGGTCAGACATAGGAGCATAGGCAGTAAGGTGATCAACGAGCTCAGCGAACTCGGAAACATAGGACTCAACAGAGGTAGATTGGCGCACATTGAACAATTTACGGAGGAGAGACTCATGTTCATCACGATCAAGTGATCATGAAGAAGTTTACAGAACGCGGACCAGGAAGCGTTCCGTAGCCTAGCAACAATCGATTGGAACCAGCGGGCAGCGGGGCCTTCTAAATGCATTTCAGCGACACTGATCCATAGGCACTCATCTACACCATACATAGCAAAATGTTTCTCACAGCGAGTCTGCCACAAGCGGGGGTTCTCGCCATCAAACTTAGGAAAAGGCAACTTAGGAAGACGACCAAGCTGATTAGGAGGGCGAACTGGATCAGATGGACGCGGAGGTAAAACAGGAGTCGACCGCAAGGGAGCAGACACTATCGAAGGAGAAGACGATAAGGGAGGGGACTCGGAGCACATACCCAATGCCGGGACATGTGTCCAGGTCGTGACGACCCCGGAACGCACATCCCGTGGAGCCTGTTCGACGCGGTGCCTGTAGGGCCATTCGGCGGTGAGTCCGGCAGGTGAGCGCGCGGTCGCCTTGGGGGAGGGCAGCAGCCCAGGCAGGTGCGACATTGCGTCGAGCACCACACGGTCCTTCTGCTTGATGAGCTTGTGGACCTCCGTTTTGGTGTCGTTGAGCAGACCATCAACGCTGGGGCGCCACGAAGCGAGATCTGCGGTCGCCCTCGAGTGCCTTCACGCGGTCGTCCTTGATGGCGGGGGAACGGTTCGCCTCCAAGTCGGCAAGACGCTTGGCGTAGTCGGTGTCGTGGTCGGCGTAACTCGCCTCCAGAGTGGTGAGCCGCTCCTGTAAGGCGGGGGCGACGGGCTCGGTGCGGATCCACTCCAAGTCGGTGAGGTGGGACTCCAGGGTGGTGGCGGAGGCGGCCTGCGAAGCAGACAAGGCGTCGAGGCGCGAATCCACTGTAGCCGCACGGTCGGCGGCAGTGCGGTCACGGTCGGAGAAACGACGCTCGAGCTCGTTGAAGCGATTGTTCATCGCGTCGATGACGATCTGTAGAGCGGGATCCATGGCGCCGCAAGCACGTTGTAGCCGGGTAAAGTGGTGGTGGGTGGGATAGGATTCCAGGATGAGGAAGAAATCTGATACCAATTGTGAGTATGAACCAGTGGTAGATCAACTTGGAGAAGGGGAAGAAGAGGTAGGAGAAGGCGCACACGGCAGTAAGATGAATTGTATTTAGATTGTTCAGAGTTTGGTTTACAATTGTCTGCCCTCTCTCTCTCTCGTTACAGCAGGTATAAGTAGCGACTACTTCAGCCAGTCTGGGCCGGCAACCTTCCTATTGGGCTTTGGTGGCCTCCTAGGCCTTGGTTCTTCAGCTGCTTCCGTGCTAGCGCCTGGGTCCTGATCTTCTTCCGGAGAGTTGAGGGGCGGCGAAGGAGGGCTGCTGACATATCTCTTCTCCCTCTCTTATCTCTTATATCTCTTATTTCTACAACTAAAATACCCAAGTGTTATCGCCTAATTACCGTTAATGGCTTCACCCCTTCATAATAACCTGCATAACCTTCTCTCCCGAGATGGATGCCACGGAACCACACGCGACGCCACCCGCGCATGGCCCCAAATTTGCAGTATATTTCAGTTTAAGTTCATAATCCTATAAGGTAATAGAAGTGTCATAGTTTGGACTGTCCACTAGTATACAGAGCATTTGTGCCGACGGTGTGAATTTATTTATACAGGCGGTTTCAGCTGAAAGACGCCACTGAAAATTGACACGCGGGCCCCAGCTTTAGAGCCACCTGTGGAAAAAGGCTAGCACTGGCGGATTCTTAAGTGAACCGCCAGTGTAAATGGTGTCATTTACACTAGCGGTTCACTTAAGGAACCACCAGTGCTAATGTACATTTCCATAGGCGGTTACATAAGAAAACCGCCTGTGAAAAATGATGCCATTTTCATAGGCGGTTTCCTTATGTCAACCGCCTGTGGTGAGCTTCTCCTATATATACCCCCCTTCTTCCTCCCCACCAGCTACTCCAATAGAACTGTAGCCCGACATTTCTTCCATGGGAGGAGCTTTGGAGGTCCAGATTTCACCAAATACAAGGGGAGAGGTTTTGCTCTTGATTTCTTCGGAGGAGGTAACTAAAAAAGGTTAGTTTATGTGTTTCTTGCCTCATTTCCACCATTCTTGCTCAATCCCACCCACTTTTGAGATCTAGGGTTTTTACCTCAAGTGAGAGAGAAGAGTAGCTAGGTTTTTGTTTTTTCAATAATTCTAGTCACTATTTATCTCGGGTTTCACTTTTTTATCTAGAGTTTAACCTTTAGAGTTTTATTAGTTACTCTTATTTAAATATTTAGTTATGTTTAGTTTAATTAGCTAGTAGTGATATTTTTAGTGGTGATTCTTTAATTAGGGTTTCATTAATTATTAGTTACTCTTATTTAATTATTAGTTTATGTGTCATATTGATGCTTGAAATTAGTGTTTGTTTAATTATGTAGTTATGTTTTATTAAATTAAGTAGTGGTAAGGTTTTAATTAGGGTTTCATTATTTAGTCTTGCTTTTAATTTTTAGGGTTTCATCTAATAAATTGATGCTTTAAATTATTATGTTTAGTTTATTTAGTTATGTTTACTCTTATTTAATTACTAGTTTATTTGTCATATTGATGCTTGAAATTAGTTTTTTCTTTAATTATTTAGTTATGTTTTGTTAAATTAAGTAGTGGTAAGGCTTTAATTATGGTTTTATTAATTAGTCTTCCTTTAGTTTTTAGGGTTTCATCTAATAAATTGATGCTTTAATTATTTAGTTATGTTTTGTTTAATTAAGTATTGGTGATTCTTTAATTTGGGTTTTATTAATTAGTCTTGCTTTAGTTATTATTGAGAGGCATATTTATTTAACTAGTTCTTTTAACTATATGTGATTTAGCCCGGACGTGTATTATTTGAGAAATATACAAGCGAGGAGTCCTTTTCATCTATATTCCATTGAAGGAGTTTGCTCGATTATCCGAAAAGTTTGTTAATAAATATCACAAAACATTCATGTCTTCTTTTTAGTGATTACATTATTTAAATCTATTAAACTCTATAACAGGTAATGATGGGATGAGCATTACGGATGTATAACTTAGACAGAGTAGATCCATCATACATACCTGAGGTCCATAGGTTTATCGATGCTGCCAAAAATCATGCTTTCAGAACACAGACGAAGCACATATATTGTCCTTGCATAGACTGCAGAAATCTTGTTGTTTTTGAAGACACAAATCCAATCATGGCTCATCTGGTCTGCCGAGGATTTATGAATAATTACTTGATTTGAACAAAGCATGGAGAGGGTACCTTTGCGCCGTATACAGCTGGAAACCCTATGAATCTCGGTGGCAATGGCCCAGATATGCTTGTTGACGATGTATGCCAGTTCGGACACGAGACAGAACACCATTGTCCCCAAGAGGGTGAACATGTTGTGCCCGATGTTCATGATGATGCAAATGTTGGAGGAACCGACGCCAACAAACTCAAGTGGAGGATGAAGACGCAGAATTGATGACTGCACTATTGCGTCGTCATACGGATCCATCAATATTTTTCATAAAAGGGATGGAGGCCATAGAGCAGGCAGCAGCAGAGCCATTGTACGATGAGAGTAAGGGTTGTACCAAAGAGTTCATGACATTACGGTCTGTGCTTAAGTTGTTGATGTTGAAAGCTAGGTATGGATGGTTCGATGCCAGCTTTGATGCATTATTAAGTACTCTTAGAGATATGCTTCCAAAGAAGAACAAAGTGTCTGCTAACACTTACTATGCAAAGAAGCTAATCAGCCTGCTTACTATAGGTGTCCAGAAGATCCACGCGTGTAGAAATCACTGTATCCTATATCGAGGTGAATACAAAGACTTGGACCAATGTCCAAATTATGGTGCAAGTCGATACAAGACAAAAAAAGACTATCTACAAGAGGAGAATGCAACTTCTGTTTCTAAAGGGAAGAAGAGAAAGAAGACCCAATAGAGTTCAAAACCCTGCAACAAAGAAAATGAAGAAGAAGACTATTATGCCCAGAGAAGGGTTCCTGCTATGGTGATGTGGTATCTTCCGGTAGTTGATCGTTTGAGGTGTTTGTTTGCAAACCCTGAGGATGCAGAGCTTATGACCTAGAATGCTTCTGACAAGCACAAAGTAGATGGAAAGCTTCGACATCCTGCTGATGGGAAGCAATGGCAAAAATTCAATGCTGACTACCCAGAATTTGCTAAGGAGACAAGAAATGTTCGGTTCACACTATGTACTGACGGAATGAATCCCTTCGCTGAAAGGAGCAGCAAGCATAGCACATGGTCGGTGATCCTCACCATCTACAACTTCCCTCCACACTTGTTGCAGAAGTGCAAATACCTTTTGCTAACCATTCTTATTTCTGGACCTACACAATCTGGTGTTGATATGGATGTATTCTTAGAGCCATTAATGGAGGAAATGAGAATATTGTGGGATACAGGTGTTGCAATGTTGGACGAATACTGAAAAGATTCATTCACACTGAGAGCAATTATTTTTGTTACGATCAACGATTACCCAGCTCTCTTTGTATTGTCAGGATAGTTCAAGGGTAAGGTCGGTTGTGTAGTATGCTTGGATGAAACCTTTTACGTGTCCCTCAGTGCATCCAACAAGATAGTATACATGAGACACAGGCGTTTCTTATCGAAAGGACATAGGTACCGCTTGCGAAAGATGGATAGGTACTTTGACAATCACGATGAAACCAGGTCCACTGCTCCATCAGGAATAGTAAAGGTCATAGAGTGTACGAGATAGTTAAGAACGTCAAGTTTGTATTTGGCAAGAAGACAAAAGATGGAAAAGCAAGAAAGGATGTGAAGCCAACTCCTGGGGCTACATTCAAGAAGATGTCAATTTTCTTCAAGTATTTGCCATATTGGAAAGAGTTTGACATACGTCACGCGGTCGATGGTATGCACATTCAGAAGAATATGTTTGAAAGCATAATTGGTACCTTGCTAGACATAAAGGGCAAGACAAAGGAAGGATTGAGTTCACGTCAGGACCTGGTCAATTTGAAGATAAAACCAGAACTTCATCCGGTTTTGCTAGATAATGGAAAGTACCACCTCTCGGCAGCAAGCTACAACCTGAGTACGGATGAGAAACATGCGATGTGTGTTTGGTTGAAGAAATTGAAAGTTCCAGCTGGATTTTGCTCTAACATTAGGAGCATTGTGTCAATAAAGGAGCTTACACTCAGCAACTATAACTCACATGATTGCCATGTGATGTTGACAACCTTTCTCCCTATTGCCATCAGGGCTATAACTCCGGTGTTCTTAAAGATGGCAATCACACGGTTATGCTTCTTTTTTAATGAGATATCACAGAAGGTAATTGACCGAGAGCAGTTGGAGTCTCTTCAGGAATTCGCAGTGGAGACAGTGTCACAGCTTGAGATATGTTTCCCACCATCTTTCTTCAATATAATGGTACACCTTGTCGTGCATTTGGTGCCACAAATACAGGCATTGGGTCCCATGTATTTGCATGAGATGTGGACATATGAGCATTTCATATCAATACTGAATAGGTACGTATCCACTCGTGCTCGTCCTAAGGCATCCATGATAGAGGGATACACTACCGAAGAGGCCATTGATTCCGGAGGTCCATTCTGCAACAATTGCCTAAAAGACCAGATTGCAATAGGTTTGCCTCCGTCCCGACATGAGGGCAGACTATATGGGTGTGGAAGGATGGGCCAGAAATCATTCATCCCGTCAGACTATAATGTAGTCCTCGAGGCACATCATAGCATCATGCATCAGCTCTCGATAATGGAGCCTCTGATCAAACAAGACATAGAAGTGCTAAGCGATCATAACCCTGGGCAAACAGAGGATTGGCTATCAAAGGAGCACAAGCGTCGATTCACTTCGTGGCTAATAGAGCAGAACATTCTAAATGGAGAAACAATTGAGCAATAAACTATCAAGAGGTTGGCAGCTGGACCATCTCGCCAGGTCACATCATGGCAGACCTATGACATTAGTGGCTACCCGTTTTGTACCACTTCTAGGGACAAAAAGAGCATGGCGCAAAACATTGGTGTTCGTTGTGAGGCCATAGATGATTCAGATGAAAATGCTACATACTTTGGCTTCATTGAGGAGATATGTTAACTAGACTATGATTCATTTAAAACGCCCGTATTTTGATGCTAATGGGTTGATGACAAACATATCACAGTGGACAACTATGGCCTGAGAGTTCTTGATCTAAGTAAAGTAGGCTACAAGGATGATCTTTGGATCCTTGCTATCCGTGCTGCACAGGTCTTCTATGCCGAACAGATTCTTTCTAAGGAAGAGAAGAAAAGTAGCGACAAGACCAAGCATATAGTTCTTCCTGAAAAGCAGCAAGCTTTAGGAGTTGATGGTGTAATTGACCTAGATGATTTCAACCAGTTCGGGCACATGTCTCTCTTTGAAGATCATCCTTTAAAGTTAAAGAATGTTGAGCATAGCATCCCTAAAAATTCATTGCTATGGGTGCGCCACGATAGAGAAGGCGAAACGAAGAGTGAGCTAGTTTGTATCTATTTAAGTTAAATATTAGTTATTATCATATGTTACAATTTATCAGTTATAATTTGTACTCATGTATTACTTGTCTTGGTATTCGTTTTCTAATTGTTTAAGTCATTTTCTTTCTACTTCTTTAAGTATTCTAAAAGAAATAACCTAAAAGAAATATTATAAAAGAAATACCCTAAAGAAATAAGGTAAACGAAATACCCTAAAGAAATATGTATTGCTCTATCTTGGCATTCCTTTTCTACTTGTTTAAGTCCTTTTCTTTCTATTTGTACTTATATGTATTTTTCTTTTAGTATAACCTACAAGAAATATACTACAACAAAAAAACCTACAGAATAACCTAAAAGAAATATACTAAAAGAATTAATGTACAAGAAATAACCTACAAGAAATAACATAAAAGAAATAACCTAAAAGAAATATACTAAAAAGAATTAACCTATAAGAAATAACCTAAAAAAAATTAACCTAAAAGAAATAACCTAAAAAAATATTGTAAACAAAATATACTACAAGAAATAACCTAAAAGTAATATAGTAAAAGAAAAAACCTACAAGAAATAACCTAAAAGAAATATAATAAAAGAATTAACCTACAAGAAATAACATAAAAGATATCACCTAAAAAAAGAATTAACCTACGAGAAATAACCTAAAAAAATATTGTAAAAAGAAATATACTACAAGAAATAACCTAAAAAAATAATGTAAAAGAAATAATCTAAAAAGAAAAACAATAAGGAAAAAAAAAAAAGGGAAACCATGTTTACTGAATCAGTAAAAGAAAGAACATTAAGGAAATACAAAAAAAAGAAAACCATGTTTATTGATTATAAGCTCGTTAGAGTTAATGTCATACACAAAAGAAATACATTAAGAAAAAAAAAGAAAAATGTTTTCACTTTGGCGGTGGACTTAGACAACCGCCCGGTGAAAATACCATTTCCACGGGCGGTTGCCTAAGTCCACCGCCTGTGAAAAAAGTTTCTACAGGCGGTGGTCTTAGTGAACCGCCGGTGGAAATGGTTTCTACCGGGCGGTTTAGTAAGACCACCTTTGTAGAAATGCACCCTCTATTTATACCGCCCACTAGACTTGAAATTTTCACAAGTCCGGTGGGCGAAGTTCTTTGAAATCGACACCGCTAGGCTACTGCCGCCCCATCCACGGCCGGCGGAGCACCGCCGCCCCTTCCACGGCCGCCGGAGCACCGCCGACGGAACACCGCGCCGCCCCCATCGACGCACCGCCGCCGCCGGACCACCGCGCGTCGCCGTTCCTCTGTCGGCGCCGGTGAGCACCTCCATTTCCCTGCGGGGAGGGGGCCACCGGTGGAGGGGCGCCCGGGCGCGCGCCCCACCAACGGCGGGCGGAGGGCACCGGGGGCGGGCGGCGGCGGCTTGCGGCTTGCCGCCTGCGTGTAGGGGCGGCGGCGCTGTGGGCTGTTGGGCCGTGATGGGCCCTCCGCCGGCGGGCCACCCTTCTTTGGGCTGTAGGCTGCGAGGGGTGGCACCCGATTTTTTTTTTTTTAATTAAGTTTTATTTGTAAATATTGAAAACTAAATATTGAAAATGATTTGCTATGCATTAGTAAATATTAATAACAAATATTCTTTTTAAGTATACTATATTATAATCTTTATTGTATGCAAATGTAATAATGTGTATGTACTAATTATAAGGAAATGTTTATTATTTTATTAACTTTGTATGTGTATGTACTAATTATAAGCAAATGTAATAATGTGAATGCAAATGTAATAATAAGTATTCTTTCTACTTTGTATGTATTATTGTATGTGCTAAGTACTTTGTTTACTAAGTACCTTTTTTTTTTTTTAGTAATGGCCCAAATAATTGTATATACATTAGTTAATATGAATGCAAATATTAATGGCTCAAATATTAATTCTGATCAACACACGCGATAGCCGCCAAATGAATCATCGTGCCCTTTGTCTTCTCATCATTCTTCGCCGCCCTCGATTCAGTCTCTCCTCCATGCCTTGTCACAGGTACATATTTTCTAATGACTTAGTGTTATTTCCTAAGTGTTGACTTAGTGTTATTTCTTAATGAATTAGTGTTATTTCCTAATGACTTAGTGTTGTTTCCTAATGACTTAGTGTTATTTCCTAAGTGTTATTTCCTAATGACTTAGTGTTATTTCATAATGACTTAGTGTTATTTCATAATGACTTAGTGTTATTTTCTAATGACTTAGTGTTATTCCCTAAGTGTTATTTCCTAATTACTCAGTGCTATTTCCTAATGACTTAGTGTTATTTCATAATGACAGTATTATTTCCTAATGACTTAGTGTTATTTCCTAATGACTTAGTGTTATTTTCTAATGACTTAGTGTTATGCCCGGTTGACTTAGTGTTATGCCCGATTGACTTGGTGTTATTTCCTAATGACTTAGTGTTATTTCCTAAGGACTTAGTGTTATTTCCTAATGACTTAGTGTGTTATTTCCTAATGACTTAGTGTTATTTCATAATGACTTAGTGTTATTTCTTAATGACTTAGTGTTATTTCCTAATGACTTAGTGTTATTTCATAATGACTTAGTATTATTTCCTAATGACTTAGTGTTGTTTCCTAATGACAGTGTTATTTCCTAATGACTTGGTGTTATGCCCAGTTGACTTAGTGTTATGCCCGATTGACTTAGTGTTATTTCCTAATGACTTAGTGTTTTTATGAAATGTTATATTAAAGAAGATGGCTAAGTAAGTTAATGACTTTGCAAAGTTATTGACTTAGTGTTAATGACTTATTATATTTGAAGTTAGCGAGAAGATGACGTCTCCAAAATCTAAAGACCATCAGACAGATGACCAGCGTGCAGAGTCACCCACTAAGACTCACACAACCCCAGAGCCATGGTGAGTTTCACAACATTATGAAGCCTTGCACATTTTTATCATAAAATCCTATCAAATTAACTGACATAGTTATTGCCATGCATAGAACGGTAAATCCTCTTGAAGAAGAAGAAGATTTCCATGGTGACATGTTGGAAGAAGAGGAAGATGACGGCAACCGAAGTGATCCATGCCCTAGGATAGATAGACAACGTCAAAAAAGTGTTGACCCAGATTATGATCCTAATGATGAGTTATACTTAGTATATGAAAACCAATACTTCACTTCATAGTATTATACACGCCGATCCTTACACTCTTGAATTCCTTCGGTCAGGAGGTTTTGTCTCAAATGCGGGATATTCTAGTGAAGAAGAAGACGTGCCATCCAACGAAGCACCGTAAAACTCTTTGAGACAACCACTTCCAAATCAAGAAAAAGGAGACTGAGTGACCGGAAACGCGGTGACCGAGGAACAAACAAGTGGCTAGAGAAGACATATATAATTCCCAACATCGGCCCAAAAGGAGAGCCTCTAGTGTCTGATGAGGGGGATGCCAAGATACGAAATGCAATTGGTTTTTTGGTCAGGGACATCACAATCCCTAGGTGGAAGGATGTGGATGCGAATAAAAGGAAAGAGCTATGGGACAAGTTTATAGAAAGGTTTGTTTTCCCTACGGGGACGGATAAACTTGTGAAGGGGTATTTTTTCAAGCAGATTGCAACATCATTCTGTAACTATAGATCTGAGATGAATACCAAATTTCTCAAGCATGGGTTGGACCGAACGAGCAAGTATAAGATCACCCCTGGGCAGTGGGAAGTATTCAAGGCGCAGAAGAACGACCCATCTTTCAAAGCCAAGAGTGAAGCTGCTTCAGAACTTGCAAAGAGGAACAAATACCACCATCACCTTGGCACGGGTGGTTACAAGCTACATATTCCAAAGTGGCGGGCAGAGGAGGAGGAGCTAAAGAAACAAGGCATGTCTGTGCTATCAGAGAAAGTTGGTGAGAGGACAGCGAATTGGCTCAGAGGTAGAGGAACTAAACAAACTGCTACCGGTGTGAACTGTCCCTTAGAAATCACAGCCCCAGCTGATAAGATGTTGGAACTAGCAGTGGAGGTTAAACAAGGGAAATTGAGGCCAGAAAGGGAGAGAGACATCTTGAGTCTTGGACTGGGCAACCCTGACCATCCTGGACGTGTACGAGGCATCTCGTCAAAGATGGGATGGAAAGAAGAATTTGGTGAGGAGTGGGTGGGCATGTATAAGAAACGAGATCGATATAAGGAAGACATGAAGCAATATTTTGAGAAAACAGGCTAAGGAACAATTCAAAAGCATGATGTCAGATTTTCTAACAAATCGATCCACGGTACCGTGCGAAGTTAGCTAGTGCAATAATGCATTCAGCCAGATGAGCACACAAGGCCCTGAGATGCAGCTCGTCCCAACACAACCCTTGCACGGAGCTCAGGAGATGATTCATGCCAGGTCCGCTCAATCTCCTCCCTTTCCAAGTAGTGTGGGGTCTACGAAAAACACACATCACTACCCTGTGGATGACATCAATGGGCCGACACCTTGTAAACTGCTCATACGATATGGTATGAAGCATCAACGTACAAAGGAGGTAGCCACGGGCTTCGTGATCCCCAGACGTGACTACCACGGTGATCCTATACCAGAAGACTACTGCAGGGTAGAAGTAGTGACGGTCGTCCTAGGCTACGAGAATGATGTGCTAGAAATATCTGGCCCCGAGGGTATTGAGACTCTCGGACAGGCCATTAATAATTTCATCCTATGGCCTCGAAGAGATGTCCAGTTGACCCAGCCACCACCTTCCTTAGAAGCCCTGCCAGAAACTCAGGAGTCAGCACCTCTCGACCGTCAACAGGATCCAACACCATCCCCTTCTGCCAAGTATATTCCTAACCCACCATCACCCCCTACTGCTGATCCTTCACGAACCCCACCGTCAGCACTGAAACCAGCAGGATCTCCGCCACAAACAACTACACCAATCTATGAGCCTGCTTCTTCCCCACCGCCTCAAGACGTCGAAGCTTCATCTTGGACATCACCGCCGCCACCAAAGAAGAGCCAAGAAAAACCTAAGAAGAGAAAAATTCCTGTTCCCAAATTGGTCTCCCCCTACGAGCTGAAGAAAAAAACTATTGGCACCGCCAAATTTTTAGAAGAGATTGCGCAGATTCGCAAGTCACGTACCGTGGACTTAGCTGAGCAGCAGAAGTCAGCAGAAGCAGCACAGATCAGAGCAACAGAAATAATGAGGCCAACATGAGATGACTATCAAAACGTCCCTGATACATATGTACCGGCGGGCCTTTACCGAGTTGGGAAAAACTCCAAAAGCTCCCTTTGGTATAAAAAGACTTCATGATCGGGTACATGAGAGCGGGCTGCCGTCGGGATCGACACAATCCAAGTAAATATACCACCATCCGCTTTCAAAAGTGAACGAGATACGGCTTTCGTTACTTTCGAGGACATGTGGTTGATGATGAACCTTAAGTGGCTCGACGTTCAGCTCGTAACGCTATTTGCATTGTAAGTGTAGCTCTCAAACTAACACAAACTTCATTTATTATTATTGACTTTACTAAGATTGAATTTCCAATATGCACTTGTGCCTTGCAGAATGCAATATGATCAAGACGAAGTTCATTTACGGTCTGGACCAAACCAGAATGAAAGCAAACAGGCTGGGTACCTTAGCCCAAAAAAAATATGTGAGAATGAGCACACCTTCCGAATTGGTCCCGACAGCGATCATTTGAAGGGGTTATCAAAAAAGACGCTGCAAAGAGAATAAAAGATCTGGAGAAGGATCATAAGACTAAATACGCCACCTACATAGGCCATGCATTGCTCCAGTTCAAACACAGAGAAGTCGTAGTTGCCCCTTATAACTTTAAGTAAGTATGAGTTTATATATATACATCGGCTTAAGTATCGGTTTATATAAATGCATAACAACTTCGGTTTCGATCATGCGTAGCGACCCATTGGATATGCTTCTTCATTTATCCTAGGGAGGGAAAGGTGCTGGTCTTTGACTCCGGCCCGACTACTGATCTGAAAGATATGCAAAATTCCAAACCATCTTAGAACGGTAAGCGGAGACAAAATGTAGCATGCATCTTTTTATCGATGAGAGTTTAAGATTACTGCTAACTGGTTCTTTTTGAGATCATATATGTTATAGATTCTATAAGTTAAGAGGTGGAGTGTATGACGAGTCCATGAAGAGGCAGGAAATAAGATTTTTTTACAAGTGGCCGGTACGTAAATTTATGAATCAATATCATGCATGTTTAATATATAAGATGGTATTACAAGAAAATAACTGTATGCAATTTATGTAGTGCCACAAGCAACCAACCGGTTCGGTGCAATCGTGTGGATTCTACGCATGCGAGTTCATGAGAACGGCCGGATGGTACATTAGGAACCCTAATAAGGTACCACTAATAGTAACATTTTTTATTTATATCGTTAAAAATGCAAATATACGTAGACACATGGAAATATATATAATGCTTATAAACTTCCTTTTCAGGCATATCAAGAGTCGGAGTCCGAAAACTTCGACGACCTAACTCATGACGGAATAATTGTGGACTTCGCTCATTTATTATGAGAGAAATCATTCCTACAGAGGGAAAATATCACCATGCCAAAAGCCCCTTAGAGAGGCCAGAGTTCGAGCGCTAAGGGACATTAGCGCTCTGAAATTAAGTCGAAATGATTATTAGATTCATCTCCACTATAAATTTTATTATCATATCGTGGCGAGAGAAAACAATTTTGATGTATATAATGTATGATGTAATTAAATTATTAATGATGTATATATGTATATAATTATTATATGGTATAATTACTTTTTGTTGATGTATTTCTCATAATTAAATAGCCTTTGTATTGATCATAGTAAGAGAGAAAGAGAGGGGGGGGAGAAGGGAGGAAGATGAGGTGGGAGAGGAGGGAGGGGGAGGGGGACAGAGATGAGGGAGGGAGAGAGGAGAGGGCGCCACCTGAAAAAACGAAAATTCAAATGAATTTGGTGGGAAAAACTTAATACAGGTGGTTCACATAAGAAACCGCCTATGGAAATGCCATTTCCACAGGCGGTTCCTTATGTGAACCGCCTGAAAAAATACATTTCCACAGGCGGTTGCTTATGTGAACCGCCTGTGGAAATGCATTTCTGGCGGGGTTTTCAAGCAACCGCCTTTGTGAAAATGCAACATTTTCAGCGGCCTCCAAAGACAGGCGGCAGGCCAAAACGCTGTGAAAAGGCGTGCGGAACCGCCTGTCAGAGCCTCTGTGTACTAGTGGTCATTCCGTAAAAAATCCTAGGGAAGAAAACCATTTGAGCCCTAGATTCTCACTTGATGCCAAAAAAAAAACTGCACATTTGTTGCTGCTCTGTACGTTGCATGCACTTGATGCATCCTTAGTGTTTTCTGTCATTGGAAGGCTTCAGAGAGTGCTTGGACCAAGTAGCAATGGTTGGTCAGTTAAGAATGAGAATTAAAAGGTCCATCGATCATGATGGCTAGATTGATTGTGCATGCTTTAGATTTTAGGCGCCGAGGCGTCTTCTCTCAATCTATAAAGGGAATTCCAGTTATAGAGACCATCATATTAGCCTTTGCCTAGTCATATATTTTTTGTTGCTACTGTATTTAGCTAGACTTGTGTAGTTTTACATCCTTCTTAATTGTACATGATTTTATCTTTTTTTTCTAGTGGTCACGACCAGCTTCTTTGATCTATACTGCAGCAGGCCCTTCAACGCTAAAAAGGGTGTATCTATTTTTCTGGAGGTCACCATCACATTCATCTTTGATCTCTCCTACAGCGGGTCCTCCGACATTCTTTTTGCTATCAAATGTCCGTTGCTTTTCTATGCAAATAATTGTTTAATACAATTGACTCTAGTGGTTACTAACATGTGTTTAGTTACTGGTTTACATAAATAATTAAAAAAATTGGATCTTATGTACCTGTCTTCTATGTTTTTATGAAGGAACTAATTTTTATGAGCAAACAACATTGTTTTTTTATATGGATATACTCAAGCATCACCCCTCCATAAATAACCCAAGTGTTATCATCTGATTACCGTTAATGGTTTCACCCCTCTGTAATAACCCGCATAAACTGTCTTCAACAAGATATGCATAACGAGACCCATATCTAAAATAGGTTGCCTACAGTGTTTTATGGGAAAAAAACAGTCTCCAACGGAGTACGCAAACATGCAACCCATTTTGAGTCGGAGGCGATGCAGCAGCCAAATAAACCGTCTCTTTGCGTTTGGCGGGATCCGGCATGGGAGCACGCAGCGGCTCCGTGCGGAGGATCTCGGGGAGGAGCGAATCCTGAGGACCTAGGAGGCGGGTCTCACCTCGGCCGATGATGAGGACATGACACATTCAGATACAACCATTGATTATAAGGTGAGCTTGTTTAGTGATTTTTGGTGTAACTCACTTGGTTCCACATGTACATGTTCCTATTTGCTTGTAGGTACAAATATTTCTCAAAGTGCAGGGCAATCAAGATTCATCAGTGACCCGATAGTACCTCGTTGAGAAGGCCGTAACTCAACCATCCGGGGTGCGATTGAGATCAATGAGTACTTGATGAAAAGCTTATTTGATAAGCTTTCAAATAAATCAGGTTCTATCTCAATATCATGTTGGCAAGGCCTCCAAATCATCAAGACATTCTGTCCTTTATTCTTTGTCGAGCTACATCATTGTCATGGGCTGGATATTCACACTTGAGACCATGGCCCAAGTTGGAGCATGTTCCGAGAAGATGGAAAACACACCAAGGAAGCCCTTGGACGTCCTCCTCCTTGGCCACCACCTTAGGGGGCCAGCAAGGGCGTTCAAGCCAAGCCAGAGGCCCAGTCCAACTCGAGTTCGCGTCAGTCTCGGCCTTCAGGACCAGCGAGCGGTAAATCGGACACCCAGGACACATCTGAACTCCATTTTCGATGATCCACATATGGATGGAAAGATAATTTCATAAGCTAACTAATGGCTTTGGTTTGAGGTACAAATTCTATCAGAGTCAATGGGAATCATCGAAACAAGTAAGCGTCCAGAATCTGTTTGGGCGTTGCATTGCTATCTTTTGGGCCGTCGGGCCATGTAACGTATAGGCCCATGAGGAGGACGTGAATGAGGGTGCTTGCACGTCCCTTAGACCATATAATCAGTAGCCGCCGCCTACGTTAGGGTTTGGGTTTTGCTTTAGATCAATCTGTCATCGAGCGATCGCCGTTATCGGTTTGTGAAACCCCACGTTGAGATCTTAATCATATATCTGCAATTGTCACTTCACTTGAGTTGCATATTATCTTGTTCTTGCTTGTGTTCTTCGATTCGCAGCGGGGATTAGCCTTCTCTTGGCGAGGTCAACCGGATTGTGGCACGGTTGATAACCAGGAGACGTGGTGCTAAGGTTGCGGGGTTGGTCTTTGTGATCGAAGCCGGATCGGTGTGTCGCTCTCCGACCAAATCGATAGTTATCTTGAACCCGACGGAAGATCGGGAATCACGCCCCCATCAAGTGGTATTGAGCTTAAGGTATACCATCAGGTTTGAAGTTATCCCTTAGTTTGTGTTTTATCTTTATCCCATGATCCACGGCCATAATTATTTCCCATCCTAGAGCCAGCCACGCCATAGCCTTTGCATAATTTAGTTTCAGAATTCGCTGTATTGAGTTTGTGTCCTAGGTCCACGTCTTATTGCTGGTTTAGATCGTGTTCTTCTCTAATTTGTGTTGATCCCTCCATCCGCAACCATTATATATCATCATCGATTTGCATCTTGTGTCCACATAAAACTCGATTTGGACAGCCTACCTTAAAAACAGTCGTAACTTTTTTCGTCCAAACTCAAAACAGGGCGAATTTTATATCTACGGAGAACGCTAGAAAATTTTAGATTTGTTTCATCCCAGCAAAGCTGGGTTTGTAAAAATTAGATTTGTGAAATTCAATCAGCAAAATCGAGTTTTTGGGCCCACAAATTTTGGTGTTATTTTAAGAGCACAATACTTATTTTCTATACACCACATCTTTTATCCAATTGAGCTCAAATTTTTTATGGTTTGTTCTTGTGTGCTCCTTGCTGAGAAAAAAATATCAAAAGATCAAAAGAAAAAGTTTATATAAAAAATAAAAAAATAGTAAAAGAAAAGAGAAGAGAATAGGAGCACATAAGGAACAACTAATTGCTCTATTTTGTGTGGTGCCTCTGCCTTGTTCATGTCCATTGGTTTCATTCTTAATTATTCCTTTTATCCTTGTTTCACTCCCTTGTTTATCATAATTGGTGCTAGGAACACGCATAGGCCAGCAACTAGGACAAGTGCTTTGGACGTTTATTCAATATTGCTATCTGTTACTAAATTGTGTGCCACATATATAAATTTGTTTCTTTGTGTGCCTTCCAAGCTCCACATATATACTTCAGATCAGTACAGAAAAAGACCCTTGCAATTTTGGTGCCACATCCTCACAGGTATCACGAACCAGCCGCCGGTTGTACCATTCACTGTCTTGCTTTGGTAAGAACACTTGTAAGAATTTGGTAAGATGTGTGAGAGTGTGCTTCCACTGACACATATTATAGTTGATAGGGCTTTTGATTTCTAACAATACCAAACAACAAATTTCTTTTTAAGTGTAAATTGCAGGTCATCATGGATCAGCCGTCTTTCTCCATAGCTGCAGCGACATCATCACAACCACTTTCCACATGCACCACAGAGTTTGCACATCAAGTGCTCAGTTCCCAAATGAAGAAGGCAGAGCAAAACCAGTTCAACAACGTGTTCCAAACATATTTTGTTGTGAAAGAGGCACGTTTTCGTGTCATGATCGATGGTGAGAGTTGTAACAACCTTGCAAGCTTAGAGTTGGTTGAGAAGCTTGGTCTCACCACAAAGCCACATCCACATCCATACTATATGCACTGGGTAAATTCTTGGGATAAAATAAAGGTAACTAAAATTGCACACATTAAATTTTCCCTTGGTGTTTATAAGGATAGTGCAGATTTTGATATAGTACCTATGCAATCTTGTCATTTATTATTTGGTAAACCATGGATATCTGAAAATAAGGTTATACACAATATGATTGCTAATAAATATTCATTCAAATACAATAGTAGAAACATTACTCTCATACCTATGACCGCTGCTGAAATTTTAAGAGAAGATCTTATGAGAGTGGAGAGAAGAAAGAATGAGCCTTTTAGAAAAGAATGGGTTATTTCAGATGTTAAGATATCTTCATCTAAATCTAAATTTTTATAAAATAAAGATATTGCTTTGTCTTTTGTTGAAACTAATAGTTTGCAGCATGTATCCAAGAAAGAGGACAAGGTAATAGAGAAAGAACAGGTAACTGTCTCAGGTAAGAACTCTCTTGAGATGCTGAATTTGCCCACCAATGATGCTATTAATGCAATACTAGAACCTTCTCTTGATTTACCTTTACCACATGATGATTCTACTGATATTTGTGATCAAGAGAAATTGCATGATAGCACTTTTGTTATTGCTATGCCACCACTTGTGAAAGAAATTGATTCTTATATTTTGGAACAAAGTCTTTGTTCTTTGCAAGTAAATATTGTCTTCCCATTACCACTGAAAAGGATGAGCTAAAATTATTATCTTCTTTAAATACTTTGGGTTATATTGAGTTTGATACTCTATGTGCTCTTAATATTTTAGAAGAAAAATTTAAATATGCTGAATTGCCATGGTTATCTAGATGTATATATCACTTTGTTGGCAAATATAATTACAAAGGAGAGTATATGGTGCATCGTGTCTATATTTGTTCAAATCTGAAATCTCCTTTTTACTGTACAAAAAATATGATCAACTAGAGGGCTGCAATAGCTATAATTTTATCATGTCAAGTGCTTCTAGTTTTGTTACAAAGAAACAAGTTAAATTTCAAGAAGGGAAGAGGACGGTTTGTTGTCAAGAAGGGAAGGATGATGAGGACATGACACATTCAGATACAACCATTGATTATAAGGTGAGCTTGTTTAGTGATTTTTGGTGTAACTCACTTGGTTCCACATGTACATGTTCCTATTTGCTTGTAGGTACAAATATTTCTCAAAGTGCGAGGGCAATCAAGATTCATCGGTGACCCGATAGTACCTCGTTGGGAAGGCCGTAACTCAACCATCCGGGGTGCGATTGAGATCAAAGAGTACTTGATGGAAAGCTTATTTGATAAGCTTTCAAATAAATCAGGTTCTATCTCAATATCACGTTGGCAAGGCCTCCAAATCATCAAGACATTCTGTCCTTTATTCTTTGTCGGGAGCTACATCATTGTCATGGGCTGGATATTCACACTTGGGACCCTGGCCCAAGTTGGAGCACGTTCCGAGAAGATGGAAAACACACCAAGGAAGCCCTTGGACGTCCTCCTCCTTGGCCACCACCTTAGGGGGCCAGCAAGGGCGTTCAAGCCAAGCCAGAGGCCTAGTCCAACTCGAGTTCGCGTCAGTCTCGGCCTTCAGGACCAGCGAGCGATAAATCGGACACCCAGGACACATCTGAACTCCGTTTTCGATGATCCACATATGGATGGAAAGATAATTTCATAAGCTAACTAATGGCTTTGGTTTGAGGTCAAATTCCATCAGAGTCAATAGGAATCATCGAAACAAGTAAGCGTCCAGAATCTGTTTGGGCGTTGCATTGCTATCTTTTGGGCCGTCGGGCCATGTAACGTATAGGCCCATGAGGAGGACGTGAATGAGGGTGCTTGCACGTCCCTTAGACCATATAATCAGTAGCCGCCGCCTACGTTAGGGTTTGGGTTTTGCTTTAGATCAATCTGTCATCGAACAGTCGCCGTTATCGGTTTGTGAAACCCCACGTTGAGATCTTAATCATATATCTGCAATTGTAACTTCACTTGAGTTGCATATTATCTTGTTCTTGCTTGTGTTCTTCGATTCGCAGCAGGGATTAGCCTTCTTGGCGAGGTCAACCGGATTGTGGCACGGTTGATAACCAGAGGAGACGTGGTGCTAAGGTTGCAGGGTTCGGGTCTTTGTGATCTGAATCCGGATCGGTGTGTCGCTCTCCGACCAAATCGATAGTTATCTTGAACCCGACGGAAGATCGGGAATCACGTCCCCCATCAGCCTCCTCATCTGGCGCCCCGCGGCCCGCCCGCCCGGCGTGCTTCCTCCTCGCGCCGCGTCGTGCCCGCCCCGCCGGCGGCGTCGCCTCCTCGCTCTCTGTCGCTCCGCTGCGCCGCGACCCCGCCACCTCATGGTCGCCCGTGCCCGCCGCCGACACGCAGCCGCCATTGCCCGCCCGCATGCCGCCTCCTCGCGCCGTTGCAAGGACTTGGGTTCTTTGCCGAGAAGATAAGGTTTGGCTGCTCGGTTGAAGAAGATTAAGGTTTGGGGGTGAGTTGCTTTTTACTGTAGGTGACTCAATACATCAAATGGGTGTGCTATTTGGGTTATGATTGTTGGAGTTAGTCTAACCTTCTCCCCCGAGACAGACGGCATGCAACCACCCCCAACGTCGCATGCACACGACCCAAGACGGACGCCTTGCAATCGCCCCCGACGCCGCACAACCGCCCTTGACGCCACCCGCGCCGCGACCCCGAAGCGGTGGCCGCCGCCCGCTGATGCCGCGCAACCGCCCCACGACAGCGCCACGCACGAACCCGAGCCGGACGCCGCTCTGGCAACCGCGACACGACCCTGGCGCCCGTCGCCGCCGCCGGATGCCGCGCGCCAGAGGATAATCCCGCCCGAGCGCCCACCGCCACCGCTGGACGCCGCGCGTTGGAGAAACCGCCCAACCAACGCCGCCATTGAGTTTGAGGAGTCCTGCACCGCCACCTGCTCCGGCTAGCGGCCTTTCCGTTATTTCCCTTCTACACTTTGCGGTGAGGACAACACCCAGGTATACCAATCCCTTCTCTTCCTTTCCTGCTGTGTCGAGCGGAGCACTAAAACCCTCCTAAGTTAAATGTTGTCTATTTTCTTTTTGAAAAATGCGCCGCAAAACCCATTTGAACTCAAAAGGCCATCTGATTGAGCAACCGTGCACTGACCCATGCAGTGTTTTGGTTCAATCTCGTCGCAATGTTACAATGTAGCACAACACTTTCTCAAAGAGGAACTGATACTCTTGTGTTCTTCTGGTGTTTGAAAACACCAGTAGCTATTGATTTTAGCCACGACGTCGCCAGCAATACTGAATTTACATAACCATTCATGCCTGGTTGTTTTGTTAACCTAATTCAGTTACTAGCACTGAATTACCTAACCATGCTTTCTGGGTATATTAGCTTTCATCACAAGATGCTCCAATGATCTCATGTAACTGTCTCTAGCTATTTGCAAGGATAGCATGCAGTTCTGTGTGCTTTTTTCTGCTTTGCTGGCTACTATTTTTATATTTGGATATGATCCAATTACAAGTGTGTACATTTATTATGCCTAGTAACTTATGATATGTGCTGAATATATACAATGATTTGAATTATCTTAGTACGTGCTACTTACAATTAGGAGTTTCTAACATAACAAAAACTGTTGTTCAGTACTTGAGTTCATACATGTCAACGCTAAGATCAATGTGGAACTTTGTCAGGCACATCTAATCTAATATAAGTGAAAGCACTATCCACTATCAAAAATAGAGAACATCAAAGTTCCTTCTTATTGTGAAAACCAGATAATAGTGTTCCCAGTAGAACATCACAACTGGAATGATTTTTCCGAGACAGACATCCATATTTCTTGTTCTGTAAAGCAACTGAAAGAATTTTTTAAATGTGATCACCACTAAGATAATTTTGTTAGTAGTTGAGGTGCTTTCACGAGTTAAATCTGCAAGGGCAACATTTAGGTAACAGTTCAGTTAACATTTGGAGACATGAAATTTGATGCCATCCCAGATTATTTATCTGTAACTTGTCTGTTCTTTCCTGCTGTTCTTCATAGCAGTGTTCATCTGGGATTGGATATACTCAAGCACCATCCTTCTTGTAGGTCACCTTCAACCTGTCAAGAAGTCCAGTGATCAGCTATCCCCAAACATCTTTGAGGTAAGTGTCTCCCTAATACTTTGTTTCTGTCGCTTGCACATTTGCAGGAGTGCCAACTGACTAGTAAGATGAATTGCCATTTCATATTTAAGAGTAATATATGATTTGCATACTGAGAAGACCTAGCTGGAGGAAAAGAAAAGTAATAGCATTAACCTGAACTCTGATAGGCTCAAAGTTCCTTTCCCTACTGATTTGTAATTGGTTGAATATTAAAACTGATTTTGATGCGAATGGTATGCCCAAGTAGAAGAACAAAGCTCCCTTCCACTGAATACCTGTTGTCTGAAACTCGGCAATTTTGATATTCTTAAATTGTCAAATATATTGCTTTACCCAGCCTACTTAGCTAGTTTTGTTTTCTTTGTTCATAATTTTGAAAAGGAAAAAAGAAGAAGCAACTTAGCTAGGAGAGTGACATATTACATCAACTACTGAATTCACTGGGGGTGAGTGCAGCTTAATTTATATGATGCATGTATTTTATAGATCAACTATTACCTTCCTTGTCACTGGGTATGCTAACAAGGCATGTTCTAAATTACTCACCTTCTGAAAAGTATAATTCTTTCTATCCCATTCTAGGGCAGTTGGTATCTTTTCTGAAATCGAGGACAGTTGGTACTAGCTGCTGCCAGATTTCACTCGGTCAAGCATATCAAAACCGCATCTGAATCACAAATAATGAGCACTACGTTAGAGTGTTGTATTTCAAAATTAAATTACTGTCTGTGTTGTATATTTCCTGCGTATTTCCGAAAGCAACACACAAATCTGTATATTGTTGCTTGACTAAAAAACGAGGTTACCTTCTTTAACTGACAAATATTAGTGCTCAGTGCTCACTAATAATAATCACTGCATGTGCCATAACCAATACTTAGGCTGGACCGCTGGAGACATAGGTTCTAATTAGCTAAATATTTTCAAGAATTATGGAAAATCTAATTTGCAACCACTGCACAGATTTTAATCATGTTGGGGTAGTTTATCTGCTCTTCCCCAACATGTCATTAATTGGAGACCTTTTGAAGCTCTATCCAAAGGGATCAAAGTTATTTTTATGCAGTCCTGCTTGTTTTGCTTCTCTTTTAAAAATCTGACATACGTAAGTGCCCCCTCCCCTTTTACCCAACAAAACAGCATTGTGTTATTTGTTTTTGATTATACAGTTTGCTGCAAGTCATGAGCTGGCTCAAAAGAAAGGCAGTTAAAGTGACAAATACAATTATAACCAAAGATATTTATTCCGATTGCTCATATATCATTTTTTTATTTACTCCTAACCACGCTTCATTACATAGAAATGGAAATGACATATCTACTGGAAAACTGGAAATACTGTAGCTATCTCAGTTCTACTTCAACATCACTGTTGTCAATGACATGGCTACACTTTAGGCACTCTTCACTTGGGTTGCTGATACATTTCTGCTTACTAGTATATTGCCCGTGCTAACGCTACGGCTCTTGAAAAAACAAATCATTAAATAACTAAACGATAATTTTTCAATACCTAACATATAAAAGTAAAAACATTTTGGATTTCATTGCTCACATTCATAAGATCCATCGTCTCATCTTGCATATTCTGAAGTTACAACAATCCTACAAATGATGACGTGTCACTATTTAGTGGCCTCTGCTTCTTCAATTAAAGCTACTCGGTGCTGTTGAACCAATCAATCCTTTTCAATTTACAATTAAAAATGAAAATGAGCTACGTTTTGAGGCATATACTCCTCTGCCCTCCAAATCAGCAGTCAGACATTAAAAGGAGAGGCATATACATTTTGAGCATCATTTTGCTGGACCTTGCTGGCCCTCCGAAGTAATCAATGTACCATCCAGTTTAAACAAAATTTTGATGTATCCATTCAGTAACAACACCGTTGTTCTCCTTTATTATGTGAAGCGTCATAGCTATCCATGAATGGAACTCTAATCATGCCCCCCAAATTAATCTGCCTCCTTCATCCCTTCATTGACCTCTGTCGATACGGGACGTAGACGGCTACTCACCAGCACGGCTCCCGTCAGGACAAGAGCAAGAAGGATGGATCCGAGTAGAATACGGATCATCCTAGTTAGACGAATAGAAAGTAACCTCTGTAATCAGAACAGAACACTTCCTATGAATCCGGCTAGGATTAGAAACCATAGCTCTGGCTCTTTTCCTCTTATAAAAAGGAGCCGAGCACCCCTTTTGTAATGTATTTAACGAAGTACATGATCGGGACATCAATCCAACGCCAAAAGGCCAAGGTCGACCGGAGTAGAGCTTTTACTCGATGACGAGGGCTCGAACCAGGATAAACCGTGTGTCTCTTGCGTGAAACCGTCGAGTTCTAGTCGTTCGCCGAGATCCGAATCAACTGCTACGAGAACCCAGTGGCAGGCTATCGGTGGTCAAACACCGACAGCTGGCGCGCCAGGTAGGGGCTTTCGGTGAAATCGGCGTCAAAGGCTCGACGGACCTACACAGATGATTTTCCCGATGGGATCAACCTTCGTTTTTTGAAGTTGGGTCTCACGGGCGAACAAGGAATTCTCCATGGTCGACTACTTCGAGAACCCGAGCCGAAGATACAAAAAATTTTTTCAGAACTCAAGCTCACAGAGGAAGCTGAAAGCTCAAATCTACAAGACAAGCCGAGTTCTTTTCACTTCGGTTTCAACAACTCGGCACGAATATATCAGAATATCACTCAGAAGGCAATGAAACCTTACTACCTCGACCAATGGAACATCTTCAAACAAGATAAGTACTCTACCTTCCTTCCTTTTCAATATGGTAACCATTGAGAGAAGAAGAACCCAGCTATCCACCCAAGACACATAAAGAGGTGTTCATGATGAGGCAACCCCTAGTACCACCAGTCCAACCCGACTACAGATCTTCAGAAGAATCAGAAGCTGATATTCCAGCAAATTCCGTCACAAGAGAGGGAGAGACCGACGGCCTTTAAGGCAGCCGAGAAAAAAAACAAACAAAAAAAGGAGGGAGGAGAAATCGAGTTCAAGAACGAAGAGAAGCATGGCGCAAGTATGAAGAAGAGCTAGCCGAGTACAATCAAAGAAGAGCTGAAAAAGAAGCCGAGGAAAGGCGTGCCACAGCGAGAACCAGACTTGACCCAGTAGAAAAAATACAAGAATTGATCAATGAAATAAATGCCATACAAAGGCCGAGTGAAGAACAAGCCGGACTTAGAAGCTTACTCAGAGATATGCGCAAAAAGAATGCTGGGACGATCGAGTACCTCCCCGTCATATACCATCTGAACAAACAAGTCGGAGAACTCAGAGGGTTTCCGCATTCGAGAGATTATCAACCCCAAATCACAGCAGAAGAACTCAGCTACATCACGATTGGACAGAAAAAACGGGGGAAAACAGAGAAAGACTACCAACACCACTCCGAGACCCTCCCGGACCGACTTCAAAATACGACAGTCAAGCGGACTCGACTACAAGCCAACAAAAGTACCGACAGATTTTCTCGCTTCGCAGAAGACTACCGACAATAAAATTACCTCACAAATTTAAACCATCCAACCACTCAAAATACGATGGCAAAACAGAACCTATGCAATGGCTCCGAATTTATTCCCAATCAATTGAGCTAGCGGAGGGGATGATGACATCAAAGCATTATTTTTCCCAATGGCAATAGAAACATTACCACTTCAATGGTTCGACAAGCTACGCCCTGGATCTATCAAGACATGGAGCGACCTTCAAAAAGGCTTTTTGCGAAAATTTCGTAGGAATACTCATACACCCAATAACACAAGCAGAGTTGAAAGGTTTAAAACAAAACCTAGGAGAAAGTCACAGGGATTTCTACAGAAGATTTGGGGAGCTAAGAGCTCAAGTTTACGACATTACCGAGAGAGAAGTAATAGAAGCATTCTCATATGGATTGAAAGTAAGATGGATGTTTCATGATTTTTGTAAAGAAAATCCCGGACAAATGACGAGTTCAAAAGAACAATGGGAAAAGATGATTACAGCGAGAAGAAAAGACACGAGAAAGATTCCCTGACAACGGGAACAACTCGGATAAAAGAAACAATACGGACAGAAGGAACAACTCGAACGAACAAAACAACCAAAGGTGGAGCAACCAAAATAACCCAAGATATCAAGACAACTCAAGATATCAAGACAGCTCAAGAAGATGGGATAACCAAAACAACAGACAAGACTATCATAATAAAAAGAGATACTCGAGATAACATGGTGGCTTCCAATGAAAGAAAGAAATTCTACCCGGCAAGAAGATTTGAAGATCTTGAAAATATGAAATGCATCTATCATCCAACAGAATTCACCCTATGGGAGAATGTCGCATTTTTCAAGAAAAATATATGAGGAAGGACAAACAAGACAAAGAAGAAAACAAAGAGAAGAAAGAAGAAGACAGTAGAACCGACAACGGCTTCCAAAACCCAAGAGCAACAGTATCAGTAATATTCTCAGGAGTGCCTGGTTCTAGGAGCAAACAAGAAGATAAACTTGCTTGGCGAACAATTATGGCAGCAGAACCAGCAACACCTAGATATCTAAAGTGGTCCCAATATCCAATACAATTTTCACGAGAAGATCAATGGACAAGTGTTGGGAACGCAGGACTATATCCACTAGTTCTCGGACCTACGATTGCCGCCATAACAGTAACCAAAGTACTCATCGATGGAGGAGCAGGACTCAACATCATATTTGCAGATACATTAAAGAAGATGGGACTAGAATTTTCAAAAATGATCACACCTACAAGCATACCTTTCTACGGGATAGTGCCCGGGAGACCAGCCATGCCTCTTGGACAAATTACACTACCAGTAACATTTGGAACTCCTACAAATTACAGAACAGAGCTCATCAAGTTCGAAGTTGCAGATTTTGAATCATCATATCATGCAATATTGGGAAGACCAGCACATGCAAAATTCCTGGCCATACCTCACTATCCATATCTATTACTCAAAATGCCAGGACCACATGGAGTACTCTCTCTTAGAGGAGATCTAAAACGAGCCTACGAATGCGACGTACAGGCAATACAAATATCCTCAAAAATACAAGGAGAAATCAACTCGGCAATGGCGGAAATAAGAACAGAAGAGATGGAAATCCCAGCCAAAAAACAAAGTACCCTCACCACAGCTGAAGGAGAAGGCACCAAAAAGATTGACCTAGGGACAGGTGATCCATCCAAGACTGCTACGATCGGTGCAAACCTACCTATCAAATAGGAACTCACGCTCACCAACTTCTCTGGGACAACAAGGACATATTTGCTTGGAAACCAAACTGATATGCCGGGGGTCCCAAGGGAGTTGGTGAGCACAAAATCAAAGTTAACAAAGGAGCAAAACCAATCAAGCAAAGACTACGACGATTTTCACCAGACAAGAAGGAAGCAATAAAGAAAGAAATAGCCCGACTACTAGCAGCAGAATTCATAAAAGAAATCTTACATCCCGACTGGTTAGCAAATCCCGTTCTGGTACACAAAAAGAACACGGATGAATGGCGTATGTGTGTGGATTACACAGATCTCAACAAACATTGTCCTAAAGACCCTTTTGGATTACCAAGAATTGATCAAATAGTGGATTCAACAGTAGGATCAGCTTTATTATTCTTTCTAGACTGCTACTCGGGATACCATCAGATTGGACTAAAAGAATAAGACCAAAGCAAGACTTCTTTCATCACACCTTTCGGCGCCTACTGTTACAAAACAATGTCTTTCGGACTCAAAAATGCAGGAGCAACATACCAAAGAGCAATTCAGGCTTGTTTGGGCGATCAGATTGGAAAAAATGCCAAAGCATATGTAGATGATGTAGTCGTCAAAACAAAGAACCTGCAGACACCATGATCAAAGATCTACAACAAACCTTCAACAATCTCAACAAATGGAAATGGAAACTTAACCCCAATAAGTGTGTATTTGGCGTATCATCTGGACAACTACTCAGATTTCTAGTAAGCCAAAAAGGAATTGAAGCAAGCACAAAACAAATCAAGGAAATAACCGATATGGGCCCACCTACAGATATCAAAGACCTACAGAAATTAACAGGTTGCATGGCAGCACTCAATAGATTCATCTCCAGACTTGGGGAAAAAGGCTTACCTTTCTTCAAATTATTAAAGAAGACAGACAAGTTCACCTGGAATGAAGAAGCACAAGAAGCCTTCGACAAACTAAAAACATATATCAGTACATCTCCAGTTTTACGAAGACCTCATGCTCTACATTACCGCAACAACATCAGTAGTAAGCACAGCTATTGTGGTTGAAAGAGAAGAACAAGGACATACCTACAAAGTGCAAAGGCCAGTATACTACATAAGCGAAGTTCTCACGATATCAAAAGTGAGATATCCACACGTGCAAAAACTACTCTACGCAATACTTATAACTTCAAGAAAGCTCAGACACTACTTTGAGGATCATAAAGTAGTCGTAGTAACAGATTTTCCACTCGGAGACATCCTAAGAAACCGAGATTCAACTGGACGTATTTCAAAATGGGCAGTTGAACTCGGGGGCACTCAAGATAGAATTTACACCAAGAAAAGCAATCAAATCTCGGGCATTATCCGACTTCATTGCAGAATGGGATGAGATACAACAACCTACTCCTCGACACCATCTTAGACCATTGGAAAATGTACTTGATGGATCCCTAAAACCGGGGGAGCAGGAGGAGGGGGGTACTACTCATCGCACTTGACGGAAAACAACTCGGATATGATCTACAAATTTCATGGCAAGCTACCAACAACAAGCGAGTATGAAGCACTCATCCACGACTTACAAGTCGCAACTTCACTTGGAATCAAAAGACTACTAGTCTATGGAGATTCTGCGGTAGTAGTTAACCAAGTCAACAAAGAATGAGATTGCACTAAAGAAAACATGAATGCTTACTGTGCAGAGAGCAGAAAGCTCGAGAAAAATTTTCAAGGACTAGAAATTCATCATATATTACGAGACTCAAATATTGCAGCTGATGTGCTAGCCAAACTAGGCTCAGCGGGGGCAAAAGTACCCACTCGGAGTCTTTGTAAAAGAACTAAACAAGCCATCCATCAAGTCGGAAGAAAAAAAGAAGACGATAAAAAGAAGACAGGACAAGAGCAAATTCTAATGATCAAGTACAAACAACTCAACATGGATGCAAGTATTTATAGACTACATCAAAGAGAAGAAGTTACCACGGCAACAAAACGAAGCAACTCAAGTCCTCGGAAGGAGTAAAAATTATGTCTTAGTAGGAGACAACCTTTACAAAGAGAAAGCATCATCAGGCGTATTATTAAAATGTGTTTTAACAAAGAGAAGGAAAAGAAATACTATCAGAAATGCACTCTGGATGCTGCGGAAATCATGCATCTTCAAGGACACTAGTCGGAAAATCATTCCGATCAGGATTCTATTGGCCAACAGCATTAAAAGATGCCAAAGAACTAGTTAAACACTGCAAAAATTGCCAAATGTTTGCAAGGCAGGCACATGTTCCAAAGACACAACCTAATATGCATCCCACCGGCATGGCCATTCTCATGCTGGGGACTCGACCAAGTCGGACCACTCAAGAAATCCAAAGGAGGGTTCGAATACATCTTTGTGGCTATAGACAAGTTTACTAAATGTATAGAATACAAGCCATTGGTAAAATACAGCTCAGCCAAAGCACAAGAGTTCATCCAGGAAATCATGCACAGATTCGGAATACCAAATAGAATAATAACAGACCTAGGATCACCATTCACAGCTAATGAATTCAAAAGCTAGGCTCAAGACTACGGATTCAGCATTGATTATGCATCAGTGGCTCATCCTCAAGCAAACGGTCAAGTAGAAAGAGCAAACGGTCTCATCTTGGCAGGATTGAAACCAAGACTATATGAAGACCTCAAAGATTACGGAGCAAAATGGATAGATGAACTACCCAAAGTAGTGCGGGATTAAGAACTCAAATAAGCAGAGCAACTGGCTACTCGCCTTTCTTCCTAGTATACGGATCAGAAGCCGTACTACCAGCTGACTTGATCTGGACATCTCCCAAAATTGAGCAATACAATGAAGGGGAAGCAGAAGAAACCAGGAGACTAGAAATCGACAGCTTAGAAGAAATAAGAGTAAATGCAACACTGCAATCAGCAAGATATATGCAAGGACTAAGAAGATATTACGACAAAAGCGTTCAACCAAGAACCCTACAAGCCGGCGATCTAGTCCTCAGGAAAATACAAAAACCAGATGGAAGACACAAACTACTCAGCCCATGGGAAGGTCCCTTTATAGTAACAAAAGTAACAGGACCAGGATCCTACGAACTGATGACTAAAGACGGAGCTCCAATAAAAAATTCATGGCACATATCTCAATTACGACGACTTTTTGCATAGACAACAAAGATATATACTACTTCCAATAAAGATTCATTATTCAAAAGAAAAGATTACAATGTCCCAGTTTCTTTTCAGAACTAGAGCCCGACTTCTAGAATACGGGACTCGGATAAGGACCTACGATCCGAAAAGCACTCAACCTCCCGGGCAAACCCCGATGAGAGCAAAAAGCGCTCGACCCCCCGGGCAAACCCCGATGAGAGCAAAAAAGCGCTCGACCCCCCGGGCAAACCCCGATGAGAGCAAAAATCGCTCGACCCCCCGGGCAACATAGAACCCCGATGAGAGCAAAAAACACTCGACCCCCCGGGTTGTTTTCACAACACCGATGAGAGTACGGCTAAAGAAGTCAACACTCGCCCTATCCTAGCTCCTTTTCAGGACTAGATGAGAGCCAAGAGAGAGCTCGACCTGTCCCGACTTCTAGATAAATGGAACTCGGATGAGGGCCTACGGTCCGAATTATTTGTTGAAGTGCAAAATGGCTACAACCTAGCCTGAGCCCAACTGTTCCGGGTTGTTTTCACAACACCGATGAGAGTACGGCTAAAAGAAGTCAACACTCGCCCTATCCTAGCTCCTTTTCAGGACTAGATGAGAGCCAAGAGAGAGCTCGACCTATCCCGACTTCTAGAGAAAAAGAACTCGGATGAGGGCCTACGGTCCGAACTAGTCATTGAAGACGGCTACAACATTAACTATTCTTAGATGGATTCACAACACCAAAAAGAGTACGACAGACAGCAAAATATTCAAAGGTCAGCAACAAGATATTTGACCAAGATTCAAGAAAGAAAATTCTTTTTATAATCCGGGAAGGCATCAAAGTTTCATTACAACAAAGAAGTTCGCTACTGATGATCATCACCATCATCAGCACGCACTGGCGTAATCTCTACAAGATCAGTAAACTCCTGAACTAAGGGCAGAACAGCAGCTTTAGACTCCGCGAGTGCTTGTTCATCCTCAAGAGTACGGGTCCCATCCATCACTCTATCAAGAGGAAAGTTGGGATCAACCACTCGGATGCGAGCCAAAACACCCTGAACGCCAAGCAACACTGCATCCTTAGCAAAATTGATGGTCCGCTCGGTCAGTCGAGGAAGGAACTGAACCCAGGTCAGACCAGCATCTTCAGGCCTCCTCAGCATAGTGGCAAGTCCTTGCACAGAGCTCAGCAAGGCTGACCACCTGTCTTCCGAAGCCTTCAGACGAACAGACAAGTCTTCAATTGATGCCTTAGCCTGCAAAAGATCTCGATCAGCACCACGCCTAATCAGCCGAGCCCGGGCTAAAGTTTCTTCAGCATCCTCCTTTACCTTCTCCGAGTCATTGCGAAAGGTTTTTACTTCAAGCTTCAAAGCCTCAGTCTCTTCCGAGTACTTTTTCTTCAAAGCTGCAAAGGGAAGCAGAAAGAAGTCAGAAAGAAAAAGCAGTGACAGAATTATACGCAACAAAAAACATTTACAAGTACCTTGAAGATCTCGAGAAGCCTTCTTCTCAGATTCAACGGCAGCAACCACTTGAGCTCTCAAGGCAGTCTCTGAGGATTGACGCCCTTGACGCTCCTCATCAAGCGCCCGCCGCAGAGAAGCCAACTCATCCAACAACTTCTTTTGAGACTCAGACGAGCCAAAAAAGAGGTCAGAATCACTGACATACTCCTGCACATAAAGAAAAAGAAGGATAAGAAAAAGACAAGACAAAAAATAAAGCAAACAAGTCATCCTACCTGGAATTGTTCAGTAAAAGACTTGAATCCAGCCTCAAGCTTCTTAAGGCGCGAACTCGGATTGAAGTCTTCTTCCAGATCCTGCATCAACTTCAAATCACGGACAGAATTCCAAGGAGGATAAAAAGGAGACAAAGGAGGAGAACACCCAACCCTAGGATGAGGAGAAGTTAGGGGTTGGGCAAATGGCAACTTGTGCGCTCCTGAAGAAGTCGCCACAACCGCTTGAGCAGCCAGTAGTGAAGAAGTTCTAGCAGCAGAAGAAGGAGTCACCATAAGGGTAGACTCCACAGCAGGATTGGGGTCAGGCAAAGGCACCTGACCCACCACACCAACACTCTCTGTCTTCTCAGAGTCAGAAGCCGGAGCAGAAGAAATAGCAGCAGATAACCTACAAAAACCAAAAAAGTCAAAGATAAATGATGCAAGAAAATAAAAAAAGAAGTCGAAAAGAAGAAAAACTTACTTAGGGAGGACGACGGAAAGCAATACGAGGCCGAGGTGGTGGAGGAGGCATGCGACCGCTCCAGATCCACCAACAACCCGGCAGATTTAAGTAGCAGGACCCGACAAGGGTCCCAAAACCTGGAGGTTGAGAAGAAGTCGACCGGGAGCTACAAAGTGAGCCGTAATCAAAGTTAAAAGAGCAAAGAAGTATACACGCCAAAACCAAGAAGACAACACTCACCGGCGAAGAAGTGGAGAGTTGTCAACATCCTCAGCCTCATCTTCAAAAAGAAGAACTGATCCACCTTCTACCAAGAAAGAAGAATCAAGACTACTTTCCAAAAAAGAAAACAAGTCAGAAAAATCAAACAATCTCTCACCTATCGAAGGTTACCCCAAGGCCGAGGAGAAGGAGAAGAACGCGCCTGGTTTTCGTGTGCCGCGGAAGAAGAAGAATCTCCCCGCAAGTCTCTTCGCACCAGCACGAGTAATTCGAGGAAGGGCCACCGGCTAATAAGGAACATACCGAAGAGAAGGCTCCGTCAAAGAAATACCCGGCAAAACAACTCGGCCTTCAATTACCTTATGAACAGGAGCAGCCGGAGGAGCAGAAAGAGGAGCAATCTCCCCATCAACATAAAGAGAGGCATCGGCATCAAAATCCCTACCAAAAGGCTTCAAAAAGAACAAAAGACAAGTCAGTATTAATCAAAAAGTACTCGGAAAACAAAAATTCAAACAAGAAAATATAACTTACAGCAGGAGGAGGATTGCTGGCCGAGTACTCAAAGCCAATCATGGGGACCACCGATGCTCCCTTCAAAATCTTCTGGAGGCGCAAAAGCACCTCACCATTAGACAACTCGGTCGTGGCCACCATTCGGGAGGGATCCTCAGCACCGCAGTACTCGAAGCCAAAATGCTCCCGTGCCTTCAAAGGTGTACTCGGCGACGAAGATAGCTTGCCACAATGGCAAAAACCGGACAAGTCATTCTGCTTCAAGTAACTGATCCTATCGAATAGGGGTTGGAGAAGAGTCAACTCGGCAGCAGTAAGCTGCTCCTTTTCCCACCGATCATTAGGAACAGGCGGGACCCCCGAGTAGGTTTGGAGTGCTGGAGCACCAGCACCACCATCAAGATTACCAGCATAGAACCACTCGGACCGCCAATCCTTCACAGATTCAACAAGATCGTACTCAAAGAAGCGGCTCGACTTACGCCCTACCGGAATTGAATTCCACATCCACCAAGGGTGTGGAGGGAATCATTGCGGGGCTGCGGCTTGAGGCGGAAAAGAAAGCGGAACAGTTTTAGGGAAGGAGGAATGCCAAGGAAAGTTTCACAAAGATGAACAAAAATAGAAAGATGAAGAACTCCATTCGGGGTAAGATCATGGAGAGAGATGCAAAAATAGCGAAGAAAACGGTGAAGGAAGGAACAAGCCGGAAGACGAGCCCGACGCGAATAAAAGAAATAAAAAGAACAATTTCCCAGGCGAGGAACAGGAACACGATGCTCACCGGGGAGCAACCCAATCGGAGAACTCCTTGGGCTGGATCATCCCCCACTCCCGCAGCTCGACCGGATGCTTCTCCCCGAAAGCAATCGGAGGGGAAGTTCTTCGCGACGGCCTTCATAGCAAAGCAAACTCGGGATTCAACCGCTCGTCGACCTCTTCCTCAAGAACGGCTTCTCAACTACCGACTTCTTGGAGGCCACCTTCTTCCTTCCCATGCAACGAATCAAGCACCCAAACTAAGAGGAGGATGCGTGGCGGCAATACAAGAACAAAGATTTGGGGACTTTTTCTACGGCGCTAGGGTTTCAGGAAGCAAAGGCAAGGTGAAGAAGAAGAACGATAACGCTAGACTAATTTATAGACCGGTCTTAAAAGGCCCACTTAAAGGACAACGGTAAAAAAGGCCAACGGATACAAGGCGCAAGAATGGGAAAGGCCCAAGTAAACTCTTAAATCACGGGATAACGGTCCTTATCCCGTTACCCACCAACGGTAAAATATCGCATCGTTACAAGGAAGGGTAGCTTTGCCAAAATTATCATAACAAGTCGACACAAAAGAAGACGGCCATGAACAACTCAGTCGAAGGAAGCCGGTCAACTTCTAAGCCAAAACAAGTCTACTCAAAGATAGACGGTCTTCATATCAAACAAGAACAAGTCGGCTCGAAGGCGGACAACCATAAACTTCGAGGACAAAACAACTCGGATCATTGCGGGGATCAAATATTCTTCAATATTACAGGATACAAGGTTACAAGTCTTACAAGACCCATCGAATTCAGAAAGAACACTAAAGCAACGGCTACAAAGAACCCCGTAGAATTTAGCCATAGAAGAAAATTACGGTCTACAAGGAACCCGGTGGAATTCTGTCATAGAAGACAACTACGCACAATCCAAGACCGTCGCCGTTGCAGACCCAGACTACCTCCGAGGCGAGAATGAGCCGAAAGCAGATCCAAAGCAACTGGATACACCAACGCGGTGCATCCAAGATCGCCAAAAGGAGCACCGATCGATCAAGCATCACATCGGGCCTCTCCAAGAACAAGTCGGATCGAACCCCATGTGAACAAGAGAGCTCCAGCTCTACGTCGGGCGGTACTGATCTCGCACCGCACGCCTAGAAGACAGGCGGCTCAAGGCAACCCTCCCACGCAAAGCATAGCCTTGGTAGAGTGGAAAAGAGGTACTAAGAGTGCAAAATGACCCAGCACAAGGCACATCTCAAGACTTCTTCTACCCGCCAAAACGAGCCTCCAATCACAATGCTACTCCGGGATTAGTCTGCCTCTAATCCCTATCTCAAAAATTCTTCTACCCACTAAGAAGACCATACTGGAAGAACAAGAAAGAAGCCCGGGGGCTGTTCAACCTCGCAAACTATCATTATCACAAGAACAGGAAGAAACATACTACAAGACTCTGAAAGCAACCGAAAGGGAAGTGCAATTTATAGGCCAAGATCGGCGTACATAGACCAAATTCACCAATTCAGGGAAGCATTGACAAGGACAATAAAAAAGAGGGGTAAAAAGAGAGCAATGAGAAGAGTATATTCCAGGCATATCCCAAAGACAAGTAAAAGCCTTTATACCACCCAGCTGCCAACGTCCAACCATAAAAAAGACATAAAGGACAGTAAAAGCAAAGTCACGAGCCGTTGTCCGTTTCCTACACAGAAGAACTCGAAAAAGGCTCGGGGGCTGCAACTAAGGAAGAAATCGGAAAAAGCTCGGGGGCTGCAGCTAAAGAAGAACTTGGAAAAAGTTCGGGGGCTGCACCTAAAGGTTACCTGCAAAGAAAGAAATCAGGAAAGCTCGAAGGCCACGATTAACGAAAATAAAAGCCATCGCCCGACTTCTTTTTTTTGACCAAAACAACTCAGACGAAGGCTCGGCGGCTACAGGGTATACACCCTCAACTTTTTCTTTTTCTCAAAGACCCTCCAGCTATTTATAAATAAGTAGCAAGAGGCTCGGGGGCTACACTCAATGAGTGCACCTACGGCGCACAAAAGGGAACAATTCTTCAGCTAGACCACTTGAAGCATCACTCCGAAGCAAGGCGCCCCGAGTTCTACTTCGAAATGCTCGGGGGGGCTTGTCGACACGGGACGTGAGACGGCTACTCACCAAAGACGGCTCCCGTCGGGACAAGAGCAAGAAGGACGGATCCGAGTAGAATACGGATCATCCTAGTTAGACGAATAGAAAGTAACCTCTATAATCGAAGAACACTTCCTATGAATCCGGCTAGGATTAGAAACCATAGCTGGCTCTTTTCCTCTTATAAAAAGAAGCCAGAGCACCCTCTTTTGTAACAGACGAACAGTACACGATCCGACATCAATCCAACGCAAAAGGCCAAGGCCGACTGGAGTAGAGCTTTTACTCGACGACGAGGGCTCAAACCAGGATAAACCATGTGTCTCTTGCGTGAAATCGTCGAGTTCTAGTCATTTGCCGAGATCCGAATCAACTGCTACGGGAACCCCGTGGCAGGCTATCGGTGGTCAAACACCGACAACCTCCTTTATTCCATTTTGTGAAGTGTTTTCTATATTAGAATTTTGAATAGAAAATTGCTGTTGACCTAGATGTTTATTGTCCTGAAAAAAATCCCCGCTCTCTCAGTGAATATACAACAAAGATTCAGACCTAGATATTCAGTGATCTGGAAAAAATAGATTTAGAACTAAAAATTCAGCCATATGATTAATCCATATTGTTTGTACATGAATGCTAATATTCAGTGCTCAAGAATTTTTTTCATTAACGTAAAAGAATATTGCCACCTGTCAGTAGAATCAGTCTGTCCACTGGGTACATTTGTTGTCCTTCACTAATATAGTGATCTTATTAAACCAAATAGAACTTAGACGCGTACATGTACCAGAAATACTGCCATTGGACTGCAGCAAACAACTATAGCTCATCACTGTTCACTGGATAAAAAACGTACCTTTTTCATATTCCGATTGAAATACCACAAATTGAAGTTCCTACTGTCACAAATTCGATCCCCACTCAACCTCTGTGTGTCCAGATCCCAATCAGCAACTCAATTTCACCATGTCCAATCAGACGGGTACCGCTGCATAAATGTGATGTCACGTCGTCGTCTGGCCGTGACGCAGGCACTGGGCGAGAACGCGACGCGAACCGGAAATAATGAAGCTAGAGGAGAAGGCCGAGTGCCTCGCTGGTTCCAGTGAAAGCATTTCTGTAGCGCTGGTCGTCCGCCTCGACATCGACACGTATCGGCACGAGGTTTTCCGTCATCGGCCTACAGCATGTAGGAGGCGGTCGCGGCCTGGCAGGTCCACCGGCTGCGGGGGGAGGCACACCCCAGCCAGGCCAGCAGTAGCTGCAGATAGGCGACGGCGCCCTGCCCACCGCGCACCTAGCCGTGGACTCGCCTCGCCCGGTGGCGGTCTCACGCGACCTGGTGGCCATCGCCGTGTGGGGAAGAGAGGGAGAGGAGTCGGCGCGCTTAGATCGAGCGAAGAATACAGAAAAAAAGGGGATAAACTTACGAGGTATGAAGTGATGAGGGATCGAACCGTGGCTGTAGGGCGCCGCGAGGATCATGGGCGCGCGAGGGTGGAGGGGAGGATGTGTGACACTTTTGATCTGGACCGTCTGATGTGAATGAGTAAGGAGAGAGGATCTATGAAATTAAATCTGGGCTATCCATTTTAATTGTGTTGGTTTTCTGGGTACAATTTTGTGGGTGGATGCAGGAGGGGCTTCTCAGCGGAGGACGTTTATTGTGTGTGGCTGTAGCAAAGAAAAGTTGATGCATTAGTAGGTTGATTGGGATCTGATGACCCAGAAGTAGCTGATTGATTCAGGTCAATTTACGATGCTCATGTGACTGACTGAATGTTGCTGCAGTTGATAATTGCCATCCAACATTTATGAACTGGATGGCTATGCTTAATGAGTTATTTTTATGTTCACACGATAGTTCATTAATCATAAATTATATTTTTGCAGCAGTAGCTCATCCAAGCAGCACACACCCAAGCCAAGGCAGTGAGCTCTCCCATCTCGCTCAGCGGGCAAGGTATGATCTTTGTACATATATTTGTGATCCTCTTATAGTCTTATCATAAGAGGTCAAAATACTGTTAGGACATTGATGAATGTTTAACAAATGCACAAACAGCCTGCACCCAAAAATTCACCAGCTACTAGTACTGAACCTGCTATCTGAAACTAAATAGACAAAGTGTGTTTAATCCCATGTCGATCAAGGCTGATGGCTTGTGGCCAACTGTTTAACTAGATGTTGATGACAGCTCAATGAACAACTGACTCTTCATTACATACTCGGCATGTAAATTGGATTTTGTTGCTTAGTTCTGCCCTCTTTGGTTGATTGTCTACAGCTAGTCCATTGTATAATTGTTTCCAAAATAACCGAACCATGTTGTGAAATACCATCAGACTAGATGCTCCAATGATCTCATGTAACTGTCTTTAGGCTGCTGTCAACTTTCAGTTGATAGATTCCTGTTTCTGATCATATTCGTCTTTGGTGACCTGTTTCTCATCATTAATTGACTAAATTTAGGCTGCTGTCAACTTAATTTGGTGACCTGTTTCTGGTTATTAATTGACAGATGAAACAGCTAGAGTGAGGATGGTTGGATTACTAAGTAGGTCTGACAAAGGATTGTTTCTGATCATATTCGTCTTTGGTTCTCTGTTTCTTAGTCGTTGTTTTGCAGAAGGCAGTAGCTTGTTTTGTCCAAATTTGCAGTATATTTCAGTTTAAGTTCATAATCCTATATGGTAACAGAAGTGTGCAGGGACATAGTTTTGACTGTCATGCCGTAACAATCCTAGGGAAGAAAACCATTTGAGCCCTGGATTCTCACTTGATGCAAAAAAAAAAAAAAATACTGCACATTTGTTGCTGCTCTGTAAGCTGCATGCACTTGATACATCCTTAGTTTTGTGTGTCACTGGAAGGCTTCAGAGTGCTTGGATCAAGTAGCAATGGTTGGTCAGTTAAGAATGAGAATTAAAAGGTCCATCGATCATGATGGCCAGATTGATTGTGCATGCTTTAGATTTTAGGCACCGAGACTTCTCTCAATCTAAAAATGGGAATTCCAGTTCTAGAGACCATCTTACTAGCCTTTGCATAATCATATATTTTTGTTGCTACTGTATTTAGCTGGACTTGTGTAATTTTACATCTTTCTTAACTGTACATGATTTTATCTTTTTTTCTAGTGGTCACCACCAGCTTCTTTGATCTGTTCTGTAGCAAGCCCTTCAACGCTAAAAAGGGTTTGAAGATTAAAAGGATCTGTTTTTCTAGAGGTCACCATCATGTTCATCTTTGATCTCTCCTGCAGCAGGCCCTCCGACATTCTTTTTGCTATCGAACGTCCGTTGCTTTCCTATGCAAATAAATGTTTAATACAATTGACTCCAGTGATTATTGACATGTGTTTAGTTACTGGTTTACATAAACAATTAAAAAATTGGATCCTGTGTACCTGTCTTCTAACTTTTTATGAAGGAACTAATTTTTATGAACAAACAACATTGTTTTTCTATTACCAGTAATTGGTTACCTTCAGTATGAATTCTCAAAATCTAAGCTGGCAGCGCTTTTTGCCATAATTGTCTAGCTCAGTATTTTTTACATGGTATGATCCGGAGAGGAATAGGCAAACACACAGTAAGTTTCAATAGATCATAGGATTGAGTATATGAGATACGCCAATATTTATTTGAAAAGGCATCACTAGAAATCTGATAATGCTAATACTAATACTAACAAATATGTTCTACGGTTTTTCTAATACTAATACTAACAAATATGTTCTACGGTTTTTAGGGTTCCAATAAATGGAAAATACCGGTTCACGTACCCCACTTGGAGACAATACCAACGCTACTAGTGGAGGTACTCTTACGAAAGATCATTTTACTACAATATAATTTTACATGATGTAACATGACCAATTCATGATTGTGAACCGGCAGATCTAGAGATCGCAAAAGGAAAAGGGATAGCAAATGATGGCAAGCAATGTCTCTAGAGAAAAGGGACGAAACAAAAAAGCGTCAAGAAGCATATAAAAGAAAAAAAGAGCAAAACCTACATTTCGAAAGCTACCAATGGTAGTATAGTAGAAACATTGATTAATGCTAATATACAAATTATTACTATTGATATTTCTTATATGTAATGTGTCACAAATGGTAGATGGCGTGGATACATCAAACAAGGAAAATATAGAACCTAATGAAACAGATGGTTGGTTGCATACGAATGATTCAAACCATACAAACAACATTGGTGATGAAGCCAACATACCTGAAGGCGCATGAGGATACCTTCAAAGCTATAAGTCTGAAAAATAAATTAATGCTTACTTTTCTCTATCTAAGATTAGTTAGTCAATAATATCATATCAGTGTTTTTATTTCTAAAAAAGTTTGAATTATATGTTTTAATGTTAATTATTATGAATGGGATTTTACATATCTATTTGTCTGGTTGTATGTTATGAGTTGTTAGTATTCCTATAGCAACGCACGGGCACTCAATTAAAAAGAATCATCAGGACCCGTCTACTGCCGCGCACTCTTCCCTACAGTAATTTGGGCGCCGACATGTGGGCCCACTGAAAGCCCTAGTTTGTTTTTGGCTAATTGATGAAACCTAGGACTAACCCTATTGCTAAGTGTGTAGCATTAGAGAAAGGGGAGGTCCAAGCCAAGTGGTGGAGTGGGGATCAAGGTGATGGTGAAGACCAAAGATGATCAAGTACCAACCTTGGAGATGAAGGAAGAAGAGGAGCGGAATAGAAAGCTAGAGGCAAAGGTATATGTTAGGGCATTTTCATTTCACCGGCCATAGGCGAGTAGAGAAGTTGATGGCCGGGTTTAGGATCGATAACCGTACTATTAAGAGGGGCAATGTCGTGCAATATCGGTTATCTAAGTGCCACTAGGTGAGCAATGACTTTGCATGTGCATTAGTGACCTAGTGAGCTAACAGTCTCTTGCAAAATTCATTCAAAAATGCTAACACATGTGCACATGTGGTGAGACGCACTGAGGGCAGGAGTTGGTAGGGTTTGGGTGTAAACCCCGCCCGCCGAGCTTGCGAGGCGGGACTCGAATGTTTTCAGAAGAAATGAGGTCATCTGGAGGTGACCGGACGCTGTCTCGGTGGGGACCGGACGCATCTGGTCAAGTGGTGGCGTCCGGGGTTTTTCTAGGGTGGACAGGACGCTGGCGACCGGACGCTCCGGTGCCAAGTCCAGTCGGGTGAGCTATTGTAGGCGATCGGAGCAGTATGAGCACCGGACGCGGGGAGCGTCCGGTCAGGGGGCACAGGATGCGTTGGGTCAAGAATTTGCGTTTCTGGACCTCTCTAGACTGTGACCGGACTCGCACTGTGCGAGCGTCCGGTCAAGTGGAGGACGCGTCTGGTCGTGTAGTGACAGCGCGCGAGCTTAGCTTGCCGTCGGCGCGCAACGGCTACATTCAAACGTCAGTGACACATAGCCGTTTGTGTTGGACTGGATGTTGGACCGGACGCGTCCGGTCATGGCGTTTTGGGCATCCAGTCAGTGCGCAGACAGTGTGTTTTGAGGGCAACGACTATGTGGTCTTGTGGGCTCCTATATAAGTGGATTGGCCGGCTCTAGCATGCCTCTCTTGTCACTTTAATATACTTGACATCCCTTAGAGTTAAACAAACCATCTCCCTCACTTTGTATACCTCTTGATTGATCTAGAGAGTGATTGGGAGAGCTTCTAGTGCATTTGCCTTGTGATTGAGCATCTAGTGGCACTAGTGAGCGTTCTTGCTGCGATTGAGCCTATTACTCTTGGTGATTGCAGTCACCTGGACGGTCGGAGTAGCGGAGCGGTGTTGAGCAAGAGAAGGTGATTGTTCTTGGCTACACCGGTGATTGTGAGGGGTGTTGATCCCACTCCATGGGAGCTCGCAAAAGGAATCCTTAGTAAAATCTTATGTCATTGAGTTACCCTCACTTTGTGTGAGTTCTTGTGGCGCCCAGTGAGGGCTTGGCTTGTGACGCCGATTAGCCACGGAACTACCGAGTGTGTGGTCGACACAACGGAGAGTAGCGTGCCGGCAAGCACATGAACCTCAGGATAAAAATCATTTGTCCCTTGGAATTCTTGTGTGGTTTGATCTTTCGAGATCAACTTGGATTTCTCTATTGGATCATCTATTCGGGTTTCATTGTATTGACAAGACAGTGTGATTGGTCATTATCCTGAAGGCACGGTTTGTATCACTTGGTTCCTTCCTTGCGATTACATTTGTCCCTAGTAGCATATTAGGGTGTGTAGTATAGTTTGATTGTTAAGGTCATCATTCCTAATATGCTTAATGTATTAGGATTGCTAGAATTAGAGGATTGCTAGAATTAGATAGGTTGGCTTGCAACCCCCTCTAGGCTAGCGCAACACTTGCTTGGCCATCTTATTTACTAACCGATTTGTTTAGTGCTTTGTAGAATTTTAATTAGGCTATTCACCTCCCTCTAGACATTTAGGACCTTTCAAATGGTATCAGAGCTGAGGTCACCGCTGATTGAGGCTTAACATCCTACGGTGTCAAAATGCTCAAATCAACCATATAAATCATGTGAGGAAGCCACTGCACTTCGATGGTACCGGTTTTGATCATTGGAAGAGAAAGATGTGCGCTCACTTGAAATCATTAAATCAGAAAGTTTGGGAAGTTGTTGACAAGGACTTTGCTGTGATTGATCCTACCGATCCCACCTTAAGAGAAGAAGAGAAGCTTCAATTCAATGACATTGCAATCAATACACTCTATGAAGCGTTGGATTCAAAGGTGTTCAAGCAAATTAAGGACTTGGAGAGAGCTCATGATGTGTGGACAAGATTAGAAGAGACATATGAGGGCACATAAGCCATGAAGAGTGCCAAGCTATACATTCTCAAGGACAAGTCTCAAGTTTCAAGATGCAAGATGATGAGAGTGTGCCGGAGATGTTCCACCGCCTCCAAGTGATTGTCAATGACTTGAAGAATTTAGGTGAGAAGGTGGAGAATATAGACTTCTCTCACAAGTTCCTAAGAAGCTTGCCACCAAAATTTAATTTCTTGGTCACAATGTTGGTGAGAGAAGGGTTAGACAACAAGACCCCTAACCAATTACTAGGTGAGGTGATCACACATGATACCTACCGTGTGGAACAGGAAGGGGGATCTCAAGAGAAAGAGAATAAGAAGAAAACCATGGCATTCAAGGCCACCTCCTCTAAGAGCAAGGGCAAAGCAAAGAAGCAAGAATCAAGTGATGATGAAGCTAGCACAAGCTCAAGTGAGGTAGATGAGGAAGCAATGTCTCTCTTTGTGTGGAAGTTTGGCAAGTTCATAAAGAAGAAGGGCTATGGTGCTAGAAAGAGAAGAGACGCTAGCATGGCCAAGAGGTGCTTTAGATGCAAGAGCAAGGATCACTTCATTGCTGATTTGGTGTTGATGATATTGAAATAGTAAGTGTTAATGGAAGTAATTTGATATTCAAAGGCTTTAGATATGAGAATCTCTATCTAGTAGACTTTAATGCTAGTGAAGCTCAATTGACAATATGTTTGTTCTCTAAATCAAGCATGGGTTGGCTATGGCATAGAAGATTTAGATATGTTGGCATGAAGTAACTCAACTAGCTAATCAAGCATGATCTAGTTAGAGGATTGAAGAATGTGGTGTTTAAAAAAGATAAGCTATGTAGTTCATGTCAAATGGGCAAACAAGTTGGCAATACTCATCCCAACAAGAGCATGATGAGCACAAGCAAAGCATTTGAGTTGTTGCATATGGATCTATTTGGCCCAACCAAGTATGAGAGTATTGGTGAAAATAAATATGGATTTGTGATAGTAGACGACTATACAAGATATACTTAGGTGTTCTTTCTTGTTGACAAGAGTGAAGTATTTGACACATTCAAGACATTTTTTAAGAGAAGCTAAAATGAGTTTGAAACATCTTTAAAAAAAGTGAGAAGTAATAATGGTAGTGAGTTCAAGAATACAAGAATTGAGGATTTATGTGATGACTTTGGAATCAAGCATCAATTCTTGGCCAAGTACACACCTCAATCCAATAGGCTAGTTGAAAGGAAGAATCAGACTTTGATTGATATGGTAAGATCAATGTTAAGTGAATACAATGTGGATCATTTATTTTGGGCCGAAGCAATCAATACCGTCAACTATTGTTCAAATAGGCTCTACAGTCACAGGCTATTGGAGAAGACACCATATGAGTTGTTGAATAGAAGAAAACCCAATATTGCATACTTTAGGGAATTTGGATGCGAATGCTACATTCTCAAGAAGGGTACTCAATTGAGCAAGTTTGAGAAGAAGTGTGATGAAGGATTTCTACTCGGTTACTCCACTACAAGCAAAGCATATAGAGTTTAGAATCTCACTCATGGCATAGTTGAAGAGGTGCATGACGTTGAATTTGATGAAACTAAAGGCTCTCAAGATAAGGAGGAGAATCATGATGATGTGAGAGGAACTCAATTCATACAAGCAATGAAGGAAATGGATATTGGGGATATAAGGCCAACTGAAGTGGTAGGTATTGAAGATGATAAAGATCAAGTGATTGTGTCTCCAAATGTGCAAGCTAGTAGTTCTCAAGTTCAAACTCAAGCTAGTGACTCTCAAATGCAAGATCAAGTGGCAAGTGCATCTTCTCAACCAAGTGATCAACCAAGTTCATGTGCTCAACCTCAAGTTCTACAACCAACAAATATAGCAAGAGATCATCCTCTAGATCAAGTGGTTGGTGACATTAGAAGTGGTGTGCAAACTAGATCAAGATTAGCATCCTTTTGTGAGCACTATTCATTTATCTTATCTATAGAACCAAAGAAGATAGAAGAAGCCTTGATGGATTATGGTTGGGTCAATGCTATGCATGAAGAGTTCAACAACTTTAAAAGAAATCAAGTTTGGGAACTAGTTGAGCGTCCAAAGAACTACAATATCATTGGCACCAAGTGGGTATTTCGAAACAAACAAGATCAAGATGGCATAGTTGTGAGAAACAAAGCAAGATTGGTAGCATAAGGATACACTCAAATTAAAGGTCTTGACTTTGGAGAAACCTATACACTGGTTACAAGATTGGAGATAATTAGAATCTTATTAGCCTATGCTTGTGCCCACAATATCAAGCTATATCAAATGGATGTAAAAAGTGCTTTCTTAAATAGATTCATCAACGAGCTAGTGTATGTTGAGCAACCCTCGGGATTTGAAGATATCAAGAAACCCAACCATGTCTATAAGTTAAAAAAGGCTCTCTATGGCTTGAAGCAATCTCAAAAGGCATGGTATGAGAGATTAAGAGATTTCTTGATCTCAAAAGGGTTCAAGATGGGAAGGTTGATAACACTCTCTTCACCAAGAAGATTAGAAATGACTTATTTATGTTACAAATTTATGTTAATGACATTATCTTTAGATCAACTGACCAAGACTTTTGTGAAGAGTTTAGAGAAATGATGGCAAAAGAGTTTGAGATGTCTATAATTGGAGAGCTTAGTTACTTCTTTGGTCTATAAATCAAGCAATTGAAGAAAGGCACATTTGTGAGTCAAAGCAAGTACATCAAGGACATGTTAAAAAAGTTTGTAATGGAAGAAGCCAAGTCAATTGGGACACCCATACGAACAAATGGTCATCTTGACTTGGATACAAGTGGCAACATGGTAGATTAAAAGTTGTGTCGGTCTATGATTGGAAGCTTACTCTATATGATCGTTTCTAGACTGGATGTCATGTTTAGTGTGTGTATGTGTGCAAGATTTCAAGCATCACCAAGAGAAAGTCATTTGAAGGCAACCAAGAGAATATTGAGATATCTTAAGCACACACCAAATGTTGGATTATGGTATCCTAATAGGTCAAACTTTGAGTTGATTGGATATTCGGACTCCGACTATACGGGATACAAGGTGGATAGAAAGAGCACTAGTGGAACATACCAATTGTTGGGAAGGTCACTTGTCTCATGGTCATCCAAGAAACAAAATAGTGTTGCACTCTCTACCGCCGAAGCCAAATACATTAGTGCGGGAAGTTGTTGTGCTCAACTACTATGGATAAAGGCCATATTGAAGGATTTTGGAATCAAATTTGAATAAGTGCCATTGCTATGTGACAATGAAAGTGCCGTGAAGATCACCACCAATCCGGTTCAACATTTAAAGACAAAGCATATTGATATAAGGCATCACTTCATTAGAAATCACCAAGCAAAGGGGACATTGCTATTGAGAGTGTTGGCATCGATGATCAACTTGCCGATATCTTTATCAAGCCACTTGATGAGAAGAGATTTTGCACATTGAGAAATGAATTGAACATTCTTGACTTCTCCAACATGAAATAAATGCATGCACCTCCAACTATATGACATGCCTCTCCTTCGACTCAAGCAAAGGTAAAATTGTTTGGCATATTGCATTCATCATTATTAAGGACATGATTAGAGCATGTAGACATCCTTTTTAGTGGTATCTCTCTTCATGTTGTTAGGCTCATTCATGAAAATCAAGTATTTTAAGTACATATTATGCAACTATTGCCTCTATGTCTTATATGATCTAGTGGCTAAATATGACTTGTTCATAAGAATGTGAACTTAGTGTTTGATCTAGTTAAATGAGCAAGAAAGGGTCTAGTTCAACATTGACAAGATAACCATTGAAAGATATGTGAAGAAGCTTGTCATTGGTTCGAATCGAGCTAGATTCCTTGTGCAAGTTTACTAGTTTGAACCACAAGAGAAGAAAGTTTATGGAAACAAATGATCCTCAACTTTAAGTGATCATCTCTCTACTCCAAGCTCTCTCCATGATTTCAAGTCTACACCAAGCATGATCATATACCTTTGTGGTCATTGATGACAAAGGGGAGAGAATACAAAGATAACATGCATCAAGGGGGAGAGATGAAGGTACTATTGGTGGCTCTTAACTCACATTTTACAACCGCCAAACCAACATGAAATGACATAAAATATAGCATAAACACTAGTATAGAGTTTACTTCTAATAAAGTTCTACGAGTTTTGTTTCTCTCACAAGTTTTGCAGGAAATTTAATTTATCACTGAGAAAAGGTATCTCAAATCAAGAAACAAAGTTTCCCAAGCGTAGAGCTCGTCACGCTGATCGAAATAGATATATAACTTGTTATTTTTGGAGCAAGGAATAAAAAGATATTAAAATTTGAAATTAAAAAGGGTGCTGACGTCATCGCTGACGTCAGCACCCCACCAGTGCAGCAGCACAGGCGCCAAGTGATAAGCCCATAGCTCCTCAAGATTTTATTGATACGGACAAGCCAAGTGTTATTACAAATATAACAGTCGGTAACTCTTTAATACCTTCAGGTCTTCAATTTGGAAGTGTTATTTTTGAGGATAAATATATTACGAATATGGATAAATTTGCTACTGCCGGTTTGTCGTCAAAGCTCAGTTTCAAAGCTGCAACATATTCCAACAAAGAAGAGGTTCAGAACAAGGAGTTGCCAACTTAATTCTGTGCAAGCTGCAGCATTAGCACTGGTGCCGGATTGTTTAATAATTATTTAATATATATGTAGCAGGTTTGTTTGAGTGCTAGTATTAGTAACCACGACATGGTTTGGGTTAGCTAGGTGGGTCACGTCCGTTTTGGTTTAGTGGAGTCGGACTTTGAGTTTGGTACGTGCATGTCTCTATGCGGTTGAGTCCGACCTAGAGTCCAAGGCGGCCTGCGTGCCATATATGCCTAGGGCCTGCGTGCCCAAGAGATTAGATTGAATTTTATTTGGAGGAGTTATCCCTTGTCGAGCCGCCGCTCGAGAACTCTAGCTGCTGGGGTGATTGATCCAAATTCTTCGTGGATTTGTGTTGGTGTGAGATTGGGAATCAATCTTCCTGAACTCGCATCGGAATCTTGTTGATTCCCCTACTCTTGATCGTAATGCATCTGTGTGCTACGGGTGAGAGATTTATCCTGGCGTGTTCTGCATCCAGTACGGGTAGTACGGGTTGTAAGTAGCCTAAAATTATTTCTGCTACTTCTGGATGGTCTGTTCTGTTGGACTACTGGAGATTTGATCCATCCGTTATTCATTGATCTCACCTTGGTTATATAATTATTTAATTGGGCTGAGTGTTGCTAGCTAGAAGCACTTACGTGAATACATGCATGATTGATTATCGTCATAGCTGTCAGATATAATATATTCTATTTCTTGATTGCTGGTCATACGGTGAACTGCTAAATTGTTTTTCCTGCGGTTGTGCTCCTTCAGCAGAGGAAATATTCAGATTATTAAATTTGTTGATAACTTGTGCCGTGAAAGATTGGGCCAAATTCTCGGACATCGTAGGCGGGTCCTTATCACCAAGGTAGCCGCTGCCCACCCGACCGGCAGCCAGCAAGGCGGGCCCCATGGGGCAGGTGCTGCTGGCCGGTGGGAGGCAGGCACCCCGCCCGCCAACCAGGCAGCGCGGCGCATGGCCCGGCGGCCTCCCTCATGTAGAAGGCCACAAGACGGGCGCAGCGGGCACTGCCGCTCGGCCCCCCGGGGGCAGTGGTGGCGCGGTTGGCCGCCCGCCGAAGGTGGTGGCGGCTCACTCGCCCGCGGCGGCGCTGGTGGGCGGCTTTCGGCCGGCCAGTCCGGCCGCCCGGAACCCCTGATTTCTCTCCAGAAACGTAAAACAGCGCCCAGATCTCCGGTTTAGCTCTGGTTCAATACCTTCCAGGCCGGTTCCTCTCCAGTTTTCAGCGCAGGTCGGTTGGGAATTAATGTACCAACCTAGGGGAGGTCGGTTGCATGCCCCGAACTGCCTTTGGGTGGGGGGCTATGTGCAAAAGTGCCCTCCTCCTCTCCACTATAAAGAGGGCCATTCCCATCATTGTAAAATCATCCTACACATGAGCAATCCTTCATATACTTAGTAGTAGTATCCCTCTAGGTGTTCTTCACCTAGTTGTAGTATCAAAAAGAGGGAAGAGAGGAGAGAGAAGAGAGTGGAGGAGGAATCCGGAGCTGTCGGCTTTCTCTCCGTCTTGTACTCGGTGTCCCGGGTAGGAGTGTAGGAGGGCTGAAGGTGTCGGCTCCTCCTTGACTCTTGTACCTCTATGGAGACGACTCGTCTGAGTAATATTTAGGTTCTCTTTTAGTAATTCCAGTATTTCTATTTGATTAAATTCAGTCCTTGATTTACTTTATTTACGGGAACTCCGCTCGACCGAGTATTCTAGTCTAAAGATCTGGACTAGAATAGTAATCGTTAGCATAGACGTGGTGTTTAGGCTAGTGTTTACCTGAGTTTGCGCCCAACCCCACGGATAGTTGTGGTAGCCTCGGAGGTGACAGCTCCGACCAGGCCTTTGTATTCCACCACGTTCGGGTTGGTGTTTCCGTAGAGCTTTTGGTAGCCTTCCCCTGACTACCGCTTCCCAGTCTCTTCGAGAGTCGGAAAGATACTTGTCGGGGGCCAAACTACCGGCCTGTTAAGCCCCCAGCTAAATAAAGATTAAGCAAGCCTTAAAAAGTCCAGGACCAGCCCATGAAAGCCGGACCAGGCGAGCCAACGCTCCAAGAGCCCACTAGAAGGGCCGCAGAAGCCCGCGGGCGAACCGCGCCGTCGCGCAGGCTTCGACCCCGAGACGCCACGGCCCCCGCGACCCCCAGGCGCTCGACTCGCATGACCCCTATGAGGTCTAGCAGACTCGGGTCGCGACCCGGGAGGCCGCGGCTCGCATGAACCAACTGCGCTGGTGTCTTCACGAAGAAGCCACTCGGGGCTTGCACCTCACGGCTAGGCCACGACCCCGCGACCCCGCACGACCGGTCAAGGCTGTGATTGCTCGTCCGCGCCCCATGCGGGGGGGCATGGGCGAGGGCACCTTGACTACACTTGTGCCTCGGCGCCAGGTATGGACGCGAGAAAGCGGCTTTGTTAGCCGAGCCGGGCGTGGCCTGGCCCTTGACCGCACTATTAGTCAAGGGCAGGGCATGGCTCGGCGTCTAATCGCCTTGCAAAGCTGACAGTCCGGATGATCTGATCGTCACGACCCATCCCCGAACTGTACGACATCATTAACTCCAGGATAATACTCCAAATGCTCTAATCAACTGTTCAACCTCTCCGTCCACTGTTAAGGCATGGGTGAACGCTCCGGTGATGCGACCTTACCGACGACCAAGCCTGATCAACGCGTGCGGCGCAAGGAAGAAGGACATCCCGACCCCAGGAAGGCAGACGCGCCACTCCACCACTGTCCTTTTTTCTTTTTCCACACGACATGCCCATATCTCCTTCATGTAAGGCCGCTCCCTCCCTTCATCTATAAAAGGAAGGGCGAGCCATTTCTTAAGACAAGTTCGAATCATACAGCAAAAAACCACCGTTCGCACACCACTCACACGCCACGATATTGGCACCACGCTCAATCAGAGACTTGGGAGACCCTCCCTCTCTCGAACTGGTTGTAACCCCTACTACAAACCGCCGCTAAGTAACACGATCCTTTCGAACCGGGCGTAGGGCCTCACGCTGAACCATTATACTTCCCGTGTCCTCTTAGCGAACCATCAGGGCATAAACGCCAGCGCATCTATAAATTCACTAGTTGGTGCTTTCACGAAACACCAACAGTTGGCGCGCCAGGTAGGGGCCTTACGCGTTTCGTCTCCAAACCAAGGCTCCGGATGGGAAACCACGCCGTTCCCTGGGCCCCGAGAGCGCTCGTACGCTTCAGGAGCGTGGACTTCGTCGTCACCGAGGAGGGGGCACTCCGGAGGGCTTCGACCCCTCCACCCTCCCATGACGTTCGCGCTACCACCGAGGCCCTCGAAGGCCTCCGTCTGGCTCCGCCTGGGGGACGAACCTCAGACGGCGGACCCGCCATCCCAACAAGGGACAGGCAAACCCTTTTCCGCCGCATTGCAGAAATGACGGCATGCCGCCACGGGCCAGCACAGCTCCGCGAGTCCCTGGCGCTGCCGGGATTCGCTTTCGGCCTCCGCAACGCCGCCGCAATCTTCGGCAGCCAGACCCCGGAGACACTGGAGGCAGTGCGCCACGGGGTCGAGTTTGTCAGGATGACCGAGCGCGACTCGGTCCCGGACATTCTATCGTCCAGGGAATCCAGCGGGGAGTCGGACTTAGACTCCGCCGGAGGGAGCACCCATCCCTCCCGCGAGTGTTATATGGCCGACGTCGAGGAGGAGCCGAGGAGCAGGAACCTGTGATCCAGGAGGTCACCCCTCAGGCCACCCCGCCACACGACCACCAAGGTCAAGGGGGGTGGAACAGCCACGGGGCAGAGCCGCGACTACGTCGGAGGGTACGACCCCGCCGACCATGCGCTACCCCCGGAAGGCGACCCGTCGTACACCGGGCACGAGCCTAGCGAAAGGAACGGGAGCGAATACTACCGCCCTCCAAACCCACGCTGCGAGGGCGTCCGACTGGCCGGGAACGCGCGGGCCCGTACCCGCGACGTCCACCGCCGTATCCTGGAAAACGTGGGCCACACGCCTTTCTTCCCGGGCAAGTCAGAACATCGCAGGCCGCCATGTTTGGCTAGCGGCTCCCAGAACCCGCCACCACAGAGGAGCAAAGGGTTCAGCACGACATTCGGGAGATGCTCAACCGGCCGGGGCAAAGCGGAAAGCTTCGATGACGCGGCGCAAGCCGACCCCAAGCCGCCAAGCGTCGTCCCATCCCCGGCAGGAACGTCGTCGACCCGGAGCTCCCGACGTACCCCCCGCACGCGAGCGCTTTGGGTGCGATCAGCGGCCTTCGGGCCATCCTCGCGCACGCGGTGGCGGAACGAGAGGGAACGAGAACGCCTCAGTCGCGCGGGACTACAACCGCGTCGCGGTGGTGAGACGACCCCCGCGATCGGGGCGTGAGCCCGAGTGAGCCGCGGCGCCGGGACCATGACCTCGGAGGCGTCCTTCCACAGCCGGACCCCGGGCCTTTGGCCGCAACATCCTCAACGCGTCGGTTCCTCAGCGTTATCGCGCGCCCACCAACATCACCAAGTATTCCGGCGAGACGAACCCCGGGATCTGGCTGGAGGACTATCGCCTGGCCTGTCTGGCCGGGGGAGAGGACAGTGAGGCCTTCATCATTCGGAACATCCCGCTCTACCTCGCCGACACGACGCGGGCTTGGCTCGAACACCTCCCCCCCCCGCCTCGATCAACTCGTGGGGGGATCTCAAGAAAATCTTCGTCGGGCATTTCCAGGGAACCTACACTCGACCAGGGAACCCTTGGGACCTGCGCAGCTGTACGCAGGAGCCCGACGAGTCCCTCAGAGACTACATCAAGCGGTTCTCTCGGTAGTGCACCGAGCTCTCCCACGTGGCGGACGCGGACGTCATCAGCTCCTTCCTCTCAGGAACCACCAACAAGAACTTGGTGCATGAGCTGGGGAGAAACCAACCACGTTCCACGAAGGAACTACTCGACATCGCCACCAGCTTCGCTTCCGGGGAGGACGCGGTCGGGGCAATCTTCGATCGCCCGAAGGGGAAGGGCAAGCGGGAGGAGGGAACCAATGAAGGCCCCTCCAACCGCGCCTTGAAGAAGAAGAAGAAGGGGAAGCAACGGTGAGAGACGGAGTTCGTCACCGCCGCCGAACCAAAGGGCAAGAAGGCCGCCACCAAAGAAGCTCCGAATTTCTTCGAGAAGAAGCTCAACGAGCCCTGCACCAACCACGCCTACAAGGTCGACCACCTCCTCAAGGATTGTGGAACCATGAAAAAGTTCCTCCTCGAAGAAGCCAAGAAAGCGGAGAAGAAGAAAAAGCAGCCCGACCCCCCGGTGGATAACGCTGGTGGGGAAGAGCAGGCCAGCGATGAGGTCTTCCTGGCTAACTACGATTGCCTCATGATCTTCGGAGGGCCGGAGAGTTACGCGTCAAAGAGGGCCCAGAAGCTCGAGTGGCGCGAGGTCTACCACGCCGAGCTGGTGACGCCCACCTTTCGCCGGTGGGCCAACACCCCCATCACCTTCGACCGCTCCGACCATCCCGACTTCATGCCACGACCCGGGCGCTACCCACTCGTCGTCAGCCCCATTATCGCCAACAAACGCCTCTCGAAGGTCCTCATGGACGACGGCAGTGGCCTGAACATCCTCTACGTCGACACCCTCGACGCGATGGGGATCAGCCGTTCCCGGATGCGCCCTGACGGGGCCCATTCCATGGCGTCGTACCTGGAAAACAGGCGCAACCGTTGGGACAGATCGACCTACCGGTAACGTTCGGCACGCCGCTCAACTTCCGGAAGGAGACCATCACGTTCAAAGTAGTCAGGTTCCCCGGTACCTACCACGCCGTGCTGGGCCGGCCATGTTACGTGAAGTTTATGGCCATCCCGAACTACACCTACCTCAAGTTAAAGATGCCAGGCCCAAAGGGGGTGATCACGGTTGGCTCGTCGGTACAGCAATCCTACGAGTGCGAGATGCAGAGCTGCGACCTAGCCGATACCATCATCAACTCGGAGGATCTCCACCTCCTCCATAGCTTGGCGGAAGATGACGACCTCCCCGACACCAAGAGGCCCACCAGGGCCAACTTCAAACCGGACAAGGACACCAAGCAGGTGCCCCTCAACCCCGGCAGCTCCGACGGGAAGACGGTGTGCATCAGCACGTCCCTTTCCCCTAAATAGGAAGGCGCGCTCATCAACTTCCTCCGCACGAATCAGCGAATATTCGCGTGGAAGCCTTCGGATATGCCGGGGGTTTTGAGGGATGTCGCCGAGCACGCCTTATGGATCAAGGCCGGCTCCAAGCCGGTGAGGCAGCGGCTGCGGCGCTTCAACGATGTGAGGCGTAGGGTCATCAGCGAGGAGCTCAAGAAGCTCTTGGCGGCCGGATTCATCAAGGAGGTGCACCATCCCGAGTGGCTAGCGAACCCCGTTCTTGTAAAAAAAGAATGATAAATGGAGAATGTGTGTCGATTACACCGGTCTTAATAAAGCGTGTCCAAAGGATCCGTACCCCTTGCCGCGTATTGACTAAATAGTCGATTCAACCTCCGGGTGCGAAACCCTTTCCTTTCTCGATGCCTACTCGGGTTACCACCAAATCCCAATGAAAGAATCCGACCAAGAGGCAACCTCGTTCATCACGCCATTCGGGTCGTACTGCTATACGTCCATGCCGTTCGGACTGAAGAATGCGGGCGCCACCTTTCAGCACTGCATGGCCAGCTGTTTCGGCAAATCCATCGGTGAAGTCGTTGAAGTCTACGTGAGACGATATCGTCGTAGTAAAATCTAGACAAACCGATCAAGACGTTGCCGACACGGAGAAAGCATTCGAGAAAATGATCAAGAAGGGCATTAATTTGAACCCCGAGAAGTGCGTCTTCGGGGTCCCACGAGGAATGCTCACGGGATTCATCGTTTTCGTAGCGGCATCGAAGCTAATCCCGACAAGATCAAGGCCATCACCAGGCTAGGGCCAATACAAAACATAAAGGGGGTGCAGCACGTCATGGGGTGTCTGGCGGCCCTCAGCCGCTTCATCTCACGCCTCGGCGAACGAGGCTTGCCCCTCTATAAACTCCTAAAAAAGTCCGACGGTTTTGAATGGACACCGGAGGCTCAAGAGGCCCTCGACAGGCTAAAGCGTCTCCTCTCCAATCCACCCGTCCTGACCCCCCGAACAAGGGGAGCTCCTCCTACTGTACCTAGCGGCCACGACCCAGGTGGTCAGCGCGGCTGTCGTGGTAGAAAGGGAAGAGGAGGGTCACGCCCTCAAAGTACAGAGGCCGGTGTACTTCATCAGCGAAGTCCTCTCCCCAACCAAAACCTGTTACCCTCAAATTCAAAAACTTCTCTACACGGTGCTCATCGCTCGTAGGAAGCTCAGGCACTACTTCGACTCCCACAAAATCGCCGTCGTCATCCAGAGCCCCGAAGCAACGGGACGCATCGCGAAGTGGGCCCTGGAGCTAATGGGACACGACATCACCTATCTACCACGCACCGCTATCAAATCCCAAGTACTGGCGGACTTCGTCACGGAATGGATGGAGGTCCAGCTCCCCCCAGCCCCGGTGACGCAGGAATACTGGACGATGTACTTCGACGGCTCGTTGATGAAGAAAGGCGCGGGGCCTAGACTCGTCTTCGTCTCACCGCTCGGGGTACGATTAAGGTACGCCATCCGATTACATTTCCCAGCTTCTAACAACATGGCAGAATATGAGGCTCTGGTGAACGGTCTGTGATTCGCCACGGAGCTAGGAATCTGCCGCCTAGAAATCCGGGGTGACTCGCAACTCGTCGTCAGACAGGTCATGAAGGAATCAAGTTACAACGACCCCAAGATGGCCGCGTATTGCCGAGAAGTATGGCGATTAGAAGATAAGTTCGACGGCCTCGAGCTCATCTACATCCCTTGATGGGATAATGAGGCCGCCGACGCACTCGCCAAGATGGCGTCCGGAAGGGAGCTAATCCCGACCGGCGTCTTCGCCAGCGACCAACTAAAGCCCACAGTCCGTCCCGTCGACCCGGCTCCTCACGAAGCTCAACCGCTGGGGGCTCGTGCCCAACCCTCGAGGACCGAATCCCGACCCTCGGAGGACGGGGCTCAACTCTCGGGGGCCGACGCCCAACCCTTGGGGGCTGATCCCTGACCCTCGGAGAACGGACCCCAGGCCTTGGTAGCAGAAATCCGACCCTCGGGGCGTCAACCACGGGAATTTTCCGCCTAACCGGAAACCCCTCCGGAGGTCTTCGTCATGAGGGCCAGTGACGAGGCGACCGAGACGGGCACAGAACCCGCCGACTGGAGGGACCCATACCTCGACTGCCTCATCCGGAAAATCCTACCCGCGGATAAGACCGAAGCCCGAAGGCTCGCACGACGCGCCAAATCCTTCGCCATCATAAGCGGGGAACTCTACCGCAAGGGACACTCGAGCGTCCTGATGAAATGCATCCCGACCTCCCAAGGGAGGGACCTCCTCAAAGAAATCCACGAAGGAATATGCGGTCACCACGCCGCGCCGAGGACGCTAGTAGGAAACGCCTACCGGCAAGGCTTCTACTAGCCCACGGCGGTGACGGATGCAAAGGATCTGGTGCGCTCGTGCAAAGGGTGCCAGTTCTACGTGCGGCAGACGCACTTGCCCGCCCAAGCACTCCAGACCATCCCGATCACCTGGCCTTTCACGGTCTGGGGACTCGATTTGGGTCGGACCGCTGAAAAGGTCACCCAGGGGGCACACGCACGCGCTCGTCACGATCGACAAGTTCTCAAAATGGATCGAGGCATGGCCCATAACAAGGGTCTGCTTCGAGGAGGCCGTACACTTCTTCACTAACATCGTCTACCGGTTCGGGGTGCCCAACTCGATCATCACCGACAACGGGACCCAGTTTACCGGGAAAAAGTTCCTCAACTTCTGCGACGAGTTTAACATCCGAGTCGACTGGGCAGCAGTAGCGCACCCCCGGACGAACGGACAGGTCGAGCGCACGAACGGGATGATCCTGCAAGGGCTAAAACCTCGAATCTTCAACCGTCTCAATAAATTCGGGAGGCGGTGGGTCGAAGAACTCCCCTCAGTACTATGGAGTCTGCGGATGACTCCCAGCCGAGCCACGGGGTACACCACGTTCTTCATGGTCTACGGCGCCGAGGCCGTCCTCCCCACCGACCTCGAGTACGGGACCCCAAAGGTACGAGCCTACACTGAGCGGGGGAACACGGTCCACATGGAAGACGCGTTAGACCAAGTGGACGAAGCCCGCGACGTCGCTCTACTACATTCCGCAAAGTACCAGCAGACCCTCCGACGATACCACAGCCGGCGCATCCAAAGACGCGCTTTCAACGTCGGGGATCTCGTGTTACGTCTGCGACAGGATAGCAAAGATCGCCACAAGCTCGCGCCACCATGGGAAGGACCCTTCATCATACACCAGGTGCTTCGGCCGGGGACATACAAGCTCAAGAACCATAAGGGAGAGGTCCTCACCAACGCATGGAACAAAGAACAGCTACGTCGCTTTTGGCCCTAAGTTCCTTTGAAGCTTGTACATACTCGAACCATGTAAAAAGTTTCCGATCATCGAATAAAGAGTTGTTTACTGTTTCACTTTGTCTTCTCTCTCAAAAGTGACACCTGACCCCACCTCTGGGGACAGCCATCACTCGGGGGCTGATAGGAGTAGAAGTAGACACCGCAAACGAAACAAAAAACTGTCTCTCAAAATTTTAATTCCTGCCTCAAGGGACAGACCACAGGCTGGGGGCAAAACCTGTGGGATGCATTGGCAGGACAACCCATGCCCCGAGGGCAGGGCACCATCTACCAATCTCGAAACCAAAGGCAGCAACCTCGGGCTGCGGTCTCACCCCTATAGGCAAGGATTCGTACCACGATTTTTTCGACAAAAAACCCGAAGAGAAGGGACAACACGCCATATGGGTCAGACACCAGGGATGGACGAGACAACCTATGTCTCAATGACTACCGCCCGTCCCAAGCCAGCCCCCTTCTCGGCCCTAGGCCGCGACCCCGCACTCCGGAAAACACTAAAATAAAACCAAATCCACCGACCGAACAAGGCGCTAAAAGCAGTGTTTCCCGTACAAATGTCCCGACGTGATGGTCGAACCTCAGCACAAACTAATCAACCTCTCTGTGGCAGGACACCTCTGGCTATGCGGTCAGCCAAAGCCTGTGACTGCGGCTCCACCCGCGCCTCGATGCCCTCCAGCTCGCTCTCGGACCAGCCACCGGTGTATCCGCCACGCAGAACGTCAAGCTTCACGTTCTCTTCGAAGTGGGAGTAGACAACGTCGAAGGAACGATTGACCCTAGCGCGGAAGGCCTCCACCTCAAGCTCGTGCACCCGGTCGGTCACCCGGGCCACGCGGGCCACTAACCCCTCGGTGCCTGGGGGCTGCCCGGCGCCGAGCTGGTTGCAGACAATCTCCGCAACCCCTGCCAGGTGGTCACGCTCAATCGAGGCCGCCTCGAAGTTCATCTTCATTCCGACGAGCAGCTTTTTAAGCTCTGCAAATACGGCGACGACAGGCGTCAAGGCAACCCAACAAGAAGGTACGAATTCCACCCCGAACGCAAATAACTGACCTCCAACCCTGGACTTCAGCACATTCCTCTCATCGCTGTTGCGGCCAACCTCGCCCTCGAGGGTCAGGACCTTAGCCCTCAGCTGGGCCACCTCCATGGCCAGCCCCGCCGAGTGCGTGGCAGCCTCCGCCTGTGACTGTTTGGCTCCTTCGACCTCGGTCTGTAGAGCCTTGACCTGCCGGTCCAGCGCCGCCTTTTCCTCCCGGGCCGTATCTCGCTCCTTCAGCAGCACTGCCTCCCGCACGAGGAGGCGCTCCTTCTTTCCCGCCAGCTCCTTCATTCTCTCTTCCGCCTCCTGGACCTTCTTGGCCAGCTCACCACAGGTCTTCTCGGCCCAGAGGGCGCGACTCTCGGCCTCGTCCACTCGAGGCTGGCTCGAACTCGCCCCAGCAACGAGCGACTCCCACGACGACCGCTGGTGATGGAGGAAGTAGGACTTCTCGAGAGACCTCACCATCACCGACTGGCAGGGACAACCGCCAAGGGCGCTGACATAAGAAACAGCCCGAGAATTCACAAAAAAGAAACTGGCCTCACAGCCGAAACCCGGACTTACCTCAAATGGCGCTTCCGCCAGCTTGAGGCGTGACGACCCCTCGCTAACCAAGGTCCCGGCCTACTGAAGCAGCTCCCTGATCCGGCCCAGATGGGACCCTAGATCCAGATAGTCCTTCTCCTCCCTGGGTCATCAAGGACGAAGGTCTTCGCCTCCCAAGGCCTGCGGAAACTCGGTCCGAGGCGCGCCCGGCCGCGGTTTAACCGAGCGCACGACGCGACCACCCGACGACGGTGCCTCCCGACCAGGCACCGGTGTAGTCGAGAGAGAGGCGGCTCCCGAGAAAACACGGTCGAGGGGAAGGGCCGGTGGTGCACGGGACCGCGCCCCCGCCTCCCTCCGTCGCCGCCCACGCCACGTGACCAACTTCAGGCGGCGAGGCTCCTACCTCGGCGGCCTCCCCGTCGTGGTCGAATCGGCAGGGGCCTTGCCTACAAGGCGCGGCCTCGCTCCCGGCGCACCTCCGACACCGGCGTCCCACCCACGGGCGCCCGGGGTCTTCGGCACAGTTGGTACCGTCGCGCTCACCCATCTGCAAACAAGATAATAAAGTCAAGCGATGCGCCTTAAAGTACGGCGAGCGAACCACCGATCGACCCCGCCAAAGGCAGGAATCTGAGGGCCGGGGACCCCCCCCCCCCCATCGTCGGGTTGCGTCGGCCGCGAGGCCCGACTCACGCTCCAGGAGGGCTTGGCGAAAAGGCTCTTCCCTTCGGGGTGGCCGCGCTCGAAACGTGCGGGCCGCGCTAAACGGTCACCCAAGCCCGCCTGCGTCGCGACGCCAAAGCGGGGAGCCCGGCGACGCTGTTAGCACGGGAGGCGCCGGGCCCCCGCGTTGTGGTCGCAGCGGTCTCGGGACCACCCGGAAGGGGCGGCCAATGACCCGGTGACGCCGCCCGAGGTCCGAGGCGCGCTCGAGTTGGAGTGCACCGGAACTGGCCCTCTCGGGCTCGGGGGCTCCTCCCCCCGCGCAACATCCAGCGAAGAGGCCGAGCCCTCCCCGAAGAAGACTTCAGAACCTTCGCACACAAAAAGGAACGGATGGTAAGGGAACAGGCAACCAGAAGGGATCGAGACCGAGATCCTTATCCTCGTCTTCATCGTCGTCATCTTCCTCGGTGGTGTCGGTGTCGATTCCCCGAGCCTACTTCTCCTCCCGCGCCTGGTGTTTGTCCTTTTTCGCCTTGTCGTCCAACTTCCTCTTGCGCTAGCGCTCGTTCTCCGCCCGGTTGGCCGCCCGCTACAGGTGACCCTTCGGCAGGGGCACCCCGCGGCCCGTCAACACGAGGTAGGAAGGCTGCGAAGAAGAAAGGCAAGGGCAATATATGAGGAGAAAGGAGAAAAGACGCCGATGGAACAGGAATGGGGCGAAACTTACGAACTCTACGAATCCCTCCTCCGGTCTCATCGGGGGACACCCCTCCACCGGAAAGGTCCACCTGACCCGGTCGTTTGCCAGGCCCACCGCCGGCTCCAACGCCCTGTTGATCCACCGAGTGACTTCCGCATCGGACGGCGTATCCATAGCCAAAGTGGTCCCCTCCGCCGCAACGCCCGGGCTCACCTCAAACAGGCGAAGCGCCCGCTTCATGAGAGGCGCCACCCGCCTCTTGTGATATGTCCCGATCAGCCCGGGGCCATTAAGCCCCCTCTCACGGAGGATGGCAATGGAGGCCAAGTGATCCTGAAGCTTCTTCTTCTCTGCCGCCGGGACGCCCCATTCGTCCCAGCGCTTCAGCTGAGCGGTGGGCAAATCCATCATGAACGTCGGAAGGGGAGGGTCAGATTTCCACAGATAGAACCACTTGATGTGCCAGCCGCTGTTGGAGGAAACCATCTTCATGGGAATGTAGTCCCTCGTCCTATTCCCACGAAGATGGATGCTGGCGCACCCAATCTGCCACGTTTCCGACTCGCCCTGCACCCGCCGTTTCAGCAGGTCGACCGCAAAAAAGTACCTCCAGAGCTCGAAGTGGGGATCAATCCCCAGATACCCTTCACACAACGCGATAAATGACGCGATGTGCTGAATCCCATTAGGATTCAGACAGTGCAGGGGGATCTGGTAGAACTCGAGGAGCACGGTGAAGAACGGGTGAGCCGGAATCGCAAACCCCCGCTCCTGAAACGCTAGAAAGGAGACCACGAACCCCGCCCCCGGGGCCGGGACCTCCTCGGCCCCCGGGCGCATCCAGTCGTCCTCGCGGAGGAGGCCGCGCTGGATGAGCCCATCAATCTCAGCTGTCGAGATCACCGACGAAGACCAGTTGGCCATGGCTACAGATCTAGACTCACCGCGACGGCCTCCTCGAACGGGATGGCAGAAGGCAGACAAGGGGGCAGGAAAAACTATGTGAGATGCGCAAGCCGTCTTTTTTCCTATTTGTAGGGAAGTTTAGGACTGACGGGCCCCACCGGCCCCCACGACCGCGGTGCCAGAGGGTAGCGCAGCACGCAACCTCGACGAAACCCCTTCCGGCCTACCTACCACACTAACTCGTGCGCAGGGCTCGGAGCCGTACCCTTGCAGTTACACCTCCCCCAGATAAGTCCGGACGCGGGCTCCGAAGCCCGCTAGACCGATGTGTCCCATCGGCCGCCCGACGGTTCAGAAGCGCATTATTGCAGGGGTAGAGAGAGGAACCGCCCAGTAACGCGCCAAAACCGATGCCACTACCCCAAAGCGCACGATTCAGTCTCTGCTGACGTGGCCCACGTCCCTAGAGACTCGGGGGCTACACCCGGCGGGTGCGCTCGCATGCACCCACCGGAGAAATCGCCACGACCCTCCGTCTTCAAGCCCCTGCAGGCGTGGGCCCACACCTGCAAGGACTCGGGGGCTACTGTCGGGGGCCAAACTACCGGCCTGTTAAGCCCCCGGCTAAATAAAGATTAAGCAAGCCTTAAAAAGTCCAGGACCGGCCCACGAAAGCCGGACCAGGCGGGCCAACGCTCCAAGAGCCCACTAGAAGGCCGCGGCAGAAGCCCACGGGCGAACCGCCGCGCCGTCTTGCAGGGCGCGACCCCTAGAACGCACGGCCCCGCGACCCCCAGGCGCTCGACTTCGCACGACCCCTATGAGGTCTAGGGGGACTCCCGGGTCGCGACCGGGAGGCAGCGGCTCGCACGACCCTGCGCTGGCGTCTTCACGAAGAAGCCGCTCGGGGCTTGCACCTCACAGCTAGGCCACGACCCGCGACCCGCACGACCGGGCAAGGCTGCGTCGCTGTCCGCCCGTGCGGGGCATGGGCGAGGGGCGCCTTGACTACACTATGCCTCAAGCAGGTATGGACGCAGGAATCGGCACCACTGTTAGCCGTAGCAGAGGCGTGGCCTGGCCCTTGACCGCACTGTTAGTCAAGGGCAGGGCATGGCTCGGCGTCTAATCGCCTTGCAAAGTTGACAGTCCGGATGATCTGACCGTCACGACCCATCCCCAAACTGTACGACATCATTAACTCCGGGATAATACTCCAAACGCTCTAATCAACTGTTTAACCTCTCCGTCCACTGTTAAGGCATGGGTGAATGCTCCGGTGATGCGACCTCACCGACGACCAAGCTCGATCAACGCGTGCGGCGCAAGGAAGAAGGACATCGACCCGGGGAAGGCAGGGCGCCACTCCACCCTTTCCTTTTTTTCTTTTTCCACACGACACGCTCATATCTCCTTCATGTAAGGCCGCTCCCTCCCTTCATCTATAAAAGGGAGGGCGAGCCATTTCTTAAGATAAGTTCGAATCATACAGCAAAAAACCACCGTTCGCACACCACTCACACGCCACGATATTGGCACCACGCTCAATCAGAGACTTGGGAGACCCTTCCTCTCTCGAACCGGTTGTAACCCCTACTACGAACCGCCGCTAAGTAACACGATCCTTTCGAACTGGACGTAGGGCCTTACGCCTGAACCAATATACTTCCCATGTCCTCTTAGCGAACCATCCGGGCATAAACGCGCATCTATAAATTCACTAGTTGGTGCTTTCACGAAACACCGATAATACTGCTGCTCCAAAGTAAGTAAAGTTTAGTGAGCCTGAATCTTGGTCATCTAGCTTATGTTGGAAGAACCTTAGAACACCCCTCTCTACCCACCAAAAATAGTTATTCCTTGGACGACCTTGATCCTTTCTAGTTCACTTCTCGTTCCCCGTGGAAATCGATACCTAGGAATACTCTGGGTGAAAGCTACAGTGGTATCCATGCACTTGCAGATTTATCTGTTTGCGTTAACAAATACCAACAAGCTTTCTGGCATCGTTGCAGGGAACGGTAGCTATTCTAGAATTGAACCAAGTCGTCTATGTATCCTTTTTCTTTTTACCACCATCATATGCACCATACTACCACCACCATCCCTACCACATGGATTCCACTCCTGTCATTAAATTCTCAGTTCCAAAGGGTGATTCATTGGAACTTCCACCATCATCATATCCAATTCTTACAAATGGCTATGAGATTCGCCCCGCTTTCATAGCCATGGTTTGGGCGCAACCCTTCTCTAGGTAGCAAGATAAAAATCCTTATACCCACTTTCAGGGATTCGAGCACTTGTGTTCTTGCCTAATTTTATCTAGCATGACACAAGAGACCATTAAATGGAAATTGTTTCTGTTCTCCCTTTTGGGTAGAGCGAAACAATGGTATGCTCATACCGTAGAAGGAGTAAATGGAAATTGGGACAAACTTCGAGATAAATTTTGTCTTGCTTTCTTCCCTCTTTCTCGAGTTTCTGCCCTCCAAATAGAAATTCTTACCTTTCAGCAAAAGGAGAGGGCGACTTTAGGAGCAGCCTGGGCTAGGTTTACAAATCTTATCAATGCTAGCCCAAACCTTTCTTTTGCTTAACCATGTCCTTCTATATCACTTTCATCTTGGTCTTAGCAAAGAAGCTGCTCTCAGTTAGACATATCTTGAAGGCTCGTTCATGTGCAAAACCATTAGTGAGGGGAGAGTGTTGGCATTTCTAACGCCACCGCAATAAATCTCAAATCTCTATCCCACGCAATGACGCTAAAAATATTGGTATTAATTAACTTGCCTTTGGCAACTAGCCACTAGTCTCTTTACCCTTACTCCTAATTATGGAACTTGGTTGTCATCCCTAATTGTAAAGCTAGAAATAAACATTGGTACTAAATCTTATTATTTTATGTGACTAGGTAGAAATAAATAAAGATGAATATAAACTAAGAATGATTCTACAAGCAGACAGATAATTATACCATTGTAGCATTTTACCTAGAGTATTACCCGGGTTGTCATTTATATTCTACCACTGGGAAGGCATTGCTAAGAAGCTACTTCATAGTATTGATAACATGTATAGATATATGCATTGAATAGACGATGTAACCAATGTCATACACTCTATTCATAATAGGGGTAAGTCACAAGATAAATAATATGATAATGATATAAATATAATGATAATGAGCCATTGATCAGTCGTCTCCTAATAATACTAATCCATCATAGCACTCTAATGATGTCAACGTTGTCTAATCCATTAAAAGATAAATAATTCCTATGTATTTAACTACATGTCAAAGCTACGTCAACTAGTACAAGTACATCTAGTAATCATTGTCAAGTAATATGACCATAATTCCTAAACACATCGGAGCAATGTATAGAAAAAGATGAGTACATGAACCTCATATGTATAAATACACTCTTAACGACAATCCCACTCTACCAATCCACCGCACGGGGGAAGGCCTACAAAAGGACTCCTTTGGGTCTATCACACCCACGATCTACCTCACTACCCGACACAACGGGGATATCCATGAGATAAGCAAAGCATCTAGACACCATGTCTACATATTGCCTACCACTCACCATATGATCAACTAGATGAGCGCTATACGAACCAATGCATGAATATAATAGCAAACCAACTAAACTAGATGTATTGAAGTAGACAATAAACATAATAATTAGACTAAGATGAAGAACAATGTTGCTAGTAAATATCATACAAACACAGATAATACAATAAGAAAGAAGAGAGCAAAAGAACTATACCGGACTCTTCTCTTCTTGACAACTTCGGAATCCAAGATTGATTAACACGTGTTAGTGCATTCGCCCCTGGTGTGGGTTTTGGATAATTAATGACAATCAAATTGGGGACTAACATGTTCATCAAGTGATATCTACAGGTGTTAGTCCATTAATAAATTGAAATGAAAGAATTCGGTGAATGATGGCACCCTAAATTTTATGGATAAATGGCATTCCGACTCAAGCGATTCACTCTCTTTTATTTTGATTTGAGTTATAGGTAATGCCGTACTATCAAGAGGGACACAAAGTTAGCTAGCTAGATGGGGAGTAAAAGTGCTCATGTCGATGTTTTAGAGTAGCTTGAGAGACACCATTTCACCCACGTGCACGCTAGTCAGTTTTGCTGTTCTGCAGGGTGGACCAAAAGTTCCGGTAGTATACCGGAAGTTCCGGTGGTTGCGCGCGGCGCAAACTTTCGGTTCTCCAGTGGAAGTTCTGCTCCAACTGGAAGTTCCGGTCAGAGACCGGAAGTTCTGGTAGTTGTAAGTTTGCGCCAAGGCCGAGTTCTTATTTGTTTGGCTTGGTGGAAGTTCTGGTCTCTGACCGAAAGTTCCACCCTGACCGAAAGTTCCAGTCGTGGACCGGAAGTTCCGGTCAGCCCGAGTCACGCACTTTCTCAAGCCAACGGTCAGATCTGAGTAGACCGGAAGTTTCGGTGGGGTCCACCAGAAGTTCCGGTAGGTAATTTGGAGCGCGAAGTATTTATACTTTTCACCTCCATTTCTAACTGTAACACCAGGCAATACACTCACTCGCTGCAACCCCAACAGTTCCCAAGCTTTGACTCGCCCACTCTCTCTCCCTCTTTGCTTCTAAGCTCCAATCCTCGATTGTTTGAGTTAGGGACATGAGATTTGAGAGCGGGAGCATCGATCTTCAACTTGAGCACTTGGTTTTCTCATCTTGTCGGTTGGGTTTGTGTTTATTACTCTTGGGTTCTTGGAACCCTAGCCGGCTAGGCATTCTTCGTGGTTGCCCATGTTGATTTACTTGTGAGGGCACCCTGAAGCGTTTGTATTACCCTTCATCTTAGTGGATATCTCAAGTTAACCTTTGTGGTTGCTTGAGGGAGGTGACCTACGTGGTCGGGCCTTGGTGGCCACCTCAACAACGAGGACGTAGGAACTTCTTTGTGGGGATTGCCGAACCTCGGGATAAATCGTGTGTCCCGCGTGCTTGTTGTGGAGATAGCTTCGACTACCCTTGTTATTGTGTTCTTCGTATTCCCTCTTGCATATTTGGTTGTAGGTTGGAGAACTCGATTCAAGGGTTGGTGAGACCCAAAGGTGTGGAAAGCTAAATTCAGTCACCAACATCATCTAGGAGTGTGTGGTAACAATTGCAACTGAAATTACACCTCGTATACTCTGATTTTGTAGCGCTTTTAGGGCACCAGAAGTTCTGGTGGGTTTGCACCGGAAGTTCTGGTCAAGACCGGAACTTCCGCTCTAAACCACCGGAACTTCCGGTCAGACATTTAATTTCCGCATTTCGAGTTTATGAGTTTCAGGTCTTGCAAATACGCCTATTCACCCCCCTCTAGGCCAATTAGGTCCTTTCAATTGGTATCAGAGCATTGGTCCCTTGGATTGACGCTTCACCGCGTGAGGAGTAACATTGGCCAAGATGGATTCGGACACGATGAAGCTTCTCGTCGAGCAAATCACCGCTCAGCTCTCCGAGAAGCTATAGGTGCAGCAAAAGGAGCAAATTGACAAGATGCAAGAACAAATTGATAAGATGAAGGAAGTGCTAGACAAGGCAAACAAAGAATCAACCAATGAAGATGGAGACAAGACACCAAAAGCTTACACAAGAACTAGCTATGACTACGGGTTATCAAGCAAAGGAAACAACTCAAACTTGCCAATTGTCAACCCCGGCAAGCCACCTCCATTTGATGGTGTGAGATATGTTGATTGGGCTCATAGGATGAAGTTGCATCTTATTGCCGCATGGTGTTGGGAGGTAGTGGATGTTGGTGTGAACATCCCCGAAGATGCTAGTGAGTGAACACCCGAAGATGCCACCGACTTTCAACTCAATGCAACAGCGGCAACCTTAATTTTGCAATGCTTATCTCTAGAAGAGAACAACAAGGTCAATGGAATGGTTAGTGCAAAGCAAATTTGGGATACTTTGAGAGTATCATTTGAAGGAGACAAGAGTGTTAGAGTGGAAAACATTGAGCTTCTATAAGGAAAGTGAAGCGAACCGGGATTTCAAAACTTGAAATTCCGACTCTCTTGCCCCTCTGTGATAGTCCCAGGATATCTCGGCTATCACGGGCATCCACTTTTCAGATGATTACAAAGTCATACAACATCAGAGTACAAAAATAAGCCTAATACAATAATCTAATTACAAGCCCAGTGGGCCAAAACAAAATAAAACACCGATAAACTACTACTAGTAGGGCGAAGCATGATGAACATCCAATCCACAGGCATCCTTGAGAGTAGATCGCAAACCAACTACTAAACTCAACGCCACTTTGCAAGTCAAGAAAAACTGCACACCACGGATGTGTGCGAGGCCATGGTCAAGACCGAATGAGCTTTGGTGGAAAATATAAAATAAAGGGATCTAGTGATCCTAATAGTTTGTCTGTAGTCTGCATCCTAGCGCATACGGAAAAGCGTCAAAAGTATAGTATATAAGTCTTCAATAATCCCAAACCACACTCTCATTCTCACATCCACTTATCATCACATCACACCTCTCATCACACAACATCCCTCACATCACCCTCATACTCTCAGTCTAAGCGACGAGGCAGCCTCCGCACGCCCCTCGTCTCAATGGCCTCAAGCCGGACCTAGCTTCGGGGGAGAGAGAAGCAAAGCACAAGAGAAGACTAGCGGGATGAAACAGTTCACAGGGGTGATCATGACCGAGATCGCGGCTATACGTATAGTTTTAACTCTGAGAGTGTGTACACTGCACCCAACAGAGGAACGCCATCATCGACCTTGGCCGTGGTCTAAGCGAACACCGCTCAAGAACTAGCGCATTCCTTACCAGCCTGCCCCTAAAGTGGAGTAGCATACGGCGCAACACATACCCTTGGGATCGTGATTACGGTAGCCGGAACAACCATCGGCATCCTTCTCCTTTGTGCTCCTAGGGCAAAACCCCGTGCACCTCTGCTCCAACAGGCGGCTTAGTCTGCACTAGCCCAACAAGAGCGGGCCCCGCCCATTTCGGGGCCTGCGGCGTGCACGTTTGACATAGTCCCGTGTTTCGGGCATGCAACCCACGACGGTCCTTAGTTGGCGAGCAAGCACCTTCCACCAATCACATGTGGCCCACCCTCTCGGGTAGCCACCTCCACCACGCCTATTCCAACACCACAAACCAATATCACCACACAAACCCGGATATGGGGCACTCCATGCCCCTAGGGCACCCTCGGGTAAGACCACCTCTCGCTCTGGCCGGTATCTCCAAGAAACAGGGGGGGGTCGAGACAAGAAATATCTCCGAACTCCTCATATCACCAGCACCCATGCGGGATTCAACGCTCCCGTCGCGCTCACATGCCATCTATCTCACGGGGAAGTCCCACGGACGACCCCAATCACCAACCACAATCAGCGACATTCCATCACACATCACATAACAAGGTATATATGTAATTATGATGGAAGTAAATGCAAGCAAGCAGCAGCAGGCATATAAATAAGTAGCGGCGCAAAAGCTGGGTAGTTAGGGTGAAGAGGTTTCAAACAAGGCAATCAAGGCTCAGGCAATAGCATGCATCACATATACTAGCAAAGGAATAAAAGTAAAGCACTAGCATTTCTAATTGCAATGCCTAATGGGATTCTCTAAATAAAGGTGCTGCCATGACACCTGCGATGTCGAGGAAGTAGTGGTCCACGTCTCTGGAAGTCGAGGTTGTCCACCATCAGGGTCCATCTCCTCCGGGCGCGTTGTCAGGTCCATCCGAGTTCAACTTGTCGCTACGCAAAAATAAAAGACGGCACGACTAGCAATAAGAACCAAATAAAACTGCATTAAGAATTTACTCAAATAAGAAAACCAATTGCACTAGGAGGTAGAGGAGGATTTTAGAAAAATTATGAAACTTGTTTCATAATTTTTGGAGCTAGGAAGAATTTTTGGTGTATTTTGGAAATTTGGGGGTGTTCTGAAAACATAAGAGGGGAAAAAGGAGCCGAATGAGCTGATTTGCTCCTGCTGTTGGCACATCAGCAGGGGAAAAGGAGGAGGGGAAAACAGAGCCGAGCTGGGCATGTCCCACCAGTCCAGCCACTGGGCCGTGGCAGTGTTGGTGGACTGGACGGCCATCTGAGCTTCAATGCCCCAACTGCAGAGGAGGCTGACGGGCAGGAAGCTCTACAGGTGCTCGACGGAATGACCATGGCAGCAGCGAGCGTTTAGCAGGGTGCTCGTTGGTGCCGGGCTGCCGTGTTGGGTGTGTGCATGCGCGCGTTGCGAGCGCGGTTAGGTGTGGACGCGATGGCGCTGCGGCCGTGCGCGGTGTGTAGGTGCGCCGCGTGTTGTGAAAGTCAGAGGACGGCAAGGCTTGGAAAAGTTAGAACTTTAGCATGCCGTGGGTGCATCGGACACTTGAATGCGGTGCTAAGGCGTGGTCGCGACTGTGGGGAACCCACAATGATGGCGAGGTGCCAACGCTCGGCCGTGTGGCACGGCGTGCGAGGGGGACGGCAGAGCACCGTGCTCGTGTGGGCTCAAGGCCATGGCGACCGCGTCGCGCGAGGGGGTGCGCCGCAAACACCGAACTGCGGTGGAACGTGACTTGAGTGTCCGGCTGTGGCGAACACGAGCCTATATGAGCGCGTGCACGCCGGCTGCCGTGCATGCGTGCTCTGCCTCGGCTGCTGCGAGTGAGGTGCAAGGTAAGTGCGTGGAGCTGTGCAGGGCTGTGTGAACCCCGTGGCAAGGCAGGGGGTCAGCTTGCCGCCGTACTGTGCGCGAACTGTGTGGTGTGTGCGTGTTCGTGCCCAGGGTGGACGTGTACGTGATGCTAGTGTGCTGGTGCACCGGCAATGGCTTGGGCCTGTGTTCAAGTGTTGCCATGTTCGTGCGTGTGTTTGTCTTGCTGGATTGGTGCTCGGCCGCACGACATTCTGGTAAGGCACTACGTGCAAGGCGTGATGGCCGGCAGACAGGCAGATGAACGGAAGGCAGAGTTTTTGGGGGCCTCACTGGTGGGCTCGAAGGCGCCGGAACGTGTCAGGCTGGAAGATGCCGAGGAACGGAGGTGAGACAGGGCGGTGTGTCGCGCGACGCCGAAACTCCGTCCTTGTCGCTATCCGGCACGGTGGCTGTGGAGCTATCACGGACGTGCGTCTTGACGAGCACGAGGGCTCGCGGTTGAACGCCGGGGAAGGGAAGTGGAGATGCGGCTCACTGGCTGGAATTGGAACACGGCACGAAGGCCAAATTTAGGCAAGACCACGAGCAAGGGAAGGGAAAACGAAAGCTTTTGCCAGGATGCTGCTCACCGGCTATCCAGCAGGCAGGTTTGCTTGTCGTAGGGAGGATCGGGACCGAGATGGCGACCGGGTGTCCGGTGGTGACGACGAAGCTCCGAGGTGCGTCGTGGCCATGCTGGTCCGTCGCGGCGTGGCCGTGCTGGTCACGGACCGCGTGGCTTCTCTAGGCGTCGCGGCATCGACGACGTCGTGCGGGCCGCGGACGACGGCGAGCTGGGGAGTGGCGAAGTCGCGGCCGCGCCAATCCCGAGCAGTGGCTGCCGTCGCAGGGGAAAAGGCCGTGACTTGGGGTCGCAGCGTGCACGAGAAGGAAGACCGACGTGAGATATGGTTTGGCAAGCAGATCAAGGGGAAAGGAGGTGACATTGGGCAAAGATGGGGCTGCTCACCAGCAGGCTCTGGGGCCGGCGTTGGTTGAGGTCGACGTTGCAGATGTGCCGAGCGGAGGTCGATACCGTGACGTCCCTTGGCGTGGTGGCGTCCTTGGCGCCCTCGACGGCGAGACGGGGAACGCCGGCGCTTGCGACGCCGTGTTCTACCCGCTTTGCCGCGGCGGCGTGGCTGCCATGCCGCCGTCACGACGTCGCGAAGGGTGACGCCGAAGAGGGGAGCGGTTGGCGCGGCACGAACGGCGGAGCCACGCGACGCGGCGGCGAGCGCACCGCGACCGGCTCCGACCAGTGAGTGTCACGGCCGCGCTTACGCGCTGCGGCGAAGAGCGGCCATGCCAGAGAGAGAGATGGAGTGGCGGCTGGCGGCTGGGGAAAGAGATGGCGAGGGCGAGGCTGTCCGAGGGGCTTTTATAGCTGGAGGGCTAGGGTTCGCGAGGGTGGCGATGGGATGGGCGGCGGCGATCCCCGGCGTCCGCGCCACAGGACACGCGGCGCCCATCCGTGGTACGGGGCAGGTGGACGTGAGCTCCGCGCCGGCGTCGGACGGAAAGCAAGGCGCGGTTTCGCGTACGGAGAAAGAAGAAGGAAACGGCGAGGAGACGGAGAAGACACAGAGCGTAGCAGCGTGAGATGGCCTTCCACGTCCATAACGCTGGCTGGCAGGCGGGGCCGCACATAGGAGCATGCGGACGGCGTCGCATCTGCGTGCTGTGTAAGCGAGGGGGAAGCGACGGCGTCGTCATCCTGTAAACGCGAGAAGTCCGGCTGCTGGGCTGCAGTTGCTGCTCGGCGGGCTGGTTGGGCCAGGGTGGTCGGCGGGCTGGTTGCGTTTTGCTGCTAGCAATTGGCACAAGAGCATGCTCTGCTAATTGCACGGCCTGCCTAATTACGTAGCTCGATCACCAACAGCATAGAAGCGCATGCACCTGTACAGACAGGCTAGTTTAGGAGCATCTACATTTGGTGCATGGCTGGTTACGTGCTTGCTACTTGATGATACGAGGATTTGATCATCACGCACTCACTCCTGGCTTTAAGGGCTAAACAAGAGATGGGATTTCTCAAAATATTTAGATAAGGCACAAAGACAAGGTCAAGGTTGAAAAGAGAGTTTTGGGAGAGAGGTACCTCCAAGCACAAACAAGAACCAAATCACACGTGCATCTACACCACATGAAATGCATTAAATTATTGTAAACTCAATTTGAAAGAGACGGGAGAAAGTTAGGGTTTTTGTTTTAGGAGATAATAAATCAAGTGTAGGCTCGTATGTTGAATTCGAGTGCGACTCGAATTCAACCAAAATTTAATTTATCTAACAAAAATTATTTTATTTGAAAACATCACTTGGCATATCGGTGATCAGTCTCGCGACAAGTGGTTCATTGTAAAAGTTTTGAAACTCAGATTTGAATTTGGGGTAGAAAAGGAAAACATTTGACTTAAATTTGACCTAGAATTTACATGCAACACACATTCAAACAAAACTTTTAAAAAGTTGGGATTTTTATTACATAGAAATTTGCGGGAATTTACAGTCCTCCCCCCTTACAGAAATCTCGTCCCGAGATTTAGAGTGATGCTCAGTCGGTGAAGAGGTGAGGGTGCTGCTTCCGAAGCTCTTCTTCTTTCTCCCAAGTTGCTTCTCTTTCAATGTGGTTGCTCCACAGAACCTTGCAGAAGGGGATGGTCGTTCTTCGCGTTTCCTTGACGGCTCGATCCAGAATCTTCACGGGGTGCTCAAGGTACTCAAGAGTGTCTTGGAGATCTAGGGCTTCGTGTGGACTTCTTCTTCCGGAACTCTCGGACACTTCCTCACTGTGAGACATGGAACACGGGGTGTACACCAGCTAGGTTGGTTGGCAGCTCCAACTTGTAAGCAAGCTTCCCAATTCTCTTCAAGATCTTGTAGGGGCCTACAAAGCGAGGTGCTAGCTTTCCTTTGACATGAAACCTCACGGTGCCTCTGAGGGGTGACACCTTAAGGTACACGTCGTCTCCCACTCTGAAACTAAGATCTCTTCTTCTCTTGTCAAGCATAGCTCTTACGCCGAGTGCAGGCTATCTTGATTCTCCACGACCTTAGCCACTTGTTCTTCAAACATCTTTTATTGTTCTTGGCCCAAAGAACCTGTCGTTCTCCAACCGACCACATGAGCGGGGTGGTGCACTTTCTACCGTACAAAGCTTCAAACGGAGACATCTTCAAGCCGGCTTGGTAGCTATTGTTGTAGGAGAACTTCGGGCGAAGGATAGGCTTTTCTCCCAATCGGATCCATACGTCAACACACAAGCTCGAGCAAGTCTTCTAGAATCGATTCACCCTTTCGGTCGACCATCGATCCCGAGGGTGGAAAGTCTGTCTTTGTAATCTAGAGTGGTGCCCATTGCTTCATGAAAGCTCTTCCGAACTTAGATGTGAACTGCGGTCCTCTATCTGACACAATGGACTTTGGAGCTCCATGCAAACGAAGAATGTTGTCGATGTACAAATCTGCGAGCTTATCCGTGGTGTAAGATGCCTTCACCGGGATGAAATGAGCCACTTTGGTCAAGCGATCGACGATGACCCATATTGAATCACTTCCTTTCTGAGAGCGGGGTAAGCCGACTATGAAGTCCATGCTGATATCTTCCCATTTCCACACGGGAATGTCTAGAGGCTTAAGCAATCCTGCAGGTCTCCGATGCTCTGCTTTCACTCTTTGACAGATGTCACATCTAGCCACATAGGCTGCAATATCAGACTTCATGTCCTTCCACCAAAATCTATCCCGAAGATCACAATACATCTTTGTGCAACAGGGGTGAATGGAATACCGAGATTTATGTGCTTTCGATAGGATGGTTTCCCGGATCCGATCATCTTGTGGAACACACAATCGATTCTCCAACCACACTTGTCCCTTGTGCATCAATTCGGTAGTTTCTCGAGTTTTCCTTCTTTCATCAAACTTTTGATCTTTCGGATTTCCTTGCATGAATTCTGAGCTTCTCCAATCTTGTCTTCTAGGGTGTACGTGACTTGGAGAGTATGGAGATGACTTCTGTCACAAGCTTGAAGCCTCGGTTTCTCAAACTCTTCATGCAACTCAGGCAATCGCTCTTTGGAAACTAAGCCGTTGCAATAGCTCTTTCGCTCAAGGCATCCGCCACAACATTAGCTTTTTCCCGGATGGTAGTGAATCTCTAGATCATAATCCTTGATCAATTCTAGCCATCTGCGTTGTCTCATATTCAGCTCACTCTGAGTGAAGAAGTACTTGAGACTCTTGTGATCGGTGTAGATATCACACTTGTTGCTGATCAAGTAGTGCCTCCAAATCTTGAGGGCATGAACAACTGCAGCTAACTCAAGGTCATGTGTGGGGTAGTTCTTCTCATGATCTCTCAATTGCCGTGAGGCATAAGCAATGACTCTGTCATTCTGCATAAGCACACATCCTAACCCTTGCTTTGAAGCATCACAATATACCACAAAGTTCTGATGAATATCGGGTAAGGCAAGGATTGGAGTTTCAGTGAGTCGCTTTTTGAGCTCTTGGAAGCTCTTCTCACGTGCCTCATTCCATACAAAGGGAGTATTCTTCTGTAGCAACTCTGTCATTGGCCTTGCAATCTTGGAAAAGTTTTCAATGAATCGACGATAATATCCAGCCAATCCAAGAAAACTCCTGATATCAGTGACATTCTGCGGTTGCTTCCATTCTGTAACTGCTTCAATCTTGGAGGGATCTACAGAACAACACCATCTGCAATCAACACATGGCCGAGGAAAGCAACTTTCTTGAGCCGAAATCACACTTCTCAAACTTGGCATACAACCGATTCTCGCCTTAGCTTCTCTAGCACAATTTCGAGGTGCTTCTCATGTTCCTCCACTTTGTTTTACGAGTAGATCAAGATGTCATCAATAAAAACCACGACAAACTTATCTAACTCATCCATGAAGACCTTGTTCATCATATTCATGAAGTAGGCGGGTGCATTGGTCAACCCAAAAGAAACAACCATGAACTCATATTGGCCATATCTAGTGACAAAAGCTGTCTTGGGAATATCTTCAGGCCTGATCTTCATTTGATGGTAGCCAGATCTCAAGTCAAATCTTTGAGAAGTACTTCGCTTTCTGCAACTGATCAAGCAAATCATCAATGCGAGGTAGAGGATACTTATTCTTGATCGTGACAGCATTCAAGTTGCGGTAGTCAACACACATTCGCATCGAACCATCCTTTTTCTTCACGAACAACACGGGAGATCCCCAGGGTGAGGCACTAGGCCTAATGAAACCCTTATCTGATAGTTCTTGCAACTGCTTCTTGAGCTCTGCCAATTCATCAGCCGCCATTCTGTATGGACGCTTGGCTATCGGTCCTGTCCCGGGGACTATGTCAATCATGAACTCAATGTCTCGATCGGGTGGCATTCCTGGCAACTCATGCGAAAGACGCCCGGATACTCACGGACAACCGGCACATCTTGCAACATCTTCTCTCTCATAGTATGAAGTTCGACTTTTCATCATCATCAAGACGATAGGTAGCATCAATCTGCACTCGAAAACCTCCAGGGTGCTCTAAGCTAACAGATCGAGGGGAGCAAGATATCAAACCCTTGTGCTTCGTCAACCAATCCATCCCAAGTATCACATCAATATCACCATCAGATTTTAGAACTATCAGATCTGCCAGAAATATAGATCCTGCTATCAAGAGCTTCATTGATTTGCATTCCCGAGTGCAACCGACATCTCCGAGGGGAGAGCTGGTGATCATGGCTCGACTTCTACGTTCAGAAGGGAGGGACTGCCGTTGTATACACTTTGAGGAGACATAGGAAAAGGTGGCTCCTGAGTCAAACAAGACTACTGCAGGGGCTCCTTCTACTTCTAGCTTTCCAAGCACGACTTCAGGGGATTGCATTGCATCTTGCGTTGTGACATGATTCAGTCTTCCATGATCTCTAGAGGATATGGCTAGCATGCTTCGAGTTGGTGGTGCTCGGTTCTCAAGTAGTCCAGGCAGAGCAGATAACTGCCGCTGAGGGCAAACTTGGGCTTTGTGACCGATTCGGTGACAAGTGGAGCAAACAACAATCAGCTTCTCCTGCTTCTTCATGCTCTTGGAGCGCTTGGCAGGTTCCTCCGTACTTGGCTCAAGCATAGGCTCAACAGGGTATGAAGGTGTGATTCCCTGTGGTGGATAGTATAGCTGTCCCTGGGCTTGTTGTGGTAGGGGTCCAGGTAGCTTCCTATCACTAACTCTAAGCCTTTGAGAGCTCGAGTAACCAAGATCTATCTGGGGCATCTTCCTTTTCTCACTGGAAAGTGCTTCTTCATCTAGTGCAATCTGCTTCAGATCTATCTCCACAAGAGCGGCCTTGTTGATAAGCTCCTTCAGAGTCTGACAAGTGTGAGCGATAAGAATGCTTCGCATGGCTTGGGGAAGACCCTTCATGTAGTAGTACTTCCTTTGCTTCTCAGATTCAGTGTACTCAGGTACATATCTCATCAATAGAATGAACTTAGAGGTGTACTCTCGAACAGACATGGTACCCATTTGCAAACTTCTGAATTCTTCTGCCTTTGCTTCCATAGTTCCTTCCATGAGGTGATACTCGCGGAATGCTTGTGCGAACTCTATCCAACCAATGTTGGCAGGGTCAGGGTGTATAGCACAAAAGCAATCCCACCACGAGCAAGCAAGGCCTCTAAGCTGAAAGGTGGCAATGTTCACACCTTCCTTGTCAGTGCATCCCACTAGTTCAAGCCTTCTTTTGGTACCAAGTAACCAATCATCTGCTTCAATCGGGTTGTCAGCATGGTCAAAGGTGGGAGGCTGTAGCTGGAAGAACTCCTTGATCTTCTTGCTAAAGGGCTTCTCAGAGGGGTCTGGTGCAACTGCCTTGGCAATCTTCTGCAAGATTCGAGTCTGCTTTGCTATAGCTGCTGTCACACTAGGTGCTTCTAGAATCTCCGGTCTAGGACTCTGGTCAGGCTTTAGGTGTATAGTGGTCACACTAGGGTCGACGTCCATCAGACTCTCTAAACTAAGGCTAACAGCAGATTGTCTTCCTCTTTTTGCTCGAGTCTTCTTCTTTCCTAATCTCGATATCCTTCTTAGGACTGGCATCTGGTTCACATAAGGGGGTAGGATAGGGTTAAGGCTAGGTTTACGGTTATAAAACCCGGTTTTATTCTATAACTACACTCAAGCAATAAAAAGCATAGGACAACATAAGAACCAATCACTCAAGCATCATTACATTCCTATTCCCAGAACTAACTAGTCGAAAGGCATGGTAGGAAGGTTTTCTAAACATCGGCTTCTTTAATTGGGGTAGTCAGTCTTTTAGAAGAAGATCAAGATGGGAAGAGAAGAGTTTTTGAAAATAGTTTTCAAAACAAACAGACTTTTTGGATTCTATACTAACGCCCAGTTCTAAGTTTGCGACCTACTATCAAGTATGGCTCTGACACCACCTGAAGCGAACCGGGATTTCAAAACTTGAAATTCCGACTCTCTTGCCCCTCTGTGATAGTCCCAGGATATCTCGGCTATCATGGGCATCCACTTTTCAGATGATTACAAAGTCAAACAACATCAGAGTACAAAAATAAGCCTAATACAATAATCTAATTACAAGCCCAGTGGGCCAAAACAAAATAAAACACCGATAAACTACTCGTAGCAGTGAAGCATGATGAACATCCAATCCACAGGCATCCTTGAGAGTAGATCGCAAACCAACTACTAAACTCAACGTCACTTTGCAAGTCAAGAAAAACTGCACACCACGGATGTGTGCGAGGCCATGGTCGCACCGAATGAGCTTTGGTGGAAAATATAAAATAAAGGGATCCGGTGATCCTAATAGTTTGTCTGTAGTCTGCATCCTAGCGCATGTGGAAAAGCGTCAAAAGTATAGTATATAAGTCTTCAATAATCCCAAACCACACTCTCATTCTCACATCCACTCTTCATCACATCACACCTCTCATCACACAACATCTCTCACATCACCCTCATACTCTCGGCCTAAGCGGCAGAGGCAGCCTCCATGACGCCCCTCGTCTCAACGGCCTCAAGCCGGACCTAGCTTCTGGGGGAGAGAGAAGCAAAGCACAAGAGAAGACTAGCGGGATGAAACAGTTCTGAGGGGTGATCATGACCGAGATCGCGGCTATACGTATAGTTTTAACTCTGCAGAGTGTGTACACTGCACCCCAACAGAACGCCATCATCGACCTTGGCCGTGGTCTAAGCGAACACCGCTCAAAAACTAGCGCATTCCTTACCAGCCTGCCCCAAAGTGGAGTAGCACACGGCGCAACGCATACCCTTGGGATCGTGATTAGGGTAGCCGGAACAACCATCGGCATCCTTCTCTTTGTGCTCCTAGGGCAAAACCCCGTGCACCCTGCTCCAACAGAGGCGGGGCTTAGTCCGCACTAGCCCAACAGAACGGGCCCCGCCCATTTCAGGGCCTGCGGCGTGCACGTTTGACATAGTCCCGTGTTTCAGGCATGCAACCCACGACGGTCCTTAGTTGGCCAGAGCAAGCACCTTCCACCAATCACATGTGGCTCACCTCTCTCAGGTAGCCACCTCCACCACGCCTATTCCAATACCACAAACCAATATCACCACACAAACCAGATATGGGGCACTCCATGCCCCTAGGGCACCCCTCCGGGTAAGACCACCTCTCGCTCTGGCCGGTATCTCCAAGAAAAGGGGGTCGAGACAAGAAATATCTCCAGAACTCCTCATATCACCAGCACCCATGCGGGATTCAACGCTCCCGTGTGGGCTCAAGGCCATGGCGACCGCGTCGCGCGAGGGGGTGTGCCGCAAACACCAAACTGCGGTGGAACGTGACTTGAGTGTCCGGCTGTGGCGAACACGAGCCTATATGAGCGCGTGCACGCCGGCTGCCGTGCATGCGTGCTCTGCCTCGGCTGCTGCGAGTGAGGTGCAAGGTAAGTGCGTGGAGCTGTGCAGGGCTGTGCGAACCCCGTGGCAAGGCAGGGGGTCAGCTTGCCGCCGTGCTGTGCGCGAACTGTGTGGTGTGTGCGTGTTCGTGCCCAGGGTGGACGTGTACGTGATGCTAGTGTGCTGGTGCACCGGCAATGGCTTGGGCCTGTGTTCAAGTGTTGCCATGTTCGTGCGTGTGTTTGTCTTGCTGGATTGGTGCTCGGCCGCACGACATTCTGGTAAGGCACTATGTGCAAGGCGTGATGGCCGGCAGACAGGCAGATGAACGGAAGGCAGAGTTTTTGGGGGCCTCACTGGTGGGCTCGAAGGCGCCGGAACGTGTCAGGCTGGAAGATGCCGAGGAACGGAGGTGAGACAGGGCGGTGTGTCGCGCGACGCCGAAACTCCGTCCTTGTCGCTGTCCGGCACGGTGGCTGTGGAGCTATCACGGACGTGCGTCTTGACGAGCACGAGGGCTCGCGGTTGAACGCCGAGGAAGGGAAGTGGAGATGCGGCTCACTGGCTGGAATTGGAACACGGCACGAAGGCCAAATTTAGGCAAGACCACGAGCAAGGGAAGGGAAAACGAAAGCTTTTGCCAGGATGCTGCTCACCGGCTATCCAGCAGGCAGGTTTGCTTGTCGTAGGGAGGATCGGGACCGAGATGGCGACCGGGTGTCCGGTGGTGACGACGAAGCTCCGAGGTGCGTCGTGGCCGTGCTGGTCCGTCGCGGCGTGGCCGTGCTGGTCACGGACCGCGTGGCTTCTCTAGGCGTCGCGGCATCGACGACGTCGTGCGGGCCGCGGACGACGGCGAGCTGGGGAGTGGCGAAGTCGCGGCCGCGCCAATCCCGAGCAGTGGCTGCCGTCGCAGGGGAAAAGGCCGTGACTTGGGGTCGCAGCGTGCACGAGAAGGAAGACCGACGTGAGATATGGTTTGGCAAGCAGATCAAGGGGAAAGGAGGTGACATTGGGCAAGGATGGGGCTGCTCACCAGCAGGCTCTGGGGCCGGCGTTGGTTGAGGTCGACGTTGCAGATGTGCCGAGCGGAGGTCGATACCGTGACGTCCCTTGGCGTGGTGGCGTCCTTGGCGCCCTCGACGGCGAGACGGGGAACGCCGGCGCTTGCGACGCCGTGTTCTACCCGCTTTGCCGCGGCGGCGTGGCTGCCATGCCACCGTCACGACGTCGCGAAGGGTGACGTCGAAGAGGGGAGCGGTCGGCGCGGCGCGAACGGCGGAGCCACGCGACGCGGCGGCGAGCGCACCGCGACCGGCTCCGACCAGTGAGTGTCACGGCCGCGCTTACGCGCTGCGGCGAAGAGCGGCCATGCCAGAGAGAGATGGAGTGGCGGCTGGCGGCTGGGGAAAGAGATGGCGAGGGCGAGGCTGTCCGAGGGGCTTTTATAGCTAGAGGGCTAGGGTTCGCGAGGGTGGCGATGGGATGGGCGGCGGCGATCCCCGGCGTCCGCGCCACAGGACATGCGGCGCCCATCCGTGGTACGTGGCAGGTGGACGTGAGCTCCGCGCCGGCGTCGGACGGAAAGCAAGGCGCGGTTTCGCGTACGGAGAAAGAAGAAGGAAACGGCGAGGAGACGGAGAAGACACAGAGCGTAGCAGAGTGAGATGGCCTTCCACGTCCATAACGCTGGCTGGCAGGTGGGGCCGCACATAGGAGCATGCGGACGGCGTCGCATCTGCGTGCTGTGTACGCGAGGGGGAAGCGACGGCGTCCTCATCCTGTAAACGCGAGAAGTCCGGCTGCTGGGCTGCAGTTGCTGCTCGGACTCGTGCTGGGCCTGCTGGTTGGGCCAGGGTGGTCGGCGGACTGGTTGCGTTTTGCTGCTAGCAATTGGCACAAGAGCATGCTCTGCTAATTGCACGGCCTGCCTAATTACGTAGCTCGATCACCAACAGCATAGAAGCGCATGCACCTGTACAGACAGGCTAGTTTAGGAGCATCTACATTTGGTGCATGGCTGGTTACGTGCTTGCTACTTGATGATACGAGGATTTGATCATCACGCACTCACTCCTGGCTTTAAGGGCTAAACAAGAGATGGGATTTCTCAAAATATTTAGATAAGGCACAAAGACAAGGTCAAGGTTGAAAAGAGAGTTTTGGGAGAGAGGTACCTCCAAGCACAAACAAGAACCAAATCACACGTGCATCTACACCACATGAAATGCATTAAATTATTGTAAACTCAATTTGAAAGAGACGGAGAAAGTTAGGGTTTTTGTTTTAGGAGATAAAAAATCAAGTGTAGGCTCAGATGTTGAATTCGAAAGTGCGACTCGAATTCAACCAAAATTTTAATTTATCTAACAAAAATTATTTTATTTGAAAACATCACTTGGCATATCGGTGATCGGTCTCCGCGACAAGTGGTTTATTGTAAAAGTTTTGAAACTCAGATTTGAATTTGGGGTAGAAAAGGAAAACATTTGACTTAAATTTGACCTAGAATTTACATGCAACACACATTCAAACAAAACTTTTAAAAAGTTGGGATTTTTTTATTACATAGAAATTTGCGGAATGTTACAGAAAAGATTGAAAACTTTTGCACATTAGAAGGCGAAACCACTCAAAAGATGTACAACAGATTCATGACCTTGGTAAATAGGATTAGAGCACTTAGAGATACATGTTGGGATGACAACGCAGCTGCAAGGAAGATATGTAGTGTATAGACAAAAGAATAACATGCTTGCCTCCGTCATTATAGAGAAAGATAACTATAGCATCATGACACCTCAAGAGATGCTTGCTAAGCTAATGCATCATGAAGTGCTTGATGATGAATCTAAAGAAGCAGTGAGACATAAAAAGAGTATTGCCCTCACGGCATCACAAGATGAAGACACAAGTCATTGCAATAAGAGGCGTTGTGAGCATGAAGACAACAGCGATGATGATGATCTTGATGATGAGCAAGCATTATTGGTGAGAAACTTCAAGAAATTCTTGAGAATAAAGAAAGACAAGATGAGGAGAAGTGGTGGAAGCAAGCCATACAAGAAAAGGTTTTGCTATGAGTTTGGTGATATCGGTCACTTCGTCGCAGATTGTCCAAACAAGGGCAAGAAGTCTAGATTCAACAAGCAAGGCGACAAGAAGTACAAGGACAAGAAGAGAGGTGAAGCACATATAGGTCAAGAATGGCAATCGGATGATGATAGTGAGGATGACAATGGCAATAAGAAGAAGAGTGTGGCTGCAATTGCTATACAAGAGGCATCTTCTTCTTCAACACACATCACCGAACATGCTTCATCGACATCGCTTTTCATCAACACTTCATCACCCTCACTCTTCGCCAACCTCTCCGACAACGACTATCACACTCCTACTTGCCTCATGGCAAAAGGAGATAAGGTACCACCTAACTCTCCTACTCGCACCTCTAGTGAATGTGATAGTGATGATGAAAATGATGAAAAATACGCAAATAAAATCATCAAAAAGTATGGTAAAACTGCTGCAACTAAAATTTTGAAGCTAATGTATACCATAGAAGAGCGTGAGTCATGCATTGAGTCGCAAGGGGAATTGCTCCTAGAGGAAAGGGAGAAGAACCAAGGACTTGAGGCATGTCTCACCAAAGAAAAGGAAGAGGTTGAGAAGTTGAATGTAGAGTTGTCCATGATCAAGGACTCTCATGAGCGCTTGACCAAGAAACACTCTTCACTCAATGACTCTTTGGCTAGTCTAAAGAATGAGTATAGTTTGGTTCAAGAAAGCCTCATAAGCTTAAAGGATAAATATAACATTCTTGAGCTAAACTATAACACTCTTCGGAAAAGCACCTCTACCTCCACTAATGAAACTAAAGCTTCAACTAGTAAAGGTTGTGGAAGATGCTATAATGTCGATATAAATACATGTGCTACTAACCTTGTTGAGCTAGAAAAGAAGAACAAGGAGATACAAAGATTGAACAACATTGTCAAGGTTGGTTGCAAGTACAAGAAAAAGCAACAAACCACCGTGTACGAGGCATCAAGGCACCCCATGATTAAGGATGGCATTGGCTACAATAGGTATGATGGGAAAGCCAATGGAAGAAAGATGGTAAATGGGGTGGCTTGTGTGAACTTCAACAAGAGTGTGCCACTTGTTGATCTTATCAACAAGGTGAACAATGCTACTACTCCTACAAGCACACCTATCAATAACAAGAGCAATAAAAAGAAGCAAGTGGAGGTGCCCAAGCAACAAGTACCCATCTCATAAAGCCACATTTGTGATTACATGTGTTGTTGGGATAAGGATGGCAAGATTATAGTGAAGTATGTGGGTGCCCTCAAGAAGAGGCAAATCTTGAGGAGTGTTTGGGTGCCCAAGCCTTATTTGACTAACCCCCTAGATTCCAACTCTGGACCTAAAACAAAGGCTTAAACTTGTTTTGTAGAAATATTCCTCCGGTGGATCAAGTTGGGTGCTTGATAGTGGATGCACAAATTATATGACCGGAGAGAAGAACATGTTCACCTCCTTTCAACCAAATCAAACATCATGTGAAAGGATTGTCTTTAGTAACAACAGCAAAGGAGATATCCTTGGTTTGGGTAAAATTTCTATCTCAAATGATAATTCCATTTCTAATGTTCTACTTGTGGATTTATTAGGATACAATTTGTTATCCGTCTTACAACTCTATGAGATTGGATAAAATTGTCTCTTTACGGATAAGGGTGTGGAAGTCTCTAGAAGGGCGGATTCCTCTATTGCTTTTACGGGTCAGCTACAGGGCAAGCTTTACCTAGTTGATTTTGCAGCTAGTAAAGTGGGGTCTGAGACTTGTTTAGTGGCAAAATCTAGCATGGACTGGTTATGGCATCGCCGACTAGCTCATGTTGGCATGAGGAACTTGGCCAACCTTCAAAGAGGTGGACACATCCTTGGACTAACTAATGTTTATTTTGAGAAAGATAGAATTTACAGTGCATGTCAAGCCGGGAAACAAGTTGGAGCTAAACATCCTGTCAAGAATATAGTAACAACAATAAGACCGCTTGAGTTACTTCACATGGACCTATTCGGACCCAATGCTTATATAAGTATTGGAGGTAACAAATATGGTTTTGTAATTATTGATGATCATTCTTGTTTCACTTGGGTGTTCTTTTTGAGAGATAAAGGTGAAACCCAAGGGATCTTCAAGAAGTTCGCAAGAAGAGCTCAAAATGAGTTCAATGTGAAGATCAAGAAAGTGAGAAGTGACAACGGGACAGAGTTTAGGAATACCAACATTGAAGAATATCTTGACGAAGAAGGCATCAAGCATGAGTTTTCGGTTCCGTATACTCCACAACAAAATGGGGTTGTGGAGAGGAAGAACCGAACACTTATAGAAGCCGCAAGAGTAATGTTGGATAAGTACAAGACCCCAGAAAAAGACTTTTGGGCAGAGGCCATGAATACGGTATGTCATGCTATCAACCGCCTATATCTTCACAAGATAAGGAAGAAGACCGCCTACGAGCTACTCACCGGTAACAAACCTAAGGTGGATTACTTTAGAGTTTTTGGATGCAAGTGTTTCATACTTAATAAGAAATCTAAAAGCTCTAAGTTTGCACCTAAGGTTGATGAAAGGTTCTTACTTGGTTATGGTACTAACGAACATGGATACCGTGTTTTCAATAAGACCTCCGGTCAAATTGAAATTGCGGTAGATGTGACTTTTGATGAAAGCGACGGCTCTCAAAAGGAGCAAGTCAATGCTGAAATTGTAGGTAAAGAAGAACCATCTCATCAAGTGATAAGAAAGCTTGCAACCGTTGAGGTGAAGCCCATTGAAGAGGAAGATGATGATGCACCTTTGCAAATCAATCATGATCCAAGCATGCATCATGGGTCAAGCAACGACCATGATAATACTCCTACTTCAAGAAGAGATCATGGCTCAAGAGTACAAGTAAATCAAGATCCAACTCAAGTAGAAGAAAACAACCAAGGGAACAATAAAGATGATTAAATAACCGATTCTCTAATCAATCAAGACAATGATAGTGATGATGACGGCCCAATCCAAAGAAGTTAAGTGCCTCACCTAAGAGTGCATCACACCATTCAACGGGATCACCCCGTTGACAATATTCTTGGGAGCATTCAAAGAGGAGTAACAACAAGATCAAGGCTAGCAACCTTTTGTAAGCACTACTCTTTTGTGTCTCCAAAAGAGCCTAAGAGAGTTGAAGAAGCACTTGAAGATGAAGATTGGATAATGGCTATGCAAGAAAGAGTTGAACAACTTTACTCGGAATGAAGTCTGGTCCTTAGTGGAAAGGCCCAAGCAAAATGTGATTGGAACCAAATGGGTCTTCCATAACAAACAAGACGAGCATGGTGTGGTTACAAGAAACAAAGCACGGTTGATGGCTCAAGGATTCACTCAAGTTGAAGGCTTGGATTTTGGGGAGACTTATGCACCGGTGGCAAGGTTAGAATCAATTCAGATTTTGTTAGCCTATGCAGTTCATCATGACTTCAAGTTGTATCAAATGGATGTGAAGAGTGCATTCCTCAACGGCCCCCTATCCGAAGTGGTTTATGTTGAGCAACCGCCGGGTTTTGAAGATCCCAAGCATCCCGACCACGTCTACAAGCTCGACAAGGCGCTCTATGGGTTGAAACAAGCCCCTAGAGCTTGGTATGATTGTCTCAAGGACTTCCTACTCAAACAAGGGTTTGAGATTAGGAAGACCGATCCCACTTTATTTACTCACAAAGTCAATAATGATATTTTTATATGCCAAATATATGTCGATGACATCATATTTGGTAGTACTAATGTGGCTTTTTGTGAGGAGTTTAGTAGGATCATGACTCAAAGGTTCGAGATGTCCATGATGGGGGAGTTGACTTACTTTCTTGGATTTCAAATCAAGCAACTCTAGGATGGCACGTTCGTAAGTCAAACCAAGTACACCCACGACATGTTAAAGAAGTTTGACATGGACAAGACCAAACCCATCAAGACGCCGATGCCAACAACCGGACACCTTGACCTTAGAGGAGACAGTAAGGCTGTAGATCAAAAGGGATATCGTTCCATGATTGGATCTCTGCTTTACCTTTGTGCATCTAGGCCCGATATTATGCTTAGCGTGTGCATGTGTGCAAGATTTCAAGCTAATCTGAAAGAATGTCATCTTGTGGCTGTTAAGAGAATTTTTCAGTATTTAGTACACACTCCTAATCTTGGCTTGCGGTATCCTAAGGGCTCCACTTTCAATTTGGTTGGCTATTCCGATTCGGACTATGCCGGTTGCAAAGTAGATCGAAAGAGCACTACCGGGACTTACCAATTTATTGGTAGGTCTTTGGTGTCTTGGAGTTCTAAAAAGCAAAATAGTGTTGCCTTGTCAACTGCTGAAGCCGAGTATGTGGCGGCCGGCGCTTGTTGTGCCCAACTACTCTGGATGAAGCAGACCCTTAAAGACTTTGGATGTGAGCTAACCAAAATTCCCTTTTTGTGTGACAATGAGAGTGCCATTAAATTGGTAAACAACCCTATAAACCACTCTCGTACAAAGCACATAGACATCCGACATCACTTTCTGAGAGACCACGAAGCCAAAGAAGATATCGCTTTGCATCATGTAAGCACCGATAATCAACTAGCCGATATCTTCACAAAGCCTCTAGATGAGTCAAAATTTTGTGCTTTGAGGAGTGAGCTAAATATCATTGATTCTCGTAACGTGGCTTGATATCTTGTACATATTTGTTTGATCTAGATTTGGATAAAAGCTTGTGAAAAGTTGTGTGCATTTTCAAAATCTATTTTCCTACAACTCAAATGTGTCCATAGTTATGTATTGTTTGAGTGAAATCTGGGCATATATGAGTTGGTTCAAGTATACCATATTGTTCACCATCTCTTGAGCTTCTGGTGGTTGGTTTTCGGTCTCACCGGAAGTTCCGGTTCCCATCGGAAGTTCCGGTCTGACCTGAACCACCGCTGGAAGAGCAGAACCTCCGCTAGTTCATTTTGGAGCAGCGGCTAACTGAAGCCCACCGAAAGTTTTGGTCCCCCAGCGGAACTTCCGGTCAAACCGTTTTGATCGCGAGTAAAAAGGAGTATGGAGTCTATCCTAGTCAACCGGTCCTTATCTTTTCAACCCTTCTCACCCCGTGTACGGTAGCAGTGGCGGCGCCCTCTTCTTCCTCTTCCCCAATCTCCTTCCTCCTCCACTCCCTTCCAAACCCCTTTGGGGAGGAGCTTGCCCCAGCATTGGAGATCGCTTTGGTGGAGTTGGTGGACACCGGGAGGTCTTGGCACATGCAGATTTGGCCTAGTCTCTCCGAGGAACAAGGCACAGGGATTTCGCGCCCCGGTCTCCCAATGTACTTTGTTTCGGGTCGATTCCTCACACGTGCTAGCTATTCTTAGTATATTCATGCTTTTGGAATGCCTTTCATGCAATGCACATGGTCGATCTTGGTGGAGCACGTGGTTCATGCCGCACTGGGGTTCCACCGGAAGTTTCGGTCCTCTGACCAGAAGTTCCGATGGGCCTTGTGCAGTGTGCACCCGTGGCTCCGCTTGTCTATTTCTTTGTGCATTCCACTGCCATGTCTAGGACCTCTCTTTGCCATATGCTTTGTGTTGTGCAGCATGACCCGTCGTACCAATCCAAGTCGTACCGCTCGCCCCAGTCAGTCTCGTCTCGCCCTCAGAGCATTGGTGATGGGGAGGAGGATCACGTTCGTGGCAACCGGGCTGCGCGCTGTGGCTCTTCTCGTGCAGCCTCTCCTCAGCCCGGCAGTGAAGAAGGTCCTTTCAGTGTACCCGATCGCTCACACTCTCGTGCTTGTCCACCTCCCGCTCACCGGACTATGGTTAATGATACAGTGGCTGCTAGTCAGATTGAGGTGGAGGGACGTGCCATTGCCCCAGATGTTGTGCGTCGATCTCCCCTTCGCATTAGAGTTGCAACCATCAATAGGAGCCTTCCTCGCCACTCCCATGGGCTCCTCGGCCACATATGCCGGAGACTCCTTCTTAAGTGACTCCAAGATGGCTGATTGACTACCGCAAGCAAGCAAGGGATGTCAAGAGGATGCGACAAGAAAATCCCTTTAATTGGACCAAGTTTGAAGGTGTTGATCCTCGCTTTTGGTCCCAATTTCACAATGACTACTATGTGAGTGTGTGCATGAAGACTGGACACAGGGGTTCCACTACACCTATTCTTCAGCACAAGGCCCCCACTCTTAAGTCATTGCAAGCTCACAAGAATGCTGAGATTGATGCTTTGATTGAGAAGCTTGAGGAATGGCATATTCTGCCGCTCATGTCCTTCAAGCATAATTGGAACACTGAGATCCTCCTTCAGTTTTGGGCCTCTCTTTACATTGATGAGACGAACAAGGTACTTCACTGGATGACTGAGACATTGCATTACCGTTGTGATTACCGTCAGTTCTCTTGTCTTCTTGGGTTTGATCACGAAGATAGAGAGGCTTCTAGCTTGTACAATCACTATGCTATTGGTGTTGGGCGTGCTGATTTCATTGAGGCTGGACTTTATCTTGATCCCACTCATGCTGATGGGAACACCCACTACTTGAAGCCTTATTTCTATGTGCTCAACAACTTGCTTTGTGCTACCATTGATCCTAAGGTTGGGGACTCCACCAAGCTACAGAACCATGCCCCTGCGATCCTAGTGTGCTTTGGTCTTGACAAGAGGTTCAGTGTGACAAATTTGCTTTGGCGGAACATTCAGGAAGTGTCTATTGATCCTCACAAGTCTTTGCCACTTGCACCATATCTTATGTATATGATTGAGCAAGTGGTTGGGTTTTCTTTCCACCATAACACCATTCATCCGGATTGGAAGGTGAGGTTTCTTGGGCCACAAATAGGCAAGGGAAAGACCCTGGTGGCAGATGATAGTGGTGCTGCCCTTGAGGATGTGGATTTGGGTGGTGCTGAGACTGAGGATGCTCCGCCTGTGGATCCATCTGTTGGTGCTGCAGCTGGTCGTGGCCGTGGTCGTGGCCACGGGCGTGGTAGTGCTACCCGCCATGCTCTCCAGAGGTTCTTCTCCTACTTCTGCTACACTCAGAAGAAGAACGATCAGCGCCTTCGTCACTTGGAGGAGAAAGCAGAACTTCCTCCTGCCTCTCCTCTTCGCGAGTTTCAGGATCCCTATGCTGAGTATGATGCCATGTGCAGTGGTCATGGAGATGATGCAGGTGAGCAGCAGCAGGCCCCTCCTTTCAGTGCCTTGGATCCTTCCTATGGCAGTGGACTTCCCTCCGGCTACACCATGGAGGACACCGAGTTGGGCGCTTCATATCAGGACATCTTTGGTGCTGCTGACGATGTCACCCGGGCTTCTCTCTCTAGTGCTCCTGCTTTTGGTGATACAGCTGGTCCGTCGTCATCCAAGGGGCCCTTCCTCGGTGACAATGACGACGATGACGAGTAGTGGCTGCCGCTTTGCCCCTTTTGCTCCTTCTCATGGCCTACCCTTTTTGGCATTCGATGCCAAAGGGGGAGTGTTAGGCTTATTATCATGATGTAATAGGGGTAGTTAAATTTCGGTTCTGTAATAACTCTATCTTGTGTGGTGAACTATGTGGTAAACCTAAACTATTTGTGTGTGATGGATGATTGTAGGCTAAAACTTCTTATGTTTATTCAGTTTATCATCATTTGATGCCTCTTTTGTGATTGTGATGGTGATTGTTCTCTTTAGAATGGTTATGCTGGTTTAAGTCCTTTTCTTTCTATCATAACCATTCAACTTCTTTTACTTTATTCTTGTGATATATCCTATCATATGCATCATGGTTTTATCGTCACACACATTTTTAGGCACCCTACAGATTGCAAAATTTAGGGGGAGCCTCTCTAGTGTATGCCATCTTGATTTCACTCAAGATTTTAAAATTCAAATCCTATGCATACACTAAGGGGGAGTCCTTTCTAAATCTTGGAATTCAAAAGCTCAAATTCTTTCTATTATATATAAGCCTAAGTTGGTTGTCATCAATTACCAAAAAGGGGGAGTTTGTTAGTGCATTTGCCCCCGGTGTGGGTTTTAGATAATTAATGACAATCAAATTAGAGACTAACATATTCATCAAGTGATATCTACAGGTGTTAGTCCATTAATAAATTGAAATGAAAGAATTCAGTGAATGATGGCACCCTAAATTTTATGGATAAATGGTGTTCCGGCTCAAGCGATTCACTCTCTTTTATTTTGATTTGAGTTATAGGTAATGCCGTACTATCAAGAGGGACACAAAGTTAGCTAGCTAGATGGGGAATAAAAGTGCTCATGTCGATGTTTTAGAGTAGCTTGAGAGACACCATTTCACCCACGTGCACGCTAGTCAGTTTTGCTGTTCTGCAGGGTGGACCGGAAGTTCCGGTAGTATACCGGAAGTTCTGGTGGTTGCGCGCGGCGCAAACTTCCGGTTCTCCCGCGGAAGTTCTGCTCCGACCGGTAGTTCCAGTCAGAGACCGGAAGTTCTGGTAGTTGTAAGTTTACGCACGCGCCGAGTTGCGCAGTTTGGCTTGGCGAAAGTTCTGGTCTCTGACCGGAAGTTCCGCCCCGACCGGAAGTTCCGGTCGTGGACCGGAAGTTCCGGTCAGCTTGAGTCGCGCACTTTCTCAAGCCAACGGTCAGATCTGAGTAGACCGGAAGTTCCGGTGGGGTCCACCAAAAGTTTCGGTAGGTCATTCGGAGCGTGAAGTATTTATACTTTTCACCTCCATTTCTAACTGTAACGCCAGGCAATACACTCATTCGCTGCAACCCCAACAGTTCCCAAGCTTCGACTCGCCCACTCTCTCTCCCCCTTTGCTTCTAAGCTCCAATCCTCGATTGTTTGAGCTAGGATCGTGAGAATTGAGAGTGGAAGCATCGATCTTCGACTTGAGCACTTGGTTTCCTCGTCTTGCCGGTTGAGTTTGTGTTTATTACTCTTGGGTTCTTGGAACCCTAGCCGGCTAGGCGTTCTTCGTGGTTGCCCGTGTTGATTTACTTGTGAGAGCACCCTGAAGCGTTTGTATTACCCTTCATCTTAGTGGATATCTCAAGTTAACCTTTGTGGTTGCTTGAGGGAGGTGACCTACGTGGTCGGGCCTTGGTGGCCACCTCAACAACGAGGACGTAGGAACTCCTTTGTGGGGATTGCCGAACCTCAGGATAAATCGTGTGTCCCGCGTGCTTGTTGTGGAGGTAGCTTCGACTACCCTTGTTATTGTGTTCTTCGTATTCCCTCTTGCATATTTGGTTGTAGGTTGGAGAACTCAATTCAAGGGTTGGTGAGACCCAAAGGTGTGGAAAGTTAAATTCAATCACCAATATCATCTAGGAGTGTGTGGTAACAATTGCAACTAAAATTACATCTCGTATACTCTGATTTCGTAGCGCTTTTAGGGCACCAGAAGTTCTGGTGGGTTTGCACCGAAAGTTCTGGTCAAGACCGAAACTTCCGCTCTAAACCACCGGAACTTTCGGTCAGGCATTTAATTTTCGCATTTCGAGTTTGTGAGTTTCAGGTCTTGCAAATACGCCTATTCACCCCCTCTAGGCCAATTTGGTCCTTTCAACACACCTTGACTTCCTCTAATCTAGATCTAACTAGGCTAAACTATAAATTAGAAGGCAATGAGGAACTAGAACTTGAAGCACTAGATGACTTGATCTTCAACTGGCTTTACCTTGAATGACTTGAATGAGGTATTGAATGAATTAGGGTTTTCCGGGGGGGTCTGGCTCCGCTTATATAGCCCGGTGGGATGCACGACGGTACCGTTAGATCAAACCGAACTTTACGTAGGGCTGAGATTGATCCTCAAAGGCAGTGGAGGAACATTCCAGAAGATGACAGGTGGGACCCACAGGGGACGGCCGCCCGGCCTAGATTGTGGGGCCGGCCGGCCCCACCTAGAGGTGGCTTGTCCTCTCCTTCGCTTCGGTGTTTTCTGGATCCTTCTAGAATAGTTTGGCGTATTCCTGAGTTGCAGATAATTCCGTGGTGTAGATTTGTAGTTATGCCTCTTTTTCGATGTTTTCTGGATTAGTCCCTGGAAATTGATAAATCACCAAAACTCGTGGAAATTGTTAGATAAAACCGTAGCCTTCTAGATATTGATGTATGTTTCATGCCTTTTGATATATAAAAAGTTGACGCTATCCACCGTCAACAACTCCCCCAAGCTTACCTTTTGCTAGTCCCTTAGCAAAACCTAGAGTTGGATCAGGAGTTGCTACAATGCTTTCATTCTAATAGGTACACATGCTTTGAAACAAAAATTTTCCTCTGGATTAGACAAAACTGCTCTAACTTTCAAACTCACCCATATTACATTCAACTATAGAGCTTTTAACCTTCACATGAGTCTTGAGTAATTGAAAAACAGAACAATCAAGTCAAGCACTATGTCTCAAATTCTTTACTCAACTAATATTCCAGAGTTTTGCAAGTTTTCACAATAAAACTCAGAGCTTAATTGTATGACACCCTCAGTCTCTCAAAGTATGTGGTATTTATGGATCTCACTGAGGCATCAATGATGTCATGCCATCCTAATTCTAAGGATTATAGTGGAGTTTATAGGAGTGGCATTGAACAAGGATAAGCATATTTGCAATTCATATAATGTAAAGTCAAACAATGGATCTATAAAGAATCAAGTCATACAATCAAACCAGGATGTGCATGTGTGTGGAATATGGTGGATAGGTGGCTAAACCTAATTCTACTTTTGCTCTTCAAAAAATGAATCTCTGTTCTTTCTTAGACTTTCAGAACTTCTTAGAAAAACATGGGCTATCTTTATTCTTTCTTTCTTTTTTCTCTCTTTTTTTCATTGGGAGGCGGGCATCCGAGTACCCATTGTTTTAATGTTGGGACACTTGTCCATCTTTTACTCCCTTTTTATTTTCAATATTTTTGCATAGCCACATGCATCCTTAGATACAATACATGATTGAAGAGATAATATAAGAACTTGGAGCAATTAAACAAAGGCTGTCCTATGGGTTTATATATATTTTTGGGTGTTCTCTCCTAGTGTAGGAGAAAAACATTTTGAGGTGGACATGGATAAAAATAGAAAATAGTTGTGCTTACTCTCGGGGTAAGAGTAGCGTATGTGGATGAAGAGTGTGTGTGATCTTGATTTTAAAAGCATGACAAGACTCTCTTAAGTATACATAAAGGTTGACTGAACTCAATGCAAAGCAAGTAGCATAAATGAGCAAGGGTTTCCTATTCTAAGTATATATCATATATGGCTTTGGTAGGAATTCAACTTTGTCATACAAAAGCTCATCATGTAAGGTTTTGAATTTTCAAAAGATAAATCTCCAGAATTTAGCATCGTTAGGAATAAGATAAATAGTAGCTCAAACTTTCTTATATCATATCCATCAATCACCTAGACTTAGCTCAAGCATATGACTCTATAAATTTCAGGTTCAGAGTAAATTCTTATATTAAAGCAATCATGTCCAAAACTTAGGAGAACTTAAGGTTGAAAATTAGGTACTTGAAAGACTTCCAACAGAGCAACTATTCATCATCTCCAAGACAAAATTTCTAGTTTATAGTTGACTCTAAACACACTCTAATTAACTAAGACTGACTAAAACTTCTTTTTATTGCTTTTTAGATTTTATAAGACTTATAAAAGACTCAACAGATGTGGACCTTCATGTGCCCATATATTTTTGGTATTTTATAACTATAAGACAGACTCGATAAATCGCATAGGTATAGTTACCTGATAACTAGGGGATGTTCCTCCCTAAGCTAGATGATTGCCATATTTTACTTGAATACTCTTTAGAGTAAGCTTAGCAGTGGTAATCCACTGACCAGTCTCACTCCTTAATTGTATAATTCTGCAAAGGTGTACTCCAACAAGAAAACCAAAACTCGAGGCTCGAATATGATAAAGGATTAGCGGTCGGCCAAATGAGTAATTGATTATCTTTATGACCAGATATAAATGTGTAGCAAGATTTCTATATTTTTGTACTTTTCTATTTATAATGCAAAAGAATGTAAATTTGTTTTTGTGCTGCCATTGTGAGTGTTCTTATGGGGAAACCATAAGTCTACTCCTTTAGAGCTTTTTAAAGTTTTATAATAAAGCAGTAAGGAATTTGTTTTATTTTCTTTTTAGGCATGCAAAAGAGTAAATGTACTAAAGTAATTTGATAACTATCATTGTTACCTTATGGCAAGGGTGTGGAGTTTAAAGTCCTCCGAACAAGACTTCTTATGGTCATTATGTTGAGGGTTCTTCAGTGGATTCTGATGGGGACCCAGATGTTGAATCTTCTAGTGCTGATGACTCGGTTGAGGGATATCCTTTTTTTTCTATATTTTTGTTGGTTGTGGATGTTCTTCAGGTGTAGTTGATTTTTCTTTTACTTTCTCCTCCTCAACTTTTCTTCTCAAAGCACGGCGCTGACTTCTTTTCTTGGACCTGGTGAAAGCTGGTAATCTAGGAGAGTTATAATCTCTAAAATAACAGCGTACCTTTTCCCCTGGAAAGTGAAAGTGGACTTAGCCTATTCCATTGTAGATGATAGCCTTGGTGATGCTAAGAAATGGCCTTCCAAGAATGATAGGTGTCTCATCTTTTTTTCCCATGTCTAAGACCATAAAGTCGGTAGGGACAGAGTGGGTGTGGATCTTAACCATCATGTTTCTTGCTAGTCCCTCCAGGATTCGTGTTGTGTTGTGTGCCAGCTGCAAAATATATGTAGGATCTAGGGGTGCATTAAATAGTATATGGTATACATGTTTTGACATTATGTTGACAGCTGATCCTGTGTCACAAACGGCTGAGTAGAAAGAGCTCTGTCCAATGGTGCACTCTATTGATGGTAGACCAGGATCTTCAACTAAGACTGGTAAGACTAAGTGGCGACCTTGTCTGTGTTCCGTTGCTTTGACTATCTGAGTCTTCTTTACTTCTTTTTTCTTGTTCTTCTTCTTTTCTTTTGGACAGGTCTTCCGTGCTTCTTCTTCTTTGCATGTAGTCTTCTCTGGATAGTAGGTGTTAGCGGGATCTTCAAGGATCTTGTCTTTGAAACTGAATTTCTCTTCATTGCCCTTAATGGTGAAATATATCTTTGCACTGTCTACATAGATGGCTGCTTTTATAGTGCTCAAGAATGGTCGGCCTAGGATGATAGGACTCTTCGGGTCTTTGCCGGTATCTAGAACCACAAAGTCTACTGGAACATATTCTTGTCCCGCTCGTATGCATACATCATCTAGGATTTCTTCAAGATGTTTAACTATTTGATCTACAAGCTGCAAACACATATTCATGTACAACAAAGTTGCCCATGAAAAAATACAATCAAAGATTACCTTTGGCATAATGTTGACACTAGCACCAAGGTCACAGATGACTTCAGAGAAATCGTGTTGCCCAATAGAGATGGAAATCACAGGTCTTCCTGGATCTTCTCTCTTGAGTGGCATGGATTCATCTTTCCATCCTTCTGACATTCCTTCTATGTAGTAACCTGCACAGACATCAACAAGATTTGCTGATTCGGGCTAGGGGTTGCCCAGAAATCTTACCTTCATGGATTGGTGGAATAGCAGTCACCAACTGAGCTAATTGTGATTCTAACATTTTATTAAAGCTAAGCTGGTTCTTAATAGCAGAGGTCAGGCCATCCATTTTAGTATTTATATTCTCTAGCACTTTATCATTGGATGCTACCCTCTTGGATAAATTTTCTACAACTTTATTCTGATTGAAAATTACTTCTCTTAAAGGTGGTTGAAAATTGTTATTGAAATTGTTGTTACCTTGGTAGTTGGGCCTTTGCTAGTTCCATCCTAGATTGGGTTGATTCCACTGTTGATTTGACTGATTCCATACTTGATTTTGCTGAGGACGATAATTGGTGTTGTTGTTGATGAAGTTTACAGCCTCTTGGAGTGTAGGGCAGTTGCTTCCTGAATGACCTACATCTCCACATTCTTCACAAGTCATGCAGGTGTCATCAATGTGCATGACTTTTTTATTCTCATTGCTTTTGTTATCAAGCTTCTTTATTATGAGGTCTAGCTTTGCAGTGACCATGTCAATCTCCTTAATATGATGCATGCCTCCTCCTTTCTTGCGGGTTACACACGCGTTCTTCATTGCAGCTCTCCGATTTGAGGCCATCTTCTTCATAAGTGCTGTTGCATCGGTGAGCTTAAGTGACAAGAAAGCTCCTCCAGCTGTAGCATCCATGGACTCACGGATACTAGAGACTAGCCCGTGATAGAAGGTTTGCATAAGTTACCAATCCTCCATCCCATGATGAGGACATTCAGCAATATAATCTTGAAAACGTTCCCATGCCTCGGTGAACGATTCATCATGTTGTTGATGAAAGCTTAAAATTTTTCCATGTAGAGCATTGGTCTTGCCTATAGGAAAGAACTTTGCTAGAAAAGCAGTAGAGCATTTGTCCCATGTAGTGTTGGTTGCCTTGCTATTATAGAACCACTGTTTTGCCTTTTCTAGAAGTGAGAATGGGAAAAGGCGGAGTAAAATAGCATCTCTTGATACTCCTCTGATAGTAAAGATGCTGCAAATCTCTAGAAAGTGTTGTAAGTGTGCACTTGCATCTTCATGAACCTTTCTACAAAACTGACTAGCTTGAACCATAGTGATAAGCGCAGGCTTGAGTTCAAATCCGTTATCTCCGATGTCGATATTAGGCCCAGTCCGGATGTTGGCGGTTGTTGGAGCAGAGAACTCGCGTAGCATCTTCTCAGCCATAGCTCCAAAAGCTGGTGCTAAATTTCTTGATTTTTCTAATTCTTCTCCTTCGGATGTTAGAGCTAATTCCTCGAAGATTGAGCTTCAGTGGAGGGTGTTCTTGATGGTGATTCAAAAATATCCCTCATGTCGGTAAACTTCCTTCTTCGTAACAGTCTCTCTGGATCTTCAACGTAATTGTCCGGGAGGGCAAATCTGTTCATTCATTCATTACCCTGCATAAGATATATAAATAGATAGAACAAGGGTAAGCCTGTTTGAGTTAGAGATCAATTGAGTGATCGGTCTTATTCATAATGCATATATGTTATCAATACTTTCTAAGTCTATTAGCCTTCCCCGACAACGGTGTCAAAAATACTTGTTGGCTTTTCTAACGTCACTGTAATAAATCTCAAATCCCTATCCCACGCAATGACGCTAAAAATGTTGGTATTAATTAATTTGCCTTTAGCAACTAACCACTAGTCTATTTACCCTTACTCCTAACTATAAAACTAGGTTGTCATCCCTAATTGTAAAGCTAGAAATAAACATTGGTACTAAATCTTATTATTTTATGTGACTAGACAAAAATAAATAAAGATGAATATAAACTAAGAATGATTACGCAAGCGGATAGATAATTATACCATTGTAGCATTTTACCTAGAGTATTACCAGGTTGTCATTTATATTCTACCCTTTGGGAAGGCATTGCTAAGAAGCTACTTCATAGTATTGATAACATGTATAGATATATGCATTGAATAGATGATGTAACCAATGTCATACACTCTATTCATAACAAGGGTAAGTCACAAGATAAATAATATGATAATGATATAAATATAATGATAATGAGCCATTGATCAGTCATCTCCTAATAATACTAATCTATTATAGCACTCTAATCATATCAACGTTGTCTAATCAATTAATAGAGAAATAATTCCTATGTATTTAACTACATGTCAAAGCTACATCAACTAGTGCAAGTACATCTAGTAATCATTGTCAAGTAATACTACCATAATTCCCAAACACATCGGAGCAATATATAGGAAAAGATGAGTACAGGAACCTCATGTGTATAAATACACTCTTAACCTAACAATCTCACTCTACCAATCCACCGCACGGAGGAAGGCCTACAAAGGACTCACTGGGTCTGTCACACCCACGATCTACCTCACTACCCGGCACAACTGGGGATATCCACAGATAAGCAAAGCATCTAGACACTATATCTACATATTGCCTACCACTCACCATATGATCAACTAGATAAGCGCTATACGAACCAGTACATGAATATAATAGCAAACCAACTAAACTAGATGTATTGAAGTAGACAATGAATATAATAATTAGACTAAGATGAAGAACAATGTTGCTAGTAAATATTATACAAACGCAGATAATACAATAAGAAAGAAGAGAGCAAAAGAACTATACCAGACTCTTCTCTTCTTGACAACTTTCAGAATCCAAGACTGATTAACATGCCTTGACTCCCTCTAATCTAGATCTAACTAGGCTAAACTATGAACTAGAAGGCTATGAGGAACTAGAACTTGAAGCTCTAGATGACTTGATCTTCAACTGGCTCTACCTTGAATGACTTGAATGAGGTATTGAATGAATTAGGGTTTTCTGGGGGGTCTGGCTCCGCTTATATAGCCTGGTGGGATGCATGACAGCCGTTAGATCAAATCGACTTCACGTAGGGCTGAGAGATTGATCCTCAAAGGCGGTGGAGGAACATTCCAGAAGATGACAGATAGGACCCATAGGGGAGGGCCGCCCGGCCTGGATGGTGGGGCCGGCCAGCCCCACTTGGAGGTGGCTCCTCCTCCCCTTCGCTCCAGTGTCTTCTAGATTCTTCTAGAATAGTTTGGCGTATTTCTGAGTTGCGGATAATTCCGTGGTGTAGATTTATAGTTATGCCCCTTTTTCGATGTTTTCTGGATTAGTCCCTAGAAATTGATAAATCACCAAAACTCGTGGAAATTGTTAGATAAAACCCTAGCCTTCTAGATATTGATGTATGTTTCATGCCTTTTGATATATAAAAGTTGACGCTATCCACCGTCAACAGAGAGCCATTCTTGAGAGAATCCTAGAAAAACACCCCTTACACCGGCATTTGTGACGAGTTTCCTGATGAAGTCGAGTCAAGCCCCGACCAACAAGAAGAGGCACCAGCAACCAGATTTCAAATTCCTTCAAATCCTTCTCATAATCCGATTACTGAAGAACCTCCCATTCAAGGAATACATCACACTTATAGGGATGATGAATCCCATCTTTTTGCATGTCCCTTTGAATTTGAGGATGACCTATTTTGTGATGCTGATTTTGGGAAAACCTTAGAGCTTCCTAATTCGACATCATCATAAGCCTCAAATTCATATATGAGAGATGAGAAACACTGCCAATACATAGAGGGAGAATCAATTCACATAGAAGACATTTCTATCCCCTCCCCCTCTATGTCTACACTCAATATCTCATCCAAATCTATTCTTAAGGAAGAGCTTAAGGCAATCTCTGTAACAGCCATGACCTATCCTAATGTTGCGGAGGATTCAAATTGTCATGAGAAAGAAAATGCTCCCCCTAAAACAAAAGATTTTATAGATGAGCATGGAAGTTATTTCATAACCATGCCATCAATTCCATGCTCATATGAAAAATCTCCCAAAATGGTTTCTGACTCCGTAGTCAATAGCATGATTTACAACCCCATCTTGCCCCTTGTACATAAAATCTTCAAAAGGGTTGTTGTAGATGAATTTGTTTATCATAAATTTTGCAAATTTCATGGTATCTTGGCATGAGTTTTATTTATTAGGCCACAAAGGTTGGTGTTGGAGGGGAAACCACATCATCAACATTGGATTCATTTCAAAAGGTTGCCCAAGGACGAGCTTTTGTCCTAAAACAAGCACTATCGGAGATACCCTGAATTATCTTGAAAAGAAAAAAATATATTAGTATTAGTATTTATCATCATGAAAAAAACTTCCTTTTCAAATAAAAGCAAGGACATGTTTTCGAGTTAGTATGCACCTTCGGGTATTCTTGTCACTAACCATTTCAGGTTAAGATCAAGAAGAGCACGAGTCATATGGAGCTTGAGAACATGGAGCGACATCATCTACAAACTAGCATGATGCTCTTGGGTGATGGAACACACTCATGAGACCCTGACTCTACACTTGGCCTTTACACAAAAGTCCAAGTGTGGGGAAGGAAGGTGTGAATCCTTAGTTCCACGCACACCAAGGATCATCCAAAAAAATGCATGATGATAGATGATGTTAGCTTTGCCTTGGTAAAAAAAGAAGAGAAAAAAGAAAATAAAAGAAAAGAAAAGAAAAGGGGGATCCACCTCCTTTACACCTTTGCTACCAATAAGGCCCAAGGTCCATATACATTAGCTGTGTGTGTAACTTGGCCTTATGGTTCACCTGAGTTGGAGCCTGTACAACGACGCCGCCGGTGCACCATCTTTAGAGAAATCCACAAATGCTACCGGTAAGAACACTCAGGTATGCAAAAAGTAATAATTGTTCACCAACGCCTTCGCTCATACTTATCTCCATATGATCATTTAAATTCATGCTTCCCTGTCTATGTCTTTTGCTCTCGTTTGGATGTATTCTCATGAAGCACATCCATAGGCATTTTAAATTAAGCATGGTGCTTAGGTTAAAATTGCCTTCTTTAATCAAAATTTGACATAGTGTTGAATTTTGGTTAATGAACTTTGAGTTGATATTATGAACAATGGAAGTAATTCGAAATGGAGATAAATCTGGGCTATGTTTATATGGCATAATTTGTCTTAGCCTTGACTGAGTAATGCTTGAAAAAGGGGGTTTGGTGAGCAAATAAAATAAAATAAATCTTTTCAACAAAAATCTCTTTACTTTTATAAACATAAAATAATAATAATAATATTGCTAATACTAACATGACTTTTGAAAATGGGCTGAAGGGCATATCAATGAATTGTTCTTTCAGGTATTTTTGTTGCTGACTTTTTAGGTTTGAGACAAAAAAAGAATGAAGGGTCTGTATGTCTTGCTCACCATGATAAAGTCATTAAAAAACATTAACATTTTGATAATAAAATAAATGAATATCTTTCTTTAGTCATCTATATATCTTAAACAAAAAAATAAAATAAATAAATTTTATTCTGCATAATAAACTTGTCTTAAATATCTTAGTCTTTTTTTTTTCTAAGAATAAAGTTTTAACCTCCCTCTCTTCCATAAATTAAAAAAAAGAGAGAGATAAGCTTGGTGCTACATAAGTCTCCTTCGGGTATTCTTCGTGTACTAATTATTACAGGAACGAAGGGTGAACATTATCTAAGAACAATTGCACCAAATTCTAAATTGGTGGAGGAGCTTGCACACAACTTGGTTTAATCTTTCTTAAACTTATTCACATACTTACTGAGTTTGCTTCCTGTCCACACATGTTTTAAACCTGCAAAATAACCAAACCTCACTTGAAATTAAAATTTGAAAAGTGACATGTTTATAACATTATTGAGATAGAAGCTTACAAAAGATTGTTCCATATACATATTCTTATGCTTGTGGGAAAATATTTTATAGGAAAATCATATTGACTAAGTTGTTGTGAAGTGTGATATAGTTCTGGCTTAGAAATTCTACTTTTTCTTTTCGAAGCACTTAGAGATTTCATTTTTGATAAAGTATCACAAAACCATAGTATCACATACTCCTCAATGGTGATAATTTCCTACCAAAGCCATACATGTTGTTTTAGGATAAAGGCCTTCTACATAAGTTGTTTGCTTTGCATTGAGTGTTGTCAAACTTTGTGACCCGTGTTGTAGAGGTTTGTCATGCTCCCAAAATCAAGATTCACTCACACACATATATATGCACTACTCCTACACTGGGAGTAGGCGCAAAACATGCCTTTCATCCACCAAAAAAATTTGTGCTACCCTGCACTTGGGAGAGTACACAAGAAAAAAGTGATTGACAGGTCCACCAAATAAATGCTCTAAAGTTTAATTATTAACTCTCTTGTAAAGTTTTATATAAAAGAGACATGGGCTATGCAAAAGAAAAAAAGGGGGACAAGTGTCCTAAAGATTAAAAATAATGGGTACAAAGATGCCCACTTGAAAGAAAAAAAGAAAGAGAGAGAAAAAAAAGAAGAGAGAGATAGCCCATGATCTTGCAAAGTTTTCAAATTTTCAAACAAGAGAGGTGTATTTCATGAGCATAGTAGAATTAGGATAGCCACCATATAAGTTTTCCACACACATGCACATCTTGATCTAAGAGTATGACATTTCTCTCCTTGGATCCAAACTTTGACTTAGCAAAATATGCAAGGTAAGTATGCTACAACCTTTGCCATACCTAAAACTCCATATAAAAGCTTATTAGAGAAAGAATGAAACAAAGGCAGCATTCAAAATATGCCTGAAACGACCCGTGATTTCCTCGAAGGGAAATCCACAGAGTACATCATTTACAGTTGATACCATAGTTCATACATCGTAAAAAGGTACAAGTTGCAAGGTTTACAACACTTGGAGACACACCTAGGTACAATGCATCCTAGCGATATACACACGAAGGTCTTCATCAGAGTAGGCGTAGCGCCATAGCGGGTGAAGGCTCCTCCTTCACGAACGATCATCAGAGTCGCGGTAGAGTATCAGCGGGCGTAGACTTGATCTCCTTAACCAAACTTGAGTGTAGGTACGAGATCACCTAATCCTTTCAGCTCCATCATTGTCGTAGTCCTCCTCGGATATCAACCCTGCTCAACTCTATCAATGACGATTTGTACCGGCCATCGGCTCCCACCCTATGCTTTGCTTTGCTATGTGGTAAGTGGAATGCAAAGGTAGAGAGAAAAAGGCCTATATTTGGTCTGTAGTTTTCCTATGCCAGTCCATAATATAAAAGTAATATAGTTCATCAAGTTTTTAACCCATCTCATCCACACATCCATCCATCCCATCCATATCCACATCCACACCCACACATCTCACCAAACTCTCACTCTCTAGTCGGCAAGGAAGACTCCCGCTCCTCCTTGCCTCAACGGCCTAAGCCGGAATCCAACAACACCCAGGGGAGAAAAGAAGGACACCTCTCACTATAACGAACATATGGTAACTCATGGGAATGTCCGTACCGGGGACACGGCTATACGTATAGATTTAGTAACTCTGCAGAGCTTGTACACCTGGAACCACAAGATCACCATCATCGACGATGCCTCGTCTAGGCTGATACCAAGCTGCCACCTAACTGGCCCGATGCCACTCTACCACTCAGCTCTGGGGCACCCCGGAGATCCACCGGCACGCTGAGACTGTGAGACGTGGTACCGGATCCCTGAGGGTTCCACGTTGTCTCAGGAGGGTGTGGGTCTCGGCACCCGTACCTCCCTACACTATCACCTACCAACCTAGTAGTAATGGCAGGGGGCCAGCTAGCCGTCAAGTCGTTTCCCGCCCATCAGGAACGAGTGGTGTGTACGAAAAGGTCCCATGAACCGCATCCTCGCCCAATCAGTCCTTAGATGGAATTTGGACCGGGATATCTTCACATGGGGCTCGACGCCCCGTGCCTCGACGGCACCTCCATTCCAGGGATTCGTCCCACGAAGACACTCCTCCCTGGAATCTACTCACATCACATGTACCCACCACATGTACTCTCTCACATAGGGAGTGCCCAGATCACACTCCTCCCGGCAAGACTTATCCTCCGACTCGTCGTAGATCTGTCCGATCGACACAACCCTCACCACACACCCGGGACACACGCCAAGATCTCTCCCATGTTAACCCCGGTTATCCATTTTATGGCACCACGTGCCTTAGCCACACACAAGCATGTATGAGTAAAGTGTAAGTGTGTAGCAAGTGTATATCATGAAGTAGGCGGCGTCTATCCTAGCGGCGGGTGTGCGGGGGGAAAGGTTGCGTCAAGGTATTAGCTTATCAAGCAATCTATCATGCATCCTATCACAGTTCATTTGTATAAAGTAAAGCACTAGCATCTACATATTGCATGCCTAATAGGATTCTACGAGGTTGGGTGGGACGTGGCACTGTTTATAGCAATCCATAGTCATCGGCAATTTGTTGTCCTTCGCTTCTTCTCCCCTCTAGCGGATCTCGGGTCCGTCCGTCGTCACCGCGATGCATCTACCTCGATATAGCGACAAACAAAGTAAAAGAGCAATCAATCCCTAACCAAGATCCAATACTCCCCAAAAAGGCAATAAGATCTGAGAAGAACTAGATAACTCCAAATAAACACGAAAGACTTAGCCCTCGCGGAGAGTGTCCGATCCTCGGGCTCAAATAAATAGAAGTGGTTGTCTACTAAGCACAAGCCCGGATCACGACCATGGTATAGCCGTACTTCTTCGGGTCGATCGTGGTCGACCTGCACATGCGGCTTCAAAAGAAGAGGCCTTGATCCTAGCTCAACTTAACCAAACACCACGGCCGGGCGGCCTTCCGATCCGGACGCCATAGAGATTGGCGGGGACCGGAGGGTCGCAAGCGAAGGGGATGGGAAGGGGGAAATAGGAACAACAGGGGTTTGGCCCTTATGGCCTTTAACCCGCACGTCACAACTACATAAGAATCAAGTAAGGACAGTAATACGAAACCGAAGAGTTGTGACTTGGTCCCAAGGTACTTCGGCTTACCCGCCATGACAGCCGACGGTAGCAAAAGAGACTGGAACACGAACAACAAAGGAGTGACTACATGCCCTCTCGACCCACACGACACAACAACGCCGAGAACCAAGATGTGAGTAGCAAAAACAGGGGAAGAGACAAAAAAGAGTTAGCTAGGCACGTCCATATCATGGTCTCGGTCACATCCTCGACGAGGATGGTTTTCCAACGGTCGATCGGGTCGACTCGCATGGGCCCGAGGACAGGACATAGACCATAGCTTCGCTAACTAGAAGAGATAGTCCGGTCTTTGATCCAATCGTCATGGTCAAGACGGGATCGAACGGAACGGGCAAGCGGGGAAAAATAACAGGTAGAAGAGAGAGGGAGTGGTGGTCTACCCCTTCCAATGCACATGCCATGGCAGAAGGCGAGACATCGGAAAGGGGCGATGCACGAGAGATCACATGTGCCTATACCACTTGTAGGGTACCTCGACCAAGGTGCACTATATGCACTAAGGCATTCTCCGAGGTCTCAGCGGTGCGGTTGTCACCGTGAGAGCCCCAGGAATGCTATAGTCTCAATAGGTACAAACATACTCGGGCTCAAGCACGAAAGAACCAAAGAGGAAAAGTAAGGTCCACCTCCTTTGATCCACTCGCCATTGCGATCGACGAGAATCAAAGGAATGGAACCAGTAGCAAATAAGAACAGACATAAATGACCGAGAAAGGGAACCCTTGGACGCACGGCACTTCGATCCACATGACATGGTAATAGTCATCGATCGAAGAGGCCGAACAAGGGACTCGGTCCATGCCTTATTCGGTTAGCGAGAATCGAAGAGAGCAATAGAAGAAGAAATGTCCCGCACTCTTCTCGACCTACCCGTCATGGCAAAGGACGGTGGTCGGAAGGAAAGGGACAAACGTCTCATACGGTTCCGCGATCCACGCCAACTCGTAGGGCACCACGACCTCCGTGCAACTAAAGCGGCAAAAGCTATTCCTCAGGTTCATAGCGATGCGGTTGTCACCACAAGAACCAAGGAGTGCTTCGGTCTAGGTGGTGCAAGCATACGAGATGGTGGGAAAAAAATAGCACAAGAAAAGAAAGGAAAGAAAGGAGGTGGAGCCCGACGGTCATGGCGAGGCTTCTCGCGTCCATGAGCTTCACCTAGCGGGTTGCCTCTCGTCGCCCCCACGATCGTTGTTTCCTAGCTCGTCTCCCACCGGACTAGGTCACACGGGGACTCACCGTATACGGGTAATATCCGCATCGTTTTGAGTCCTTAGCGATCACGTCCTAAGGCTGAATAGGATTTAACGACCATAGTGCGATGAAGCTAACTAAAATACGAAAAGGGGAGAGATCACGCTCGGCGTCACGATCATGGCGAGCGAACTCGCGATCGCACGTCCGAACACGTCCCTCTCAACCGGCTCGAAGGCTCGGTCCACAGGCAATCACCACATAGCACAAAAGACGCAATCCTCACGACACAAGAACTAAATCGACATGACCGCCATAGGTGGAGTACACATATCCATAGCATGAGACAAACCGGCGCGAAGGCACGGCACAGGCATAGATAAATAGCAAGGGCGGAAAGGAATTAAAAGCATGGGCTTTGCCGACGTCAAAGATGATGTCGGCGAAGGTTCTAAAAGAACAACCTTGTCGATGGAGTGGCGTGGCCGGCAGTGGTTCCGCGGGGCACCGCGGGAGGTGGAAAGAGGGCTGTGGCCAACCGGGCTTGGCCCTGGCCAGTCGTGGCCCGCGGTAGCCACCTCTGGCCAGCTACTGGCTGTCTGTGGCCACCTCTGGCCAGCTGCGGCTTGCTGCTGGCCAGCAGCGGCTGGCCGTGGCTGGCCAGAGTTAGCTGCAGGCTGGCCAGAGCGAGCTGCTGTTGGCTGGAGCGGCAGCAGGGCCGCGGAAGGTGACGGAGCTCCGGCTGAGGTTCGGCAGGGCCAGGACTCCCCTGCGGCAGTGAGATCGGCGGCACGAAGACCGGTACTAGGCTAGTACGTTAGCGAGAAGGGGAAAGGCGAAGTCTTTCAGCATTGGCGGCTCACCAATGGTGGATAGTGTGGTGGGACAGCGAGGAAGCGTTCCCGGGAAGCGCTGTGGAGATGGTGTCCGGCATGACGAGGACGACGTTCCGCGGCGGCAGTCCAGCGGGGTGGCTCGTCACGTCGTCCCGGCTCCGGTTCAGCGCGTCGCTGTGTCGCAGGAGGGCGATGGCGGTGTTGGCTCGCTGCTGCTCGTGGCGGTAACGGTCCGAGGTGCTACGGTGTGTCGGGCGCGATGTCGCCGCGGGTGGGGCAAGGCAGCAGCCGGGCGTTCCGGCGCCGATGTCCCGTCGCGCGGCCGGAGCACGGCGACGCCTGGAGGCGGGGCGGTGTAGCGCGTCCACGGTCGCGGGTGCCGCCGATGCGGAACGCGACGGCGAGCGCGTGGCGTCCCCGTGGTCGACGCCGTCAGCGAAGCGGTCGGGCGTCCGCATGGTTCCCGCGGTGGACGGGGGGCGGCGATGGCCCGCTGCGTGGGGAGGCGGCGGCGCGGCGCCCACGGTCGGAGGCGGGGGAGCCATGTCGCGCGGCTCGCGCGCCGCCGCGGCTACGGCGCGTGGTGCGCACGCGGCGAGGCAGCTCCCTCGCGACCTCGCAGCGGCTAGCGTCGCGCGCTGGCGCCTTTGGGCGCCGGCCCACGAGGAGAAGGGCGAGCGGAAGGGAGAGGAACGGCGGCGGCTTGCGCAGAAGAGAGGGAGGCGTGGCGACGACGCGTGGCGCTGGACCGTATCGCGGCGTGAGGAAGGAGGGTGGTAGGTGGGCGTGCCGGCGCGGACGGACGGCGAGACACGGCGCCACGTCGCGGCAAGACGGAGCAAAGGCCGCCGGGCGGCATGGCTCGCCCGTTCGTCCTTGGGCCGCGGCCGGCACCGATCGCCTCTGTGCCGCGCTGCGGCGTGGTTCTTCTTGCCGGCGCCGGCGTGGGCAGAGGAAGGGAAAAAGCGGCGGCGCGATCGGGCCGCGGCTCTTATAGGGCGGCCGTCTGGGGCTTGGAGGCATGGCGCGGCGGTCCCTCGGCGTCCGTGACCGTCCCCGGCCCCACGCGGGCGCGCATCCAGGCAGGCCGGAAGGGAGGGAGCGGTGCTCGTGGCGCTTGCTCGCGCGGCGCAAGCGCGAAGCGCCTGGCGGCGGCGGGCTCTGGGGCGCCCGCCTAGGGTTCCGCGGAAGGGAGCGCGGGCCGTTGGGCCTTAGTGGGCTGCGAAGGGGGGAGGCGCGAGTAGGCCTGGTTAGGGAAGGAAGGAGGAGGATAGAGGGAGGCAAGCGGGCCGGCCGGGGCCTTTGCCGTTTGGGCTCTGATGGGCTATTTGGACCCGCAGGCTGCGGGTTGGGTTGGCTGAGAAAGAAGAAGGGAAGGGAAAGGAGAAAAGGGTTTGGGCCCAAAGGAGAGAGAATGATTTCTTCCTTTATGATTTTATTAAGGGTTTTTGAGAGAAATTTGAAAGGAGCTTGGGAGGAGTATGGAAAAGGAGAAAGGATTTCCTCCTTTTGGCATGATAACTTGAGAAGATTCAAGTGGAGTTTGGAAAGAATTCAAGGAGGGGATTTGAGAGACATTTAGTCCAAGTGATAGAAGTAGGTTTCTGATGTCAAGGAATTTTTATGAGAGAAGACGAAAGGATATTGATAGAGGTTTGGATAAAAAGGAAGAAGGATTCTTCCTTTTGTTGATTCTAGGAAACTTGCTATGAATTGTGCACAACAAACTCCGACAAGGGTCAAGCTCGGAACCAAGGCAAGAACATCAGCATTCTCCTACAACCAAATCTAAATGAAGTGCAACGATTCACTAGCAACTTCTCCCACGTTCCACCTACGTTTGCCCTAACGACTACATGATTCACACATTGCGGGGAAAAAGTTTTTAAAAGTTCAAATTTTTTGGCGTTCGAAACCAAGGGATGTTCTGAGACTACCCCCCTACGAGAATCTCGTCCCCCGAGATTCAGGTGTTGGTTAGGGTGACGATTCTTACCAGATGTTCCACTTGCATCAATGCACCAAGCTTTTTGCAAAAGGGACTTTTGGAAAAAGATTAAGAAAGAAGGGATTTTCTCGAACGCATTTCCCAAGAAGCTTTTGCTTGGCATGAAAGCGTTTTCATTTGGTCAAAAAGATTTCCGTATAAAAGCCGTTTTTGAAACTCATTTTCAAAATCAAGAAAAGCTCTTAAGAATTCCATCCGTGAAATTCAAAATACCTTTTGAAGACGCTTTTCAGAGACTGGAACTCTTTTCAAAACAAAATTGTTATTTTTGAACCTTTTGGGAAATTGGATTTTTGAGTTGAAACCCAAAACATTTTATTATTTGCAAAGCTTTTGAAGAACTTGGAAATCAGGACTTTGTAAATCCTTTTTCGAAAAAAAAACACCATTAAAGGGGAAAGCAATGGTTTTGAGATCACTTTTCAAACATCATTTTGAGATATGGAAATCAAATTCTTTAGTTGGAAATCATTTTGAAAGAGAAAAGCTTCTCCAAAAGATATTTTGAAATTGATCCAAAAATTTTAAAACCTTTGAATCCTGAATAGGGGGTTTTGACATCTAGGAGTTTTCAGAAACCAAAACTTTTCTCAAAATCGGTTTTATGCCAGAGATAGATTTTTCCAAAAAACAGGGTCTGCATCTAGTAAATTCTTTGCCTCTTGAAATCTCTTTTTAAAAACAAGATGGGGCGTTAAGAAGGAAATCTGCAAAATCCCAAATAATTTGAAAACAAGACGAGTTTGTGGGAGTGAAACCCCCCTTTTTTTAAAGGATTTTATTTTCGTAATCGATTTTAAAAAAAGAGGGGCTCGAGATTCGGGTGGTATGCGGCACCGATTGGAGCGATCCACGATCACTTTCCTTGATACCTGCATACGCTCGGTAGCAAGCCATGTGGAGGCCTCACACGTGGGCCCCAAGTTTCGTAGCGGGCACCATAGCTCAAGATCGTTGCTCATCTCCAAATAAGTTACCGACAATGTCCCAATATCTCGAACTAAAGAGAGAGGGGGTTTAAAGAGAAAGCCTCCGTAAACTATTTTGAAAGCATTTTCCAAAACAAAGGTCTTTAAATCTTTTTTATTTCGCAAATTTTTGATGGGAAGAAGGTTGCAACCTTTGGTTTAAAACTAAAACAAATGGTTTGAAATTGATTGCAACCCATTTTGTTTTAAAGTTTAAATAATATTTTTTTGACAAAACTAGAGCAAACCCAAAAGCTTTGAAAAGGTTTTTTTTTTTTTTTTTTTGCAAGGCAAATCGAGATTTTTAAATTAAAACCTCACTTTTCCAACATCCTATTGAGATAAAGGGGATTTAGGATTCAAATTGTTTTGAAAACTTGCGTACTGACTTTTTAGAAATAAAATTGTTTTTTTTAAAGACGCCAAATACGTTAAGTTTGAAAACCTGTTTTTTAGACGGACGAAGCTTCATAAACAAAGATTTTTTTTTTTTTTGAAGCTTTTGAAAGTGGGTAGTTTTGAAACCCCATTTGAATAAGGTAGAGAGTTGAGTGAAACACTTTTGAAATCCGGTTTTAAAAGCAAAAGCTCCTTTTTCCAAAACAAGTTGAAACCAAAGAGTTTGGAAACTCAATTTTTTTTAAAAAAAAAATTCTTGTTTTGGTATAACACTTTTCAAAAAAGGAGTACAAGCCAAAAGATTTTTTGAAAGCTTTATTCATTTTCAAAACACAGTAAAATAAAACAAGTTTTGAAATTAGTTTAAATTTTTCCTTCAATCGAAGGTAAAGCTTTCACGAACAAACTCGGCTTTTGAAAAAAAAACTTTTTGAAATCAAATTGGGAACGCACATTTTGATTTGCAAAAGTAACTTTTGAAATGTTTGTCACAAAATCTTTTTTGCAAGAATTTTGTTCATAAATCCGGTTGTAAAACACATTTGCAAACAAGGATGATTGCTTTTGAAAAAGGGGAATTTGACTCACGAGTGAAATCAAGGCCTTTTTAAAACAAAACTTGAGCCAAAGTATCTTTGAAAATGTTTTATTGATTGGAAAACAAAGTTTCGCTTTTGAAAGCGAATTTGGAGCGCTGCTTTTGAAAATGGAGGAAACCAATTTTTCAAACCTGTCTGAAGACAACATTTGAAATCAAATCGGGCTTTGAAACAGGAGTTAAACCTAATTTCTTTCAAAAAAGAGAAATCTTTCTAAAACCTTTTGAAACTTTTCCTTTTGAAATAAAAATCACTCTTTTTTTTTTTTTCTAATACGGGCTTTTGAAGGTAAAGGGCGAAGTTTGGAAGAGAAGATTGGTTCGAAAGACTAGAAAACCATTTTGAAGGGAGGTTGACAAAAATTTGATGCCTTGACTTCCTAATTCCAGTCATAGATTTGGCTTAGGTTTTAGAGGGCTAGGTTACCCAGGCTCCCGGAGTCATATATATAAAATAATCTATATAGTCGAATCAATAAGAAACACAAAAACCACAACAACACAAAATCCAAGCATTCAGGCAGCATTATAACTCCTATATGCATAGTGTTGACTTGAGGCGACTCCTATGCCTTCGAAGTCTCACACATCTACCGATCTAGCGTGGGGCGAAGTGGGGGGGAGTGATTCCTAAGGGTTATCTCCTCATATCGGGGGGTGGTCGGACAGCAATAGAACTCAAGGTAGAGGGAGGAAAAACTGTTTTCACTTCTAGCACCTATAGCAATCAGGATTTTTGGCTTCTATTCTAGTGTTTGGTCCTAAGGTCTCGTCCTACACGGTCAAGTATGGCTCGATACCAACCGAACGACCCGTGATTTCCTCGAAGGGAAATCCACGTAGTACATCATTTGATTGATACCATAGTTCATACATCGTAAAAAGGTACAAGTTGCAAGGTTTACAACACTTGGAGACACACCTAGGTACAATGCATCCTAGCGATATACACACGAAGGTCTTCATCAGAGTAGGCGTAGCGCCATAGCGGGTGAAGGCTCCTCCTTCACGAACGATCATCAGAGTCGCGGTAGAGTATCGGCGGGCGTAGACTTGATCTCCTTAACCAAACTTGAGTGTAGGTACGAGATCACCTAATCCTTTCAGCTCCATCATTGTCGTAGTCCTCCTCGGATATCAACCTGCTCAACTCTATCAGTACGATTTGTACTGGCCACTGGCTCCCACCCTATGCTTTGCTTTGCTATGTGGTAAGTGGAATGCAAAGGTAGAGAGAAAAAGGCCTATATTTGGCTGTAGTTTTCCTATGCCAGTCCATAATATAAAAGTAATATAGTTCATCAAGTTTTTAACCCATCTCATCCACACATCCATCCATCCCATCCATATCCACATCCACACCCACACATCTCACCAAACTCTCACTCTCTAGTCGGCAAGGAAGACTCCCGCTCCTCCTTGCCTCAACGGCCTAAGCCGGAATCCAACAACACCCAGGGGGAGAAAAGAAGGACACCTCTCACTATAACGAACATATGGTAACTCATGGGAATGTCCCATGGGGGACACGGCTATACGTATAGATTTAGTAACTCTGCAGAGCTTGTACACTGGAACCACAAGATCACCATCATCGACGATGCCTCGCCTAGGCCGATACCAAGTCGCCACCTAAGCGGCCCGATGCCACTCTACCACTCAGCTGCAGGGGCACCCAGGAGATCCACCGGCACGCCGAGACCGTGAGACGTGGTACCGGATCCCCGAGGGTTCCACGTTGTCTCGGGAGGGTGTGGGTCTCGGCACCGTACCTCCCTACACTATCACCTACCAACCTAGTAGTAATGGCGGGGGGGCCAGCTAGCCGTCAAGTCGTTTCCCGCCCATCGAGGAACGAGTGGTGTGTACGAAAAGGTCCCATGAACCGCATCCTCGCCCAATCGGTCCTTAGATGGACTGGGACAGATATCTTCACATGGGGCTCGACGCCCCGTGCCTCGGCGGCACCTCCATTCCGTGGTTTCGTCCCACGAAGACACTCCTCCCCGGAATCTACTCACATCACATGTACCCACCACATGTACTCTCTCACATAGGGAGTGCCCAGATCACACTCCTCCGGCAAGACTTATCCTCTGACTCGTCGTAGATCCTGTCCAGTCGACACAACCCTCACCACACACCCAGGACACACGCCAAGATCTCTCCCATGTTAACTTGGTTATCCATTTTACGGCACCACGTGCCTTAGCCACACACAAGCATGTATGAGTAAAGTGTAAGTGTGTAGCAAGTGTATATCATGAAGTAGGCGAGCGTCTATCCTAGCAGCGGGTGTGCAGGGGAAAGGTTGCGTCAAGGTATTAGCTTATCAAGCAATCTACCATGCATCCTATCACAGTTCATTTGTATAAAGTAAAGCACTAGCATCTACATATTGCATGCCTAATAGGATTCTACGAGGTTGGGTGGGACGTGGCACCTGTTTATAGCAATCCATAGTCATCGACAGCTGTTGTCCTTCGCTTCTTCTCCCTCTAGCGGATCTCCGGTCCGTCCGTCGTCACCGCGATGCATCTACCTCGATATAGCGACAAACAAAGTAAAAGAGCAATCAATCCCTAACCAAGATCCAATACTCCCCAAAAAGGCAATAAGATACAGAAGAACTAGATAACTCCAAATAAACACTGAAAGACTTAGCCCTCGCGGAGAGTGTCCGATCCTCGGGCTCAAATAAATAGAAGTGGTTGTCTGCTAAGCACAAGCCGGATCACGACCATGGTATAGCCGGTACTTCGGGTCGATCGTGTCGACCTGCACGGCTTCAAAAAAGAAGAGGCCTTGATCCTAGCTCAACTTAACCAAACACCACGGCTGGCGGCCTTCCGATCCGGACGCCATAGAGATTGGCGGGGACCGGAGGGTCGCAAGCGAAGGGGATGGGAAGGGGGAAATAGGAACAACAGGGTTTGGCCCTTATGGCCTTTAACCCGCAAGTCACAACTACATAAGAATCAAGTAAGGACAAGAATCTGAAAACCGAAGAGTTGTGACTTGGTCCCAAGGTACTTCGGCTTACCCGCCATGACAGCCGACGGTAGCAAAAGAGACTGGAACACGAACAACAAAGGAGTGACTACATGCCCTCTCGACCCACACGACACAACAACGTCGAGAACCGAGATGTGAGTAGCAAAACAGGGGAAGAGACAAAAAGAGTTAGCTAGGCACGTCCATATCATGGTCTCGGTCACATCCTCGACGAGGATGGTTTTCCAACGGTCGATCGGGTCGACTCGCATGGGCCCAAGGACAGGACATAGACCATAGCTTCGCTAACTAGAAGAGATAGTCCGGTCTTTGATCCAATCGTCATGGTCAAGACGGGATCGAACGGAACGGGCTAGCGGGGAAAAATAATGTAGAAGAAGAGAGGGAGTGGTGGTCTACCCCTTCCAATGCACATGCCATGGCAGAAGGCGAGACATCGGAAAGGGGCGATGCACGAGAGATCACATGTGCCTATACCACTTGTAGGGTACCTCGACCAAGGTGCACTATATGCACTAAGGCATTCTCCGAGGTCTCAGCGGTGCGGTTGTCACCGTGAGAGCCCCAGGAATGCTATAGTCTCAATAGGTACAAACATACTCGGGCTCAAGCACGAAAGAACCAAAGAGGAAAAGTAAGGTCCACCTCCTTTGATCCACTCGCCATTGCGATCGACGAGAATCAAAGGAATGGAACCCGATAGCAAATAAGAACAGACATAAATGACCGAGAAAGGGAACCCTTGGGCCGCACGGCACTTCGATCCACATGACATGGTAATAGTCATCGATCGAAGAGGCCGAACAAGGGACTTCGGTCCATGCCTTATTCGGTTAGCGAGAATCGAAAGAGAGCAAATAGAAGAAATGTCCTCAACTCTTCTCGACCTACCCGTCATGGCAAAGAACGGTGGTCGGAAGGAAAGGGACAAACGTCTCATACGGTTCCGCGATCCACGCCAACTCGTAGGGCACCACGACCTCCGTGCAACTAAAGCGGCAAAAGCTATTCCTCAGGTTCATAGCGATGCGGTTGTCACCACAAGAACCAAGGAGTGCTTCGGTCTAGGTGGTGCAAGCATACGAGATGGTGGGGAAAAAAATAGCACAAGAAAAGAAAGGAAAGAAAGGAGGTGGAGCCCGATGGTCATGGCGAGGCTTCTCGCGTCCATGAGCTTCACCTAGCGGGTTGCCTCTCGTCGCCCCCTCGATCGTTGTTTCCTAGCTCGTCTCCCACCGGACTAGGTCACACGGGGACTCACCGTATACGGGTAATATCCGCATCGTTTTGAGTCCTTAGCGATCACGCCCTAAGGCTGAATAGGATTTAACGACCATAGTGCGATGAAGCTAACTAAAATACGAAAAGGGGAGAGATCACGCCGGGCGTCACGATCATGGCGAAGCGAACTCGCGATCGCACGTCCGAACACGTCCCTCTCAACCGGCTCGAAGGCTCGGTCCACAGTGCAATCACCACATAGCACAAAAAAGACGCAATCCTCACGACACAAGAACTAAATCGACATGACCGCCATAGGTGGAGTACACATATCCATAGCATGAGACAAACCGGGCGAAGGCACGGCACAGGCATAGATAAATAGCAAGGGCGGAAAGGAATTAAAAGCATGGGCTTTGCCGACGTCAAAGATGATGTCGGCGAAGGTTCTAAAAAGAACAACCTTGTCGATGGAGTGGCGTGGTCGGCGGTGGTTCCGCTGGGCACCGCGGGAGGTGGAAAGAGGGCTGTGGCCAACCGGGCTTGGCCCTGGCCAGTCGTGGCCCGCGGTAGCCACCTCTGGCCAGCTACTGGCTGTCTGTGGCCACCTCTGGCCAGCTGCGGCTTGCTGCTGGCCAGCAGCGGCTGGCCGTGGCTGGCCAGAGTTAGCTGCAGGCTGGCCAGAGCGAGCTGCTGTTGGCTGGAGCGCAGCAGGGCCGCGGAAGGTGACGGAGCTCCGGCTGAGGTTCGGCAGGCCAGGACTCCCCCGCGGGGCGGTGAGATCGGCGGCACGAAGACCGGTACTAGGCTAGTACGTTAGCGAGAAGGGGAAAGGCGAAGTCTTTCAGCATTGGCGGCTCACCAATGGTGGATAGTGTGGTGGGACAGCGAAGAAGCGTTCCGGGAAGCGCTGTGGAGATGGTGTCCGGCATGACGAGGGACGACGTTCCCGGGCGGCAGCCCAGCCGGGTGGCTCGCCACGCCGCCCCGGCCCGGTTCAGCGGGCCGGCCGTGTGTCGCAGGAGGGCGATGGCGGTGTTGGCTCGCTGCTGCTCGTGGCCGGTAACGAAGTCCAGAGGTGCTGCGGTGTCGGCGCGACGTCGTCGTGGTGGGGCAAGGCAGCAGTTTTCGGGCGTTCCCCGCCGATGTCCTCGCGGCTTTGGCCGGAGCACGGTGACGCTGAGGAGGGCGTGTAGCGCGGGCGCCACTCTGGCAGGGTGCCGCCGATGCGAACGCGACGGCGCGGCGCGTGGTGTCGCCAGGTGGTCGTGACGTCGAGCAAAGCGGTCGGGCGCCGCAGCGGGTTCCCGCGGTGGACGGCGGCGGGCGGGCGGCGGTGGGGGGGAGGCGAGGTGCGCGCCCACGGCCGGAGCAGAGGAGCTATGCGGCGCGTGGCCGCGGCGCCGCCGCGCTACGGGCGCCGTGGTGCGCACGGTTATGGCGCCTCTCGCGACCGCGCTGGGCTTAGCGTGGCGCGGCCTGTGGTTTCGGCGGGCGCCGCCCACGAGGAGAAGGGCGAGGGAAGGGAGAGGGAACGGGCGGCGCTTGCGTAGAAGAGGGGAGGCGGGCGACGACGCTGTGGGCGCCACGACCGCGAGCGTGGAGGAAGGAGGGGTGGTGGGCGTGCCGGGCGCTGTCGGGGTGCGGGTATTACGGCCACGCCGCGGCACGGAGCAAGGCTGCCGGCGTGCATGGCTCGCCCGCTCGTCATGGCTGCGCCGGGCACGGCCGCCTCCGTGCCGGGCGGCGCTGGCGCCGCGTCAGCGAGGGGGTGTGAGGAAGGGAAAAGCCGGCGGCGCGACTGCCGCGTTCTTATGGGGGCGGGCCGCCTAGGGCTTGAGGCATGGACGGCGGTCCCGGCGTCCGCATTCCGCCCCAGCCACGCGGCGCACATCCAGAGCAGCGGAAGGGAGGGCGCGGTGCTCGCGGCGCTATCAAGGCTGGGCGCAGGCGCGAAAGACAGCTGGGGCGGCTCCCGGGCGCCCGCCCTAGGGTTCCGTATGGGAGCGCGGCCGCTGGGCCTTAGTGGGCTGCTTGAGGGGGAGGCGCGAGCAGGCCTGGTTAGGGAAGGAAGGAGGAGGATAGAGGGAGGCAAAGGCGGGGCGGGGCTGCTGCCGTTTGGGTCGGTGGGCTAGCTGGACCTGTACCGCTGGGTTGGGCCGGGCCGAGAAAGAAGAAGGGAAGGGAAAGGAGAAAAGGGTTTGGGCCCAAAGGAGAGAGAATGATTTCTTCCTTTATGATTTTATTAAGGGTTTTTTGAGAGAAATTTGAAAGGAGCTTGGGAGGAGTATGGAAAAGGAGAAAGGATTTCCTCCTTTTGGCATGATAACTTGAGAAGATTCAAGTGGAGTTTGGAAAGAATTCAAGGAGGGATTTGAGAGACATTTAGTCCAAGTGATAGAAGTAGGTTTCCGATGTCAAGGAATTTTTATGAGAGAAGATGAAAGGATATTGATAGAGGTTTGGATAAAAAGGAAGAAGGATTCTTCCTTTTTGTTGATTCTAGGAAACTTGCTATGAATTGTGCACTACAAACTCCGACAAGGGTCAAGCTCGGAACCAAGGCAAGAACATCAGCATTCTCCTACAACCAAATCTAAATGAAGTGCAACGATTCACTAGCAACTTCTCCCACGTTCCACCTACGTTTGCCCTAATGACTACATGATTCACACATTGCAGGAAAAAGTTTTAAAAAGTTTGAATTTTTTATGCTCGAAACCAAGGGATGTTACAATGCCTTGGTAAGGAATCATACACCATTGAGTGATTCGAGAGTACCATTTAAGGAGTATAAATGAACTACGCTTTTCTTTTGAAAACTTTTTAAAACTTCAAGTTGCTTAAATGAGAATTTGGCAAGATGACTTTGCGTTTAGAATTATTCCACTTTTCAACAACATAAGGATATATGTTAGACAATGCCACATACCCCACTTGTATAAAAAATGTTTTAGAATAAATTTTTATGTTGGCTGTATATCTTAAAATGATATAACCATGTTTACTTTTATCCTTAACCTTTACTCTCGAGGATGAGCGAAGAGCAAGTGTGGGGGAGCTTGTTGGCGGCTCTTAACTCACATTTTACAACCGCCAAACCAACACGAAATGACATAAAATATGACATAAACACTAGTATAGAGTTTACTTCTAACAAAGTTCCACGAAGTTTTGTTTCTCTCACAAGTTTTGCAGGGAATTTAATTTGTCACTGAGAAAAGGTATCTCAAATCAAGAAACAAAGTTTACCACTGTGTAGAGCTCATCATGTTGATCGAAACGGATATATAACTTGTTATTTTTGGAGCAAGGAATAAAAAGATATTAAAATTTGAAATTAAAAAGGATGCTGATGTCAAGCACCCCACCAGTGCAGCAGCATAGGCGCCAAGGCAGCCGCTGCCCACTCGACCGGTAGTCGGCAAGGTGGGCCCCATGGGGCAGGCGCTGCTGGCGGTGGGGAGGCGGCGCCCCGCCGGCCAACCGACAAAGAACACATGGCCCGGCGGCCTCCCTCACGCGGGAGCGCTACAAGACGGGCGCAGGGCACCGCCGCCGCCGGCGGCCCCGCCCAGGTGTGGTCGCTGGCGGGTTGGCCGTCCCTAAAGGCGGTGGCGGCTCACTCGCCCAAGCAAAGCATGGGTAGGCCGTCTCGGCCGGCCGGTCTAGCTGCCCGAACCCCCGATTTCTCTCTAGAAACATAAAACAATGCCCAGATCTCCGGGTTTAGCTCGTTCAGTGCCTTCCAAGTCGGGTCTTCTCCGGTTTTCGATTGTGCTGGGCCGGTTGGGAATTAATGTGCCGACCTAAGGGAGGTCGGTTGCATGCCCAGAACTGCCTATGGCTGGGGTGGGGGCTATGTGCAAAAGTGCCCTCCTCCTCTCAACTATAAATAGAGGGCCATTCCCACCATTGTAAAATCATCCTACACTTGAGCAATCCTTCATATCCTTAGTAGTAGTATCCCTCTAGGTGTTCTCCAGCTAGTTGTAGTATAGAAAAGAGGAAAGAGCAGAGGGAAGACAGTGGAGGAGGAATCCGGAGCTGTTGGCTTCCTCTCCGTCTTGTACTCGGTGTCCAGGGTAGGAGCGTAGGAGGGCCGAAGGTGTCGGCTCCTCCTCGACTCTTGTACCTCTACAAAGACGACTCGTCTGAGTAATATCTGGGGTTCTCTTTTGGTAATTCTAGCACTTCTATTTAATTAAATTCAGTCCTTGATTAACTTTATTTACGAGAACTCCGCTCGACCGAGTATTCTAGTCTAAATATTTGGGCTAGAATAGTAATCGTTAGCATAGACGTGGTGTCTAGGCTAGTGTTTACCTGAGTTTGCGCCCAACCCCACGGATAGTTGTGGTAGCCCCGGTGGTGACAGCTCCGACCAGGCCTTTGTATTCCACCACATTCGGGTTGTTGTTTCCGTAGAGCTTTTGGCAGCCTTCCCCCGACTACCGCTTCCCAGTCTCTTCGAGAGTCAGAAAGGTACTATTGCTCCGAAGTAAGTGAAGTTTAGTGAGCCTGAATCTTGGTCATCTAGCTTATGTTGGAAGAACCTTAGGAAACCCCTCTCTACCCACCAAAAATAGTTATTCCTTGGGTGATCTTGATCCTTTCTAGTTCACTTCTTGTTCCCCGTGGAAATCGATACCTATGAATACTCCGGGTGAAAGCTACAGCGGTATCCGTGCGCTTGTGGATTTATCTGTTTGCGTTAACAAATACCAACAGGTACTTAGGGGGAGAGAAGATGAAGATTAAAGAATGGAAAGGGATCAAAATTTTAAAGCACGCAAGTACGGGGAGCAAGCTCATGAACATGATTGTAGTTATTTCATAAGTGGCATCTCTCTTGCTTGTGTGGTGATTGCTAGTATAAATCTTGATTGATAAATTTATTACTAGCATGCATAGGTTCTAGCTAGAAGTAGCATTATCCCTAGTGGTATTCCAAGTGGTATCTAGAAACCATATTTTTAATGTTGATCTCATGGGGTTTCCAACTCTTTGATGTTTCTAGCTAGCTTTTGGTGCTAAGGATGGTTCATGATGTGCACTCCAATGGTATCACGCTTCAAAGGTCCATTCTATACACCTTAACATCAATTTGGTAGAAATGACTCTTCCAAAACTGATTTATCTATCATGTGTACAAAGCTTCTAAATCTAAACTCTTAGCACACATGTAGGGGGGAGCCATAGCTACCAAATGAGTTTTACATGACTTGTCCAAATATTTTTCAAAAACTCAAATCGCTTGGACAAGTGTTGTAAGACCAAAATTGAATTTAATTTATATCTTTGTGGAGGTTGTCATCAATTACCAAAAAGGAGGAGATTGAAAACCCTAGTTTGTTTTTGGCTAATTGATGAAATCTAGGACTAACCCTATTACTAAGTGTGTAGCATTAGAGAAAGGAGAGGTCAAAGCCAAGTGGTGGAGTGGGGATCAAGATGATGGTGAAGACCAAAGATGATCAAGTACCACCCTTGGAGATGACGGACGAAGATAAGCGGAATGGAAAGCTAGAGGCAAAGGTTTATGTTAGAGCATTTTCATTTCGCCGGCCGTAGACGAGTAGAGAAGTTGATGGCCGGGTTTAGGATCGATAACCATACTATTAAGAGGGGCAATGTCGTGCAATATCAGTTATCTAAGTGCCACTAGGGGAGCAATGACTTTGTATGTGCATTAGTGACCTAGTGAGCTTACAATCTCTTGCAAAATTCATTTAAAAATGCTTACACATGTGCACATGTAGTGAGACACCTTTGTGTTGGCACATAAGGACAGGAGTTGGTAGGGTTTGGGTGTAAACCCCTCCCGCCAAGCTTGCGAGGTGGGACTCGGATGTTTTCGAAAGAAATAAGGTCATCTGAAGGTGACCGGACGCTGCCTCGGTGGGGACCGGACGCGTCCAGTCAAGTGGTGGCGTCCAGGGTTTTTCCAGGGTCGATCGGATGCTGGCGACCGAATGCTCCGGTGCCAAGTCCGGTCGGGTAAGCTGTTGCAGGCGATTGGAGCAGTATGAGCACTGGACGTGGGGAGTGGCCAGTTAGAGGGCATAGGACGCGTCCGGTCGAGAATTTGCGTTTCTAGACGTCTCTAGACTATGACCGAACTCGCACTGTGCGAGCGTCCCGTCAAGTGGAGGATGCGTCCGGTCGTGTACTGACAGCGCGCGAGCTTAGCTAGCCGTCGGCACGCAACGGCTACATTCAAACGTCAGTGACATGTGGCCATTTATGTTGGACCGGATGCTGGACCGGACACGTCCGGTCATGGTGTTTTATGCGTCCGGTCAGTGCGCAGACAATGTGTTTTGAGGACAACGGCTATGTGATCTTGTGGGCTCCTATATAAGTGGATTGGCCGGCTCTAGGTACCTCTCTTGGCACTTTAACATACTTGATATCCCTTAGAGCTAAGCAAACCATCTCTCTTACTTTGCATGCCTCTTGATTGATCTAGAGAGTGATTGGGAGAGCTTCTAGTGCATTTGCCTTGTGATTAAGCATCTAGTGGCACTAGTGAGTGTTCTTGCTGCGATTGAGCCTATTACTCTTAGTGATTGCCGTCACCTAGATGGTTGGAGCAGCGGAGCGGTGTTGAGCAAGAGAAGGTGATTGTTCTTGGCCACACCGGTGATTGTGAGGGGTGTTGATCCCACCCCGTGGGAGCTCATGAAAGTAATTCTTAGTGGAATCTCGTGCCATTGAGTTACCCTCACTTTGTGTGAGTACTTGTGGCGTCGGATGAGGGTTTGGCTTGTGACGCCGATTAGCCACTGAACTACCGAGTGTGCGGTCGACACAACGGGGAGTAGCGTGCCGGTAAGCACGTGAACCTTAGGATAAAAATCGTGTGTCCTTTGGTATTCTTGTGTGGTTTGATCTTTCGAGATCAACTTGGATTTCTCTATTGGATTATCTCTTTGGATTTTATTGTATTGACAAGACGGTGATTGGTCATCATACCGAAGGCACGGTTTGCATCACTCGGTTCCTTTCTTGCGATTACATTTGTGCCTAGTAGCATATTAGGGTGTGTAGTATAGTTTAATTGTTAAGGTCATCATTTCTAGTGTGCTTAGTGTATTAGAATTGCTAGAATTGGATAGGTTGGCTTACAACCCCCTCTAGGCTAGCGCAACACTTGCTTGACCATCTTATTTACTAACCGATTTATTTAGTGCTTTGTAAAATTTTAATTAGGCTATTCACTCCCTCTAGCCATTTAGGACCTTTGACCCATGCCCTCTACCCGCCTCCCGTCCGTGGATCCCTTCCCCATGTGCAACCACAACACTGGACACGCCTCGCTCTACGTGGTCTAGAGCCGGAAGCCACTTCCCTCTCCTGGTACTAACCCCCGTTTGCCGTCCTAGCCAGGCGCTGCCCACTAGCTTCCAGCGCTGTCCTTGCCGAGCGGCACACGCTGAGGATGGTCTGTCGGTTTGAGTAGGGAAGTGCCGCCGCAGCCTCAGCCGCTGGCTCCTGCCGCAGTCCGCACTCCGGCTCTGCCCTGACGTGCTGAGCTTCTAGATTTCGGGCCAATCCCAGCTACGCCATCCCTTCAAGTATGGCCAGCGACGCACATGGCAGAGGCGTATCCAGGCCACAGGACGACGATAGTGCGGAGGAGGCCAAAGGAGGCCCATGTCTTCGGTGGTAATACCCCATTGAGTCAGAGGTGTTGGCCATGGCTTTGGTTGCCCAGAGGACAGATTGGGAAGAACACTGGAGCAGTCAGTTTCTGGATTTATGGATATAGGAGGAGCAGCGGGGATGGCATGCTTTGGTTGAATCTAAAAAAAATCAAGAGATATAGGTGTGAGGTCATGGTGGTATTGTTAGAGTTTGGGGATTTTTGAGCTGGATTTAGTGTGTTGCCGCCATTATTGGAGAGAAAGAAAGCTAGCTTGCTCCTGGTGCTTGCACGAAGGAAAAAGGAAGAGCTTTATTCCTAAAAAAAAGATAAAGAAAAAAAAGAAGAGCTACCGATTGCTGCCAAGGTCTTGGCGGAGAGAACAGAGAGGAGGAGATGTGCTGGCGATTTGACCTGCTGCTTGCCCATTTGGAGGAAGAAAAAGAAAGAAGCCAACCATTGGGATTGCTTGCTCGGTGGAGAGAAATCGATGCAGTACTAGGAAGGTCTAGTGCTTTCTTTTTTTTGATCGATCGATGCTTAGTGTTGGGTGAAAAAGTGTTCTTTCTTAGGAGAAGTCTTAGCTCTGGGCTAAGCATTTGTGTTTGGCTTAATTTCAGCTTTGTCAGTATCGACTTCATAGAGAACTACAAGGAAAAAGGGCAGCAAGAACTTTGATTTGCAAAAATATCTTAAGCACATCATATGTAAATTGTGGTAGAGTCAATAGTCATTGTGAACACGTAAATTGCCATGGTATTGAGTTTGGCCTGACTAACAAAAAGACTTCTAGATTTACTTGTTGCTCCCGTTGCAACGCACGGATAATCAGCTAATTCAAATATAGAAGTAGAAACGGTTGAGGGGTTTTCCAACCATTTTTACCATTTTCCTCCCTACTCCTATGTGGAAAAACTACAGACTGCAAATCTGTAATGCGCGGTATGTATTGCAAGGCCATGCCATGATATCTGCAAGGTCATGCCATGGTATCAATCCCATACACGAAATAGAGGACCCCTCTAGTCATATCGCCACAGGTGGGGGCCTGTTTGGCGATGGGTAGCAGCTGCAGCTTCACAACCATCCAACAGCAACAAAGCACAAGACAACCAACCAACACCTGCCACATCACAACATCATAATATACCCTCCTAAGTCATTCTAACTTTCTTAGAGTCAAAGAAAGATCTCAAATTTGACCAAATTATAACTAGGAAGGAGTAGAACGGGATATCAAACGATCTGCAATAGGTCGAAACCTGCTAAGAAATAAAACAATTGAGACAAATGATAACAGTAAAGGGAGGCGATATAAAATGTAATGAAAAGAAAAAAATATCACATAAACATACAAAACAAATTAATTAAACTGCTGCAGACCATGCACAATCTGTACTCAAAGTTGTAATAATAACATTAGTTCAAATCCACAAATCAAACTTAAGTGAAATGCAAATTACATTAGACCGTCACAACAATCACAAAATACAAGAGGCATTTCACAACTTAAACTGAAGCTGATGGAAAAAGATACGAGGGGATGCGAGCTTTTCTCCTCGCACATAGGTGGTGTTCTAGTTCTTTGATTCAGAGTTATTAGATTATGTTAGGTTCCTTCGGTTAACATTGTATGTGATTCTGACAGTTAGAGGACCGACGAATTTTTATGAAGGTTTTGAATCACCCTAATGCATTGCCACTACTGGAAACCAAAACTTTCCAGTAGTGTGCAGGTGAAAATTAATAAAATGTATCACCTCAACGTTTGAAAATTAACAAAATCTTTATTTATAAGACAATATAATATATAGCAATAGAAATATAAAAATATATGAACCTAAACTATAAGCGCCATGCAAGAAGCCTCCAAGAAATGGCTTCAGATATTAAATGGGGTACATGGATTTCATTTCAACCATTTTAAAATTAAAGACAATGTATCAAAGTCATCTAAAAACACCTTGGAACAAAATGAGTCCCACTATAAATATCCTTGGTGCATGTGGACTATGCACGTGCGTGGCGCAGAGACCGCAGAGGCAGGGCAGGATAGCCTCCACCAGCTAGAACTGAAACAAGCGAGGAGCAGGGGCGATAGCCGATAGCCTCCACCAACTAGAACCGAAACAAGCAAGGAGCAGGGGCCACAGGCTGCCATCATGGTAGCCACGGCCTTCCCATGGTACAACGCAGTGCGTCATCACTGGGATCCTCAACATACTTACGGAGAAATCATGTTTCCAATAATGAAGACTGTGCTCCACTAAAAAGTTATATTTTGTTGAATGAATAAAGACAATCCTCCATAAAAAAAGTTATGCTACGGTGCCTGCTCGGGATTCCATAGGGTACTTTGTTCGTTTCCGTAGCACCATATAGGTCCTGTTGGGTTAGATGGCTAAGACCTGGCCTGATTTCCTAGAGCCAAGTTTTAGATGGGCTGTAGATGGGCTGAAGCCTGGCTAGGAAGAGTCAACTGCATGCTTAAGGCCTGGCTACGAAAGAACGAAATGGGAAAATGGGGATTTGTTTTTCTAGAGCTTGCTTGGCCAACGCAGGTTGTCCCCACTCGCATCACCACCTAGTGCGGTGCGTGCTGTCACAGAAAGAAGTGCTCGAGCAGGGGAGAAGGATGGTGGTGCTCCGGCCACCACTTTGGCCACCACCAAGCAAGCTCCGCCCCGCCGTTGCGGATTCGATACATCACCCGTTGTGGATTCGGCTGCTACTGCTATGTCAGTCGCAGTTGCAAGCTGGGCACGCGGCCGCTGCCATGAGCGCCTTCGCGGCATCCCAATAGAGCTGTGGGCCGATGAAGTAAGTAGTGAGGCTGAGGTCAAGCAGCACCACCAGCGAAGGGCTCGGGCCCGATGCCACCGACGAGTTGCAGTTTTAGTCGCAATCGCCAACGCTGGGTAGTTGCAGTCGAAGTTGCAGCCATCGAAGCCATGGACATCGCTGAAAGCATCTAGGTCCCTAGATCGGGTTTCGATGGTTGATGACAATAGTTACTATGACTAATGTGTGTTTTGCAGAGATGATAGAATGTTACATCATAGTAATACCAGTCAATGAGCTTCATGGTTTACATGCCCCTTTCGTTGGACTTTTCGGTTTTCAAAGGATGGACCACAAGGTTAATGGCTAGTTCCGAGTGTTGAAAGGAGTTAGGTGACACTTCGATTAGTTTTAGGACTTTGTTTTCTCCTTTAGTCGTACTATTAAGGAGGGTGCAAATGGGTAGCTTGACCTAGGTGAGTCTAATGATTTAGGTGTGGTGCACACTTGTTAATTTTAGCACTAGGCAGCTCTGTAATAGCCTTAAGAGTGATTGGAGTCGAAGCCGTTCACAAATCGTTTGAATCGTAAGTGAACGAGGGCCAATTTGCTGCATTGGACGCTGATAGAAAGAGCATCGGATGCTGGCCTCAGCGTTTAGTGAGTACTGAGCGATGACAGCAGGAACAATACAGTGCAGTGGACGCGCCGAGGGTTTAGCGTCAGACGCTCAGGCGACCACTGCTATAGCAAATGCACGGGAGCACAAGGCATCGGACGCTGAAGCAGTGGGCATCGGATGCTCACTGCAGCAGCGGATGCTATGTAGATAGGTTCAAGAAATATAGTTTGAGTGTCGGATGCGTCCGACGAATGGGCGTCGAACGTTGTGCAGTGTTTGGTGAAACCCTAATGACCAGCAGTTTTAAACGCATCGGACCCGTCCGGTGGTTCACATCTGAGCGTCGGATGACCTCGCAAAAGCAATGATTGGATGGTAACGGTTGGGCTTGTGTGTAAGGCTTATAAATACATTTCCAACCCCTCAGAGAAGGAGCCTAGTGAGGTGATTGTGATTTTAGAATCCAAGATTAAGGACCTCGATCATTAGTGTGTTGAGAGTGATAAGTGTGCATCCACCTTTCTCATTAGACTTTTCTTGCTCAAGTGAGAGTTTGGGAGAGAAAGAGCCTAGTGAGGTGATTGTGATTTTAGAATCAAAGATTAAGGACCTCGATCATTAGTGTGTTGAGAGTGATAAGTGTGCATCCACCTTTCTCATTAGACTTGTCTTGGTCAAGTGAGAGTTTGTGCTTATTACTCTTGATGATCGGCATCACCTAGACTGCTTGGTGGTGACTGGGAGCATGGTGATCATCCGGTGGTGATTGTGGCGATCTATCTCATCTTGTGAGCGGTTTTAGGGGATTCACTGGGTCGGAGTGATGAAAAATCACCCCGTAGAGAGCACTTGATCCTTGCGCGGATCAAGGGAGAGCTACACTCTTACACAGGTGCTCCAACGAGGACTAATGGGGAGTGCCGACTCTTCGATACCTCCAAAAAACATCGCCACATTACTCTCCCTCTCTTTACTTTGAGCATTTACTTTCAAGCAATTACTTCATGTCTTTACATCTATAGAATTGTCATCCTGGAGTAGGGTCGGAACTTAGAGAGCTAACCTTTTGTGTCTTAGAGTCATAGAACACACACTTAGACACTAGGGTTTAAATGGGCTAGCGATAGCCTTTTATTGTTGTGAGAAAATTTAGAGAAGCCCAATTTAACCTCTTCTTGGACATCTTGATCCTTTCAATCACCGCAGCGGTCGTCTAGGAGGAGAGGCGGGGTGCTCGGAGAAGACACAGAAGGAGAGGGGAAGAGTGGTGGTTGGCGTGCGCGTGGACGTTGAGAGTCGGTCGCTGCTCACCTGGGTGCTCGTCAATGCACGGCGTCATCGCTATCCACGTCGTGCTGGCCTCCGCCGCCGAGGCACCTGCAGCGTTCAACTTGACCTTGGCCTCCACGGTAAAAGAGAATAATAATGCAGGAGTCGCTACTCTCTGCTAGCTCCTTGCTCCCGTCCCTCTTCACCTTTGCTTCCTCCATCTCTCTCCATCGACGACAATGTTGTGGCTGGGGATGGTGGTGTATTTCATTTGCCTCGCCGCCACATAGAGATTCAGGATGCCATGCCATTCGGCCACCGCATCGCTAGGCTGCGTGCGCAGACCAATTGTTTGATGAAATGCCTAAAAGGCGGTGAGGTTACCTGTACAAATAAGAGGCGACTCTCCAAACCAGCTAATCAAACACATTAGTTGCTAGCCAAGCTTAGATATTACATGCAACCAAATAAGTTCATCTTGACTTTTTAGAAGCGAATTTAGACTAGCCACCCATTACCATTGGATCCAATGCCACTGGAAGGACCATTCACAGGAGAGAAGAGGAGAGAATGCACCAGCAACAACCACTATTCCCCCATTTGGCAACCCTGTTCATGTATATCCTGTGCATATGGACCAAGCACGTGCGCGTGGGCGTGGCGCGGAGACTGCAGAGGCATGACAGCAGCCCCCACAGCCAGAACTGAAAGAAGCGAAGCGAGGAGCAGGGAGGGGCCACGGCCAGCCATCATGGTAGCCTGCCTCGGTACTATGGTACAGGACTACAGGTGCGTCGTCACTGGGATTCTCAACATACAATACATGCGGAGACATTATGTTTGCAATAATAATAATGAAGAAATTTGGATCGGATCAAACGATGCAGATAATGCGCGAGAGACGACGAGTGCTTCTCTGGAGCTATGATCGTATATAATAAGTAGCCAGCCCCATGCAGCTGCATTTTTCCTGTCATGTGAACAGAGCATAGCACAGCAGGAGCTAGCGGTTGGTAGGTTAACACCAGTCACCAGATGGACTGATGACCGGGTGGGCGGGCAGCGTGCAGTGGATGAAGATGATCCATGCATCCATTCCGATGATCCGATCCCATTCCTTCCAGCCAGGCGATCCACATGTAAAGTAATGCATTGCCAATTGTCGAACATCGTCGTACGTATGCATCGTCAGCGAGAGTACCAAGCTCAGAACGTGTTGGATTATTGCTCGCCAGATTCCTCATCGACGGCACGCCGATCCGCGTGTACAAGCACCTACGAGCCATCGCAGCGGCACATGCGCCTGGACGGAAGCCTGTGGACACCGACGACGACTGGGCGACGCAGGGCGGCCGCGTCAAGACGGACTGGACGCACGTGCCCTTCTACGCCAACTACCGCAACGCAACCTCGCCTTGCGCACCGCCATACCCTGCCTGCGTCGCATCGTGCAGCGATGAGCCACCGACGTCAGCGGCGCTGCAGAAGGTGCGAGCGGCGCATTTGCTCTACGAATGCTGTGCACACTAGATGAAACCTAGCTGATGTTGTGTGATTGTAAATCCAAACTTATTAGTGAAACGGTTCAATTTAATATTCCCTTTGTCCTGTAATATATTATATTACATAAATTTTAGGAAATTTATTTTTTAGAATTTTCTGATCCACTGATTTTTTTATTTTTTTTTAAATGAATGAGTTACCCTAGGGAGGAAACAAAAAAGAAATCCACGGCCAACATTTTTTGCTTTGTCAGAAAAGAAAACAACAACTGAGATTTTGTTCATAAATATCTCTATTGTAAATTTTATTTTAATAGACACGTGTGTGACTGATGTCATTCCACTAGTATCTTATATAATGCATTCTTTAGTCAAAATTTATAAATCAACCTAAAGTAATAAGTTACATAATTTATTGCCATCATGTATTCTTATAATTTAAAATAAATATTTAGTTCAACTAGTTATATATGTTTTTTCAGAACCTTTTCACACTACATGAAAAACAATTTGTAGGAACGCCTCTCTCTTTTTTTTAGGGGCGGCTCTATATTGAGCAACCCCTACAAATGGTTCGAAATGAGCCACCCCTACACAAATCGATTTATAGGGGCGGCTCTATATTGAGCCGCACCTACAAATAGATGCCGAATATTAAAAATCAAGCATAAAAATTTTAGTTTTTAAAATCAATACAACTTTATAGTTAATAACTTTTTTATTTGAATTTTTTTTCACACTTTCACATAGAAAATTATGTGTGAGTGTCTCAAGTTTGAAATTTAAATTTTTAAAATGACCTTTTTAAATCACATCAGATGGAGAAACAACCAACATCAAAGTTGTAGGTCTCAAAAGCTATAAACTTTGTAATTGACAACATTTTGATTTGAAATCATCTTGTAAAAAAATTACGTTGACTTTCTCAAATTTGACTTTTTAAATGACCTCGGATGGAGAAATGACCAATATAAAAGTTGTAGATATCAAAAAGTTATGAAACTTTATAGTTGACAACGCTTTTATTTGAATTCGTTTAGAGTCTCAAATGGTCAATTTGAACACAGTTTGGCATAATATGAGTAGGACCGAAATCGGACATAGACACAAATGATAAAGCAGTGGAGTGGTTGAGGAGGTATCATATGAAGCTGAGGTTGACGGTTCAAATCCTAGCTTTGACAAGTTTGTGAAAAATGCCTAAAAAATTGAGGTTGGCTCTAGTACTAGCTGGGGGGCCCCATTCTTTGGCTAAATTTTTCCCCCTGTTTTTTGCCGTTGTTTGGATTTTTTTTTTGTTTGATTTTGAAATCTGAAAATTTATTTGTTGGGGCGGCTCAATATTCAGTCGCCCCTACAAATCGATTTGTAAGGACGGTTAGCCAGCCGCCCACAAATCGATTATTTGTAGGAACGCTCCTGGAGGGGTGGCTGGACCAACCGCCCTTACAGAGGGTTGTAAGTCGCCCATAAAAATCATGTTTGTAGTAGTGTTAGTTCTGGTAAACATTGATCAAGAAATCATAAAAACAAAAAAGCACGACAGCTTTATCCTTAGTTTGGGAAGGACACGTGTGAATACATCATGTAGGATAGCCATTAGTTTTCCAATATAATAACAGGGCCGTACAGAGCACAATTATTGCTAACAAATACCTGCTATTCTAAACATTTGTTGTTCTTTGTAGTAAAGTAACATAGCCGAGATTCATGCATATTGGTTTCACTTCTTTCTTGCAAGAAGCCGTTGACGAAATTCCCCAAGAGCCCATATAGGGTACAAGTTGCGGTAGTTACCGTAATTGAGGTATAATGAACTATTGAAGCACCCAACATGTTCCTGCAATCAAAAGTCAGTCACGCACAAGTAAATAACAATATATTTTACATAGCTCTAGGTCTATGTTTATATATAGTCTACAGACTAAATTTAGGTTTCGTTTGGCACGGCTCCACTTCACTAATTAAGCCATTTATTTTGGTTTCAGCTCCATGAAAAGCTCTATATATGGAGCTAGAGCCGTTTTACTAAATTGTTTGGTGAATCAGCTCCACGTATAAAGTTTTTTTAAAACATGCTCTCATAGAAATATATGTAGAACGAGGTGAAGCCGAGCGAACCTATTATTTTTGGTTCTATCCCACCTCAAAACTCTATGAGAGCACAATTTAAGGGGCTTCATAGGTGAAGGCGCTTTGTTTTATCCCGTTTGGTATAAAACAGTTCCAAATGGCTTCTGAAGCTTATGAAGGAGCCGTGCCAAACGGGGTCGTAATGTGGCTTAAATATTTGTATTTAGTTTAGACCATAAACAAAATAATTTCTGTACTTCACTCAATTGGTGTGCCTCAAAACAAACGGACATCGTCAATGCATAGGAATAGCACCAGGTCGTGCCGCAGACACCATGAAGGTTACGACTTCTGCTATCTTCAATCTTTTGTGTTTATTTTTTATTTTCATTTTTCTAAGAATAAAGAGGAGAGGACATTGAAGATAGAACTGATGGAAGGCACGAGAAGCAAAGGTAGTGTGAGGGCTTTTTATACCATGTTATGAAATGCAACTCACCTCTGTTGGATTTGAAATAGTAGCTAGCGACATTTGTATCTCTAAATTAGTTTATTATAAAAATATATATTCAATGATTTATCTAATGATACTAATTATGTACCAACAATATTAATATTTTTTTAATATTTGATTAAAGTTGAAACTGTTTATACTTTTTATGGGATAGAGGGAGTAATAATTTAGCCCAATTGTAGAAAATATTAGCAAACATTTAAAAACTCTTATAGTGATGTCTGGAACTGTCCACAAAAGGTGTATGAAAAATGTTCTCTCTCTCTCTCTCTCTCTCTCTCTCTCTCTCTCTCTCTCTGTGGTAACAATGTAAAAGAGTTTTCTGATTCAAAACTTATCCATAAATGATTTCCGGTAGCCATCATTTACGACATCCATTAGATGGAAATGGTAGGATTTGATTGCACCGTTGTGATTTATGTTCCTGATACAGAGGTGTATATATGTCCTCTCAGATTTGTCATGGAAGGTAACAATCTACAGTTACGATCCCTTGGAGACCTTGAGAAACAATATTGCCAAATATATTTTTTTGCTGAAAGAAAAAGGAACAACCCAATAATCGGGAAAAATAAATAAATAAAACTTACTTGTTGGGGAAAGTCACCAGATTCTAGTTGCATATTGATCAACTCTTTTGCAGCTTTATATAATGGGGCTGGATCACGTTCCACCTACATACCATGCCCATAATATGAAACCATTAGCATATACCATAATAATTTCACAAATAAGTAACAGTGGCAATGCTAATCAGTTTGTAAAATATATACCTGCCCACCATAAATTAAGGCTAACATTGCCCAAGCAGTGTTCACAGCATGGGGTCTACTGGCCTCCTTATATTCCTGCAAAATATTTAAACCTAATCCATGATGAAATCCGTTGAGGCATCAGTTTATTCAGTAGAAAACATGAATGTTCAAGAATAATAATGCATCCCTGAACATTGAATTATTGCTTAACAGTTAGTTATGACGCAAGTAATGAATCATCTAATTCATATTAATTTTCAAGTTCGAAGGTTGTACAAATTTTATATAACTGAACATTTTACATGGAAGCCCAAGACAAGAAAACAGAGGATCATTTATTTTTCCAAATTTTTAAGTGCAAAAATAGATTAAGAGTATATTGTATCTGAAGAAGTAAGAGTCAGGTGTTTCCAATTGTAGCATACAAGCTAACCACACAGGTGCTTGAGTACATAACTGTTTGTCTACGGGAAATACTATCACTTAGTCATGGTGAGACAACTAAAAAAAATTAGCATAAATCATGTAACTGCCTTAATTTTCATGAAACAACAGAGTTTGTTACTAGGATTCTTTATAATATAAATTATATAAAATAGATTGGATGGACGGTATGTGTCCCCTAATTTGTCCCAATTATTATCTATAACACAAGTATATGTGACTAAACGGAAGATAGGATTTTTAGGGAAAAAACTCCACAGATATAAGTAAAGAATGAACCAAATATCGATTATTTTACCTTGTAATACTCTAACCCCTTCTGTCTGACCCAAGTGCTTTGGTACTAGGTTTAATGTCATGTTTTTATCTTGATAGGTCGTGCAAGCATAAAACCCTTCTTTAATCTGATTCCTAACTATCACATGTAAGCCACGCATGACATGAAAACAGTGATCAATTGGTCCCAAAGGCCTAGAGAAGGAAAGAAGCAGCGACGTGGACCGCAACCACCCCAAACCCTAGGTGGGGGCACCGCACGCCGCCGCCACCAGGGCGGCACAGGGGGTGCCGCCCTCTCTGCGGGCCCACATCCGCGTACAGTTATCTTAATTAATATTTATTAGAGATATTTCGGAGATATTAGATAAATTGTAAAAAAAGGATCCGGTCGATAAGGTTCCTTGTCTTTTAGAGTCTACTCGGGACTATAAATATGAGATGATTGTAATCGAATCTATTAAGAAGTAATTGGACGAAAGTCCTTTATTCTAATCTCCCGTGCCTCCTCTATCCTTCGTCCTCCATCCCCCTGCTGTTGACGGTGGATAGCGTCAACATTTAATAGATTAATAGACATGAGAAACACATGAATATCTAGACGGCTGGGCTTTTATCTGACAATTTCCAGCAGTTTTGGTGATTTATCAATTTTCAGGGACTAATCCAGAAAACGGCGGAAAAGGACTTAATTATGAAAATAAACTCAGAATTATCCGCAACTCAAGAATACTCCACCAAACTCTAGAAGGATCCAGAAGACACTTGGAGCGAACAGGAGGCGGAGCCGCCACTCAGGGGCTGGCCGGCCAGCCCCACTTGCCAGGCGGGCTGGCACCCCCTTTTGGGCCCTACCTGTCATCCTCCGCGAGCACTTTACACCATCTTTGAGGATCGATCTCAGCCCTACGTGAAGTCGGTTTGATCTGACGGACAACGTGCATCCCACTAGGCTATAAATACAGGGCCAAACCCCCAGAAAACCCTAATTCATTCAAGACATTCAAGGTCAAGCCAGTTGAAGATCAAGTCATCCAGAACCTGAAGTTCCAGTTCATCATAGCTTTTCTAGTTCATAGTTTAGCCTAGTTAAATCTAGTTTAGAGAAATTCAAGATATGTCAATGGATCTTGAATTCCAAAAGTTGTCAAGAAGATAAGAGTTCGTTATACTTCTTACGCTCTCTTCTTTCTTATTGTATTATCTATGTTTATGTGATATTTACTAGCAATATTATTCTTCATCTTAGTTTAATTATTATATTCATTGTCTACTTTATACATCTAGTTTAGTTAGTTTACTATTGTCGGGGGCCAAACAATCGGCCTGTTGGGCCCCCGGCTAAACGTAATTAAGCAAGCCGCTATTAGCGGCCCACGACCGGCCCACGAAAGTCGGACGGTGGGCCGACGCTCCGATGGCCCGCTAGAAGGCCGCGGCGAAGCCCGTGGGTGAACGCACCGTGCGCGGGGCACGACCCCTAGGGCGCGCGGCTCGCACGACCCCCTGCCGGACCAAAGGCCTCCCGAGGTCCTGATCCAGGGAGGTCGCGGCCGCGCCACGACCCCTCGGTGGTGTCTTCGCAAAGAAGCCGCCCGAGGCTTGCGCTCCACACTTGGGCCACGACGTCACTGTAACACGACCGGTCAATGTAACACCCCTGGTGTTACGTTAACCTAAACCTGCCATGTCATCATCATCATTGCATGAGCATTCATGATTAGAGAACCCTAATGCAAACAACCAAAGTGAGTTTGTTTAATTCTAGGGTTGTTTGAGCTCCTTTACATTGCATGTGTATGTGTACACCATTTAAATCTCACTTAAGTGCTTAATCAAGTTTTTAAAAGTGATCAACTAAAAGCAACCTTGGTGTGTACAAGTGCTTGGCTAACCCTGGCTTACACCTTAACCAAGTTTTATAAGTCAAATGATGCAAAAGAAAGAATCGCAATTGAAATTGGAATTCAAATTCCAACTAGTTAGAAATGGCTAAGTGTTGGAATTGAATATCATTTTCAATTTTGAGGAGCTAACTATAATTAATTTTATAAATAAAAGTTACCAAACTTTGGTACCATTTCAAAGTATGAACTTTGTACTTCGAAAGTGTACTATTGGTTGGGTTTGAAAAGTACCATAACATCATTAATTAAATGCCCAATGTTTCAATTTGAAATTCCTTTTCGAAAACCCTAAATTCCCAAGTTGTAGATCTTGAGAAAATGAACAACTTTTATTTTTGGAGATTTTCATCTTTTACTCAAAAATTAAAAGTAATTTTGAAATCCTTAAAATTAAGATTTTGCTCTCCTTTTGAAATTGAAATGCAAATTCAAAATCTATTTAAAAAATCGACAAAACTTCTTAAATAAAAGTTGTAGAGAATTAAATTTTGCACAATCTATATTTTGGGAATTTTCATCTTTTATTCAAGTCTTGGGAGTAATTTGAAAAGGAAACTGGTGAGGTGGCACTGCTACAGTAATTCAGGGGGGGAGTTGATCTTCTCTCTGCCGTGTCCATGCCGCCGGCCGCCGTGGCGTTCCGGCGTCTTCCCGGCGTTTGTGCTTGGCCGACCACCTGGAAAGCTTCGTGAAGACCCCAGCTACTTCAACAACCCGCCCATGGTCTATAAAAGCCATCACCGGCCGTCGTCGCCTTCGTTTCTTCTTCACTGCTCCGCCACCGCAAGCTCCAGTCGCCGGCCAAATTCGCGTTCACCGCACCACCATCATCCACGATTGCTTGCGCCCCGCTCCGTTAACTCCTTGCACCCCTCCTGAGCCACTTAGCACGATCTAATTTTCGCCGGAGCCGACAAGCTCGTCTTTTTCTCCTCCAGCTCCGGCAGAGCGCCGCCAAGCTCCGCCTCTTCGCGACCGACTACTTCTAGAGCTCTGCCAACCCAACCGACTAGCGTCTTGGCTTTGCCTCGTTACCCTGATCATCATCGACCCGCCTGTTCGACCCCTACTGCACGGGACGAGCGGGAACGGCCGCTCGCCGCCGAGTTGCTTCACCCCGGCCAGCTGCCACCGTAGCTCCTCCACTTCAACCAAGCGCGTCACCAAGCCTCGGTGAGCTCGCTCAACCTCCCTAGCCTCTCGTCTGGTTCAATTAGGGTCGGTAGTGGCCTTCTTCGCCGTGCGCCACCGCACGCCGCGCCGCCGGGCCGCCATGACCATGGGTGTGGGTGTTCCGGTGGTGTAGGGTAGCCATGTTGTACCTTGCTGTGATAGGGAGGTCGAGGGGAGTGCAAGTGGTGTGCTTGTCGTCGCCGGAGGGGCCGCCGACGGCGAAGCGCCGCCGTCTTGCCGGCGGGCCGGTCGGGCCGAGCCAGGCCTGGCCGAGTGGTGCAGGGGCCAAGCAGGCCGGCCCGGGCCGCCACAAGTGGCCAGCAAGGGGAGAAAATGTGTTTCTCTTTTTTCTTTTTAATTTCCAAAAGCTGAGTTTCATCATTTTTGTTATAATTTATTTTGGGCAGATAAAAATATGCAAAAATATGTTCTGTGATCCTTGAGTGATACTCTACACCAGAAAAATACTAACTTTGGTTTTCCAATAAATTTTATCTGTGCTAAAAATTGCTCTTTTAATTAATAAATGCAACTTCCATGATTTTTAGTAATTAAAATATAAGTCCAAAAATCATGAAATTTGTTTTGTGTGCTAATTAGGTGATGATGATCTTAATTATGAAGTTTGATCAGGTTTTGATTAATTTTTGTATTATGCTTAATTAATACCTTAATTAATTAGTGTTTAATTAATTAATCCTTTGGTTAATTAGTAATTAATTAATCTTTAAATTAGTATGTTTAATTAGTGGCTTTCAACGACTGTAAAAATGGTTAATAAATTAGTAATCACCTTTAATCACTATTAGGGTTGCCCGATTTTGGAATTGAGTGATGACCCTAGGTCATTAACCCTAATGACCTTCGGCATTTCATGTTGATTGCGTATCGCTAGTCCGTCGTCGTCGACGCTAGTTATACTTTCTTAGTGCAAGGTTACCGTGAAGGGAAGTTGTACTCAAGATAGATTAACAATCGTTGCATCATTATCGCATGCTCTTTTTTTATTCTTGCATCGTAATCATGCATTCCACTCGTGTAGTCGTGGCTGCGTCTGCGGAGGAAGTTAATCCAACTCCAAAGATCCGAAGAAGGTGATCATCGTGAGAAGGTTGGGTCCGATCTCGGTGATTGGGTAGCTGCTCCTAACTTCGTCGAGCCCCAAGGCAAGCCCCGGATGCATTCAACCACCTCCTTGTTTTTTCAAAAAGCTTTTATATTGTATGTTGATGATGTGATGCATTAGGTAACAGGAGTTGTGTGATCCTACTTTGGTGCATTTACCGTACCTTGATATATACCCTGGATACCTGTTTTGATTTCACAAATGCTAGTGTATGCTTAGCCCTGCTACTAGCATAGGCCTTATGAAATGTTTTCTAAAGGTGTGATAACAAAATCCCCGTTGAGGGCAATTATAAAAACCTGATGTTACTTGTTGGTATCCCTTCACTTTGATCGGGTCAAGGGTACGCAACAAGAACATGATGATGAGTAAATTGAGACCGGGTGGAGTGACTTGCACCGGGGAAGGGCTAGTGCCCCCGGTGTAGTGTCGCCCACTTGTGAGTCGGTTAAGCACCGTTCGTTGCCTTGGCCCTTGGATCATGAGGTTATTGGATAGTACTAGTCGCATGCTAATGGCGGTAAGCTCCCTTGTACTATCACGACGAGAACGGACAACCGGGACGAGAGTAGCGTGTACCCATCCTACGGGGCCATCGTGGAAGGGGACCGCGGCGTAAGGAGATGGTGTACTGTACCTCGTGGCTAGGATCCATTCTTGCCGGGAGAAATGCAAACGTGAGTTGATGTATGTAAGATGTTCGGTCCTGTATACATCGTGTGGCTAGGAAGCCCCAGCTGGGTATATAAAGCGATTCGAATCGTCGTTGCTCCACGATATGGGAGACTTGATCCTCGCACCAGCATCGTAGTAATGATGGAAGTTGATGATGGAAAGTTTTGAATCCGTTACATGGTTGACAAGTGATTGATGTAGTAAAGTAAGGATTGGCTTAGTCTCTTTTTGCAAAGGTGTCATTTGATCTTGCTAAAGCCTTACCTTGATTTCTATTAGCCAGCATTCCTGAGTCTTCTCCCCAATTTCTGGTCGGGTAAGTCTCATGGAGTACTTTTTGTACTCAGGGTTTGTTTAACCCCGTTGCAGGTGGACCGTGTGAACAAGAGTGTTATGGCCCTTGTTGCATGACGGTCATCGAGAAAGGATCTGATGAAGAATAGATTGTGTGGCCCGTGGGCAGGGCACTTTCGTTGTGTGGCTTGTAATAAAGTTAAGTAATGATACTTCCGCTGTTATGTAATAATGATACTCTGGTTTGTATAAGTTTTACAAAAAGTTTGTAAACTAAGTTGTTGTAAGTCTTCCGCTATTCTGGTATTTTTGTATGGAAACTGTTGTAATACTGTGATGTCTCTGTAAGTATCGATCCTGGAGGAATTATGGTTTATCGGGGGTTCACCCGACGGAACATTTTAGGTTATATGGTGTACAAGTATAGCTGACAGAGGTCTTAAGGACAATGTCAGGTTCTTGTGGGCCATATGATTTAGAAGGTTCTGCCACAGTCAAACCGTGTCCTCTCCATTTGTGCCCCGCGCAGGGTATAGGCTGGAAGCATCTTAACCGCACAGTTTGACAGCGCAGGGCATGGAAGCGGATGCCAGTAGCACTGTTGGCCAGAGCAGGGCATGGCACGGCTCTTGACCACACTGTTAACTAGGGAAAGGGTGTGGCTCGACGTCTAATCGCCCTCCTGATTGACAGTTCGGACAACCCATCCGTCACGACCCGCTCCCATGTCGTACCACGTCATTAACTCCGGGGCAATACTATAAGCGCTCTAATCAACTGTTTAGCCTCTCTGTCCACTATGAAGGCATGGGCAGACACTCCGGCGACGCGACCACACCGGCGACCAACGCGTGCGACGCAAGAAAGGACGCCCCGACCCCAGGAGGGCAGACGAGCCACTCCATCATTGTCTTTTTTTCTTTTTCTACATGACACGCCCATACTTCCTTCATGTAAGGCCGTTCCCTCTCTTCATCTATAAAAAGGGAGGGCGAGCCATTTCACGAGATAAGTTTGAATCAATAGCAAAAACCACCGAAAACACACCACACACGCCACGATATTGGCACCTCGCTCAATCAGAGACTTGGGAGCCCCTCCCTCTCTCGAACCGGTTGTAACCCCTACTACAAACCGCCGCTAAGTAACATGATCCTTTCGAACTGGACGTAGGGCCTCATGCCCGAACCAGTATAGTTCCCGTGTCCTCTTAGCGAACCATCCGGGCATAAACGCGCATCTGTAAATTTACTAGTTGGTGCTTTCATGAAACACCGACAGTTGGCGCGCCAGGTAGGGGCCTTGCGTGTTTTGTCTCCAAACCCAAAGCTCCGGATGGCCAATCTCAACCTACGCCTCACTCTGGGCTCTCATGCTCGATCTGGGAGCTCCGATTTCCTCTGTCTGGGGGTGGACAACGACGTGGTCCTCCTTCCCCCAGCATTGAGGCCATCACCGAAGTCCTCGCCACCACCGAGATGGCCTCACCACTAGCTTTGATGAACATGCCGATCGTTGGGGCCGCGTCGACATCCCCGGACTCGACGACCCGGGGCTCTGCTGTACTTCCTCGATGCCTTCGACTACCTCCTCGGCAGCGACAAGTTCTTCCAAGTTGTACGTACTTTCGCAAAAACAAATCATATTTCTAAAATAAAACGTACTTGTGCCCTTTCTATCTTGATAGGTGTACATTCTTTCAGAAATAAATCACATTTCAACCCCCTTTTGCAATAAGATCTTGAAGTAAGGATTAAGGGAGATGGTTCTGGACGAAGCTAGTTGGACTGCGACCACCTACGCCCCGGCAGCTACGGCATCGCTCACTAGCCTAATCAGAGCCAACGCCCTTACCTCGATCTTTTAGGTCTTGACAGCACTAGAGGGTCGAAGTGCAACTACTTTTTTCGATAAAAGTAAAAACATTCTGCATTCTGACCCCCTCTCGTGATGAGATTCAGATATGAGAGCCGCGGAAAAGCGCTTTCAGGTTAAGCTATTCGGACCGCAAGCGCCCACGCCCCGACGGCTAAGGTACTGCTCACTAGCCTAACCAGAGCCTATGCCCGTGTCTCGAATTTCTGAAACTTAACGACCGCGAAGGAGCGGAATACAGACGACGTTTTACACAACTAAAAAGTTGAAGAACCAAAACTTATTCGAACACTTTAAAAACAAAATAACTTGTTCGATTACAAGTTCTTGGCACGATAGCCCGAACATCGACTAACTTATCTACCCCTTCGGGGGGGAGAACTGCATCCCATGTTTTTTCTGCAGGAACCTGAAGCAAGGCCTTTACAAGCCTCGGTGACAACAGAGAAGAGGAACTACATTTGCCATGCTATCTTGCGAGGCAATTCTGAAAATTGCGTCCAAAGTCTGGGTAGGGCCAACATCCATGGTTTACCCGCGAAGGGAAGGCAATGAGCCTTCGGATCCGTGCGACCGGGTCTGTTAACCAGATGGATCCACTATCAGGAGGATGGCGCTGATCACATTCGATCCATCTCGACCCTACGAAAAGGGTCAGAGGATTCGCCATCATTACGACGGGCGAACCGTCCCACGCTGTGGTACAACTCACGCAACGCCACTACCCCAAAGAAGCGCTTGAAAGCCGGTCTCGCGGATGTGTCCCACATCCCCGAGAGACTCGGGGTTACACCACTGGCGCGCCACACAAGCACCCACCGGAGAAACCGCAACGCCCCCTCCGTCTTCAAGTCCCTCGCAGGCGTGGGCCCACACCGCAAGGACTCGGGGGCTACCGTCGGGGGCCAAACAACCGGCCCGTTAGGCCCCCGGCTAAACAAACTAAGCAAGCCGCTATTAGCGGCCCACGACCGGCCTACAAAAGCCGGACCGGGTGGGCCGACGCTCCGACGGCCCACTAGAAGGCTGCGGCAGAAGCCCGCGGGTGAACTGCACCTTGCGCGGGGCACGACCCCTGCCGGACCAAAGGCCTCCCGGGGTCGTGACACTGGGAGGCCGCGGCTCGCACGACCCCTCGTTGGTGTCTTCGCGAAAAAGCCGCCCGAGGCTTGCGCTCCACACTTGGGCCACGACGTCCATCAGAATACGACCCGGTCAAGCCGTGTCCTCTCTATTTGTGCCTCGCGCAGGTATGGGCCGGAAGCATCTTAACCGCTTGTTTGACAAATAAGGGGCATAGAACCGGATGCGGCGGGCTTGTTGGCCGAGCGAGGGCGTGGCACGGCTCTTGACCGCCTTGTTAACGAGGGAAGGGTATGGCTCGACGCCTAATCGCCCTCGATTGACAGTCCGGACAACCCATCCGTCACGACCCGCTCCCGCGCCGTACCACGTCATTAACTTTCAGGGGCAATACTATAAGCGCTCTAATCAACTGTTCAGCCTCTCTGTCCACTGTGAAGGCATGGGCAGACACTCTGGCGATGCGACCACACCAGCGACCAACGCATGCGATGCAAGGAAGAAGGACGCCCCGACCCTAGGAGGGCAGACGAGCCACTCCACCATTGTCCTTTTTTCTTTTTCTACACGGCACGCCCATACTTCCTTCATGTAAGGCTGTTCCCTCCCTTCGTCTATAAAAGGGAGGCCATTTCATAAGACAAGTTCGGATCAATAGCAAAAACCACCGAAAACACACCACACACACGCCACGATATTGGCACCTCGCTCAATCAGAGATTTGGGAGCCTCTCCCTCTCTCGAACCGGTTGTAACCCCTACTACGAACTGCCGCTAAGTTTCGAACTGGACGTAGGGCCTCACGCCTGAACCAGTATACTTCCCGTGTCCTCTTAGCGAACCATCCGGGCATAAACGCGCATCTATAAATTTACTAGTTGGTGCTTTCACAAAACACCGACAGCTATTATGTTTATGCACTAGTTTGTATAGCGCTTATCTATTTGATCATATGGTGAGTGGTAGGCAAATGTAGGGATGGTGCCTAGATGTGCGTTGCTTATCAGTGGATATCCCCAGTTATATCGGGTAGTGAGGTAGATCGTAGATATGACAGATCCATTGAGCCCTTTGTAGGCCTTCCCCCGTACAGTGGTTTGGTAAAACGGTATTGTCAGATTAAGAGTATATTCATATACATGAGGTTCATGTACCTAGCTTTTCCTGTTTGTGGCTCCAATATGTTTGGAATTCATAGTAGTATTACTTAACAATGATTGTTAGATGTACTTAACTAGTTGACGTAGCTTTGACATGTAGTTAAATACTTAGGAGTTATTTCTCTATTACTTGGATTAGATGATGTTGACATGACTAGATTGCTATGATGGATTGGTATTATTACTAATGACTGATCAAAAGGTTATTGTCATTTTATATTATTTATCTTCTAATTTATCCTTGTTAAGAGTAGAGTATGTGATACTTGGTTACATCTCTTATTTATTGCATACAAGTGTTATCAATACTATAGATTATTGGTTTAGCAATGCCTTCCCAATGGTAGAATATAAATGACAACCTGGTAATACCCTAGGTAAAAGCTATAATGGTATAATTATCTATCCACTTGCAGAATCATTCTTAGTTTAATTTTATCTTTATTTATTTCTGCCTAGTCACATAAAATGATAGAATTAGTGTAATTAACTATTCCTAGCTATATAATTAGAGATAACAACCTAGTTTCATGCTTAGGAGTAAAGGTAAGAGACAGGTGGCTAGTTGCTAAAGACAAGTTAATCAATACCAAACATGTTGTCTTGTTGTTATTCTAATGAAACTATGAGATGTCAACACTGCGCCGCCCCCCGCCACGCCCCTACACCGCCCCCTACTCGCCACCGCCGCTGCCCCTCCCTAAGGCGCTGCCCGTCCCCTCCTCCTCCTCCTCTACTAATCTATTAGCCCAATCCACACTCACAATTGCGTGTGTTACAACTGGTATCAGAGATTTAGATCTGATTCACCATGGATGCCGACATGATCAAACAACTCTTCATTGATTTCAAGGGATCCGTCCTCACCAAGATCAACAACGTCATTGAGCAACTCAGTGATCTTGGCAATCGCCTCTTTGTTCTGGAGATGGGGCAATCTGCTAACGCCACGAGGGACAGCTTGGAGCGAACAAGGAAGAGCATGGCAACAACATTGGAGGCAGACACCAAGAACAGGATGGCCCACGAGTACATCCAGGACCAGGTAAAAAAATCCCACTCATCTAGTATGTCTGAATTGGCTGTTGAATTGGAGAACAAATTGCTGCTCGACATCAACATCAAACCCAAGGAGGAACCAATGGCGCCGCAGGCACCCAATGCCTTCCAAGGCCTGGAGATCTGCCCGCACAAATTGTCGTTCGCAACATATGATGGGAAGGATGATCCACTACCATAGCTCAATCGGTGCAAGCAGTTTTTTAAAGGGTAGCGTACCTCAGACGATCAGAAAACATGGTATGCATGTTATCACCTCACTAAAGCTGCACGTCAGAGGTATACGAGGTTATCTCAGGAGCATGATGATATGAGTTGGGCATACTTTGCCAAATGCATCAATGAGAGGTTCGGGCCATCAACTCGTCGTAATCCATTGGGGGAACTGGCAGCACTTAGAAAGACAGGCTATGTCAATGAGTACACAGAGCGTTTCCTAGAATTGGTAGCTCGTGTGGGGCACCTGGTTGAGTTACAGCAAGTCAATATATTCACAGTAGGATTGCTTGAGCCATTGAAAATAGATGTTGAATTACTAAGTCCACAGGACATGGAAACAGCGATGTCTCTCGCTCGCTTCTATGAACGTCGGTTAGAAGTAATGGTGGATGCAAATAAATTGGCGGCACCCAAACAGAGCCGCGTGCCTTGGGACTTGGCAGAATAACTTGGGACTTCATAGATCTAGAGCTTTGGACGCTCTCACACTTTGATTGCCCAGTGCCAACATTGAACCCAGTCAACTGTTTGAGCATTGCCAGCACCTCCACGTATGGTATGTACGTAAAGCCCCCCAAAAATAATAGAAAATCCAATAAACAGATCCATGCGAGCACGATAGCCCAATGCCTTCGATTTCATCAATAGTAGTGAAGCCCCAATCTTCACTAGTATTCGGCATACCATCAGACAACAACCAATGCTTCAAAAAATGTATACATCTATTCAAGCAGGACAACAACCAGCAGAATGGTTATTGAAAGAAGGCCTAATTTTCTATGATCACCGTCTCTATCTCCTAGCGGCTTCAACACTATTATAGGATGGCTCTAGGAACTCACATAGGGAGGCCTACAACAGATTGAACTATTAGGTTTGGGAACTCATTAGGTGTCTATGGAGGGAGTCTCCATCATGCCCTCTCATATTCTGTTGGAAAAAACGTGGAAATTTGGATTCTTGGTACCTCAAGCATCAGTTCTATTCATCGATAATGCTAGCCATATCATTGCCCAGCTAAACAACGTTGATATCAGACTCCTACCAAATTCAATTTGTCAAATCCTATCACTAGGAGTATTAGATTTGGGGATGTTTGGACACATGATTAACCTCACCACAACACCTCTGGCACATACGACATCGACAATCTGGCGGATCAAACTAGCCCTTATGGTCATGACAACAAATAGTACTCCTCATAACTACAGCAACCCCCACGTGTAAGGCCTAAATTCAGTTTTGGTACAATGATTCACTCGGCCCTTCTTCCTCCTATACCGTCTACTTCCTACTTCATTTTTGAATACATGGGTACACTGCAATACTACTTTGAATTTAAAAGAATGGGCGATAATGATAAGGATGGAGCATGCTACGCCAATGGAACAATGACTTGCTTCCTAGAAGAGCTCAGAGATGGGGCAACAACACCAGATGGAACCAATAAATGGCTTGCACTTCGCTGTAAGGACACGCCGAGCGGAGAAGGGGGAGTTCTATCACACGTACGCCATGCATGACATGGAAAAAGGGATCAATTGGGCCCAAAGGCCCAGAAAAGGAAAGAAGCGGTGATGTGGGCTGCAACCACCCCAAACCCTGGTTGGGGGCGCCGCACATCGCCGCCACCAGGGGCACCACGGGAGGCGCTACCCTCCCCGCGGGCCTACCTCCGTGTGCAGTTATCTTAATTAATATTTATTAGAGATATTTCAGAGATAATAGGTAAATTGTAAAAAAGGAAGGATTCGGTCGATAAGGTTTCTTGCCTTTTAGAGTCCACTCAGGATTTTAAATATGAGAAGATTTTAATTGAGTCTATTAAGAAGTAAATGGGTGAAAGTTCTTAATTCCAATCTCCCGCTCCTCCTCTCTCCTTCCTTCTCCCTCCGCTCTGCCGCCCCCTGCTGCACCCCAGCGCCGCCCCCTGCCCACCACCGCCACCGCCTCTCCCTAGGGCATAAAGCCCTAGGGCGCCGCCCCTCCCCTCCTCCTCCTCCTCCTCTCTCAATCCACTAGCCCAATCCACCCTCTCCTTTGCCTGTGTTACACTAACACCTTCACATTAACTATTTTGAACAAAGCAAAGATAAAATTACAAGACAAGGAGCTACACATATGTAGGCTCGGATCACATTTAGAAACTTCATAACTGCAAACATCTTTTACAAAGCATATATAGGATAGAAAAGAATAAATATATAGCTTTTGTCAGTTGCATTATGCCACACGTATTTTGATAGAATCCATATAAATGGCTCGTCAAACAAAAATTTCACACATTGTCCTAAGCAACCTATTGTTATTCAGAGTAATTGCATATTATCATGTAACGAGAGGCTACTACTGCTAAATTAAATATAGGCATCAGCCATTGAAACTTATTTTCTCGGCCATTGAAATTTATTTTGTCTTCCTAGACGTAACTAAATAGGATACTAGTTGTTGTAAACAAGGATTCATGGAAAGCTTAAAACTGAATATAATAAAAACTAGATTTAAGCATTGCCATGAGTTAAAGAATACCATGCACCTGTATATTAAGTTAATAAATATGGAAATATAACATGAACTGAGCAAACCGTAAGCCATACAATGAGATACACTAACCTCGGTTTCACTAGAAAGATAAGTTTCTCCCCATCCACCTGTATATAGCTGCTTTGACAACAAAAATTTGCATGCTTTCCTGATGGTATCACAATTTTGGTAAGTTCTTCCAGAATTAGCTAACCCTTTGATTGCAAAGAATGACCCATAAGTGAAACATATACCCCAACTGCCAAACCTGTTATATCATAAGCAATCAAGTTATTGATTCCATATAAAAATGAGAATTATTTGCATATTACAACCAGTAGAATTTAAGATATACCACGAGCCATCTTTTCGTTGTTCCTTCTCAATAAACTTGGATGCACTTTCAATACAATTTCCTATCTCATCTTTGCGGTACCCGCCATCCAGGTCTCTAAACATAATTAGAGCTTGTAGAACAGATGATGTGCATTCAACAGATCTATCAGTTGGTTTGAGACAACAAATCAACTCCAGTGTATATGTATGGAAAACATGAAACAATTGCATTTATGTGGTTACGAAAATTTCTTACGGATAATCAACAACAATATTCAGAAAGCTCTCTGAAGGGTTGAGAACCTATTGCCAACAAAATAACAAGATTCAATGTCTGAGGCAAAATACTAATCAGGTTAAATGGTTAAATTTCTCTCCTCAATGGAATTCATTTATCATGGAAGTTACTATAGTTAGCGAAGAGATATTGCAGCTTAAATCTCTCACCTCCAATAAACGTGTGGTTCTCTTACGCTCATATGTAGAGAAGGTGCCATCATTGTTCTTCAACAATAGGAATAAAATCAATAACTAGAAATTAAACAAGTGCAAAAAAGCCAATAAAATTCTTCAAAATTATTATCTCCAAAGATGTAAATTTCTTTTGATTTGACTGGACTTGTATCGATCAGTTGTGGCCCTTCACATTTAGAGGATGGGGACCCATCATTTGTTAGTAGTTGAAACTAATACAAATCCTGTGACAAAATAGAACTACTAATATGCATGGATTTAGTCCAAAGGGTAGCCTAGCCCTCTACACATGCAGGTTAACCAAGATAGACAAAGTGGGGTAGTATTTATGATTCAAGTCACCTTAACTAAAAAATTGAAGAATAGTGATTGAATTGGTTAAAACCATTGGAATATGTGCATGATGTGTAACACCCCAAGCACAAAATCTACTTATATGGCATTGCCCCTCATGTGAAATCAGCCTGCATATGCATAGCACTTCTTTTACACTTTCATCCTCGCTCCGTGTAACAGGATTAACCCAAAGATCCTATGTTTGGAACAACAAGGATTAAGAGCAGGCCCTTGCCCTCCTAAACATTCAAGGTAGTACTGAACCCATGAATCACAACACCTCATGTGCCACGTGGGCCACATGGACCAACTTCACAACTATTATAGGCTTCTAACATGCTGAGGTGTTCCACAATAGATGTCAAGGAGGTGGATGCAAACATGGGGGCTAGCAATGTGATAGATTATGTCATCTTGTAGAAAATTAGTAGTTTGTAAAACATTAAAAAGTTGACAAATGATATAAAAACAGAGTCATACCACATAAGAAAGTAGGCAATCCACTGCATCATACAAACTTTGTCCTTTTATGGGTTCCCTCACAAGATCCGGTGAGATCTTTGATAACAACAACAATGCCTAAAGAAATGCAGTAGAGTGTTAATGGATGAAAGTTTCAATGAGAAATTCTTTAAAACCGAGGTATCATAAATATTTCCACATATGGGCACTCTAAGGGTTCCATTTAATCTTGATTTATGAAATAATTGCATTTCTTCTTGCACATACAAATTTGTTTGAAAAAATAAGATAGTATATATATGCATATAGAGAAACTAAATCAAGAGCACTAGTGCTTGCTAGGCATGCAAGTACTTATCAACTGCACATGTTTTATTTATCCCTCTTGTCATTTACTATACAAGTCTACAACGCAACACTGTGCATACTATAGCATAACTTTTTTGATTAAGAAGTGTCAGACTAGTAATATACACTTCTATATATATCATAGCACATCACTTATAATTTTACTAGGAGAGAACACAATCTAGTTTTTTAAGTGAATGAGAAATATAAAAAATATTTTTTTGACCTTTAATGCTTCAGCAGTACAGTCAGATACTGACCACCCATTATCTGCTGTTGAAAGTGTCCATGAACCTTTTGATGTATGACGGTAGTAAGTTTTGTAGTCAGGATGATTTTCACGAACCTACAAATAAAAATGTACATGAAGTTTTTGCTTTGCAAATATTATTTTACAATAATAAGAACAAATGGTCGGTAACTTAAACCTGTGAACTTTTAATAAATTCATAAGCTTTATAGAGTGTCGAACCAATCTCATTAACAAGACCTGTGGAGCAATAGGCTTGGACAATAAGAGAAGTTTCCCATGTTGGACATCCATCATAGACCTATCACGGAAAGAGTTTTGCAATGCTTCTTAAGTCTTAATAGTACAAAATAACTTAGTTCTTTAGAAATAGAATAAACATCTAAATGTCAAGGGACACACTCTTCAATTCAAATAAAAAACTCAACTTGTGGGGTCTTAGACAACCTCCTCGCATTGTATTAAAAAGATCATCTCATGCATGTATTTTTTAGGAAAATCTCATGCATGTCGAGGCAACCCCTGAATCCCTACCTCACCCATACATTACAAAAACATAGTCCATGTGAGAACGATCATGACCACGGCCAGACCTTAGTCCTGTGCTTTTGCTTGGGACAGACAAGGGGCTTTTTCAACCTCAGCTAGGAAATTCACTCCCACAACATAACCAATTACTAAGTTAGAGGGATGTTAAGCATACATATAACATATTGTTAAATCAGGATTTTATAAAAAGTCAGAAGTTGGGACATTATCCATGCATTCCATGGATTAATTGAACATGAGTTTTGGGTTGAAGGTCCTAGGTTATGTGCTATCAAGAATGGTAATGTTCAAACTATCACACCCCAAAATTTTCAATTTTGGGTTCTGCTTAGAAAACACTAAATAAAAGAAATGATTTCAATATATGGATAAATTTATCAACATTAGATTAAATTTATATACCCTTTTGTTAAATAAAATTGTGATTTTCAAATCCCTTAGAATAAATTTGAAGGGCTCTTTTTTTGATGTGGTATATAATTGTTGCTTATTTTAGTGTTTTGTGTGTGACAAGTTGTCAACACATTTACGTATCGTCGAATCCTTTCTTGGAATTTTTTGGACTTTTCTGCAAGTTTTTTCCATTTTTCTATAGAAAAATCCAATTTTTGGAGGCTCTAAAATCTCTTTTCAGGGGCTCCATTGGACTGATCATATCTCAATCTATCTTCGAGTATTTTTCATTAATTTTTAGAGTTTTACAAATATTTTTTATGGATTTAAAATGATTTCAGCTTTTCTAGAATTGTTTTTGAACTAGAAATAATTTTCTAGAATTTCTGAAATTATAAAATAACTCTTATTTTTTGGCCCTTCAACCCAAATCTATATATTGATGCCAGCATTCTCTTCTTGTGCTTATTCTAAAAGTACAACCACCTTCACGATCCACTGCTCGTAGCCTTTTTAGAATTGCCGTTGAAGTTCCAAAACCGTCAGCTTTTCTGGCCACCTTGAGCGTCTCTGGGAAAAAAATACCACCTCCAAGGTTCGTCTCGTCTTTCTCTGCACCATAGCACCTTTGGTTTCATCGATCCGTTACCAATTCACCACCTTCCCTTCGTTTTCCTTTCTCCAGCAAGTTTTCCGGCGAGCATCTCCATGGATGGCAAGATCTTCTTCCTTCTCTGCTCATGCCTGGCCTCCTCCCGCACCTAGCCCATTGTCGCCGCCATGTAGGCCCTATTCACAGCCCCATGCCTGCCTTCCCCATGCCCCCAGCTGGCCGCTGCTGCATCCTGTTGGTGCCATCGGGCACCACGTGCGGGCCTGTCGCGGCTCCCGCCAGCCCCATCACCACGGGCCCTACGTGGGCCAGGGTATTAACTTGATTAATGTCAAACTAAATATGTTTCATTGTAATTTGCTTAGGCTAAACTGGGTCATATAAAACTAGTTTAGATGCTCTTATATATTTATTTGCTTTGCAAAATAATGCTTAAATGACATAAATAATTAATGATATGAGATATATTTATAAATAAAACATGATTAGGTTTAACCTGACTTTTTGAAATTCAACTTTTTTAATTAATCTAAATTAATATTATTCACATCGTATTTCTTAATTAACATGAACCAAACTTGCAGTCCTCTTTTATAATATAAAATCCTCGATAGTCGTTTCTTTTAACCGTAAGTTTGATCTCAATGTCTCATGTGATCTTGTCACCATAGCATCTAGCTTTCTTTTAGTACATTGTTTTGTCTTATGTGGTGTATTGCTCTTAGTTGTCTCTTTTTGGTGTTTGATATTTGCTACAAGTAGAACGATGATCGTGTGTGAGAGCTGAAGAGCAAAACATGGTGACCAAAAGCAATGTATGAAGGAGTTTAAGCAAGCATAAGACAAGTATAGCATGGGATTATACTTGATGTCCTACTCGCGTTGTTACACAATTAATCATATCCATGTGTCTACCTTGATTACCCGTATAGTTTTCTTCCTAGTTATTTTGATATCTTGTTTCCTTGTCACCTTTGGGAATCATTGCATATGGGTAGTTGATGCAAGTGAATTAAAGGGTGAGAGCCATCTGGTTTTTACATGATGCTCTTGTCCTCTCTAAGGACTCATCTATCGGCAAAAACAAGGACCTACAGTACAACCATGAGGGCTATATGGCTCTGGTTTTAGTCAAGTATGAGGACTTTTTCTAGCTTGTTAGTGGTCACCCAAAAGGGTACAAAAGGGGGTGTAACCAGGTTGGGTGTAGTGCGACCTCTGTCCCTATGTGTGCAGACTATGTGTCATTGAATCATATGAAAGGGAGGCTCTACATTCGCAGGCCATGACCCTAGTAGCCCTAACTTGTTAGACGAACCTTTGAAAGACTTCACAGTGAACCCTACTAGCCTTCCATGGAAGAGGTTCAAGAGATTGGCCGCCTTCAGCGAAAGGTAAACCACGACTCATGGTGAAAGTGTACAACCTCTATAGAGTGTTAAAAAATATTATAACAGTCGTGCTCACGGACACAAGTGGCCCAAAAAACTCATAGAATAGTGAAAAACTTATAGATTGTTAACAACTAATTGATGATGTTTTAAATGCTATTTTATTATTCATGTTATCAATTTCATGTAATTAATTGGGGCATTTCTAAACTTGTTGCTACCAATGCTAAACTTATGACTCCTTAAAAACCAATCGCGATAAAACCGGTATTAGCCTTTCTAAGCCTCATGAACCTCATGTTATAATTATTGAGTACGACATGTACTCACACTTGTTTTACATTCATATTTTGGAAAAAAAATCTCGGTAGGGTACCAAAAGGTGGAGTTAGTGAGTTTTTCTAAGAAGTGCTAGGCATATGTTACGCACAGTCAACCATCCCTGTGAAGATGGACCCTAAAGAGAAAATTAGAATCCATTTTGCTTAACTTTGATGTAAGTGATAAATATACTTATGTTTACACTATATAACATTGTATTCGATAATGTTCTTTTTTCTGTTGTGGTATGTGTGGACTTCTGTGTGCACACATATGGTGAGCCTGGTATTGTCTTTAAAAACTAGGTATCACATAAACTTTTTTGATTCTAGGTACTGTTATTGTATGATGAACATTATAAGTTCTTAAGGGTTTGATTGGCATATTGCTACAACTAGAAAATCTAGAGTTTTTAGTTTCTAAAAGATTTTGTTCTAATTTTCATATACTAGTGTTTGAGGTTAAACAAGGGATTAAAAAGTAGACTAATGAATAACTATGAGTATTGAAATTGGCTTGTAAATTAACTACCAAAAATCATAAAATTTGTGACTACATTTTCTGCCAAAAAATAATTGTTTTCTGAAAAACATCACAGCTGATAAATAACAACAAATTTCAAACTACCAAACAATACAACAAAAATGATCCGCACTAAACACCAAATCAAAACCATTTCTTTGAAAACTTGCAATAAAAAATATTTTATCTAGTTATATCTCTAACTCTTCATCAGAAAAATCACAAAAGATATGGGGATAAAGTTAGGCCAAGTAATTCTTATGTGATTGAATTATGTACATGTACATAGAAATAAGAGCACACAAGGGGTTGATGTTTAATTTACTGATTTATTATTTGTCCAAATGAAGGAGAGATGCATGACGGGATTAGAATACAGTGATTCTCATGAATATTTTGATGTTTTACTATAGATTTTATGGCCAAATTATTCTAAAATTAATAAATAATAAATTGATACAAATGTTTTCTCTTGTCATTGAATTCAGTAATGTTATTAAGAAAAAAAAAAGAAAATATTATTATTTACATAAAATTTTGAAAAATACAATATTTTCTTTTCAGCCACTTCCTAAATAGTGCAAATATTACTAAAATCTAGATAATTTGATCAATTTATAAAAATATTTTTAAAACATTAAATAAATTAGTTTTTTGAACTTGTGAAAAATGATATGTAGACATGCTATTTATTATTATACATATTCACAATAAACAAATCATTTAGAATATACAATATTTTCCATCAAAGCTTTTCGATAACAATTATAAGCCATTGTCAATAATAAAAACAATCAATTACAAAGATAGAAAGTATGCAAGATAGTACCTGTGCCTTCATTCCATCTTCTGCAAGCCATAACAGATCATATATTCTTGGAAGATGATTTTTGAATGCATCTGAATTTGGATTTTCTGCCCAACAACAAATCATATCTAGTGCCTACTAGCAAAAAGTTGACAAGTAGCAAAAGTTGACAAGTAGCTATATATTAGTATAATATTACTATCCAAATTCAAATAATTTTTATATGTAACAAAAGATAAGTCAAGTTAATTTAGTTATAATAAATCATTTTCATGAATCCATACATTTGGCTTTTTAAACATCGAAACAAGACCACTTGAGGATTTGGCAAATTGCTATACTAATAAAGTAAACAAATTACATTTATCCATTGCCAATCTATTTTATATATTCCCTGCGAAATTTGTAGAAGCAATACATCATTGTACACATATGTAAGACAACATTAAAATAAATAAATTGGTGTCAAGTGATGGTTTGGTCCTTAAAGAGTATCTTGATATCATACTATTAGTTATACATGTTCAATTATATATGCATGTGTCCACATAGGAGGGTTTTTCCTTTCCTAGTATTAGCAAATTAAGAGAGGCAAACTTTGGTCACACAGTTGAAAACAAAGTTAGACCTCCATTCATTTGTTAACAATAAGCATTAAAAACGCTATCAACATTTATGTGTATTACCTTGTTTATTGGACATACGCAGATGTATTTACTATTTTCATCTTCATAGTGGATCTGTTCCATGATTTTTTTTTTTTCAATGCTACATCTCTTAACTTATTTACTGGCCAACAATTCAGCATTGGCTCTATAACCTTATTAAGGCAAGTCCATACAAGATTTTGTGCCATTGTCCGTGGATATATAAGGTCCACCTGGGTGCAATCAAAGGAAAACTATAACATGAGTACAATGAGTCAAACATTTAAGTTTGTTAAACTTTCATTGTGGAAGTTCTTTTTACTACAAACATATAAAATGCCATGATCTCTGTTTATTATTATTATCTAAATTCTAGGCTTGTGAACTTTTTATGTGCCATATCCCAAGAAAATACTAAATGCATATAAGTATTGGCATTCATTTGAAGCACTAAATGTCATCACTACAGGTGGTACGAGAAGAAAGGTGTTGATTGTGTACGCAGGGATTTAACATGTGTGTGTCAATATCAAGACTTTTGGAGAAGTTCAATGGAAAAGTTATTATATGCACATGCTATTTAATTTGACACCAACCTCACCAAAATTTTTAGATTCTTTTTAAAAAACTTTGGACTTCTATAATTGATTTGTTATACTACACCAATTGAAATACAAAAGTTGCTTTCACTTACTACAAAAGATATATACCTTATACATACATTTTTCTAGAAGATGTAATAACAATGTCCTGGGAAAGTAGCCAAATCTTAGTAAATACTAACCATGGCACAAGTATCACGGGCTACCTTCCAATCAACCTCACTGTATGGTACATAATAGAGCTCATCCCTTAATTCCAATATAGTTGGAGTAATTGTTCCAACAAACCTTTTACCAAAGAGATAAGCCATAGGAAGATACACCATACGGCAAAATACCCAAAATCGTCCTGATAACCAGTAAGAAATATAAAAGGTATTGTGTCACATAATAAGGCGCTATTTACAATGGTGTAATTTAATGTGATTAAAAATTTCAAATATAGTTTGAATGAATTGCAATGGACCGTAATCCATAGTATATATGTAAATGAATTTGTTTGCAATGAAGTAATTTGATAACTCTTTGGTGGATGAAGAGGAATGGGGTGATGAGGAGGGAGATAGTTTCTCTCATGCTTATTAAGATAGAGGGGAACAAGAAGTTTCACGGACTACTAGGTTTATAAGTGCTCGAGTGTGCTAATTGCTTGCTTAGCGAGTGATTTTGCACTAGTGCTTTTATAAATTGGTCGGTTCTGTTACAAGAAGCATGGGACACTATCGACTTATACATTGACTGTATGCTCTTGCTCTTGTGTATCCACCTCGGTACTTCAGGTGCCATTTAGGATGCCCATTGATTTGTTCAGGAGCATTGCAACTATTGTTTAGGAGCATGATCCATACTTTGTACAGAAGAGAAGTGCAAAACAATTTGATGAAAAATCTATATCATAACATTACAAAATGGGACTATGCAGCCTCTACTACTATGGTGTGCTTGTGGATTTCCTTGTATTGAGCATTTCGGGTGTTGCAAGCCCAATTTGTAGATGTTATTGGACTAGGTCGGTTCTAAGATCAAAATACTTGGTGGAGAATCATGACAACTATTGATACTACAATATAGATGGTAAAGGATGAGTCTAGTGAAGATGCTGATTTCGATTTTGAATTCATAAGGGACCGATGAAAACAAATTAATCCATTGGATCCTGCGAGTTTAAAGACATAGAAAAACACATGGACATTTTTTAGATGACCACTTGAGTTAAGGTTTGTTTCAACAAACTGTGCTTGGTACTTGGTTGTTATGATGCACTATTAAGTTGTACTATGATTGAATTTAAACTAAAAATTATGGATCTAAAAAATTATGGAATTATGCGTGATATGATCAAACATGCTTGAATTATAATGTAATGAAACCTAGAGTTGTTACAAAGTGTATTTGTGTAATAGGAATGGAGATATAAATTATAGGTAGTTATAGGGAATCCCATGGAGAGGATCATGATTTTGTTGGACATATCTTCTCGCAACTATGAGTAAAATTAATTTTGCATGTGTACCTCAACATTCTGGAGATGCTCTTATTAATAAGCAGGATATACTTGGGCTAGCATAAATAGTGATTCTTCGACATGTTTTAGCACCTTAGTCTGTTAGAAGCCTATAGTAGTTATGAACTTGGCCCAAGTGGCACATGTATGGTTATGGTTGGTGGGTGTAATAGCTCCATGCAAGTTTAGCAGGGTGACGGTTAGCTTATAATCCTTATTCTTCTAAACATACCATCTCCTGGTTAATCCTTTTACACTAAGCGAGAACGAAAGTGTAAGCCAGGTGCTATGCGCATGTAGGACCATTCCACGTGCGAAGCTAGGCCATATAATTAGATTTTGGATGTGGGGTGTTACACGTCTATATGCAGTCTTTGAACTCTCTTTGATTTGTACTTTTTGTTGACAATGGGTAGTCGCAACTGGAGGCAGCATATATATAAAAGGAAAACTTTAAAAACATGATGCATGGGTGTTGTGAGCATTGCAAAATCTCATCAACAATGTAGTCATGTAAACGTTTATGTCTGCCCATGCTGGATAGTCTCCCTTGCCTTAATCTATGATAGTCAGTTAGTAAGAGCAACTCTAGCAGGGCCCCTACACTTGAGCCCACATAGTTAAGTATGGGTACCCAAGCCAAAACACAACTCCTGTAAGGCCCCTACTAGGGCCCCCAATTTGGGGTCGGCATCTAAATCCACCCCTCCAGACCCCATTTCTGGGGGAGAATGGAGACTCAACCCTTGGGCCCCATCAAGCGTTTTCTCCTTGCACCTTGTCGTTGTGGACTACACCTCCACCGTGCCCCTTCCCTCGAGCCACCGGTGAGCATGCCCCTCCCTTCTTGCCTCCAGCAAGCGCGCCACCTCCTCTATGGGCTATGATGAGTACCCTGTCTTCTCCGGGCTCCGTCTCGTGCACGGCCATCCTCCCTGCCTCCGTCGTGTGGGCATGGCTGCCCACCTCCACCGTACTTGCCATGAATCCAGCCGCCCCTTCCCTCCACTCCTCTCCTAGCGCTCCTCCCAGTGCATTGGACCTAGCATGCACAGTCCCTACTGGAACAGTGACTACGGATTCAGCCCTTCCCAGTGTCTCCTTCCTCCCCTACAATAGTGCCAACAGCGACCGTGATGGAGGGCCCGTGTGGGAAAGTCCATTCCTCGGTGTTTCCTTGCTCTCAGCGGCCTCGCATCGGTCCCCCGGTCCTCTGGTTGCGGCCTCTGCATCCATGGCAGGTACAATGGAGGAAGAAGAAGAGAGATAATGACAAGTGGGTTCCATTTGTCATTTTCTACCAAAATAGATTTGAGGGCCTAAACTCAGATGCTGCTGTTGGAGTGGAAGTAAAAAAAATTAAGCCCTCAAAAGGAGGGGAGAGCACCCAAATCAAAAGTTACGGCCATGTTTTGGAGCTACTATTGGAGTTGCTCTAATAGTACTAGCACATAGATATTTGCCGCCTATTTGTGTCCCAGTGGTGTGAAACCGATACTAAAAAATGCCCAGCCAACATGTGCTATGGAGTGGCATGGACAACACCTTTATGTGTATGTGCTGCCTCAAGGTTTATTTGGTTGCACATAAATATACCTTAATACACGTGGTTTGGGGGGGATTGAGGTGAAATTTAGACTAAAATATACCTTAATCTCTACCAAAACACATGGATTAGGATGTTTTTGTATGTAGCTAAACAACCTCACTGTGGCCGAAAGACGTGCGCCAGTGTCTCATGCAACTAGTACTCACCGGGAGCACGACTCATTGGCGCTACCAGCCGCTCTTTCTCCTCTCCCTTCTTATTTTTCTCTCGTGAGGTTACTGCCTCCTCACATAGCCATCTTTCTCTTTCACTTGCCTTCCTCTCTCTCCGGCAAAGACGTCGGTGTGGCGCCCCCTGGCCGCATAGAGGCCACATCGCAGCTACTGCCCTTGGCGTAGCGGTTGTGGAACATATGGATCTCCGTAGTGCAGGGTCTCCTAGCATGGAGGCGGCATGGCAGCACTGCAGCCCTTGATGCGACCATCGGACGGTGGCGGTTACTGACAGGTGGCAGCAGCAGCCTGCAAATCTTGGTGCTGCGATGACACAGGCCTTGATCCGGGACCCTGGCCCTTGGCGTGTCCCCAGTGTTGAGGTGGCATGACGGCGCTGCTGCTCCTTGACATGCCCAAAAGGACGGTGGCAGACCATGCTCGGCATGGTGGTTGGCATGACAAGTCCTTATAGTGTCCCGGATCTCAGTTGTGGAGGACACCGCTGTGGCCTCTGTGCATCGGTTACGCGCCCCAGCATGTGGCTTCCCTAGATGTCAGCGAGGAGGCGGCAACGCCACATATCTTGCCACAGTGGCATCTTGGCACAGTGCAAACATGGCCTCGCCGAAGCAGGTGGCTTTTTTCATTTTATAAACTGATTTTCACTATGGAGTGGTTACTGAAGCTGGCGGTATAATCTTCATCACCGCTGCCGATTATCACCACGCTGAAATGGGGGCCTCTAGACCCAGGCACAATGAAGATTAAGTAGTAGATTACAACGCTAACACATCTCCAAAACAACTTCTGTAAGTTGCGTGAGCAAATTAAATTTGTCAACTAAGGGGATGTTTAAATCCTAAGGTGAAAAGTTTTGGCATGATACATCAGATGTTTCATTAGATGTTGGAATGAGTTTTCGGATACTAATAAAAAAATAAGTTACAGACCTTGTAAGGAAACCGTGAGACGAATTTTTTAAGCCTAATTAATCTATCATTAGCACACATTTACTGTAGATTCATCTCGCAAAGTTATCGTAATGTATCTAATTATTTATTTTTTAATCTATATTTAATACTCCATGCATGTGTCTAAATATTTGATGTGATAGGTGAAAAGCTTTTAGGGAGGGAATTAAACACTCACTAATTATGACTTTTGCATATGAACATAGGATTATATCATTAATAAATCGATGGAATGGAATTAGAAACGTGCAAGCAAATTTGTGGAAAAAGAATATAATGGAATTAGGAAGGAAAATGTGGGACATTCCTAGCTAGCCCTAGGCGCTGGCCTCCCCAGGCCACCACCTCTCCCTTTCTCCCAGTCCCCAAAACTTCTCCAAGTTATCATCAAAGCCTATGTTGGTAGGATATTATTTTACTGAATACAAAGGTTCACAGATAATTATACTGAGAGACTAAGTAACAAGTACCTGGATGAATTGGAAGAAAGTGTGGGACAAGCCATAGTTCAGGAATTATTGGATTATTTCCAGACCAATCATACAAACCCATCACCTTCATTTAAGAAGATAAGAACCTTCAATTACTCAGATCCAGTTCAACAAATTATAATATACATAAAAAGTCCATAACTACAATTAGATGTTTATGCATTTGAATTTGGTAAGACATTTTTTTTCAAAGAACCCTAAGGAACATAGGAATATTATTTGTAACAAAAATTTAGATAAAAAATCATAGATTAGCAGAAACCATGTTTAATTTTAGATAAAGCGATTTTGGACACTTATCACACAAGCCAAATCATGTCAAATGACCGCATTCAAGTAAAATACAAGTAATAATTCCCTTTTACAAGAAATGGAACGTACTTTAGAGTCCTAAAGTAAATGGAAAACAGTGCTAAGAAAATCAATACCATTACCATAGGATTTAAAAATGAATTATTTTGTAGTCGAAATCTGAAATATATACTCCCTTTGTTCAAAATTTTAATTTGTTTTGGCTTTTTTCTAGATTCATAGTTTTATTACTGTGTATCTTGACATAGTGTATATTTAGGTACATATAGAAAAAACTATGTACCTAGAAAAAGTCAAAGCGACTTAAATTTTAGAATGCAGAGAGTATATATACTTTAAAATTTATTTGAATGGGCATTTCATATTTGCATATACTTATTGCAAAGTATTACACGTGGAGCCCAGTGGCCTTTAAGTTCTCATTTATTTATATGAAGAAACTATTTTATAAAATTTCATACCGAGAACCATATCTTTCCCCACTGTGGAATTGCAGCTGCACTTCCATGGGACAATATCCATTCACGTCCTTTGGTCAATTCAGCATTTGTGCGCTCTTCACCCATAAGTCTTAAGGCAACATAGTTCAAGCATGAGCCAAACATGGTGCTTGGTCCCAACATATTTTTACCCCAACCACCATCTTCATTCTACAAGGATCATGTTACATACAAGATTTCTAATTTCCCTTAGGAATAGACCAAATGATATAATATGAAAGTAAATAGACTGTCATAAACGTGCCTGATGATTGTAAATATAGCGGCATATCTCACGTCGATGTTCTTTAGATAGGACAGTATTGAGTGATCCAGTGGTATATAGAGCGAATACCTGAAATAATGATTTAGAATTCTCATAGTGTTGCATGCAGATCAACTAAGGTATACAGTTCCTTCACTGCTCACAGTTTGTTAAGGATGACTCAGAAGAAAGGATTAAGCTCAATTCCTGTATTTCTGTTACTGTTATTTATTCTAGCAAATATACAATAGCATAAAGAAATAATTATTTTTCCTCCAAGATTTTGGTAGTTCTTTGTGGCATATGCCAATCAATAATTAGTGAACTAGCAGGCCTAGCATAGTTAGCATCGAACAAAAAATTATCTGTCAGGTCAGATGACTGGCAGAAATATACAAACTAAATGTGTACCAGGAGAGGCATAATGAACAAAATTCCACTAAAATCTGCTGGCCAGCACCCATCATCTGCTTGCAGACTTGAATGTTGATCGAGGGCTCGCCTCAATGCTGCTAATATGATCTCCTCTGTGACTTCTTCGTTTTCTCCAAGCTTGGCGGGTGGAGGGTCCACCTGAAGATGTTTATGTTTTGCATACTGCAATAGAATACAGTATATTAAGAGAATACAGTATATTAAGAGAATAAATTGGTATACAGGATACAAATATTTAAATCACTTGTACACATATAATATAACTTGAAGATTTTTCACAAAAAGAAAATTAACATACAATATAACTAGAAGAATCTTTCACAACAAGAAAATTAAACAACAAAATTCATTCTGGGATCTTGCTCTAACGTTAAGCTAAGCTGGCAATTATTACTTCAAAACTAACGTTAAGCTAAGCTGGCAATTATTACTTCAAAACTGATGATTCTGCCTCCATTGCTCATCTGGCATAGAAGGCATAGCATGGATCCTAGCTCCAAAGGGCTGGACAACAAGAAGACATTCTCTTGTTATGCTAAGAATTATGATTTGCCCTATTCTATGCTCCCTTCGTCCTAGAATATCTGTTGCCTTTAGTTTTTGTGACAAATACGTATAACATTTGTATTTTCAAATAAATTTATTAAAAAATTAGGTTCAAAGATCTTTCTAATGATATAAATTATGTACCATACATATTAATAGTTTTTAATATATGTTTAGTCAAAGTTGTTTTTCAAAAAGTGCAAATGACAAAAATTTTGGAACCGAGGGAGTTTGCGGGATAATTTACTAGCAAAGAATCGGCCCACGAATTTTTCCTCTAGAAACATAATTTAATGTGTAGTGTCTATATATATTAATAACCATATAGTACCTATCTATGGTTTGTAACATTGATATTGCCCTGAGCAAATATGCTGAAATATGTTACAATATTAATAAAGAGATAGATGATCAAAGTTTTATTGGCATAAAATGAGTTTCATGAGTTTCATGTGGATGGAACTAGTCTACATTATCTCAACGTATGGGAGTCTTAGAAACCGGAACATTAGATCCCCAAAGATTGGCTGTGTTCATTAATATGGGTGCTAACAAAGCAAAAAATAATGATGTTGCAATTAAAGAGAGATGAGAAAAGGTAAAAATAATGATGTTGCAATTAAAGAGAGATGAGAAAGGGTTTCCTTAGATAAAAATTGTTTTATATACGGGAACAAAGATAAGAAGATGTGTAGTGTCACACGCCGATGAAGAGGCGGTGACAATTGGCGATCCCGATGGGCCTCTGGGCGGGCCGGAAGGGATGGTGAACGGCAGCGGGACCCCCCATGGCCCGCCTAGGGGCGGCGGGCACCGCCACCACCACGGGCGCTTGCTGGGCGGGCGCCGCCCTTGCCGCGCGGTGGAGGGGCTGCGGGCCCCACCGCGGTTGCCTCCTCTCCAGTCCCCAAGTTACCTTTTATTATTGGATTATTTAAAGAATTTAGATTAGAAAAACTGAAAAGTCCGTGCTCGATAAGGACTTTCCCATTAGAGTTCGCTCGGGACTATAAATAATAGGGGATTGTAATCGGTTTGGATTAAAAAGTAATTGGGCAAAAGTTATTTATTCCAATGTCCTGCGCCTCCTGCCTCCGCTCCCTCTTCCCCACGCCGCCCCCTGCCGCGCCTCCTATGCCGCTGCCAAGCCGCCACCACCGCCCCTCCCTAGGGTAGTTGGCCCTAGGGCGCCGCCGCCCTAGCACCGCCCCCTCCCTCCTCCTCCTCCTCTTCCTTCAGCCCGAATCCACCCGCCGCTGCGTGTATTACAACTGGTATCGCGAGTTCAGGAGGATTCATAGATTGAATCTACGGCGGCCATTGTTGACTTCGAGAAGATGCTGGGCAGCTTCAACAAGAAGATCACGGTGAAGTTCGACGAGATCTACACCAAGATCGCCGACGTTTTTGACCGCGTCAACATCGTCTCCACCAACGCGACCATAGAGAAGAGGCCCACGAATCCCACTTGCGGAAATGCCTTGTCGTCAGGTAGGAACGACGAGGTTCCAGTTGGATGTGCTTGATCCCTCGCCTGTGTGTACGAGCGGTGTTTCCTCGCCTTGCTAGAGAAGAGCAAGGCGCCACCGGCGCCGACAACGTCTTCCATGGGGGTGCCTAGAGCGACAACCGCGATCACTGCCACTGACGACAGCAAGTGCATGATGGTCATCAACAAGCTGGATGCGGGAGTGCAGGAAGGCACCGCGTTCTATCTCCATGGCATGATGAGTGGCATCGGAGTTCACATCCTGGTGGACTCAAGATCAAGCAACAACATGATCAACATCAATGTGGCTCATGCCGTGGGTGTGCATGAATTCAGCGTCAGCACCACTGTTCCTGTTGGGAGCGGAGATAAGGTACGTTGCTATAGCATTTCCTTTCATGTACCTATTGCCATCGACAATGATGTCTTCCACATTGATGCCCTCTTCCTTGACATCGGGCACAACATCGATGCCATCTTGGGCATGCCATGGCTGGCTAGCCTTGGGCGTGTCTCTTCGGACTTCAACATCATGGAGCTGCTCCACTTTCAGGATGGATCACCGCATCTTCTTCGAGCAGTACCTTGTCGACAGCTGCTCCCAGCTCGAGCAGCATGGGTGGCACCGCAACCGCCACCCGTTAGTGGCCTCCTGTCACGCAGCTGGCACCACCACTGATGAACAGGGCGCATAGGGTGAGTCAACCATCGGCTCTCGACATCATCAACACCAACGACGGCATCACCTTCATCAAGCTCCATCAGGCAATGTTGGAGGATAGGGAGCTTCGCGCCTTGGCTAAGGTGATCGTGAAGGAGCGAACGGGACAAGCATGGTCCCATGACCAAGAGCTCATCATTTTCGATGGATGCTTCTACGTGCCGCCGTCTTGGTGGTCCAACCTTGGCCACAGCATCAGGGCGTCTACGACGCTAGGGTTGCCTTCCTCAATGAGTTGGGTCATGTGCCGGCCAACATTGGAAGCATCAAAATCGACACTCTACCAAGGACACACGGACATCGCCTATCCCCATAGTTGTTTGATGTGGGCGCATTCCTCTTCGGCGACATGGTGGATATGAAGTCGTCTCCCGCCAGACGTTCCGTTTGTACAATCTGGAGGCGACTACCACTGAAGATCGGCAGCCACCCCGACAACCACGTACGTATCTACTGCAAGCCACCAGATATGCTACATAACTTCGAGTACACCGCCTTCGTTCCTAGAGAGGCACTGACCAGAACCAAGCTCGAGAAGGGGATACCCTTTGGGTGTGAGAACACACTCTATGGGTTCCATGGCTACATCGGCAACCTCCACTATTACTTCGAGTTCGACGTTCTATGCACTAGGGCCAACATCATGGGAGGAGACTTCCGCACCGGACGCCTTCTCGGATACATTCAGGAGCTCCCAGCTGACGCAACAACAATGGAAGGAGTGGCTGATTGGATCATATTCCAGCACAAGGACGTGCCGGTTGGAGAAGGGGGAAGTTCTATCACATGTCAGATGAAGGTGGTGACAATTGGTGAGTCTGATGGGCCTACAGCGGACCAGAAGGGGACGGCGAACGGTAGGCGGGCCCCCCAGCCCGCCCTAGGGCGGCGGCGCCCGCCCGCCGCCGCCGCTAGGGAACGCAGCGGCGCCGCCGCCCTTGCCCCCCCGATGGATGAGGTATGGGCCCCACCGCAGTTGCCTCTTCTCCAATCCCCAAATTTCCTTTTATTATTAGATTATTTAAAGAATTCAGATTAGAAAAAACTGGAAAGTCTGTGTTCGATAAAGGCTTTCTCGTTAGGGTCCGCTTGGGACTATAAATAATAGGGGATTGTAATCAGTTTGGATTAAGAAGTAATTGGGCGAATGTCCTTTATTCCAATCTCCCGCACCTCCCGCCTCCTCTCCCTCTTCCACACGCCGCCCCTGCCGCGCCTTACGCTCCGCCGCCAAGCCACCGCCGCTGCCCTCCCATGGGTGGCCGGCCCAAGGGGTGCCGCTGCCCCTAGCACCGCCCTCTCCCTCGTCCTCCTCCTCCAATCCACTAGCCCCAATCCACCCTCCCGTTGCGTGTATTACATCTTATTGATAATATAGAGAGAAGACATGTCATTGGGCAATGCAAGTACATCCTTCAACGAGATAATTGGGCACACCAGCCAGAGTATAAGGGCATTCTCAAAGAAATTTTTAAATAACTAGGTAATAAGGTTTAGAAATAATAAAAGAAAAACATTGTAATGGAGATTTATGCATGCCATGAGAGAGAAGTTTCTAAAAGATCATGCTAGACTAGCTATTTAAAAGTCACTGCTACTTCAGTCGTTCATAAACCAGTTATTTGGGATCACACCCTAAAGCAAACCGGCCGGTTGCTGGGTGCCATTCATTCCTATTCAATTCACTTGTACACCTTGGGATCATCAAATTGTTTGGTACTGGCGTACAGTGAGGGAGAATTTAATTTGGTACTTGTTTTTTTTACACAAATTTGGTACATGTCTTGGTGAGAAAATGAACGATGAAGGCTCATGTCTCTCTCCTTCCAGGACTTAATACTTAATATGATTAATACGATTACCAAAGTTAATTAAACGTACCATTTATATATCATTGTTTTTTAAAAAATTTATAAATATGTGTGTCACACACTCAATGTGGACGGTGACCATTAATAGCAAGAATAGACCGGAGGAGGCCAAGAATGGGCCGAAGGAGGCCCATAGGAGGGGATCACCGCCACCATAGTTGGGGCCCGCGGCGCGCCTCAAGGATGGGGGCAGCTACGCCGCAGCCGCCGTCGTGCCGCCTTCCTTCCACGCACCCGCCAACTACCAGATCTAGTATTAATTGTTTTATAAATAAATAGTTTGTTAGATGGAAGTTAGAGATTGATTGATGCAAAAGAGAATCCATTTTCGCTAATAATTCCTCGGTCTTGTTTGAGAGCCAAATCTAATCGGGACTATAAATAATATGAGCTTATATCCACATAAATCAAGTAATAAAGGGCGAAGGTTCTTCTACTCTCTCTCTCTCCTCTCAAGCCGTCGTTGCCCCTCTCCTCACTGTGCGCACACCGCCACCGCTGCCCGACATAGCCATCGCCCAACCCTTGGGCGCCGCCGCCCCCTGGCCGCCACCCCCACCGCCTGTCCTCATCGTCGTCGCTGCTAGCCCAACCACCCTCCCTGCCATGCCATTACAGCTGGTATCTGAAGACCAGATCGATCTGATGACTTCCACCACCGTTGTAGAATTGCATCAAATTCTCTAGGGCTTCACCATTTCTTTCCATGGGTACATCGACGGGATGCATCTATGTCTTGCTGACATCCATAACCGCGTGCACGCCACCATGGGCACCCCAACATCCACGTTCGGGCACTGACTATCAATGACATCATTGTCAACACTCAGTAGGGCGGCACTGCCATCACCTCACTTTGCACCATGGAGGACCGTACCCCCATAGGCGCGAGTGCTTTTGGCGTCTAGGCAATGGTCGTCAATAACACCTCTCCACTAGCAACAGATCCAATTGACTTGGAGAACAATGAGAGACCATCATCAACAAAAACCTGCTCTATTCAACGACGCGGATACGATCAACAACCTTGATGTTAAGAATGCTGCCATGGATGAGCTTGCTGCGAACAAATAGTAAAGCCTGATCGTCACCAACAAACCCGGCCTCAACGCCATGATGGAGGGAACTTCCCTAGGGATCGTCACTGAGATTTCAGCACTTGGTAATCAAATCACCATCAAGTTTCTTCCTACAGATGCATCTAAGGGGTCTTCAGATGGAAACTTCTCGACCACCAAGGGTGACACCATCATCACCAAGATCCAATCTAGATGGGTAAGGGAGGACGACGCCATCACCGGTTGGCTTGCAATCATGCCAGCAGGAACGGAGAACCTAGCACCATTGATGGCAGACGTCGTCCTTGAGCAATCCATGGTAACTGCCTTCGTTGCCTCATCCCTAACCCTCGATATTCTAGTCATTGTCAATAACATCATGGACACCACCGACATTGCTACTTCAACGCCACCTACTCCACTAACGACGTGGAAGTCATCTGGTCTGAACATTCGGACCGGAGCCTCCGTCCGAACAGGAGCAGCGCCGATGGGTCCCGCCCAGCTGATTCGCGTCCGTGCTAATCACGCTTCGTCAACGCATAGCTGTCCATACGTGTTTCCTTCTTTTTGGCCCATTAGCAAGCAAAGCCCAGATGCAAACTGGCCGACGGGATCCTGTTGCGAGCAGGTAGGTAGTACGTACATACGTGTTTCCTTTCTTGTTATATTTCTTTTTCTTGTTCTTTTCTTTCTGGTGTTTTTTTTTCACTTTCTTTCACTTTTTATTTCTTTATTTGTTACTTTTCTAATTATATTTTTTATATATTTCTTTTTTATTTCTCTTTTTTCCTTTCTTTTTTTTCTTTTCGTGCCTCAATTTATTTTTATTCTCTTCTATGTGAGTTATTATTATTTTACTATTTTTTCTCCCTTCATCCCCTTTTAATTGTGTTGGGGAGGTTCCAATGACCTGAACACCCCTACAACAATGAGTGACGTTTTACAGTTTTTAATGCTGGATTTTTGTGTGGGTGAGTGGAGGGAAGGAATAAGGCTGTGAGTCAACTAGGCTGTGCTACTGTGCTGTATGGGCCTAGTGCGTTCATAGCTAAGGACTATTTTTGGAACATCACACTGTCGCTCCAACTACGATTAGAAAGGAACCGATAGAGTATGTTTCTATCCAGAGTATATTTCTATCTTTTTCTTTTTTACTGTAATTAGTTAATTAATTTGCTTTATTTTATTTATGCTTTATTCTTCTATGTTTTATTTTCTTTTATTTTTCCCTTTTTCCCTTTATGTTTTTATAGTTTTTTTATTTTCTATTCTACTTTAATTAATTATTTTATTGTTTATAGTTACTTTTTATTTTAAAACATACATGTGATGTTCTATAATGTGTTTTGTGATATTTATACAATATACATATGGTGTTTGATGTTTTATTTTTAATATTCACGTAGTACGCATGTGATGTTGTATCATGTATCTTGTGATTTTCACATAACATACATGTGATGTTCTGTGTTATATTCTGTGGTATTCATATAATATATATGATGTTCTAGATATATTTTCTAAAGTTCATGTGGTATATAAGTAATATTCTGGGTTATATTTTGTGATGTTAAGATAGTATAAATGGGATGTTCTACATGTATTTTTTAATGTTTTCATAGTATATAGTCATGTTCACATAGTATACAGGTGATAATTTTTTATGTTTCTATTCTTTTTTAGTTTTCCGTTTTTTCTTGTTTTGTTTTTTTTTTCTTTTTTTTTTTTGTTTTCTGGTGTCTTATTCTTCTCTTTATTATATTTATATTTTTATCTTCCAATTTTTTATTTTTATTTTACTCTAAATAATATTTTTCTTCCATTTATATTTATTTTTTATTTTTCTACTATTTTCTTGTTGTATATATGTGACGTTCTGTGATTATTTTATGTTCATGTGCTATATATGTACTGTTCTATTATGTATTTCATGATTGTTCCATAGTACATATGTGATGTTCTATAGTATGCAATGTTCTACGATGGATTTTGTGATGTTCACATCATATACATATAATGTTCTACTATGTACTCTATGATGTTCAGGTAGTGTGCATATGGTGTTCTATTATCTATTTTATATATAATGCTTATATAATATACATGTGAGATGTTCTATGATATGTTTTGTGATGTTCATGTAGTATATATGTGATGTTATATAACATATTTTTTTATGTTCACGTGGTATAATCTGATGTTCTACGTTCATGTAATATAAATGGGTTGTTCTGTAGTTATTTTTAAGTATTCTCGTAGTACTTGTAGGATGTTCTGTGTTATATTTAAGGTTATTTAAGCAACATATAAATATATATATATATAGAAAAATTCTATCCTACTCCTAGGGAGTAGCTACCCCCTCTGAAAGCACAGACATGCGACCGTCCAGCCAGTCAGTGCGTGGACCTACCTAACGGGCGGGGGTTGACGCCGTTCCACCGTCGTCTCCTTCCGCACGAATGGTGTGGATCGGGTTCAGTAAATAGACCCGCCAATTTAATCGATATATATTACTCCGCCCATCCATCTGGCGTCATCCATTCGGCGGCGGCGTGATCTCCCATCCTCAACTCCACCGACGGCGGCGTCTTCCTCCCGGCGTGCTGTCCTGTCCTCAACTCCACCGGTGGCGGCGCCCAGCCACCATCAGTGACTCTCTCCCCTTCACCAACGGTGGCCGCGGCCCATCTCCCCTTCACCAACGATGACGGCGCCACATCACTCCTTCGTTCCCATTCCAGTAGTGATGGTGGCGGTGGAACCCCCGGCTGGCTCGATGGTGCCGGGCGCTCGGCGGCCCCGGTGGCGGCTGCCCCGCTGCGCCCCGCGGTTGGCGCAACCGGGCGGCGAGTCCCTCCCCCGACCCTGGCGCGGCGGATCTGGGTCGTGTGGACGGGGCCCGTGAAGGTGCTTCATTGGCGCCTCCTCCTTCTCGCATCAGTGGCAGATCCGGCGGCGCCTGCTCCCGGGTCCCGGCAGTGGCATTCCTTTCCAATCAGGGGCATGGCGAGAGCAGGGCTATGTGAATTCCGTCACCTCACTGATGGCCGCGGCAGCCCCTTCCCGGTGAGCGCACGGCACCCCAACGCCGGCGTGGCCTTCCCCGACTTGGAATGGTGGCGGCGCGACCCACCCCAACATGGTACCTCTACCGTCGGCTTGATCCCATCTACAGGCCAGCCGTATCTGGTAATTATGTGTTCAAATTTCAGTACTTAGATGGCGACGAAACAATCTCTATTATATTCTTCAGATAAGATCAGAACGTCGATTGATAGTTTTTAATCTGAGTATCCTCGGATATGTCCTCTAGATTAAAGTACCCAACAGTTCAATAGCAAATATGGAGCGCGGAAACGGAGCAACGGTGCCTGCAATTCCATGGTTTCTATTTTCAGATTATAGTATCATAGTATCATCTGGGCACTGGTAGCCGTGCTTGCTCACATTTGCATGCTCGTTTGAAAGTACGTTAATTTCTCATGGGCATTTGTGATGCTACCGTCTAGCTAGTGCAGGGATATGCCATTGAGGGCGTCTCCAATGGTACTAGCTACGTAGCTAGCTGATGTGGAGGTGACAGACAAAAGCAAAAATTATTTTATATATTTATAAATTATTGGACCCACATGTTCCTCTCACATGTTCTTGGACTATGTGAAATAGACTAGCTATTTGCTCATCGTTAGTGACTACTCTCTCTCCTACTTTATTCCTGCCACATCACATGTAGCTAGCCAAATAGGTAGCCATTGGAGACGCTCTGAGTAACCTGATGCTGTGTGTTATCCATGTAGTTGTTTATTTGAAGTCATGTCCAGTCCAAACGAGCATATCTAATTGCTAATTTTCTTGCAGTATCAAAGGAGATTATTTCAAGATTAATTTTTAATATTAATGAGTCTACATACTCATTTCAGGTATGCTGCTCAGAGCCTTATTCTCGTGTACTTGGGTACAAGTTCATCTGCTCATCCAGTTTGGCTACATTTTTCAGAAAAATCGTCTCTACTAACGGTTTCAGAAAATAGTATGCTTGGATACATTTTTTGGATCACAGTACCATGTGATACTTTCCATGTTAGTATCAATTGATACTTTTCAGATGGTAGTATCTCCTGATACATGTATCTACATGTATCTTCTTATTCTTTTCTATCTCCTGATACATGTATCTTCTTATTCTTTTCTGAAAAGAGACTCTTTTATGGTTTACAATAATACAGCTATCTTTGTCTATAGTAATACTCCTACTTTTGTGTACTACTTATACTCCATTTTAATATGATTCTTGTGAACCTGAACATGTAGTTACTTCGTGCAATTATATTATATATACTGTACTTCCAAAAATGTATGTGTACTTATTCGTTTTAACCTAAAAACGTGTATAATACTCATTTATTAGTATACAAAATTTCCCATAGATGTGTATGTACTCGTACTATCTAAAGTATGAATAGATACTCTATTCCAAGCTAGATTTTATATTTAGTACAAAGAAAAATGGACATACAAAGAGTTGATGTGTATGCAAGCATACACGTTCTTATTGTACATAATACACAGAGTTGATGTGTATGCAAGCATAAACGTTCTTATTGTATACGGTTATACTTCCTAATAAAGACAGACACAGTACAAGCAAGCATGTACACATACTACTACGCTAAGGTATATGGATATACTCTAAAAACTAGTATGGACACATACTTTATATATATATATACTCTAAAAGGTTACGTATCTCAGCATACCACCTACGTACCACAGTGACATTTGAAATTTTTTAAACGCAGCCAAGCGGCCGAAAGTCACATGCAAACTCTCAGGTTAAAATGGATTCGCCGCCTTGATCAGATTCCATCCAAACCCGTTTAGGGAGGTAACGTCCCGCACCCCTCTGTTAGCTACGTTAGTGGGAGTAACTACTATCGGGAGTAGAAAAACCTCGTCCTATATATATATGTGTGTGTGTAATATTCTCTTTTTTTTTTTTTTTTTTTTTTATTAGTTTTATTTTTTCTTATGTTTTGTTCTTATTAATTTTGTTTTATATTTATTTTATTCAACTATTTTTGTTAGTAATTTACTAGAATTAATTATTTTATTTCTTTTATTTTTCATGCTTTTCTTTCTCATTTATTGTATTTTTTATTATATACATGATGTTCGGATAGCCTATATATAATGTTCTATTGCGTATTATGAAATATTCACATATAATAAATGAGATGTTCGGTGATTTTTTTATTAAATATTTACATAGTACCCATGAGGTATTTTGTGGTGTACTTTATGTTATTATATATTTTATTTTTTTCTTATGCTTTGTTCTAGATTTTATTATTTTTTATTGTTATTATATATTTAATTATTTTTATTTATATTATAATACAAATTTCATGAATCTAAAACTATAATATTGTTCTTCTGAACCAAGAATATTTTTTCTACTTGACTCAGAACATTTTTTTCTTGCAAAGACGAAATATTGTCCTCTAAACCTAAAACATCATCTTTGCTCTTAAACAAAATATTATATCTTTATAAAATAAATATTTGTTAATAAAATTTTATCTAAATATATCCATGTGGACTATTTTTTTTAAAGATTCGTTGCAATAAAATTTATTTATTTATTATTTGTTATGTTATTATTTATCTATTTCTCTATATTTTATAAATTTTGTCATTCATTTTTCCTATATTTTAACATATTATAATATCATTCAATGAACCTATATATTGTTTGGTTCTCCTTAATTTAGAATAGTTGTTTTATGATAACAGAACATTTGTTTTATGAGGACGGAACATTATATCATGGCCTAAGAACATCACTGCACTTTATAAAAAATATGTTACCTTCATAAGATAAATATTCATTAATAAAATTTTATTTAAATATATTAATGTGAGATCTTGTTTTGAAGGATTTATTGTAAGAAATCTGATGGCGTAATCAGAATTTATTTTGGACTTTTGTTTTAGGAGTTATAACTTTTTTTTAATTCACTAAAAGTCATTTGCATGTGTGGGTTGAGTGGGCCAGCCTGCTATTTGTTAGCTAAAAATAAACATTATTCTGAGATACGATGTTCTGCAAGAAGAGATATGATGTTCCACCAAATACGATGTTACAAGATGGAGGAATCATGGGCGGGAACCCATCGGACGGAGGATTCCGTCCGAACAATCGGACTCCAACAGCTCCCCTAACGACGTCACCGCTAAGCTCCAGGGCTACAAAACTTGTAAGCTCCGCTAACGACGTCACCGCTAAGTAGTCGGCCACTTCAAGGCGATCCACTTGATGAACAGATCAGGATCTACAATACCTATGTCACCAACCAAGCTGCAGGCTCCACCCTTAGCACCAACAACCACATGCTCCTTGACTCAGCACGACCAATAACTTGATCGACACCTTCCTCATCGACATATGCGCAAACATCAACAGCACCCACATAGCTCTACAGCCCGGCTCCTTCACACATTATCTAATGACAGGTAAGATCCACTTCCATCTCAACTTCGACAACATGGTTGACTTAACAATGTCACCACTCCACCTTAACAATCCGGCGCCGGCTGCTTGACTATCTTGCCTCCGACGGTGACTACCACATCTTCTGAAAATGAGTTTGGAAATAAATTTTGAAAAAAGAAAAGAAGAAAACCTTCTCCCTCTCCCTATCTGGCCCGCCAGATCACTCTCCCTTTTCCCTCAGCAGCTGCCAAGCAGACCATTTTAGCCCCTCTCCTTTCCCCTCTCCTTTCCCGCTGCAGCCCAGCACGGCGTCGTGGCCCAGCTGCCCCGTAGCCCAGCCACGCGTGCTCTTCCTTCTTTCTCTCTTCTCTCACTGCCAGCTAGGGCCCACACGTCAACCATTTCTTCTACTTCCATCGTGGAGAAGCCAGACTCTGTCTCCAGTTCGGTGTCCATCTCCGCGCCGTGTCGTCGTGATTTTACCGGCATCCGAACTCCCTCTACCGCATAAAAGGCAGCCACTAGTCCACTACCCCTGCCGCCTCCCTATCGAAGCTCTACAACACAGCAGTCGTGCCAAACCCTAAATACGTCAAAAGGGAGGCAAACTCTTGTTCACAAGATTCTTAGTCCGTTTATAAAGGAAGCAAACTCCAACCTCTATCTCCTTCCTCTTTCGAGCTTATAGTCCAAATATTTTATAGTATGTTGTATATGGACGGAGACAACATACACTAAATATATATCACGCTCTACGTTATTGATATTTTCTTAGTTTGATTGATTTGGTTAGACTGATTGAAGCTCATCAGGCGCATTAATTTAGATTCAGTGTGTACTCGGTTAGCCATGATTTGCACTTGGTCAAGGTGGCCCTGCCTATGGCATCAAGGAAGCCGAAGCCGCTGATGCCAAAGCGTCGCGGACAGAGTGCGACTTTGAGGAATCTCTCCCGAGGGAGAAGGCCAGCCATGCTCTTCGGCGAGGACAAAGTTGCATGCTTTCGCCGTCTCCAAGACCTGATCGAGGACCCCACCGCATGATCGCTGACATCCCACGGGAGAGATCGAGGAGGGGTAGACCAATGGCTTCCACTTCCTTGCTCCTTCGCGACATCCAGGCGCTGCATGAACAACATGCAAGCGGTGTGCGCCAAGCACTTTAACCATGGTGGCGGCCATGGATCATGGATGCGCTAGGAGGACCTCCCGTAGAAGCACATGGATGTTCTGTGATAGCAGCTCACAATCATGGAGGCCCTGTCCTCCGTACTAATTAATTAAACAATATAACATTTGCTGGAGATGTGCCTTGTTGTGTTAGGTAATTACATATACATCCAACAATATTATCTAAGAATCACCACAAAATAAATAAACTAGACTAGATTATTGGCTCAAAAGTTTCTATCTGGTTAAAATAGTGAAATTAACTGTGGTGATTTTCCTGCCATCACCAACACCCGGTGCAAGCACGGGCAATTTTCCTAGTCGTGGAAAAACATTGGCCTCTCGATCCACGGTTAAGAGAAGAGAATAAGAACATAAGCTATTACGTACCTGCATCCGCAGGAGGAGGTCGGAGGACTCCTTTTTCTGGAAGCGGCGCTCCGTGAACTCCCGGCGCACCCTCTCCACCTCGGCGCGCTCCTCCGGCGTGCCGAGCTCAGGGTCGAACTCCCACACCGCCCGTCCGCGGAAGTTGTTGCACGACTTGAGCCCAGCAGCACCACCCTCGGCGACCTTGAGCCTCCACATGATCGCCGCCGGCGGGCGCCAAAATCAGTGAGAGAGGGAGGTAACTGATCGTACGTGCCTACACAGGTGCAGCTGGTGGAGTAAGCAGGAAAGCTTCCTTCTCTGATAAAGGAGTAGCTCGCACAGGGGAATGCTCTCATCAGTAATGTGCCAGTGCTGGCCACTGTGTCTCTGTCGACCACTTGCAATTGGTGGAGCAGTCCTCTCCTTTGTTTATTGCGTACATTTCGCGTGTTTCATGCAACGTTGCGTAGGCTGAAGCTGAAACGCAGCTGCGGCTGACGTCGGCTGTAGCTAGCGCCGCGCGCCGCCCAGCTGCTTCGCTGCAAGTTGCTGGTTTCACCATCGATCGGTTTTGGGAATTACGTGTGCTGTGTTATCCTCTTCGATGATCCCAGGTGTTTTGGGTCAACGTTCCAACCATCGATCTGTCCTGATCCTTGTTTTGGAACGCCGCTGCGATCCGCAATCCATGTGATTGTGCCTTGCACGCCTCAGCATCATATTAAAAAACATATCTATTCCAGAAGATATGTTTTGGGAATTACGTGTGCTGTATTATGTAGCGTCAACGAAGATGCTACATTAGGCATCTGAACGTCAAATCAAGCACACAAATTAACAATGTAACTACAGAAGATTATGGACCCGTGGCTCCTTTTTTCAAGCACACTAGTCGATATGATCAGGGCAGAAGCATAATCCAATTGTTGAATAATTAGGGTTTTCAGATTAAAATCAAGATTAAGACCGGAATATAAATCCTGATATATAGATGAACTAGATTAATCATATTTAATATATTATCATAGCAAATTAACGTACTCCATAGCATAAAAATGATAGACATGGATTGCATAGCAGATAGATTTAGTGTGAATGAAAAGATCTAATCACGAGGGTTATACTTGCCGATTGTAGACGTGGTTGACAGCAAGGTTTTGGGATTCATTCTTTGGAAAAATTCAGAGCCCACCGAATTGGACGAATTTCGGAAAATTCAGACCGGTATCCACTCAAAATTTGAATGAAATTTGAGCAAATTTGAATGAAATTTCATCAAAGATTCATGCAAACAGTGGCCTTGGAGAGGATGCACGCGGCGTTGAACGCAGACGGAAAGGGCAGCGACGACGTGGTGGTGGCAGATCGGCAGCTGGTGGTGCAGCGACCCATCAGATGCAGTGAGCCGGTGACAGCATGACAGCGGGCATCGAGGAGCGGCCATGGCCACATGGCGTGTGGGTGGCGTCGAGGAACGGCGGGCGCAGGGATGGCGTCGAGGAACAGCCATGGCGTGAGCTTGAACCTCGGGAAGCAACCACGCCGCCTATCTCGATGGCTGCACGAGCGTTGTCTCAGGCAGGGGAGAAGTGCAAACGAGCTTCTGGCGGCGGCTCGCAGGAAGAAAGCAGCACTCGGCCACGCTAGGGATGGATACGATGTATTCTACCCTGAGAAACGTTTGTGGGCTCTTGTTGGACCCTAAAGTGGACCGGAAATTTGAATTGGGCCGAATTTTTTTGACCGGTTCAGTTTTATTTCGGGCTGGGCCGAAATGACCGAATTTCGATGAAATTCGGTCCATTCGGACCGAATCCCAAATCCTTGGTTGACAGTGGTGTAGATGTAGCTGGCGGTGGTGATGGAGCCATATCCTCAAAATTGATGTCGAAGTCGTTGATGTTGAAGTCGTCGCTGAAGTTGTCCAGGTTGAGATCGTCGAGCATTAGGTCGAGGTCGTCGATGTGTGGTGGAGGAAGTTTCTTGAAGCAGTGGGTGGAAGACGACCCATGGTGAAGGATTTGGGAGCAGTCGTGCAAACAGCACTTTCTAAAAACCTTATTCGCCTTCTCCCGGTGCAGGATCACAAAGAAGAGGGTTTCGGAGACCTGCTCTCTCAGTCGCCGGTGCACGCAGATGGTCGTGATGGAGAGACTATGACGGCAGCGCAATAGCGAGAAGTGGAAAATACTAATTTAGTGTGTAAACTACGACGGCAACAAAGCATAAGACAACCAACCAGCACCTGCCACATCACAACATTATAATGCACAAGTCATTCTAACTTTCTTAGAGAGTCAAGAAAGATCTCAAGTTTGACCAAATTATAACTAGGAAGGAGTAGAATTGGATATCAAATGATCTGAAATAGGATCTAAGAAATAAAACAATTGAGACAAATGATAACAGTAAAGGGAGGTGATATAAAATGTAATGAAAAGAATAAAGATCACATAAACATACAAAACAAATTAATTAAACTGGTGTAGACCAAGCACAAGTTGTACTCAAAGTTGTAATAACAGCATTAGTTCAAATCCACAAATCAAACTTAAGTGAACTACATCGCATCATAATCTTTTACATTAGACTGTTGCAACAATCACAAGATACAAAAGGCATTTCACAACTTAAAATGAAGCTGACAGGAAAAGGTAGAGAGAAAGATCAAGAACTTCTAGGGATGCAGCTTTTCCCCTGGCACATAGGTGGCATTCTAGTGAAAGCTCTAATTTGGTTTTGGATAATTGATGACACCTATGTGTGCTAACCTTTGTCGTGAGAGATATGCTAGATAGGTTGGTACACACCAAGTGATGGAGCTAGATGATACATGGTGATATTTACAATTGATGATCAAGTGCTCCACATTTGGAAGAGAAGAAAGAGAGAAACAAAATGGACTCAAGGCAAAGGTATATTTGATAGGAACCATTTATTTTGGCACTCAAGACACCATAGAGGGTGTGAGTGTATTTAGGATAGATAACCGTACTATAAAGAGGGGAAATCTTTAATTACAATGGTCATCTAGTGCCACTAAGTGTGTCCCATTTGCATATGCATTGCGCTTAGTCACGTGGTGAGATGTAAGAGAAAAGCCTTTCAAAATAATTGAAAAAAGCTAACTCACACACTTGACATGTTGGAACACTTGGTGGAGTTGAGCACATTTGAAAAGGTTTTGAAAAAGAAGTCTAGTGGGCTGTTTCTGTATTCCTCGAAATATCCGAGAATATCTCGGAATATCCGAAGAAGTCAGAATTTCCGAGGGAATATCCAATCAGGTCTCTCGGCCTGAAATATCGTTTTTGGTTCGGATATTCCGAACCTGGACGCGCATAAGTGCTGATATAGATTTCGACCGTTGGTCATGAGTGAGAAGTGAGACGCTCCTAGCTATTGCCAGAAATATCTGACAGTGCTCGGATATTCTGAACTTTCTTGGATATTCCGAACCTTTCTCGGATATTCCGAAGCGGAAGCTGATTCTCTCTAACGGCTAGTTGCGAGTGGGAGTCATTTTTATCTCCTTCCCCCTCCTTCTCTCAGCCTCCAAGCTCATTCTTGCTGAACCAAAAAGAGAAGAACAAGCTCCTCCTCTCTCACTGCCAAGGATTTGTGCTTAATTCAAGTGAGAGATTAAGTTTCAAGTGTTGATTTGAGAGCTTCAAGAGCATCTCCTCCCTCTCCTCTCCCTCTCCATGCTTAGTGCTCATTCATAAGAGGATTTAGGGGAAACCCTAGTGCATGATTTCAAGGATTTGTGCTTGATTCAAGTGAGAGATTGAGTTCCAAGTGTTGATTTGAGAGCTTCAAGAGCATCTCCTCCCTCTCCTCTCTTTCTCCAAGCTTGGTGCTCATTTGGTGAGAGGATTTAGGGGAAACCCTAGTGTGTGATTTGTGATTGCATTTGGTGGTACTAGGTTGCAATTGTGATTGTGGATTTCTTATTACTCTTGGTGATTGCCGTCACCTAGATGGTTGGTGATTTGGTGATTGGTGAGGGGATTTGGTGATTGTGTCCGCCCCCAATCAAAGATTTGTGAGGGGTTTTTGAGCCTTCCCCATAGGAGTTCACGAAAGGCATCTCTAGTGAATTGCTCGTAGCTTGTGGATCCCCATCATGTGTTGGTTGTGCGGCACCCGATTGCGGGTTAGGCGTGTGATGCCTATAAGCGCGTGAACCTCCAAGTGGGTTTATCGCTACAACGAGGACATAGCTTGCCGGCAAGCAAGTGAACCTCGGGATAAATCATTATCTCAATAATTGGATTCATTGTGATTGATTTGTCTCGGATCATCTTGGTATTCATATTGATATATATTGATTGATCACTTGCCCGGCTCGGTATACTACTCTACCTATCTTGTATTTACTTTCATAATTACTTGTGTAGAGGTAGCTAGTGTAGCTTAGTAAATTAGCTTCTTAAGTACCTCACTAGTGTTAGTACTAGAAATATAGCCTTTGTGTGATATAGAGATTATAGCAACTAGAATTGTGGATAGGTGGCTTGTATTTTGAGTAGGCTAGCGCAAAAAGCTTTATCGCCTCATTTGTTATTAACCCTTTGGTTTAGTGTTGTTGTAGAAATTTTTATAGGCTATTCACCCCCCTCTCGCCATTTAGGACCTCAATTGGTATTAGAGCCGAGGTCACCTTAATTTGAGGCTTAACAACTTTCGGTGTCAAAATGGCGCATATCAACAACACAAAAAGGCCACCCCATTTTGATGGATCAAACTATGGTTATTGGAAGGTAGTGATGACCACTCACTTGAAATCAATCAATAGAAAAGTTTGGCAAGTGGTGGATAAGAAGTTTGAGGTTGCTAATCCGGAAGCACCAACTGCCGCCGAAGAGGAAAAATTGCAATACAATGATATTGGCCTTTGTGCAATCTATGAAGCTATTGCTTCACAAGTGTTTGAGCAAATCAAGAACACGGAGATGGATCATGAGGCTTGGAAGAAATTTGAGGAATCATATGAGGGTACCGATTCAATGAAGAGTGTAAAGGCTTACATTCTCAAAGAAAAATTTGCAAGCTTCAAGATGAAGGATGATGAAAGTGTGCCGAAAATGTTTAATAGGATGCAAGTGCTAGGCAATGATCCCAAGGCACTTGGAGAGGATGTGAAGGACAAGGACTTCTCTCACAAGTTCTTGCGGCATCTTCCATCAAGATTTAGATATTTGGTTACTCTTCTTGTGAAGACCGGTGGTTTGGATAACATGGCACCAAACCAAATTCTTGGTGATGTGATGACCGATGATGCTTATAGAGATGACAAGGAAGAATGTGAGAAGAAGGATGACAAGAAGAAGAGTGTGGCATTCAAAGCTACATCATCTGAGGACAAGGGCAAAGAGAAGAAGGATAAGTCAAGTGAAGAAGAAGGCTCAAATACAAATAGTAATGATGAAGAGATGGCTCTATTTGTGAAGAGACTTAGCAAATTCATGAAAAAGAAGGGCTATCGTGCTAGAAGAAAGAAGTCTTCATCAAGAAACAAGGATGAACCAAGGAGATGTTTCAAGTGCAAAAGCAAGGATCATCTTGTGATGGTTTATCCTTACAATAGTGATGATAATAGTGATAATGACAAGAAAAAGAAGAAGAAAGACAAGAAAAAAAGAAGGAGAAGAAGGTGGACTACAAGAAGAAATAGAAGAGACAATCATACATGGTCACATAGGATTGTGATGCTTCTTCTAGTAATGATGATGATTCTAGTGATGATGAAAAGAAATCAAGCAAGAAGAAGGCACTTGCAAGCATTGCTATCAAGGAAAGGCCTTCCCTCTTCGACACTTCATCGACATGCCTCATGGCTAAGGCAAACAAGGTACAATCCGATGATGAGAGTGATGATGATGATGTTCTCACTTTGACATAAAGAGAAAGGAGTGCAAAGAATTGTGAAAAGAGAACAATACTCTTAAGCAATCCTTTGATGAGCTTCTAGCAACTCATGAGAGGCTAATGGAAGCCCATGAGAAGTTAGAGAAGGTTCACTCCTCTCTCCTTAGTCAAAATGAGAAGGATCATATTCCAACATGTGACAAGGGCTCAACATGTGCTCTTATTGATGAATCATTCTATGAACCTATCATTATTGCACCGACTAACCCTTCTTGTAGCACTACCACTTCTACCTCATCCTCTAGTGACGATTTCACTTGTGATGCCTCACTTATGGTTGAGAATGAGACCTTAAAGAAGGAGGTAAATGAGCTCACTCACGCCTTAGGTAAAGCCTGTGGTGGTGAGGCCCACTTGCTTAAATGCTTGGGTAGCCAACGATTTTCTCTCAACAAATAGGGATTGGGCTATATCCTCAAGAAAGGCAAGAATGCCTTTGCTACTCACAAGACTAGTTTTATGAAGTGCAATGGTCAATATTGCTATAGTTGCAAGCAAGTTGGGTATATAGAGCAATATTGCAAGAACAAGAAATCACAAGCTCATGTATCCTATATTAAATTTAATTCTTGTTATTTACTTACTAAGGGTGCCAATGGTTTGAAGGCTAAGTTTGTTGGTACACCAATTGTGGGCTCAAAGAAGAAAGCTATTTGGGTGCCAAAGAACCTAGTAACTAACCTTTAAGGACCCAAGCAAGTTTGGGTACCTAAAAAGAATTGATTTTTTTAGGTCAATTACAAAGCTGGAGGAAGGCATTGGGTGCTTGATAGTGGGTGCACACAACACATGACTGGTGATGCAAGAATGTTCAATTCAATCAACACAAGTGGCATAAATGGTTTTGATAGTATCACATTTGGTGACAATGGCAAAGGCAAGGTCAAAGGGCTTGGTAAGATTGCAATATCCAATGACATGAGTATATCCAATGTGTTGCTAGTTGAGAGCTTGAATTTCAATTTGCTATCTGTGGCTCAATTATGTGATCTTGGATTTAAGTACATATTTGGGGTTGATGATGTTGAGATCTTAAGTGTAGATGGTTCAAACTTGATATTTAAAGGTTTTAAATATGAGAATCTCTATTTGGTTGATTTTAATGCTAGTGAAGCTCAATTGTCAACTTGCTTGTTCACTAAATCTAGCATGGGTTGGTTATAGCATAGAAGGCTTGGTCATGTTGGAATGAAACAATTGAATAAGTTAGTGAAGCATGATCTAGTTAGAGGCTTGAAAGATGTGGTATTTGAGAAAGATAAATTGTGTAGCTCTTGTCAAGCCGGCAAACAAGTTGGTAATACCCATCCTAAGAAAAGCATGATGAGCACTAGTAAGGCATTTGAGTTGTTGCACATAGACTTATTTGGACCAACTAAATATGAGAGTATTGGTGAAAATAAATATGGCTTTATGATAGTGGATGATTTCACAAGATATACTTGAGTCTTCTTTCTTGTTGATAAAAGTGAGGTGTTTGATATATTCAAGACGTTTGTCAAGAGATGCCAAAATGAGTTTGAAACAACTATCAAGAAAGTTAGAAGTGATAATGGTAGTGAATTTAAGAACACAAGAGTTGATGAGCTATGTGATGATTTTGGAATTAGATATCAATTTTCACCCAAGTACACTCCTCAATCAAATGGCATTGTTGAGAGGAAGAATAGGACTTTGATTGATATGGCAAGATCAATGCTTAGTGAGTATAATGTTAGTCATTCTTTTTAGGCTGAAGCTATCAACACGGCTTGCTATTGTAGCAACCATCTTTATTATTATGGGATGCTTGAGAAAACATCATATGAGCTATTAAATGGAAGAAAGCCCAACATTGCATATTTTAGAGTATTTGGTTGCAAATGCTATATTCTTAAGAAAGACACAAGATTGAGCAAATTTGAGAAAAAATGTGATGAAGGGTTCTTGCTAGGTTACTCCACTACAAGCAAAGCATATAGAGTATGAAATTTGGCTAACGGTACACTTGAAGAAGTTTATGATGTTGAGTTTGATGAAACCCAAGGCTCTCAAGAAGGAAATAAAAATCATGATGATGTGAGAGGAACTCAATTGGCAAATGCAATGAAAAACGTGGACATTGGTGATATAAGACCAAGACAAGTTGATGATGAAGATCAAGTGCTCCCACCTCCAAATGTGCAAGTTAATGAAAATCAAGCTAGTACAAGTGGTGCTCATGACAATGATCAAGATCAACAAGCTAGTTCATCTCAAGTGAATCAATCCAATGATCAACCTAGTACAAGGAATCAAGTTCCAATTCTCCAACCAACCAACATTACAAGAGATCATCCTTTGGATCATATTATTGGAGATATTACTAGTGGTGTGCAAACAAGATCAAGGCTAGCATCCTTTTGTGAGCATTATTCTTTTGTGTCGTCATTTGAACCAAGATTGAAGATGCATTAATGGATGTTGATTGGGTTAATGCTATGCATGAAGAGTTGAATAACTTCACTAGAAATCAAGTATGGGAATTAGTTGAGAGGCCAAAGAACTATAATGTGATTGGAACCAAATAGGCTTTCGCAACAAGCAAGATCAAGATGGGATAGTGATAAGAAACAAAGCAAGATTGGTAGCACAAGGCTATACACAAGTTGAAGGTCTTGACTTTGGTAAAACATATGCCCCGGTTGCAAGATTAGAAACAATTAGGATCTTGTTAGCTTATGCTTGTGCCAACAACATTAAGTTATATCAAATGGATGTTAAAAGTGCATTTCTCAATGGCTATATCACTGAGTTGGTTTATGTTGAGAAACCACCCAGTTTTGAAGATGACAAGAAACCCAATCATGTCTACAAGTTGAAGAAGGCTTTGTATGGATTAAAACAAGCACCAAGAGCATGGTATGAGAGATTAAGGGATTTTCTCCTCTCTAAAGGGTTCAAGATGGGTAAGGTTGACAACACTCTTTTCACCAAGAAGATTGGCAAGGACTTATTTATGTTGCAAATATATGTGGATGATATTATATTTGGATCAACCAATCAAGACCTTTGTGAAGAGTTTAGCAATATGATGGCAAAAGAGTTTGAAATGTCTATGCTTGGAGAGTTTGGTTACTTTCTTGGACTCCAAATCAAGCAAATGAAGAATGGCACTTTTGTGAGTCAAGGCAAGTACATAAAGGACATGATCAAGAAATTTGGATTAGAAAATGCAAAGTCAATTAGCACACCCATGGCAACAAATATACACTTAGATAGTGATGCTAGTGGCAATATGGTGGATCAAAAGTTATATCGGTCAATGATTGAAAACCTACTCTATGTGACCGCATCAAGACCGGATGTGATTTTTAGTGTATGCATGTGTGCAAGATTTCAAGCCTCACCAAGAGAGTCATTTGAAGGCTACAAAGAGAATATTGAGGTACTTGAAGCATACACAAAATGTTGGATTGTGGTATCCCAAGGGGTCAAATTTATTGATTGGATATTCGGACTCCGATTATGCGGGTTGTAGAGTTGATAGAAAGAGTACATCGAGCACATGTCAACTATTGGGAAGGTCACTTATATCTTGGTCATCAAAGAAGCAAAATAGTGTTGCACTTTCAACTACTGAAGCGGAGTACATTAGTGCGGGGAGTTGTTGTGCACAATTACTTTGGATGAAGGCAACTTTGGATGACTTTGGAATCAAATTCAAGCAAGTCCCTTTGCTATGTGACAATGAAAGTATGGTGAAGCTTACTAACAACCCGGTTCAACATTCAAGAACAAAGCATATCGATGTCCGCCATCATTTCTTGAGAGATCATCAACAAAAAGGGGACATTTCAATTGAGAGTGTGGGCACCGAAGATCAACTTGCCGATATATTCACCAAGCCATTTGATGAGAAAAGATTTTGCAAGCTAAGAAATGAATTGAACATACTTGACTTCTCAAATATGTGTTGATGCACCCCATATATATGACATGCCTCTCCTTCGAGCAAAGCAAGGTAAAAGTTGATTGACATGGCATTCATACTTGCTAAGGACATGGTTAGTGTATCTAATCATTCTGCATGTTTTATAGGCTCATTCATAAAAAACAAATGAAGTTAATGCTTATATGGTATCACTATTATTTCTATGCTTGATATGATCTAGTGGTGGCATATGACATGTTTGTGAGCTTGCAATCCTAGTGTTCAATCTAGAAAATGAGCTACAAGTGTTTAACTCAACATAGACAAGATAACCATTGTAAAATGTGTGAAGAAGCTTGTCTTTGGTTCAAACCGAGTTAAATATCTTTGGCAAGTGCTCTAGATTGAACCAAAGTGACTTAATGATCCTTACCCTAAAATTGATTTCAAGATGACTAACTCAACCTATTTTAAATGGGCATACCTTTTGTGTTAATTAATGACAAAGGGGGAGAGATAGTTACAAAGATAAGGGGAGATTTGATAAAGGAAAGGGACTAATTAAAATTTTTGTAGCACACAAGTAGGGGGAGCAAGCTCATAAACTTATTATTGCATTTGAATGTGCATTCTCATATGAGTTGTTGCATTAGAAATTTAAACTCAATATCCATGCTTGTGTGGTGTATGCTAGAAATAGAATTGAGTGGTGATTTGAAAACTAGCATGCATCGGAATTAGCTAGACTTATGTTCCTTCCTTTTGATATCTAGAAACCTTGCTCTCTAATGTTGATTTCACGGGGTTTTTAGTATTTGCTTGTCTAGCTAACTTGGTGTTAAGGATGGTTGAATTGTGCACTCTGACAGTATCACGCTTCAAAGGTCCCTTCTTTAAATCTTAGCATCAAATTTGGTAGTAGTATCTCTCCCACAACTCAAATCCAACATGTGTGCAAAGCTTAAAATCCAAACTCTTAGCACACATATAGGGGGAGCTAATACTACCAAATGGGGTTTGTATGACTTGTCCAATCTTTGCATATGATCTTAATGATTGGACAAATGATTCGAATCTAAAATCAATTATATTTCATATCTTTGTGAAGGTTGTCATCAATTACTAAAAAGGGGGAGATTGAAAGCTCTAGTTTGGTTTTGGATAATTGATGACACCTATGTGTGCAAACCTTTGTCGTAAGAGATATGCTAGATAGGTTGGTACACACCAAGTGATGGAGCTAGATGATGCATGGTGATGTTCACAATGGATGATCAAGTGCTCCACATTTAGAAGAGAAGAAACAGAGAAACAAAATTGACTCAAGGCAAAGGTATATTTGAAAAGAACCATTTGTTTTGGCACTCAAGACACCATAGAGGGTGTGAGTGTATTTAGGATAGATAACCGTACTATAAGTGTGTCCCATTTGCATATGCATTGCGCTTAGTGATGTGGTGAGATGTAAGAGAAAAGCTTTCAAAATAATTGAAAAAAGCTAACTCACATACTTGACATGTTGGAACACTTGGTGGAGTTGAGCACATTTGAAAAGGTTTTTGAAAAAGAAGTCTAGTGGGCTGTTTCTGTATTCCTCGGAATATCCGAAGAAGTCAAAATTTCCGTGGGAATATCCGATCAGGTCTCTCGGCCTGAAATATCATTTTTGGTTTGGATATTCCGAACATGTTCGGATATTCCGAACCTGGACGTGCATAAGTGCTGATATAGATTTCGACCGTTGGTCGTGAGTGAGAAGTGAGACGCTCCTAGCCGTTACCATAAATATCCGACCATGCTCGGATATTTCGAAATTTCTTGGATATTCCGAACCTTTCTCGGATATTCCAAAGCGGAAGCTGATTCTCTTTAACGGTTAGTTGCGAGTGGGAGTCATTTTTATCTCCTTCCCCCTCCTTCTCTCAGCCTCCAAGCTCATTCTTGCTGAACTTAAAAAGAGAAGAACAAGCTCCTCTCCTCTCCTCTCTCACTCCCAAGGATTTGTGCTTGATTCATGTGAGAGATTGAGTCTCAAGTGTTGATTTGAGAGCTTCAAGAGCATCTCCTCCCTCTCCTCTCCCTCTCCATGCTTAGTGCTCATTCATGAGAGGATTTAGGGGAAACCCTAGTGCATGATTTTAAGGATTTGTGCTTGATTCAAGTGAGAGATTGAGTTCCAAGTGTTGATTTGAGAGCTTCAAGAGCATCTCCTCCCTCTGCTCTCCCTCTCCAATCTTGGTGCTCATTTGGTGAGAGGATTTGGGGGAAACCCTAGTGTGTGATTTGTGATTGCATTTGGTGGCACTAGGTTGCAATTGTGATTGTGGATTTTTTATTACTCTTGGTGATTGCCATCACCTAGACGGTTGGTGATTTGGTGATTGGTGAGGAGATTTGGTTATTGTGTCCGCCCACAATCTAAGATTTGTGAGGGGTTCTTGAGCCTTCCCCGTGGGAGTTCACGAAAGGCATCTTTAGTGGATTGCTCATAGCTTGTAGATTCCCATCTTGTATTTGTTGTGCGGCACCCGGTTGCGGGTTAGGCATGTGATGCCTATAAGCGCGTGAACCTCCAAGTGGGTGTATCGCTACAACGAGGACGTAGCTTGCCGGCAAGCAAGTGAACCTCGGGATAATGGATTCATTGTGATTGATTTGTCTCGGATCAACTTGGTATTCATATTGATATATATTGATTGATCACTTGCCCGGCTCGGTATACTACTCTACCTCTTTTGTATTTACTTTCATAATTACTTGTGTAGAGGTAGGTAGTGTAGCTTAGTAAATTAGCTTCTTAAGTACCTCACTAGTGCTAGTACTAGAAACATAGCCTTTGTGTGATATAGAGATTATAGCAACTAGAATTGTGGATAGGTGGCTTATATTTTGAGTAGGCTAGCGCAAAGCTTTATCGCCTCATTTGTTACTAACCCTTTGGTTTAGTGTTGTTGTAGAAATTTTTAAAGGCTATTCACCCCTCTAGCCATTTAGGACCTTTCATCTAGTTCTTTGATTGAGAGTTATTAGATTGTGTTAGGTTCCTCCAGTTAAACATTGTGTATGAGTTTATGAAGGTTTTGTATCACGCTAATAATGCATTGCCACTACCGGAAAACAAAACTTTCCAATAGTGTGCAGGTCAAAACTAATACGATGTGTCACCTCAACGCATTACACTTGAAAATTAACAAAACCTTTATTTATAAAAACAATACAATAGATAGCAACAGAAATACAAATATACACCTAAACTACGAGCGCCATGCAAGAAGCCTCCAAGAAATGGCTTTAGATCGGGGTACACGGATTTCATTTCAACCATTTTAAAATTAAATACAATGTATCAAAGTCATCTAAAAACATCTGAGAACAAAATGAGTCCCACTATGAACTTTCATAAATATCCTTGGTGCATGTGGACCACGCACGTGCATGGTGCGGAGACCGCAGCGGCAAGGCAAGATAGCCCACCAGCTAGCTAGAACTGAAACAAGCAAGCCGCTAGAACTGAAACAAGCAAGGAGCAGAGGCCATGGGCAGCGTCATGGTAGCCAGGGCCTTCTCGTGGTACAGCACAGTGCATCGTCACTAGGATCCTCAACATACTTTTACAGAGAAATCATATTTCCAATAATGAAGACTATGCTCCACTACAAAGAGTTGTGTTTCGTTGAATGAATAAAGATTGTGCTCCACTAAAAAAAGTTAAGTTGTGGTGCATGCTCAGGTTTCTATAGGGTACTTTGCCGTTTCTGCAATACCATATATATATTTCACTACTGGAAACGCATTCTTTGCCGAGGGCTTCAGGCCCTCGGCAAAGGCTTGCCAAGGGTGGCCCCCCGACAAAGAGCTCTCACGGAATTTCTAGTCGGCGAAGAGGGTCTTTGCCGAGGCCGTCTCTGAGCCCTCGACAAATAATTGTTTTTTAAAAAAAATCTTTGCCGAGGGCTTCCTGAGCCCTCGGCAAAGAAATTTGCAGGATTTTTTCAAAAAAATCTTTGCCGAAGGCTATGGTAAGGGCCCTCGGCAAAGACCCTTCTTTGCCGAGGGCCCTAGACATTGCGCTCAGCAAAGATGCAGAAATTTAAATTTTTTTGTTTGTTTTTGCATTCCATCGACACAAGCATTTCATATATATACGTATATATATTAACCATCACATATATATATATATATATATCACGCAGAACCCAATTTCTCACAATATATCACAACCATAATTGTGAACCACAAATCACAATATATTACAAGTCTCAGCATGTTCATCATCATTCACATGTTTATTACAACAAGTTCATCAAATCCAAGCACAAGTCACAACCATAAAGCACAAATCACGCTAAAATCCAACCACATCACCTAGCACGAGTTCTCATCAAGATAGCCTATGAGACGATGGTGAAGGAAAAGGCATGATCACCTGGTGACGCATTAGCAGGATGAGTTTATGTGTTGGACCTTGCCTCATCAGGCGCTGTTCCTGCTACCTCTTGTGCGTGTCAACATAGTTTATGTTTGCACAAAATCGTCAACTGCACGCGGTTCCAGCGAAGTCGGCGTTATCTTTGCGTGAAATTGACAACTGCACGAACGTAAGTCAGTTTATGTGTTAATAGCAAGGTTAGGAGGAGAAATTAGAGCAGCAATCTTGCATCTTGTTTTAAAAAAACCATTCTTATCACTGTTTATCTGCATGCAACATCGAAAACCCACCAACAGTATTCATTAATTTCATCCTAAAGTATATGGATGAAAACGGATCAGATACGGATGGATATCACTGATACCACATTTGTTTTCATATTTCTGTCCGGATTCGGATTCGAATACGGATAGTGTCATCTATGCTGGATATGATATGATTGGGTATCGGCATCATAAATATGCGATTTAAGTATTCGGATACGGATACGGTAACGGATGTTGAATATCCGGACCCAGATACGGACAGATCTAAACCCATCTAAACGAATTCGGTCGAACGGACGGTTAGATAAATATCCGTACCATTTTCATCCATACTAAAGTACACCACCTTCCAACCCCTTCCTCCACACACGCCATTCTGAGAACTCTAGATCATAATAGGGATGCATAATAGCATAGTAATTTATTTTCCTAGCAGTAATCCTACTTTCTGCATAGAGTATGGATTTGGCAAACTATTGGAATAAGCTGTGCATCAGAAAGCGGCCAAGATTAAAAAGAAAGGAAATAATTTATGTATAGGTATACAGACAAGGACTAAATCGATGCCTGCAGCAAGAGTATATAGTGTTTGAACTGAGAAAACTGAGACAATCCCATAACACAGAATTTAAGAATTTTAACAAAAAAAACAGAGACAATCCCGTAAATGCAATGTTGACTTACACTGAACCGTTATTGATTCGAAGATTTGATCATGGGCCAGTTCTGATAAAGGGAAGTACGATTCTGAAATCATGGTGGCAGCTTTGTTGTTGTAGGATATCTAGCATTGATAGCAAATTAGGATGACAGTAGAACAAGTTTCAAAAAATTCTAACCTCAACTCTATTATATGCACAGTTCTAGAATTGGATGGTCACAGGGAAGAAACAAACCACTGAATATATATGCATAAATACCTCTCCATTAAGTTCTTGGGCATACTGTTCACACAACGTTGGCTAGAATTATATTTGTCCAGTTTATTGTACCTTTTGCTTGTCCTCTACATTGAAATATTTGTATTGGTGCTCAAAATACCATATGCTTTGACTGAACATTACTGCAGAAATTTCAGAACAGAAGGTACCCACACCAACGATTGAAGCATTAGAGCATCTTAGATTCGTAGCTAATTTGTCCACACCAAGGCAGCATCTTGGTGAGACTAAGACAACAAGAGCCAAATATGTAGGAGGTTTACACTACAGATGACATTCTGACACAGTCTAGTTGTTCTTTTAAAACACGTAGTCCAATTACAAAATAGATGCAACTGGTAAACATTACATGGTACCTGCAATTTAATTCATTGAAAAAAAAAAACACCAGCTTGGCAGTAGTACAAGCACTATCATCATTCCAACAGCATCATAGAAGACAAAAAAATGATTCTAGAGCAACACTATGCTATAGGGTGAAAATATTCAGTATACTAAACTGAAAAACACTATGCTTTCATACTTCACAACTTCAGCAAATCAGCAGTCAGTCAGAATATATGGAAGAATTTGAACTACCACATGTGCTACTATAATTGCTCGCTCAGATGGAAGAACTTTCTCATGTGGCGGGACAATGTCTATATTTTCTGCAGAGATGCAAAACCAAAATTCCATTATATGGTGGAACAATGTCTAATCCAATGTTAATCACATTGATACTACCATTTCAATTGAACAACAAAAATCATCTCAGAGCTTTTCTTGAAACAAATTGAGCAAATTTGAGAGGATCAAGTTCACTTGAGGCTAGGATGGCGTTGTGGGGGGCAGGAGGGTTGGAATCGACATGCATAGACAGCGACTGCAGTAGCAGTAGCAGGAGCCACACTGGCATGAAGTCAGCTCGTTCCTGGACACTAAGCCGGCGTGCACATATGCGAGTAGTGGTGGATAAAAGCTGCGACTTGGGGCGACCTTGGTGTCAGGAGGGAGGCGGACGAAATACAAAAGGTCTCCGAGCATTTGAAATTCAGTCCCAGATTGTAGCTGAGCAATTGCATAAAAAACTTCGGTGTCTTTGAATTACTTAGTTAGTGTTAACATCTGAATACACCAGGTGAACCATAAAAAGGCCTAGATTGTTTGCAGTGAAACTATTCCAATAGCACTAATAATGCTAGGTGCAAATATAAAAAACATTATTTATGACCAAATTTATCCTAAACCACAAGCATTCATTTTTCATACCATAATTATTGTGTTATTTGGACTGTAAATAAAAGTTTTCTACATGCCAAATTTTTAAAGTTTTCAGAGATGTGTGAAATTGGGTAGAAAATTGCTTCCGCATTTAGTGTCATTTGTGTGGCATTCCAGTAAGACTAGTAGTATGAATCAACAAATATTGCTAAATTATTAGTCGCTCCACGTTGGCTATATTTATTTATAAATATAAAAATGCAGCTCAAATCACAGTTAATTGTGTGAAGAGGGATACACATAACTAGCATCGCATTGGCTATATTTTTTGCTATCGTCACTAGACTGCAGCACGCCGGTTTTCAGTGCTAGCAGCTTTGGCCTCTGATTTAAATCACCGACAATACAGATCATCATCAACAAAGAGACAGTAGTAGGAATCAAGAGGAAAAGCAGTGAGTAATCTCACGGAATTAAAATGGAGAATAAGAAATAATTAAGAATCACGAAAACAAATCTCACGTGAGGATGGGAACAATTTTGAACATGAAAATAAAGGGAGAGACATAGCTGCACCTAGATCCAGATGAACCGTGGTCACGAGAGCCACATCGGATTGGTGGTCGGCATCTCCCGTCTAGGCACCGGCCAATCTACTCTTGTCTTCCCGTTGGGAGGATGCAGGGGCCGCTGCCGTCGAGACTGGCGAGGGATGAAGGTGTCGTTGTACCGCCACCGGTAGTGCGAGAGCTCGTGCCGCCGGTAGAGGATGCAGGGGCCGCTGCAGTCGAGACTCGCGAGGGATGAAGGCGTCGTCGTACCGCCACCGGTAGTTCAAGAGCTCGTGCCGCCGGTAGATTAGGGTGGCGAGGGGCGCGCCTATGAGCACTATGTGGAAGCCGCCGCCGGATGGAGAGCAGCAGCAGCTGCCGCAGGTATGAAGGCCGCTCACCACGGGACGGGGCGTGCCGGTGAGGGGGCCGCGACGGGGCAGGGAGGGCCGGCTGGGGGGGCGCTCGAGTCCGGCCCGGGCCTCGCGGGGCCGGCGCGGCGCACCACCGGCGGGCGTGGCGGTTCGACGCCGCCGGGGAGCGCGGGGCGGCGCGCAGCGTGCCGGTGCGGGCCGCGGCGAGGCAGGGAGGGGCGGTCGCCGGGGCAGGGAGGGGCTGCGGTGGCGGCGGGGCCGGGACGCGTCGGCGTCGGGGCGCTGGGCGTGCGGATGTGGGCCGGCGCTTGTGGATAGGGTTTTGGGTGGCCGTGGTGGGCCATTTTTCAATGGGCCTTTGCCGAGGGCCTATATCCATACCGTTCGGCAAAGTTTTTTTTTTTTTTATATATTCTTTGCCGAGGGCTAGTCTAGGCCCTCAGCAAAGACTCTTTCTTTGATTTTTTGAATCCAGTTTTTTTTTTATGGGGCTATAATACATGATTTAAAACTCAATTTTAAAATTTAGGACATTTTTTATTTTTTCATATATTTGCTTAATTTATTTAGTTTTCGGCTGTAGGTGCATGGAATAATGCAATTTAGTGCTTCGAAAAATGTTATTCATGGTATTTGGAGTATGTTGAGTCTCTATCTATGAACTTGCATCAAATCTTGAGGATCTTACTCACGTAACATATATGAGGAACTTATCGGAAAAGTGTTTTTTAAAGTTATATAAAATCCATGAAAGTCGAAATTCACGAAACTTGTCGAGTTGTCATGTTATCTCATGTGTAGGCTGTGGTAAAAAAATTAAGAAGGTTTCGAGCAAGTTGTGATGTCGGATGCCTAAAACCCAGACAACCCACGTGATAACATATGGAGATGTCTAGTTAGGCATCCGGCGTCACAACTTACTCAAAAAACTTCTCGTTTTTTACTAGAGCCTACACATGAGATAACATGACACCTCGACAAGTTTCGTGAATTTTGGACTTCCTATGGATTTTATATAATTTTAAACACTTTTTTTCGGTAAATTCCTCGTCATGTTACGTGAACAAGATGCCCGAAATTTTAATGTGATTTCATGTATAGGGACTCAACGTCCCACCAAATACCATGAATAACATTTTTTGAAACACTAAACTGCATTATTCCATGCACCTGCAGTTCTAATTTGAAATATTCAAAAAAATCAACAAAACGAAATCAATTAAGGAAATATATTAAAAATAGACAAAATTACCCTAAATTTTAAAATTAAGTTTTAAATAATGTCTTATAGCTAAAAACTGGGTCCAAAAAAAAAAAAAAATAATTTGCCGAGGGGTCTAGCTTGGCCCTCGCAAAAAAATGTAAAAAAATTTTAAAATCTTTGCCGAGGGTTGACGGCAGGCCCTCGGCAAAGACTGACGCCAGTGGTCGCCGTTACTCATCAGGTCATATTTGCCGAGGGCCGTATTTGCCGAGGGTCATATTTGCCGAGGGCGTGCCCCTCAGCAAAGATTTGTGTTGCCGAAGGCCTGTCTTTCCCCAGGGCTCCCGTGGCTAACCCTTGGCAAAGGGAACCTTTGCCGACTATGCACAGGAGACTGAGAGAACGCACCAGCAGCAGCCGTTGTTTCCCGTTTGGCAACCCTGTACGTATGTCCTTGGTGCGCATGGACCAAGCACGCACGTAGGCGTGGCACGGAGACCGCAGAGGCCGGAAAACAGCACCCCCATGCATGCTCCCGCCACGGGCAGCCATCATGGTAGCCTGGGCCTCCCTTGGTACTATGGTACAGTGCGTCGTCACTGAAATCCTCTACATACAGTACATATGGAGAAATAATGTTTCCAATGTGAAGAAATTCGGATCGGATCAAACGATGCATATAATGTGGAGAGACGACGAGTTCTTTTCTAGAGCTAACATACTTATGATCATAGATAAGAGTATCTCCAATAGTTTGAAATAATTTATTTGCCAAATCTAGATTTAATTTACATCAGGGACCCTAGGAGAGAAACAAAATAATGTTTATGTACTTCTACCTCTCGAAAATTTACGTTACAAAACCTGAGAAAGAAATAAAATTATTTTTATATCCTTCCACATCTTCTAATACCGACGAATGCACGTGTGGAGTCGTATATGCGCCAAGACGGAGGCCCTTTTTCCCAACTTGGGATAAAATGACAACCTAAGATAAGGATTCTTTGTAAAAGGTTTTTTCTGTTTTTGTAAAAAAAATAAAAAAGACAAACTGATACAGAAAACGTTAGCTTGACTGTAGTAGGGTCGAGATGGCGGACAAGAGGGGGGAATAGTCCTTTATAAAATCTAATCATAGCGGATGACCGAATTCAATGCGGAATTAAAACTATCGGTCTAGTCAAGACTACACCCCTCTATCTAAGTTCAAGCACCTTACAAGATAATCCTAATTGAGCCACTAAGGTGCAAGACTAAGTATTGCTCTCCTATTCAATACTAGGTTGCAAGTACATATAAACCTAAGCAACTAGTATTTAATCAAACCAGAGAGCACCTACACATACTAGTGAGTAAAGGCACAAAGCTTAAGCACACTAGTAGTTCTCGCTAGCACGGCCACACAAGCCTAACTAGTGAACTCAATTGCTTAGCTACACAAATTAAGCAATGTGACTAGCAAGGCTACACAAACCAACTAGCCATGCAATCGCTACTTCTAAGCTACACAAGCTAAGAAGGTAACTAGTAAGCTACACAAACAAACTAGCTACACAGGAGCAACCACTACTCACTAGCACAAGTAAAGAACAAGTAAGTACAAGCTAGTGAATGGAGACTTTGCAAACCGACGAGAAAAGTAGACAAGTTGACATGTCGATTTTTTACCGAGGTTCACTTGGTTGCCACCAAACTAGTCCTCGTTGAGATAAGCTCCAAGGTTGTCGCTGGTCCTCTTGCTAGCGGTGACCCCCAAGCCACGCTCTCCCACCGGTGTGTTCACCATGAGTTCTAGCACTTGACCGCGTCGATCCACTTGTTGCTCTTCGTGTCTCCATTTTACTAGACTTGCTCTTCGCGATCTCCCGTGGGGTGAGCACAATCTCCCTCACAATGTCACTTAAAGTGACTAGCGATCGAAGCACCACTCAATCTCTGAGCGTGCTACAATGATGCCAATAAGCCTCCAAGCTGTCTAGAAGGTGGCAACCTCCAAGAGTAATAAGCACCACCGGCTTGCAACTCCCTCACCTAGTGCCACACCTTGCAATATCTCAATGCAACGTACTAGAATCGCTTACTCGCAATCGGATGTAATCACTATAAGCACAAGCGAGTTAGAGGCTCTACTAGCACCACCAAGTAAGGACATAAAGTCCCCAATGTGCTCAACCACCAGCCAAGGCTAGTCAAGGCAACTACTTATAGCCCCAATGGCTAAAGAGCCGTTGCCCACGGGGGCAGTCGGGAATCGACCAGGGCCGCTCACCAAGTGGCGACGGGGCGTGTCGATCCGGCGGCCGTCCTTTGCTAGACCGCCACGTGTCCTCGCCTTTTGAAAGTAGCCGTTGGTGCGCAGCGGCTAACTCACTCGCGTGTGCGCCACCTTGACCGGACACGCGACGCCCAGCATCCAGTTACAGTCCAGAGAGCTCTCGAGAGTCATTTTCCTGACTGGATGCATCCGATCAACACTGATCGGACTCCCCCAGCGTCCAGTCCACCTCATCTCACCAGCGCCACGCTGACCGGACGCGGCACCGAAGCGTTCGGTCACACGACATCCGGTCACCACCAAAACTCGCCTGCAGCCAGCACTTGACTGGACACATCCGGTCCATCCTGGACCAGCGTCCGGTCGAGTATTTCTCAGTGAGAAACACTCCCGCGACTTCGCCTTTATTTCCGACCTCCAGCGCAATGGAAAATGAGAGTACTTCATTTTCACGAAAGCGCCCCTCTCAACCCGGCAAACATCATCCCCTTTGCAAATGTGCCAATACCATCGAGTATACATCACCATGTGCATGTGTGTTGGTATTTTCACAATCATTTTTTAAAAGGTTTTTTCACTCCTTCTCACATCGCCACTCGATCCTTGCAACACGATGCAAAGTTAAATCGCTCAAGTGACACTAAATGACCGATATGCAAACAAGTTTGCCTCTCTTGATAGTACGGTCATCTATCCTAAACCCGGTTATCAACTTCTCTACTCACCTATGACCGGTGAAATGGAGACGCCCTAGATTATACCTTTGCCTTGCGCTTTCCACTCCATCTCCTCCGATGTCGATGCAACACATGCACCACTAGCACACAAAGCATTTTTCTTAACACTAGCGTTTCATTTCTACTGACGGTTTCGCTTGAGAACGGCCAAGTAGAAATCGGTCCTATTTGTACAGGCGGTTCTCTTAAGGGACCGCCAGTAGAAATACGATTTCTACTGGCTATTTTCTTAAGGAACCGCTAGTAGAAAATCGATTTCTTGGCGGGCGGTTTTAAGAAACCGTCGGTAGAAATAGTTTAAAATTAATTTTTTGAGTTTTTTAAACTTCTTTGGATGAAGAAAGTTTCAAAATAAAAGTTGTAGATCTCAAAAAGTTATGAAACTTTGTAGTCGACAACTTTTTCATTTGAAGTCATCTTTTATGAAAAACTACGATCGAAATTTTCAAATTTGAAATTCAAATTTTGCAAATGACCTCGGATAGAGAAACACTCTAAATGAAAGGTAGATCTCGAAAAGTTATGAAACTTTATGGTTGAACATTTTTTTCATTTGAATTCATTTAGACCCTGAAATATTGAATTTACCATCTGTTTTAGATAATATGTGGGGAATCGAAATGGGGTATAATCACAAGTGACCGATGGATGGAGTGGTAGAGGAGGCTACACGCGAGGCCGAGGTCGTGGGTTCGAAACCCCACGGCCGCGTAGCGCATGATTTTACGTGAAAAAATATGAGACTTCCCACTTTGACGGAGACGGGCGCGTGCCTCTCCTGTTTTTAAAAAATATTTTTTTGCTATTTCTAAAATATTTTTTTGCTATTTTTTCACGTTTTCTAGACGGCGATTTCTACAAGTTGTTCCTTAAGAGACCTGTAGAAATCAATTTCTACTGGCGGTTTTCAACCAACCGACAGTGCAAATGAGCCATTTTCACTGGCTTCTCCTACTGGCGGTTGGAAAAAACGCCAGTAAAAATGTTTCTCTAACCGCCAATACAAATATTTTCTATACTAGTGCATCGATCACTCCACATGAATGATATGATCCACTTCATATCATCACATGGCCTTTGGTCCATCGATCTTGACCTCACATGCTCTTTACCATCGCTTCGGTCCATCGACACCAAGTCTTTACTCAAGCCTCCCAACACTCGGTACCAACGGCTTTAAAGTCTCCAACTTGCCCTTCACCATCACGATCGGTCCATCAAGCCAAGTCTTGTCTCGACCTTCACCTCTAGCTACATGACTCCATGTCATGTATCATGCATTAGGCTCCTTCATCACCTATAAACTAATTCTCCGCATGTCTCACATAAACACAATTAGTCCACTTAAGTTGTCACTCAATTACCAAAACCAAACAAAAACCTTTCACATCCCCATGCAGTTGCATGCACGATTTGTATGGGTGTGTCCTGTCATGTGAACAGAGCATAACAGAACAGGAGCTAGTGGTTGGTAGGTCAACACCAGATGGACTGAGGACATGTGGGTGGGCGTTCAAGCGCAGCTGCAGCCAGGTAGTGCAGGGGATAACGATGCCATCCATTCTCATTCCTTCCAGCTAGCCAAGCTCCACATGTACGCCCGCGCCCAAAATTCCAATTGCCAAGCGGTGCCAAACGTAACGGTTAACGTCCAGAAGAAGCGACAGCGGGGCCAGCAACCGTCCTCCGGCTGCGATGACTCATACGTGGGGCCATTCCCATCCTATGTACAGTAACGTCCGTATCGTTTGCATTGCGTTGCTCGTAACTGCTATGCTACTGTTGTCCTAGACGTATATGCGCTGCCTGTCTGTGCCCTATTTCACTGGGTTTCAATTTCAACTTTCAAACGGCTTTACTAGGTTGTTGCTACAGTATCACGAGTAGTTAAAGACAGTGAAGCTAAGTAAATTAGCCTTGGTCTTGTTTGGCTGCACCTAAATACACTTCAATTCCCACGGTTTTAAGGGGATTGAAGAGTATTTTAGTTCAAAATACACCTCAATCCCCTTAAAACTATAGGGATTGGAGTGTATTTAGATGCAGCCAAACAAGCCCTTATGGTTCATTTGATTTGAGGTGTACTATGCGCATAAAACAAGGACCACACATAAACCGTGATATAATAGAGTGAAGGTGAAATCCAAACTGCTTTAAACCCTGTGAAAAGGGTCTTTCTAGCCAATGTCCTCTTTCTTTAGTTCTGAGACCCTTTACATGTGCTTTGCTATGATACGACACCCAAGTTCTTGTCATAAAATTGTTGGGGTCCATTAGGGCGTCCCTAAGGTTATGCCACTCGGTAGCGAGCAGAAGTAGTTACCTAATCAGGAAGGAAAATCTCACAGCACAAGTACCAAGAGTTAAGCTCGCATGTTTCTCGAAAAAACTTCTCTCTCAGTTACATATGGCCAACCGCGTCGCACAGCACAAGCACGATTAGACCTGGCAGGGCAAGGAACGACACAAAGCGGCACTGTGGCCTCGCCGTGCTGTGCCTGATAGTGCTGCCGTGCTGGAGTCGCGGTCTAGACATGGCCCTACAGAGAAGTCATGCTGTGTCGTGCTCATCAACACGGTGGCCCTGCAAGGCTGTGCTGGCCAGATGACGTCGACGCCGCCATGCCTACGCTTAGGTCATGGCGCCATCGTTGCACCGTGCTCGTCGAACCTCCATTTGGATGGCGTCATGTTGTTGCTGCTGCTCCGCGGCCCTGTCGCGTGGCGCCGTCACCACCGCTCTGTCACCGCGCCGCCACTACAGCGCCACCGCCCGTCACGCCGCGCTCCAGTTCCATCACGCCGTGTTGCTACTCTCCCATTGCTCTGCGTAGAGGCCATCACAGTGCCACGCTTCCATACGAGAGCACATACGGGTGGGAAGCCTGGAGGAGTCGAGGAAACGAGAGGTGTCAAGAGGCTGTATGGATGGGGTGCTAATGAACTAAATGGATGTGTTCAGAGCTAGGGTTTGGGAGATCTGACGGCTCTTAATCTCCCACAGGCTATCTAACAACTAGGGAAAATCGGACCACATCGTGCCAGCCCAAAACTCGTACCGTGCCCATGCCGGCACTACGGGCCAGAGTCACGGCCCAGGCACGACAATACCACCGGGCCGTGCCTGGCACTAGGACTATGGGTCTCGGACCGTACTTTTTAGAGTCGTGCCAATGTCATCCCATCGGGCTTGACCCATTTGGCCAAATATACTCTCGGTCATACTTGACCACTATCAGCTTTTTATTTTTAATTAAATCCCAGGCTAAATTAAAAGGCTGTTGGGGACGTCGTTACACTACACGTGCTTTGCCCTGATATGGCAGCACCCACGGTTCATGTCATGAAATTGTTGGCTGCTCTGGTCCGGCGTGTTTACGTGCACAATTTTTATAGTAACAGTAAGCTAGAAACTGTGGGTACGTAAATTTGAGAGGGGCCACTGTGGCAGAACCTTCTAAATTATATGGCCCACAAGTACCTGACATTGTCATTAAGACCTCTGTCAGCCATACTTGTGTACCACATAACTCCGAATGTTCTGTCGGGTGAAACCCCGATGACACCACGATCCTCCAGGATCGACTTCTTACAAGATATTGTAGTATTACAACTGTTTTCATTCAAATACCACAGAGTAGCGGAAGATTTATAAAAGATATTACAACATTTGATCAGAGTTTAATTAAACAAAACTTAACTGAGTTTGCGGAAGCAAGAAGAACCATAGAACACTGGTAAGAGAACGTCTCAGACGGAAGGGATTCGATCATGCCAAGCCCACTGGTATGACCGAAGTTAGCTTCACTAGTCAAAGACACGCAGCGTGGGTCAAACAAACCCCGAGTACAAAAGTACTCCGCAAGACTTACCCGACCAAAAATTGGAGAGAAGACTCAGGAATGCTGGCTAATGGGATCAAGGTGAGGCTTTAGCAAGAATCAAAGACACATTTGCCAAAAGCAACTAAAGTTGATCCTTACTTTTTATGTTATTTATCCTGCTCTATAGCAAACACTTATCATCCATGTAACAATTTCAAAACTTTCCCATCTCAACCACTTTCATCATTACTACGATGCTGACGCTTGGTCAAGTCTCCCATATCATGGAGCAACGACGATTCGAATCGCTTATATACCCAGCTGGGGCTTCCTAGCCACACGATGTATGCAGGACCAAACATCTTACATACATCAACTCACGCTTGTATTTCTCCCTGCAAGAACGGGTCCTAGCCACGAGAGCACGGTACACCATCTTCCTACGCCGTCTGTACGTCGACGGTGCACTCGTAGTGTGGGTACCCGCTACTTCCCGTCCCGGTATCCGTCCTCGTCATGGATAGTACAAGGGAGCTTCCCGCCATTAGCATGCGACTAGTACTATCCAATAACCCTCTTGACCACAGGATCACCGTAACGGGCGGTCCTTAACCGACACAAGTGGACGACACTACACCAGGGCACTAGCCCATCCTGATGCAAGTCACTCCACCGGTGTCTCGATTTACTCATCATGTTCTTGTGCATACCCCTGACCCGGCCAAGGTGAAAGGTAGGCGACAAGCAACATCAAGTTTTGAATACTTTCTCAGAGATGATATTGTTATCAACTTTTAAAATATTTCCCAAAAGCCTATGCTAGTAGCAGGACTAAGCATGTACTAACATTTTTTGAAATCAAAACAGGTATCCAGGATAGTATCATAAGGTACGGTAATTGCATCAAATAGGATATCACGCGACTACTATACCTAATGCATCATATCATTCACATAAAATCATAAAGACTTCCGAAATTCAAGGCAGGGTTTGAATGCATCCGGGGCTTGCTCGTGTTGCGAGAGAAGGTTAGGATTCCCGGGAGGATCACACTGTGTCGGATGGCACCAACACCTCTGGGCATCTTCTTTGGAAACACCTTCTCCGAACTTGATCAATACGAACCTTGCTCTCACGTATACTACACGTATAAAATGATGCAAGCTTTAATGGTATGCTTGACATGATGCTAGATGACGCAAGGCAACATGGAGGAAACAACTCTTCTTATAATTATCTTGAGTACAACTTTCCTTCACGGTATAGCTGCATCAAGAGATCATAAGTAACAACTTTGACAACAGCAGATAACATAACACAATCAACATAAATGAATTGCCGAAGGTCATTAGGGTTAACGACCTAGGGTCATCACTCCATCCCAAAGTCAATCAAACCTATGGTGATTAAGGTTAATTACTACTTTATTAATCATTTTTACAGTTGTTGAAAGCCGCTAATTACACTTACTAATTAATTAACTACTTAATTAATTAACTACTACTACACATATGATGATAGACACTAGTAACACTACGCAATCAAGCCATGAATCATTAGGATAGTAATGGTGCATGGTCTTCAAATCATATCAAAAGGAAATCAACCTAAGTGAAACATATAATAAACTACTTTAGGCATTTATCATTTATGTAAACATGTGAGCAACTCTACATATAACTATACAAGATCATGCCTTGAACCAGAGATGTTTTGTTGATCCAAGGTCTCCAAACAAAACTATAAATTAAATAACAATTAATTAGCCAACTAATTAATTAATACATGGTGTCATTAACTATTTTTATAATCGTTAAACAAGGCTAGAATTAATTATAAAAGTAAACTTATTACAAACAGTGCCAGATTTTTAGTGAAGGTTGGTTTTAGCATGACAAACTTAATCCTAAAGTTTCATGATTTTTGGATTAATATGTTGCTCTACAAAAATCAAACATCATGCATTTATTAATTAAAAGAGGCAATTATTAATCATGACAAAAGTAATTAACATGCTACAAACACATTTTTCTATAAAACTATACATCATGAGGATCACAAATATATTTTTGTTATATTTTTAACTGCCCAGAATATTTAATTATAAAAAACAAAATTAGGAAATGAAATTTATTTTAAAAAAGAAAAACAAAACACCTCCTCATTTGGATGGGGCTACGGCCCAGTTGGGCCCAACGTGGCCCAGCCTGAGCCCGGCCTGCCTTCCCTCCCCCCCCTTCTTCCTCGTTCAAACAGAGGCGGGCGCCGCCGTGCCGCCGACGGCTATTCCCGGGCGGCGAGGTTAGCAGCCGGTGCCAAGGGCACCTTTGCCACCCTCAAGACACGGTGAACCCAGTGGGCTATCGGATTGGGTCGATTGACGACCGGTGAAGGTACGGCGGCGAACATGGCGGCTCGGCCGGGTTGGCCATGGAGGCGCGGTGACGTTCCCGCCGCGGCGGGCCACGATTAGCTGTGCTAAAGGTCTAAGAAGATGGAGATAGCTTACCGAGACTTGATCGATAAGGTGGTTGAAGTGGAGGAGCTGCGGTGGCAGCTGGCCTGGGTGAAGCAACTCGGCGGCGGCGCTCCGTGGCGGCGAGCGGCTGTTCCCGCTCGTCCCGTGCAGTAGGGATCGAACAGGCGGGTCGATGAGGACCAGGATAGCGAGGCAAAGCCAAGACGCTAGTCGGATGGGCTTAGAGGTGCCCGAGGTGGCCGGACGCGAGTGAGCGAGCTCGGCGGCGCTCGGCGGCCGGCTCCGGGGAAGATGAAGTCGCGCGGGTTCCTCGGTTGCTTAGAGCTCGCTCTGACGGGCTTAATCGAGTCGCCAGGAGGTGGCGGAGATGTTGACACAGTGGCTAGGACGGTGGTGCGATGAGCCGTGTGGATTTGACCGGCGACGAAAAGCTCTGCCGTCGGCGGAAGGAAAGAAAAGATGACGACGCCGGCGCTCTGGTGCTTAAGAAGGTGACGACGACGTTTCGCGAGGGTGGCCAGCGCGCGGGCGAAGCTGCTGGATCGGCTTACGACGTGGCAGCGTGCGCGGGATGATCGGAGATGGAGCCACGGCGACGCCGGCCAGCGAGGCAGAGAGGAGAAAGAGAAGAAGGATATGGCGGTGGTACTTGTAGTAGCAGTGTCATCATTTTGATTTTCAAAATTACTTTTAAAACTTGAACTGAACATGAAAATCTCCAAAAATAAAGATTGCTCAAATTTTCATGCTCTACAACTTTGGTTAAAGAAGTTCAGTCAAATTCTAAATATTTTTGAAAATATAGATTGAATTTTGAAAAGGATTTAAATTCAATCTTTTGGGATTTCAAAATTACTCTCAATTTTTGAATAAAAGATAAAAATCTCCAAAAATAAAAGTTGTTTAACTTTTCAAACTCTACAACTTTTATTTCAAGAGTTTTTACTAAAATTGAATAATTTTCAAATTTGAGTTTGAAAACCTAAAAGAGGATAATTCCCAATTTGGCAAACTTTTGAAATTACCTCAAATTTTATTCAAAAACTTGAAAAACTTTATTTACCAAACTTGTAGAGCTCAAAGAGATGTACAATCTGTATTTTTGAAGTTTTCCCAAATTTTGAATATTTTGAGCACAATTAAGAAAGGGGTAAAATACCTTTTGAATTTCAAGATTTTGAAAAGGATTTTCAAATTGAATCTTTGGGCAATTAATTAATGATGTTGTGACACTTTTCAAACCCAACCAATGGCATACTTTCAAAGTACAAAGTTCATACTTTGAAATGGTGCCAAAGTTTGGAAACTTTTATTTATAAAATTAATTATGGTTAGCTCCTCAAAAGTGAACTTGAGATTCAAATTCCAACACCTAGGGTTAGGGTTTGGGATTCGGATTCCGAATTCAAATTTGATTCTTTCTTTTACATTGTTTGACTTGTAAAACATGCTTGGGGTGTGAGTCAGGGTTAATCAAACACTTGCAAACATCAAGGTTGATTTTAGTGGTTTGCTTTTATAAACAAAATTAAGCATGTGAGTGGAGTTTAAATGATATACACCTACACATACAATATAAAGGAGCTCAAGCAGATCAAACCATAAGATGAGTTTTAGGGTTTAACCAACTTTAGAAACCTTAATTAATTGCTAAGTTGCTTAGGTGATGAACATCACACCACACTAATCATAGTTCCAAGGTAAATAACCAGGTCACAAACATTGACAAAATATTAGCATTCATATGGGAGATGCATATCACATCATGGCTCAAATTGACCTAATGAAGCTTAACTAATGCATTATGGCATTATCAGAGAATTAATAAACATGATACTTAATGCATAACATGATGACATGGTGGGTTTATGGTGGGTTCAGTTAACGTAACACCGGGGTGTTACAACCACTACTACGAAAAAGATTTACCGAGGCGGGCAAAATCGATTTACCGAGCCTCAGAATGAAGGTCACGGTAAATAAAATATTAAACGAGGCAGTTAAATGTCCGCCTCGGTAAATCAAATAAAAAAATACGTGGATAAGCCCGGCAAGCCCATCCACGGGCCCGCCGAAGCTCATCCACGCGCCGCTGCCACCGCCAAGTAGCGTCCTCCGCCGTCGCGCTCGCCGGATCCGCAAGCCTGGAGGCCGGATCCGGCGATTTTGCCGGATCCAAAGCCGAGGCCGGATCGAGTGAGAAGGTGAAGAAGGCCAACCCCTCCGCCGCTGGGGCTGCGCCCGCGCCCGGCTGTTGATCGCGCTCGCCATCGTTGTGGCCGGGCCTCATCTTTGCCGTGGTGGCCGTGTGCTACTGCTGGCGGCGGTGGCCCACAACGCCGTGCTTTTAAGTGGCCACGCCCAGCGCGCCCGCCCGTGGTGGGCGGCGCCAAGGCGGCTGCGGTGGCCATGCCCCAACGCTGCCGTGGGCCACGCCCCAGCGCCGCCGCCATGGTTGCCATGCCCAGCGCCCGCCTCGGTGGCCTTGCCTTCGCCCGTGGTGGTGCCTTGTCTTTGCCGTGGTGGCGTGCTTTCCCAGCAGCTTGCGGTGGACCTACCCGCGCTGCCGCCATGGTGGCCTTTGCCCTAGCAGGCGGCTGCGGTGGTGGCCGCGCCCGCACCGGCCTTCTGCGGCTCTTCCCCGCATCGCCAAGAGGTAGAAGGAGGAGGGGGTGGGAGGGAGGAGTTCGGCCGAGGAAGAGAGTGTGGAAAAGAGAAGTGCGGTTGAGGGAGGGGAAGTGAGTTGTGAGAGCTAGGGTTTTCTCGTATATATTACTAGCTGTTATCGGGCCACGTCTGGGCCTGCTGGGCCTCGAGAGTATTAACCGAGGCGGACCTTATAAGCAGTCTGCCTCGGTTAATAGGGGTATTTTTGGAGGCGGATTTTTTTAGAATAACCACCTCTATAAATTAATTTTGCGAGGCTGTTTATCGTAACCGTCTCGATAAATATAGCGCGACTGCCTCGGTTAATGCCATAGGCAGTTTATTTTTCTGCCCGCCTTAGAGGGGGTTTTGGAAAGGTCGCGGTAAATATTTATTGTAGTAGTGGGTCGTGCGTTAATTATTGCGGCGGTGTCGTTCACGCACTGTTTAGTGACCGAAAGGAACGCACGGTTTGAGGTGAGCCCTGCTCCCGAGTACTACTCCGTACTCTACGCCAGTCAGTACACAGGCGGCACACCGACAGCCGCGTTCTACTATCCCATGTCGCATCCCAACTTAGCTACACGTGGACGTACTACTTGGCTGGCGCGCGGTGGGTGACATGGGACGACGGCATGCAGCCACTGCCAGCCACACCGTCGGCGGCGCCGGCGGCTTTATCATCCAGACCAGCAGCAGCCAGCAGGAACGGGAACATCATCGTCTCTCAAGTCTCAACCTGACACGCACACGGCACCCCGCGTCCGCTTCCGGGCTTGCCGTATCCATCCGTGTACGGGCGGGCCGCGCGCGCCAGAAAGCGGGCCCCACCCGCGGAAACGACGGCGACAGCACAGCGCCCGCGGTCAGAGCCACCCGCGCGCAACGACGCGTGAACCACCGCGCTGCTCCGCTGGCTGCTGCTGCTCGCGCCCGTCCGGCACGGACAGGTACGCGTAGTACGTTCACCTCAACCTCAAGTGCATCGGCGCCCATGCCCCAAGGCACGGCACCGGGCGTCCGGACCCCATTCGTTAGGCACCGGCACCACATGCCCCCCCTCGTTTGGCTGATATTGGCGTACAGTCCCCGTCAGTCCGTGATGAGAGAGCGAGGAGGAGGATGCACAGCTGCAATGCAGCTAATCGCCGGATAATCCCGTCGTCGTCACCACCGGACGCTTGTCCGATTCATCCTCTGTTCACGGCTTCATTCACGCATCCCAATTAAATTTGCCAGCGGCTCCGGTGCATTGCAGTTATTTTGGGGCCTTTCGTATCGGTGAAAGTTCCAGGGACTCGCCCACTTGTTCGGTCACGCAAGGCCTGGGCCTGGGCCGACACAACGATTCTCGGCCCTCTCATGGTAGTGGGGGAGATGCATCATGCAGAGAGAGAGGAAAAAAATAGAGTTCGCTACAGTGACGAGGACAGGAGTGGATGCTATTGAACCAGCGTAATATATATCCCCACACATGTTATAAATACACACAATGCTTTCGACATTGACTGATACGGCCCGTAGTACAGTGTTTTTCTAATAATATCACTCCTTGCAATATTTACTTTTTAAAAAAATGTTTAACAAAACATAACAAGCTGACAACTTGAATGTAAAACTATAGTACATTCTAAATCTAATTATATATGGTGATGAATCTGCTATATCTTAGAACTACATGAGTACTGTATTTTTTAAAAAAACATAGGATGCATAAAAGTAAACTGCTAGCATAAATACGTCAAACTATTTTTTAGTCAAAATGTATAATTTCATCTAAAGTAACACTTACAAAATATATTGCATACCTTTATGTATAAACCCACCTAAACGTAGATTTGACGGATTTTTAGGCTATTTTTTTCCAGTGGTAGAGGTGGTATATATATTTAAAGTGGTTATTAAATATTGATATTTGGATTATTTATAACTAAATTTAAGAGTTACTTTCAATCATCTTTCATAAGTCATAATGTCAAAAGGCAAATAATTTATATGCGAATTTACTAGTTTATTTTCCATTATCTTTAATAGCAGTATATGCAAATAATTTTAGTGTAGATTTGGGAAGTTATTTTAAAATATTTTTCATAATAGCAGATATCAAGAATTTAGATGTAAATTTTCAAGGTTACTGTACTTTTATGTTTTTCATAATGATGAGGTTATTGGTAACTTTTTAGAAAATAGAATAGATCTGATTATTATCACAAGTTATGATGGTTGGAGTCTACACCAAATTAAAGGCAAGATGTTTCTGATTGTTGTAGATTATAAGGTCATGTTTGGTAGCGCTCTCTCGGTTTCTAGCTCCATGCTCAAGTACTGGAGCATCTAGAGTTAGAGGAGCTGAAGCCCAAGAAGTTACTGCCTCCATCGCAAAAAGAATAGAATCCTGTGATTCAAAACTTGTCTAAAAAAATGTAAATATAGTACTGTATGCACTAGCTTTTTGGTAGACTCATCAGACAAACACCAATTGCACCCACTGCCCAGCATTCCTATCCATACGTAGCCATGCTCATTCTTATGGTTCTGCCACTTAGTCTGCAGACCCCGCACTCTAAGACCTTGTTTGGTTGTATTCTAAATCGAGGGGTTGAAGGGGTTTGGAGGAGAATTTCACTTGTGGGAGATTAAATCCTCCTTAATACTCTCTGTCAGGGGCCAAACAACCGGCCTGTTGGGCCCCGGCTAAATAATACTAAGTAAGCCGCTAATGACGGCCCAGGAACGGTCTGACGGAGGCCGGACCTAGTGGGCTGGCATCCCGACGGCCCAATGGGGGACCGCAACGAAGACCGTTGGCGAACCAGGCTGCGCGGCCCAGAAAACAGGGCGCGACCCCCGTGGCGCGCGGCACGCACGACCCCTCGCCGAGCCAGAGGACTGCCGGGGTCGAGCCAGAGAGGTCGCGGCTCGCACGACCCCCCGCGGGCGTCTTCGCGAAGAAGCCGCCCGAGGCTTGCGCCCCACGCTTGGGCCACGATCTCACTTCAGGACGACCGGTCAAGCCGTATCTTCTCCGTCTGCGTCCCGTGCAGGGTATGGAGTGGAAGCATTTTGACCGCACTATTCGTCAGGGCAGGGCATGGCGACGAATGGCAGAGGCACTATTAGCCAGAGCAGGGCGTGGCTCGGCTCTTGACCACACTGTTAATCAGAGGCAGGGCGTGGCTCGACGTCTAATCGCTCCCTCCGATTGACAGTACGGATAACCCATCCGTCACGACCCACTCTCGTGCTGTACGACATCATTAACTCCAGGGCAATACTCTAAGCGCTCCAATCAACTATTCAACCTCACCGCCCACTGTCACGGCATGGGCGGGCACTCCGGCGACGCGACCACACCGGCGACAGGCATTGATCACCACGTACGACGCAAGGAAGAAGGACGCCCCGACCCTAGGAAGGAGGACGAGCCACTCCATCATTGTCCTTTTTCTTTCTTTTTCTGCAGGGCACGCCCATACTCTCTACGCACCATATAAGGCCGTTCCCTCCCTTCATCTATGAAAGGGAGGACGAGCCACCCCACGAGGGAGGGGAGATCCGAACACAGAAGACTTCCTAAAAACCCATCGCACACACCCCACACACGCCACGATATTGGCATCACGCTCAATCAGAGACTTGGGAGCCTCTCCCTCTCTCGAACCTGTTGTAACCCCTACTACGAACCGCCGCTAAGTAACACGATCCCTTCGAACTGGACGTAGGGCCTCACGCTCGAACCAGTATACTCCCCGTGTCCTCTTAGCGAACCATCCGGGCATAAACGCGCATATATAAATTTACTAGTTGGTGCTTTCACAAAACACCGACAGTTGGCGCGCCAGGTAGGGGCCTTACGCGTTTCGTCTCCCAACCAGGGCTCCGGATGGGAAGCCACGCTGTTCCCTGGGCCCCCAGAGCGCTCGTACGCTTCGGGAGCCTGGACTTTGTCGTCACCGAAGAGGGGGCGCTCCGGAGGGTCTCGACCCCTCCTCCCCCCGACGTCCATACCACCGCAGAGAGGCCCTCGAAGGCCTCCGTCTGACTTCGCCTAGGGGAGCGAACCCCGGACGATGATCCTACTGTTCAGCGAGGGACAGGCAGGTCCTCTTCCGCCCGCATCGCGGAGATGACGGCACGGCGCCGCGGGCAAATGCCGCTCCGCGATCCGCCGGTGTCAGGGGGATTCCCTTTCGGCCTTCGCAACACCGCCACGACCTTCGGTAGCACGACTCCGGGGATGCCCGAAGCGACGCGCGACGAAGTTGAGTTCGTTGGGATGGTAGATTTTGGCCGGGACTCAGTCCTGGATATCTTGTCGTCCGACGACTCCAGCGAGGCCTCAGACTTAGACTCCGCCGGAGGGAGCACTCATCCTTCCCGCGAGTGCTACATGGCCAACATCGAGGAAGAGCTTGAGGGACAGGACCCCAGAATTCAGGAGGTTACCCCTCAGGCGACCCCACCGCACGATCACCAAGACCACGGGGCGGTAGAGCAGTCGCAGGGTCAGGATCACGGCTACGCCGGCGAATATGACCCTGCCGAGCCAGCTCTGGCCCCCGGGGGCAACCCGTCATTTGTAGGACACGAGCCCAGTGAAAGGCACGAAAGTGAGTACTACCGCCCTGTAAACCCACACTGCAAAGGCGTACACCGCGCGGGGCTGGCAGGAAATGCGCGGGCTCGCACTCGCAACGTCCATCGCCGTATCCAAGAAGACGCGGGTCAAAGACCGTTCTTCCCCCGGGCTAGCCAGAACATCGCGGCGGCGGCGCTCCTGCAGCGACTCCCCGAGCCGGCCACCCCGGAGGAGCGGAAGGCCCAGCGGGACATCCAAGAGCTGCTCAACCTCGCGGCACAGTAGTAGGCGGAGAGCTCGATGTCACGACGGCACGAGTCGACCCCGAGTCGTCAGGCATCATCCCACCCTCGGGCCGGGGCATCATCAGCTCGAATTTCGGTCTGGAGCTCTGACATTCCTCCTACGCGCGAACAGTTAGGGCCGATCCGCGACGCTCAACCGTCCTCAGCGCACGACGACGGAATGAGAGGGATCAGGAACGCTCGGTCGCGCGCGCGACTACAACCCGCGTCGCGGCGGTCGCTATAACCCTCGGCACGGCCGAGAGCGTGAGCCCCAGACGAACCGCGACGCCGGGACCACGACCTTGAGACGCGTCCGCCTCCCGCCGGACCTCAGGCCTTCGGCCGAAACATCCTCAACGCACCAGTTCCCCGGCGTTATCGTGCGCCCTCAAACATCACGAAGTATTCTAGGGAGACGAACCCTAGGATCTGGCTAGAGGATTACTGCCTGGCCTGCCTGGCCGGGGGGTCGGATAACGAGGCCTTCATCATCCGGAACCTCCCGGTCTACCTCGCCGACACGACTCGGGCCTGGCTCGAACACCTCCCCCCGCCTCAATCAACTCATGGGGGATCTCAAGGAGATCTTCGTCGGGCACTTGCAGGGGACCTATACCTGACCGGGTAACCCCTGGGATCTCCGCAGCTATACCTAGGAGCCCGGCGAGTCCCTGAGAGACTACATTAAGCGGTTCTCTCGGCAATGCACCGAGCTCTCCCACGTGGCGGATGCGGGCGTCATCAGCGCTTTCCTCTCGGGAACCACCAACAAGAACTTAGTGCACGAGCTGGGAAGGAATCAGCCACGCTCCACGAAGGAGGTGCTCGACATCACCACCAGCTTCGCCTCCAGAGAGGACGCGGTCGGGGCTATCTTCAATCGCCCAAAGGGCAAGGGCAAGCAGGAGGAAGGAGCCAGCGAAGGCCCCTCCAACCGCGTCTCGAAGAAGAAGAAGAAGGGGAAGCAGAGGCGAGAGATAGAGTTCGTCGCCGCTGCCGAACCAAAGGGCAAGAAGACCACCGCTAAGGAGGCGCCAAACTTTTTCGAGAAGAAGCTCAACGAGCCCTGCACCAACCATGCTTACAAGGTCAACCACCTCCTCAAGGACTGCGAAACCATGAAAAAATTCCTGCTCGAAGAAGCCAAGAAGACGGAGAAGAAGAAGAAGCAGCCTGACCCCCCGGCGGATAACACCGGGGGGAGGTGCAGGGCGGTGACGAAGTCTTCCCGGCCAACTACGATTGCGTCATGATCTTCGGTGGGCCGGATAGTTAAGCGTCGAAGAGGGCCCAAAAGCTCGAGCGACGCGAAGTCTACCACGCCGAGCTGGTAACTCCCACCTTTCGCCGGTGGGCCAACACCCCCATCACCTTCGACCGCTCTGACCACCCAGACTTTATGCCGCAGCCCGAGCGTTACCCCCTCATCGTTAGCCCCATCATTGCCAACAAGCGCCTTTCGAAGGTCCTCATGGACGGCGGCAGCGGCCTCAACATCCTCTACGTCGAGACCCTAGATGCGATGGGGATCAGCCGCTCCCGGATGCGTCCCGACGGGGCCCCTTTCCACGGCGTCGTGCCTGGGAAGCAGGCGCAACCGTTGGGGCAAATCGACCTCCTGGTCACGTTCAGGACGCCGCTCAACTTCCGGAAGGAGACCATCACCTTCGAGATGGTCGGATTCCCTGGGACCTACCACGCCGTGTTGGGCCGACCATGTTACGCGAAGTTCATGGCCATCCTGAACTACACCTACCTCAAGCTGAAGATGCCGGGCCCGAAGGGGGTGATCACGGTTAGCTCGTCGGTCCAACAATCCTTTGAGTGCGAGATGCAGAGCTGCGACCTGGCCGACACCATCATCAACTCGGAGGAGCTTCACCTCCTCCACGGCCTGGCGGAGGAGGAAGACATCCCCGACGCCAAGAGGCCCACCAGGGCAAACTTCAAGCCGAACAAGGACACCAAGCAGGTGCCCCTCGACCCCAGTGGCTCCGATGGAAGGGCGGTGTGCATCAGCGTGTCCCTCTCCCCCAAATAGGAAAGCGCGCTCATCGACTTCCTTCGCGTGAATCAGCAAATATTCACGTGGAAACCCTCGGACATGCCGGGAGTTTCAAGGGATGTCGCCGAGCACGCCTTATGGATCAAGGCCGGCTCCAAGCCGATGAGACAGCGACTGCGGCGCTTTGACGACGTGAGGTGTAAAGTCATCGGTGAGGAGCTCAAGAGGCTCTTGGCGGCCGGATTCATCAGGGAGGTGCACCATCCTGAGTGGCTAGCAAACCCCGTTCTTGTAAAAAAGAAAAATGATAAATAGAGAATGTGTGTCGATTATACTTGTCTTAATAAAGCGTGTCCGAAGGATCCGTACCCTTTGTCGCGTATAGATCAAATAGTCGATTCAACCTCAGGGTGCGAAATCCTCTCCTTTCTTGACGCCTACTCGGGTTACCACCAGATCCCGATGAAAGAATCCGACCAGGAGGCAACCTCATTCATCACCCCGTTCGGGTCGTACTGCTACTACACGACCATGCCATTCGGGCTTAAGAACGCGGGAGCCACTTTTCAACGGTGCATGTCATTTGTTTCGATAAGTCTATCGGCGAGATCGTCGAAGTCTACATCGACGACATCGTCGTAAAATCTAGACATACCGATCAGCACATCGCTGACCTTGAGAAAGCCTTCCGAAAGATGATCAAGAAGGGGATCAAGCTAAACCCCAAAAAGTGTGTCTTCGGGGTCCCACGAGGGATGCTCCTGGGATTCATCGTCTCCCAGCGCGGCATCGAAGCCAACCCCGACAAGATCAAGGCCATCACCAAGCTAGGGCCGATACAAAACATTAAAGGGGTACAACACGTCATGGGATGCCTAGCGGCCCTCAGCCATTTTATCTCGCGCCTCGGGAACGAGGCCTACCCCTCTACAAACTTCTAAAGAAGTCTGACGATTTTGAATGGACACCTGAGGCTCAGGAGGCCCTCGACGGGTTGAAGCGTCTACTCTCCAGTCCACCCGTCCTGACCCCCCAAACAAGGAGGAACCCCTTCTACTGTATCTGGCCGCCATGACCCAAGTAGTCAGCGCCGCCGTCGTGGTAGAAAGGGAAGAGGAGGGTCACACCCTCAAGGTACAGAGGCCGGTGTACTTCGTCAGTGAAGTGCTCTCTCTGACCAAGATCCGTTATCCTCAAATCCAAAAGCTCCTCTACACAGTACTCATCGCTCGGTGGAAACTCAGGCACTACTTGGACTCCCATAAAATCGCCGTCGTCTCCTCGTTCCCGCTCGGGGAGGTCATCCAGAGCCCCGAGACGATAGGGCGTATCGCGAAGTGGGCCCTCGAGCTAATGGGGCACGACATCACCAATCTGTCATGAACCGCAATCAAATCTCAGGTCCTGGCGGATTTTGTCGTGGAATGGACGGAGGTTCAGCTTCCCCCGGCCCCGATGTACTTCGATGGCTCGCTGATGAAGAAAGGCGCGGGGGCTAGACTCGTCTACATTTCGCTGCTCGGAGTACAGTTAAGGTACGCCATTCGATTACATTTCCCGGCTTCTAACAACGTGGTAGAGTACAAGGCACTGGTGAACGGTTTGCGAATCGCCACGGAGCTGGGAATCCGCCGCCTGGAGATCAAGGGTGACTCACAACTCGCCGTCGGGCAGGTCATGAAAGAGTCGAGTTGCCACGACCCCAAAATGGCCGCTGCATCGCCGGGAGGTACGGCGGTTGGAAGACAAGTTCGATGGCCTCAAGCTCATTCACGTCCCTCGACGGGACAACGAGGTCGCTAACGCGCTCGCCAAGATGGCGTCCGGAAGGGAGCCAGTCCCGACAGGCGTCTTCGCCAGTGACCAACTCAAGCCCACGGTCCGCCCCGCTGACCTGGCTCCTCATGAGGAAGCTCGACCGTCAGGGGCTGACGCTCGACCCTCGGGATCCGACTCCCGACCCTCGGGGCTGACGCCCAACCCTCGGGAGACGATTCCCAACCCTCGGGGGCTAGCCCCCAGGCCCTAGTGGCAAGCATCCGACCCTCGAGGGACGGGCCGCAGACTTTCCTCGCCTATCCAGAAACCCTCCAGAGGTCTTCTGTAACATCCCTGTTAACCAGCACCCAAAAAAATCACAACTTTCAAAAGCTTTTTCGAAAACTAACCTATGCATGGTGAGTGACATGTAGAAAACCCTCCTTAGTAAGTTGCATTAGCTCCTATAATCAAATTTGTGGCATGTGCATTTTTATCTTTCCTTTACATACATTGATTTTCCTTTTTATGGATATATGTGATGTTAAATAAACTAATAAGTTAACCATCAAAGGTGACATGTGGTTTCAATACCTTGTCTAGGACCTAGACTACCATAGGTGGACCCCACCAACAAGCATATACAGGTATATACTTGCAATGCTTTTGCATCTAGTAGAAAAAGAGGAAAAGGGGAAATAGAAAATAGAAAAGGAAAATAGAAGGGAGGGAGATAGCAGGCCAGGCCGCTTGAGCAGCAGCCCAGCCCACCGCTTCACCCCACGCCCCATCTTCCCCTGTGCTCGCGTGGCCCAGCCCAACACAACCGGCCAGCAAGCCCTCCAGCCGACCCTCCTCCCTTTCCTCCTACACGCGCGCACAAGGCCCAAGCAGCCGGACGCTGCCCCATCGGCAGCGTGCACCCCGCGCTCTCCCTTCCTCTCACGGGGATGATGACAGGCGGACCCTGCGGCCCCTACCTGTCATCCCCTTCCTCACGACGCCACTGCTTTTGCCCAAAAGCGAGAGCGCACGCGCCCGCCTCGCCTTCCCGGCCGCCCATGCCCGGCGTGGGGCCGCCGCGTGGATGCCCGCCACGTCCGCCCGTTCCATGCCGACGCGCAGCATCGCGACAAGGCGAGCCTGCTCGCCGGCTTGGACCCGCCCGCATTGACGCCATGTCCAGCGGGCCGCGCTCCTCTTTGACCGGGGCCACAAGACCAAATTGGGAGCGCCCGCGCCCCAACAACCACCTAGCCGCCCGAAACCCTAGCCCGAGCCGCGGGATAGCCGCCACATACTCCCTAGGCGATCACCGCCGCTCACCGCCTTGCCAAGGGGAGCCGCCGCGCTATAAAAACCCCATGCCGGCTGCCCTAGCCCCTCTCCCGCACTCGGCCACCACTTGGTGGCAGCGCTAGCACCACCATCACACCAAGGAAGAGGGCCGGGAAGGAGCGAGAAGAGGAGGAGAAGCGGACCGCGCCGAGGAAGTTCCGCCGGAGCTGCTCGCCGGACCCGCTCCGCCGTGCCGGAAAAGGAGGGCGGCGTCGTACGGCTACACCGACGTTGTAGCTCTACCTGCACGGCAACGTCTCAACACGGCATCGACTCTCCCCGCGCCGCTATCCTTTCTTCCACGACACCCGCGGTGAGCCCCGCCTCCCGCCTTGCCGCTGTCGCCATCATTTGCGCCGCGAACCCCACCAGGTGGCTCAAGGCCCGCGCCTTGGCACGCCTGCGCGAACGCTGCTCGCCATGGCCACGCTAGGCCACAAGGGCGCGAACGCGCGTGCACCGCCACATGCCAGAGCGCGCACGCCATGGCTAGCTCACGGCCGTGGCGGGCGAGTTCCGCCGCACTCCGGCCATCTCAGGCCGCGGCCCGATGGCCGGGCGAAGGGCCTCGCCACATCATCACGCTACTAACCACACCGCAGCTTTGCCAACCCCCGCCGGCACCGCAGCCGGGCCGACGCCACGGAGCTCCGCCCGGCGCCCGTGTGTGACGCGGACCCGCCGAGCTGTATGGTCGTCACCGACGCGTCCTATAGGCCGCTTAGAAACCCAATTGCACGGAAAGGAGACATTTTGCCTCCAATTCCAGCCAATGCGGCCTCACGACGCCCGGCGCGACGGCATTACCGATGGCCGTCGTGGCCGGTCCCCAACCGCCGCCGCCACCCCTTTTGCGCGCGGAAGCCGTGCTTTTTCCGGTCATCACCGAGCCTAGGAACCCCGCCCGACGCCGCCATGTCGGTCGCGGCTACCGCCACCGCGACGCCGCCACGAGCCGCCACGGCCTCGCCGCTGCGCGCCAGGGGGCCAAGCCGCCCCTTTTCGCCCATGGGAGCACACGCCGAGAACCACGGGAAGCCGATGAGCCCCTAGCCGACGCAAAGAACCACCCGGTGGAGAGCATGGCGTGCAGCCGCCCCCGGCCGGCCCTGTTCGGCAGAAGGAAGAAGAGAGGGGGGAAAGATCCAGCGAGACCGATGGACCTGGCTCATGGTGAACCAAGGAAGAGGGAAGAAGAGGTGGGCGCGGTCCACCGTAAGCCAGGTGAGTGGCTTACGGTGCACCAGCGCCGGTCCACCGTGAACCAGCTCCGTGGACCTCGGCCCAGTAGAGGCCCAAGGCCGGCACGTGGCTCCCTCTCTGTCCGACACGTGTTCGGGCCAGGCCGGCCCAACCCGGCCCTACTCCAGCCCGCCTAGGCCCAGACCCAGCCCAGTCATCGTTGACCGTTGACCGCTGACCTGACCCCACCTGTCAGTGACTCAGTTTGAACCAGCCAACCAGGAGATGCCACGTGTCACCGCTATTTTCCAAAAATAATAAAAGGACTTTTCTTTTTCAGAAATGATTTCAATCTTCAGAAAATCATAATAAATCTATTTTAACTCTAAAAAATATGAAACCAGTGTCCAAATTTTTCTAAAAATGAGCTATAGGTCATAGGCTTATCCATGAGTGCATTTGCTTCTTCCGGATTTCAGTTGCTTCTTTGTGTAGCTCTATAGGGGCCGCTAAATGCGGTATTATGTCACGTTTTTCAGAGACGGAGGAGCCACCGACTGAGGAGGGCGACGACTACAAGTACACCGAGGACCTAGGAGACGACCCGACCGTAGGTGCCACGTCCCACCCAACCTGTTAGCACCTATTAGGCATGCTAATACTAGAATGCTAGCGCTTTATTACTGCTGCTTGCTACTGTTGATAGGGTGCATGGTAGATTGATTGATTAAGCCTCTGCCTTGTCAGAAACCAATTCCGCACACCCATTTGCTAAGATTAGACTCGCGCTTATCATGATTACATCGTTGCTACTCACTACTATTACTACTGCTGATGATTCATGCTTGTGAGTGGCTAAGGCATGTGGTGCCGTTGATGTGGAGAATTGGGATATTGGGAGTGATCTTGGCGTGTGTCTTGGGTGTGTGGTGAGGGTTGTGTCGACTGGGCAGGATCTATGGCAAGTCGTGAGGACGAGCCTTGCCGGGGGGGTGTGATCTGGGCACTCCCCATGTGAGAATACCTATGTCGGGTATAGGTTTTGGGAGAAGGTTCTGGGGTGGAGTGCCTTTGTGGTACGAATCGCCGGACGGGAGGTGCCGTCGAGGCACGGGGCGTCGAGCCCCAGATGAAGATATCCTGCCCGGTCCTCCTAAGGACTGGTTTGGCGTTCCTGCGGTTCACAGGACCCTTTCGTACACACCACTCGTTCCTGATGGGCGGGAAACGACTTGACGGCTAGCTGGCCCCCTGCCATTACTACTAGGTTGTTAGGTGATAGTGTAGGGAGGTACGGGTGTCGAGACCCACAGTCTCCTGAGACAGCGTGGTACCCTCTGGGATCTGGCACCAGTCTCACAGTCTCAGTGTGCCGGTGGACTCCGGGGTGCCCCAGAGCTGAGAGGTAGGGTGGCATTGGGCTAGTTAGGCGGTGGCTCGGTATCAGCCTAGGCGAGGCGCATCGCCGATGATGGTGATCTTGTGGTTCTAGGTGTACACGCTCTGCAGAGCTTATTGATCTATACGTATAGTCATGTCCCCGGTCATGCACATTCCCGTGAGTTACCATACGTTCGTTATAGTGAGTGGAGTCCATTTCTCTTCTCTCCCCCTGGGTGTGCTGGATTCCGGCTTAGGCCGTTGAGGCGAGGAGGAGCGGGAGTCTTCCTCGTCGACTAGAGAGAGAGAGTGTGGAGAGTTGTGTTGTGATGGGTGGATATGGAGGGGATGGATGGGGAAGTGTGTGATAATGAACGGGTTAAAACTTGACATATACTACTTTAATTATGTTAATGCATAGGAAAAACCAGAGCCTCAAGTAGGTCTTTTTGCTTATTCTTGCATCCACTTTCTACATTGCAAAGCCCCATATAATGGGTGGGAAAAGTGGCCAGTACAAATCATACTGATACGTTGTGGTTCAGGGGAGGACCCCGGGTGGGAGTCCGAAGAGGAGGATCAGGAGGAGTAGGAGTCTCGTACTACGCGCAAGGAGAAGACGCGTCGATCTGCCGCTACCTTTCTTTTGCTGTTCCGGACTATGTGTGAGTGTGTGATCTCCGCCTTTCAGGCGATGTAATAAATTACTTAAACCCTGCTATTGTACTCTCTACTTTTAAAATTCCGCCATATGCGCACTTTGAACCGCTGATTGTCGATGATGGTGATGAGTCCTTCACGGCCATCACGTTGTTGTACGAAATCTGTGAGTTTTCCCTTCGAGGAAAACGTGGGTTGTTTCATCTTCGTCACGAGGACCATCGACGAGGCATCTGAGGCGGGTACAGAGCCTGCTGACTGGAGGGTCCCGTACCTTGACTGCCTCATCCAGGAGGCGCTGCCCACGGATAAGACCGAGGCTCAAAGGCTCGCCCGACGTGCTAAGTCCTTCGTTATCATAAACGGGGAACTATATCGAAAGGGACACTCGAACGCCCTGATGAAATGCATCCCGATCTCCCAGGGGAAGGAGCTCATCAAAGAGATCCACGCAGAAATCTGCGGCCACCACGCCGTACCCAGGACGCTAGTAGGGAACACCTACCGACAGAGTTTCTACTGGCCCACGGCGGTGACGGACGCCGGGGACTTGGTGCGCTCGTGCAAGGGATGTCAGTTCTACACGTGGTAGACGCACCTGTCTACCCAGGCGCTCCAAACTATCCCCATCACCTGGCCCTTCGCAGCTTGGGGTCTTGACTTAGTCGGACCACTGAAAAAATCGCCCGGGGGACACACGCACGCGCTTGTCACAATCGACAAATTCTCGAAGTGGATTGAGGCGTGGCCCATGATGAGAGTACGCTCCGAAGAGGCCGTACACTTCTTCACTAACATAGTCTACCGGTTCGGAGTTCCCAACTCGATCATCACTGACAACGGGACTCAGTTTACCCGCAAGAAGTTCCTCAATTTCTGTGATGAGTTTAACATCCGAGTCAACTAGGCGGCAGTAGCGCACCCCCGGATGAACGGGCAGGTCGAGTGCGCGAACGGAATGATCCTGCAGGGGCTCAAGCCCCGAATTTTCAACTGTCTCAATAAATTCGGGAGACGATGGGTCGAGGAACTACCCTCGGTGCTCTGGAGTCTGCGAATGACCCCCAACCGAGCCACGGGGTACACCCCATTCTTTATGGTCTACGGCGCGGAGGCCGTCCTCCCCACCGACCTCGAGTACGGGGCCCCAAGGGTATAGGCTTACACCGATCGGGGAATACCGTCCACCTTGAAGATGCGTTGGATCAAGTGGATGAGGCCCGCGATGTTGCCCTGCTACATTCCGCTAAGTACCAGCAAGCCCTCTGACGCTACCACAGCCGGCGCATTCGGGGACGCGCCTTCAGCGTCGGAGACCTCGTGTTACGCCTATGCTAGGACAACAAGGACTGCCATAAGCTATCGCCACCATGGGAAGGACCCTTCATCATATACCAGGTGCTTCGGCTAGGGACGTATAGGCTCAAGAACCACAAGGGGGAGGTCCTCACCAACGCATAGAACATAGAACAGCTACGTCGCTTTTATCCCTAAGTTCCTTTGAAGCTTGTACATAGTCGAACCATGTAAAAAAGTTTTCGATTATCGAATAAAGAGATGTTTGCTATTTCACTTTGTCTTTTTTCTAAGTAACGCCTGACCCCACCCCTGGGGACAGCCGTCACTTGGGGGCTGGTAGAGTTAGAGATAGACATCGCGTGAAAACCTACAAAAAACAAAAACTCTTTCCGAAATTTCAACTCTTGCCTCAAAGGTTAGACCACAAGTTGAGGACAAAGCCCGTGGAACAAACCGGCACGACAACCCACGCCCCCGAGGAAGGGCAGCGACCCCGAGGTGCGGTTTCACCCCTATAGGCAAGAATTCCAACCTTTTAATAAAAAGAGAAAGATGTCAGCGTGCCACATGGACCGGACCCCGGGGGTCGACAAGACGACCTACGTTTCTACGACTACGGCCCGAATCAAGCCGACCCCCCTCTCTGGTCCAAGGCCATGACCCCGCGCTTTAAGAAACGACAAGAAAAAACCAAACAAAAAAACGACAGACTTCATAAGCCAAGCAAGGCGTAAAAATAGTCTCTCCCATACATCAAATGTTTCGGCGCAACGGCCGAGCTTTAACACTAGCTAATCATCCTCTGCGTGGCAGGACGCTTCCGGCTATATGGTTGGCCAAGGCTCGCGACAACGGCTCCACCTGGGCCTCAATACCTCCAATTCACCCTCAGACCAGCCGCCGGCGTACCCACTGCATAGGACGTCAAGCTTCACGTTCTCCTCAAAATGGGAGTAGACGACGGCGAAAGATTGGTTGACTCCGGTGCGGAAGGCCTCCACCTCAAGCTCGTGCACCCGGTCGGTCACTCGGGCCCCACGAGCCACCACCCCCTCGGTGCACAGGGGCTGCCGGTGCCAAAGGCGGTTGCGAGACAATCTCGGCGACCCCGCCCGGATGATCACGCTCAATTGGCGCCGCCTCGAAGTTCGCCTTCACCCCATCCAGCAGCCGTTCGAGCTCTGAAGACACGACAGCAGCAGACGTTAAAAGCAACCCGGTTGAAGGTACGAGTGTCATATCAAATTCAATAACTAACCTTCAACTCTGGATTTCAGCGTGTTCTTCTCATCGCTGCCACGGCCTACCTCACTCTCGAGGGACTGAACCTTGGCCCTCAGCTGGGCCACCTCCACCGTCAGTCCCGCCGAGTGCGTGGCGGCCACCGCCTGCGACTTCATGGCCCCCTCGACCTTAGCCTGCAGGGTCTTCACCTGACGGTCCAGGGCCACCCTCTCCCGGCCGGGCCGTATCCCGCTCCTTGGCCTTGCTTTCGCCGCGAAGACGCTCCTTCTCCCCCGCCAGCCCCTTCGCCTTCTCCTCCATCTCCTGGGCTCGCCCGGCTAGATCTCTGCAGGCCTTCCTCAGCCCGGACGGCGTGACTCTCGGCCTCGTCCACTCGGGGTTGGCTCGAGCTTGCCCCGGCAATAAGCGACTCCCATGACGATCGCCGATGATGGAGGAAGTAGGACTTCTCAAAGGGATCTCGCCATCACCGATCTGGCGAGAAACAACCATCGATAACACGGACATCGGGGAGGCGGCCCAAAGGGCTCGTAGGAGGGTGCCAAGACCGTAACAAGAAGCCGGACTTACCTCAAGCCGGGCGCCTCGCGAGCTTGAGGCGTGGACGACCCCTCGCAAACCCGATTCCCACATTCCCGGTAGCTCCTGGATCGATCCTGCCGGTGGGTTCTCGCCTCAAGTAGTCCCTTTCCTCCCCGGGTCATCAAGCACGAAGGGTTTCGCCCCTCGTGCTACGAGCTTCGACCCGAGGCTGCCCTGATGGAAAACGGACCGGACGCGCACCACGCGGCCGGGCGGTGGCGCCTCCCGACAAGGCGCCCAAAGCCGATGGAGGCGATTCCTGGGGAAGTGCGGCTAAAGGGGGAGCCCTTGCGGGCGCTCGAGGCCGTGGCTCCCGCACCCTTCGCTGTCCGCTTGCCGTCACCCGGCCGTCGAGGGAAGGGCACCTCCACCCTCCTGGGTGACCCCCCTGAAGGTTGACCTGGGGGGACCTTTCCTGGGTGCAAGGCCTCGCCCCCCGGCGCACCTCCCCGGGCGGCGGTGCTCCACCCTCGACGCCAAGGTCTTTTGGCACCCGTTGGCACCGTTGCACTAACCCACCCGCAAAGGAGGGTTAAGCCCATCAGGCAACGCGCCGGAAGAAACAAGAAAATGAACAATCAAACGGCTCCACAAGAAACTAACCTGGGAATCCAAGGACGCCGGGGATCGGTCCCCTCGCTGTCATCAGATCGCTCTGGCCGCGGAGGCTTCCGCGACCCGCACTCCCCAAAAACAGCCGGCGAAGAGGGCTTCTCACTCTGAGGCAACGCGCCCGAAGATGTCCGGGCCACGCTGGACGAATCGCCTGACCCCGCTTGTGCCGCGACATCAGGCGGGGAGCCCGCCGACACGACCGGCGCAGGAGGCGTCGATGACCCCGCAACGCGTTCACGGGCGCGGCGACCTTGGGGCCCCCTCCGCAGGGCACTCCGGCGGACGACTCAACAACGTTGCTCTGAAGTCGGGGGGTGCGCTCGTGTCGAACGCGCGGAGCCGCCCCCACCGGGCTCGAGGCTGAGGGCTCCCTGGCGTGGCGTGCAAGGAAGGAATCGACTCCTCCCTGAAGAAGACGTCGGAACCTTGCAAGAAAAACACACGGTGAGGAATCGGGCAGATGAAAAGATCAAAGCCAGGACGCTCACCCTCGTCCTCGTCGTCGTCATCCTCCTCGGTGGTATCGGTGTCGATGCCCCGAGCCTGCTTCTCCTCCCACGCCTGATGCTTGTCTCTCTTCGCCTTCTCGTCCAGTTTCCTCTTGCGTTGACGCTCGTTTTCCGCCCGATTGGCCACCCGCTGTGGATGACCCTTCGGCAGGGGCACCCCACGGCCCGTCAACACAATGTGGGAAGGCTGTCAGAAAGGGGGGCGAATTCAGTGTGTCGAAAGGCAAAAAAGCAAAAACACCAATGGAACAGGGAAGAGACGGGACTTACGAACTCCACGAATCCCTTCTCTGGTCTCATCGGAGGGCACCCCTCCACCAGAAAAGTCCATCTAACCTGATCGTTTGCAGAGCCCACCGCCGGCTCCAACGCCTTGTTGATCCGCCGGGCGACTTCCGCATCAGATGGCGTGTCCACAGGCAGTGTGGCCCCCTCAGCCGCGACGCCCGGGTTCTCCTCAAACAGACGGAATGCCCGCCTCATAAGGGGCGCCACCCGTCTCTTATGGTAGGCTCCAATTAGCCCCGGACCATTGAGACCCCTCTCGCGAAGGATCACAATGGAGGCAAGGTGATCCTGAAGTCTTTTCTTCTCCGCCGCTGGGACGCCCCATTCGCCCCAACGCTTCGGTTGAACGGCGGGCAAGTCCATCATAAACGATGGGAGGGGAGGGTCAGATTCCCACAGATAAAATTATTTGGCGTGCCAGCCACTGTTGGAAGACACCATCTTCATGGGAATGTAATCTCTTGCCCTGTTCCCATGAAGATGGATACTAGCGCACCCAACCTGCCACGTGTCCAACTCACCCTGCACCCGTCGCCTCAACAAGTCAACAGCGAAGAAATATCGCCAGAGCTTGAAGTGGGTATCCCCAGATACCCCTCGCACAACGCGATAAACGATGCGATGTGCTGAATCCCATTAGGATTCAGACAGTGCAGGGGGATCTGGTAGAACTCGAGGAGTACGGTGAAGAAGGGGTGAGCCGGAACCGCAAACCCCCGCTCGTGAAACGCCAGAAACGAAACCACGAACCCCGCTCCCAGGGCCAGAACTTCCTCGGCTCTCGGGCAAATCCAGTCATCCTCGCGGAGAAGGCCACGCTGGATGAGCCCATCGATCTCGGCCGACGAAATCACCGACGAAGACCAGTTGGCCATGGCTACAGATCTGGACTCGTAGTGGCGGCGGCGTAATCAGGATGGCAGGAGGCAGATAAGGGAGCAGAAAAAACTGTGCGGGGCACACAAGCCGTCTTTTTTCCTATTTGTAGGAAAGTTTGGGACCGACGGACCCCACGGGCCCCTATGACCGCGGCGCGAGGAGGGTGACGTAACACGCAACCCCGACGAAACCCTTCGGAACATCTACCGCACTAACTCGGGCGCAGGGCTCAAAACCGCAGCTCCGCCATTACGCCTCCCCTAGATAAGTCCTGGCGCGGGCTCCGAAGCCCAGTAGACTGATGCGTCCCATCGGCTGTCCGACGGTCCGAGGCGCCATTATGGCTAAGAGCGAACGGCCGGCTGCGCGCACCAAACCGGCGCACTCCACTACCCCTCAAGCGCACTTCTGGCCTCCGCGGGACGTGGCCCATGTCCCTAGAGGCTCGGGGGCTACACCCGGCGGGTGCGCTCGCGTGCACCCACCGGAGAAACCGAATTGACCCCAGGCGACAAGTCCCCCAGTGTGGACCCACACCCCGCAGGAGTTTGAAGTACCGGCGGCTGCGCCACACTCCACCGGGGAAAGTCGAACGGCCCTTGCAAGTCCCCGCAGCGTGAACCCACACCCGCAAGGACTCGGGGTTACTCTTGTCGGGGCCAAACAACCAGCCCCTGTTGGGCCCCGGCTAAATAATACTATGTAAGCCGCTAATGACGGCCCACAAACGGTCTGACAGAGGCCGGACCTAGTGGGCTGGCATCCCGACGGCCCAATGGGGGACCGCAACGAAGACCGTAGGTGAACTGCGCTGCGTGGCCTAGAAAATAGGGCGTGACCCCTAGGACGCGCGGCTCGCACGACCCCTACCGAGCCAAAGGACTCCCGGGGTCGAGAGCCAGGAGGCTGCGGCTCGCACGACCCCCCGCGGGCGTCTTCGCGAAGAACCCGCCTGAGGCTTGTGCCCCACGCTTGGGCCACGATCTCACTTCAGGACGACCGGTCAAGCCGTATCTTCTCCGTCTGCGTCCCGTGAAGGTATGGAGTGGAAGCATCTTGACCGCACTATTCGTCAGGGCAGGGCATGGCGACAAATGGTAGAGGCACTATTAGCCAGGGCAGGGTGTGGCCCGGCTCTTGACCACACTGTTAATTAGAGGCAGGGCGTGGCTCGACGTCTAATCGCTCCCACCGATTGACAGGATGGATAACCCATCCGTCACGACCCACTCTCGTGCCGTACGACGTCATTAACTCCAAGACAATACTCTAAGTGCTCCAATCAACTGTTCAACCTCACCGCCCACTGTGAAGGCATGGGCAGGCACTCTGGCGACGCGACCACACCGGCGACAGGCATTGAACACCACGTACGACGCAAGGAAGAAGGACGCCCCAACCCCAGGAAGGAGGACGAGCTACTCCGCCATTGTCCTTTTTCTTTTTTTCTGCACGGCACGCCCATACTCTCTACTCACCATGTAAGTCCGTTCCCTCCCTTCATCTATAAAAGGAAGGGCGAGCCACCCCACGTGGGAGGGGAGATCCGAACACAGAAGACTTCCCAAAAACCCATCGCACACACCCCACACACGCCACGATATTGGCATCACGCTCAATCAGAGACTTGGGAGCCTCTCCCTCTCTCGAACCGGTTGTAACCCCTACTACGAACCGCCGCTAAGTAACACGATCCCTTCGAATTGGACGTAGGGCCTCACGCCCGAACCAGTATACTCCCCGTGTCCTCTTAGCGAACCATCTGGGCATAAACGCGCATCTATAAATTTACTAGTTGGTGCTTTCACAAAACATCGACACTCTCGGACCCCCTTGGTTTATGGTAAAACCAACAGGCCTAAAAAAATAATAATCTCTAAGTTTCTACGAAGATGGTTGGCATGTGGGAAAAAGTCAAAGGAGGGCACATGTCTAATTTCACTTGCTCACTAAATTAGTCTCAAAAACTGAGATTTGCATGTTTTTAAGAGCATCTCTAGAAGTTTTTCTAAAATTCACTTTCTAAATTATTATTTGAAGAGCCATTTGTGTAAAAATCATTTTCTATATCTTTGCACTATTCAACAACTTTTCTATATATTGCATACACTCTAGAGATTCATTCTCGCTATCTATCTTTGACTAGTGGGAATTACATAATAGAGAATGAATATATTCAGATAACCACTTAAAGAGGCTGTTGGAGGATGTTTTTCCATTAGAATATCTATTTCTAACTATTAGAAGAAATTTAGATAGTCTCTTAGAGATGCTCTGAGACGAGGTGAATATATCAAAACAGACCCATTTGGTGCACACTGGGGAAGGTGCCTGGCAATCTCTTCTCTTTCCGTGCTAAGACTAACCGCACTGGGCATGGTATCGCGCCCAGAAACGCCGATACCGGCGCCGGCTTCGACGGGCGGCTGCATGGCGGCGTCGGGGAAGCCGCCCTGGGAGGCCGGTCGTCCACCATTTCCAGCCGTCTTTCCGGACGTCGGGACGCTTGGATCGGGCGCTGTCGGGCCCGCCACCCACCACCGTGAGACAAGGAGAGAGAGGAGGGACGAGGCCGTGTAGCGCCGTCGCTGTCACCGTGGCCGGAGCAGCACCATGGCAGCCGGTTGGGGAGGAGGAGAGGGAGGAGGAGGCGGCCGGGCCGCGGGGCAAGGCGCCGGGCCGCACGAAGCGCCGCCGTGGGCCGCAAGGCGCCGAAGCCGTGGCCTCGCCCCCCGCCTCCGCCACGCCATGGCCGGCGATGGCGGCGCTGGGACACGGGAGCAGCGCCAGGCTGCACGGCAGCGCCCGCCGTGGACGTCCGCCACTCCTTCGCGTTCCTTATCGCCGGAGAGAGGGAGGAGCGGGCCGCCGGAGCTAGGGAAGGAGGGCGAGGAGCCCCGCCGGGAGAGACGGCCGGGAGCGAGCTCGCCAGCCACCGCCGCCAAGGTCCTTGGGCACGCTGCTCTGGGGGAGGTGTTGACGGTGGATAACGCCAACATTCATTAGAACTTTAGACACAAGGGAATACATGAAAACACACTAGTCTAGGGTTTTAACTAACAATTTCCACAAGTTTTGCATATTCTATATTTTTTAGGGATTATTCCAGAAAAGCTGAAAAGAGGGATTCAAGTGCAAAATAAACACGAAACTTATCCGCCACGGGAAATATCACGATTGGACTCAGGAAGACTCTGGAAGACACCCGAAGCAACAGTGGGGCCAGAGGCCGCCAGGTGGGGCCGGTCGGCCCCCCACAGGGCCGGGCAGCGCCCCCCTACTAGGGTTTGCCCCCTCCTTCTGGAAGCTTCCTCCACCGCCTCTCCTGATGCATCTCGGCCCTTGGTTAAGTCGGTTTGATCCTGCAGCGCACGCGCATCCCACCGGACTATAAATATATAGGTAGACCCCCCCTGGAGGGAGCCAATTCATTATTCATCAAGGCCTCAAGCCATCAAGCATCAAGAAGCCTTCAAGTTCATCAAGAGCCTTCTAGTTCATAGTTCTAGTTAATTAGATTAGAAGTAGAGGAGATCTAGTTTTTCATCGGGATCTAGAGCCCCCGGCGTCTGTCTGGAGCGCAGGAGTTCGGTATAGTTCTAGTTCTTTCTTTCTTATTTTATTCATTGTTCAGATTAGGGAGACATTATTCTTAATAGTTCATATGTTCTTAATTGTAATAGTCATTGTCTACTTTGATTATATGTCTAGTTTAGTTAGTTCGATCTTATTGAATTCATGTAAGTGCTCGTATAGCGTTTATCCAAGTGTACAATGGGTAGATGATAGACAATATGTAGACGTGGTGTCTAGATATCGTGTTTGTCTGCGAGTGCACCCTGACATGCCGGGACGTGTGGTAGTTCGCATAGGTGACAGCTATGTTGGTTCCTCTGTAGTCCACCCTCCGTGTGTAGGACAGCAGGGCACGGTCGCGAAGTTGGATAATGACTCTGTTTCACATCCTTCCTAGTTGATGCCCCCTTACATGTGATAATGATATAGGGTTGACTTAGCGATGATTACTAGATGTAATTACACTAATTAGAGTTATTTATTGATGTAGTTATAGAATTACCTTAGACAATTAACTCCTTAGTTTATCTATTGGCTAACTATGATTATGACTAGACAACGCGCCGATGATTATCTATATAATTATGATACTTGATTATGCTATCACCCGTATTTATCCATATTTATCTTGTGACCTCTGCCTATTATGAGTAGAGTAGATGACATTGGTAATATCACTTATTCATTGTATATACTTTCTTATCAATATAATAGATAGAGTTTAAAACTGAAGGACTGAGTGGCGACCAGCGGGGGGTGAATGGGAGCCTAAAGTTTCTTTCGAAACTTTTGACCAAGTGTCCCAAATTCAACCCCTAAAATAAACTCACACGCGGGCGATAAATCCATGAGCCAACGGGTGGCTGGGTACCTTAGGAGATGTCCTAGAGGAACAGCGGGACAATCGAGAAAGACCAAAGACAAGCCCTCGAGAAAATAAGAAGAAACAACGAAAACTGCGCGGACCAGAAGTTGGACCGGAACTTCCGGTGAGGGACTGGAAGTTTCACCGAACTTCTTGTCGGCCTCCACCAGAACTTCTGTCGCCGACGAGAACTTCGGGCCGGGCACTGAACTTCCGGTCGGGGACCAGAACTTCCGGTCGAAGACCAGAACTTCCGAACAAAGCGCCCCAAGCAAAAAAAACGCAAAACCAAAACAAAATTTGGACCGGAACTTCCGGTGGATGACCAGGACTTCCGGTGGCGCGACCCGAAACAAGAACAACGCCCCGAAAATTGCCTCCTCACTTCGATCTTTCGATTTGTAGCCCAAATCTTCACCAACTATCACGAAACTTGGTGAGAATGATCACTAGGCGTAGGGGAGCTACCTCTAAGAGGTCATTGCCCAATTTAGAGCCAATCAACGAGAAATTGAAGGGGAACGAAGAACACCACTAAAAACGCCCTTGCACCTTGATTCAACCCGATCTATGTGCTCGTGAGGAATCAGATGAAATCCTTCGGTGGAAAGGATCTTCTCACAGCAAGGATCAAGTAGAAACAAGTGGCATGCGCTAAGATGGATCACAACTCAAGAAATCAACTCGGGAACAAGAGGGGTAGAAGAAGAGAAACGAAGAACGCGATGAACAACAATCAAAACGCGAATCAACACATCAATCTGACCCCACGAGAAAACATGGAGGATTCGGGACCTCCATTCCCTTCAACACGAGTTCGATTACACTGGTGGAATCACTCAGCGGACCTCTCTCTCACAAGCAACTAGAGGAAGGGGAAAACCTAAAGGAGAAAATGTAAATGGAGGAGGTGAGGGAGATGGGGCTCCCTCCACCTTACTTATCGACCGGGCTTATTTCATTTTCCAGTTTTTGCCCCTGATACAACTCTAAGCAAACCGCCTAGCCCAAGGGACATTGCGGTCCAACTCGAAACGACTCGATGCAATCTTTGATCCGACGGCCACCGCGCCTTCTCACCGGTAGCTTTGCCTCGACGCGAACTCCCCGATGCCGCCACGTGCCGTCCGTCCGCCTCGGGACCTCCGCCAGGGTTTTGAGGCTCAACCCAGAAACCCGCCGGATGGTTTTGAGGCCCAAACCACCGAAACCCGCCTCCGTTGGTTTGAGGCCCAAACCAACGAACCGACCCATGTCCTTGCACTTGTCGAAGCCAAGTACCAGCAACGCGATCCCGTCCGGCGATTCTGGGTCCCTCAGTCCAAGTCTCGATGCGTCCGCCCTTTCACCAATCCCGGTCCATTCGGCGCGGCCCGCCATCACTTGACCTTCACCTCGCCGTCGTCCACCGCCTCCATGCTCGACACCTGCACAACACAAGTCAAGGCATATGTGAAAGTCGTGGCTTTCACCACCGTCAGTAGCACCCCATCCGAGATGCTAGTAGTTGAATCAATCACTCATCATCACAACTGAACCACAAGTATAAACCTTGTGTTCGCAATCTCCCCTTGATGAGTGCATTGTTCAACACCAACACACCACGGCTGAGAAAAAGAAATAGAAGAAGAAGAAGAAAAGAAGAAAGCTCACCAAACGACCAAAAGCCAAAGAGAAGCCAAATGTGGTTATTTGATGCAAGCACAACTTGGTCCCCAAAGACATGGGCAACAGCTCGAAACAACCAAGCAAAACATGGCTAGCCCTCAAGAAGAGGCAGAAAACGGGCTCAACACCACTAGCCAAGCAAGAAGCATTCGAAAACACTAGATCCTCCAGAAAGAGGCAAGGCTCAACACATCTAGCAAGAAGCAATGCAAAACAACCCCCCCTGAGCAAGTGCATACATGAGTGCACACAATCTTCTCCCCTTCTCCCTTTGAGAATTAGTCTCACCCTCTGAGAAGACAACCAAACAAGACATGTCAAGTGACTCCTCCTTGACATAAGCATGTGATGTGTCAGGCATATGTGTGTGTGTGTTGACATTTCTAACGTCGCTACTAGAAATAGAGGTAAATCCCTATCCCCGGCAACGGTGCCAAAAATGCTTATTGGTATTTCTTATGCACAATTAAAATATGGAAGATTCCGCAAGCGCATAGAAAACCATTGTAGCATTTTACCGGGAGTATTGCAGGTATCGTTATTTATATTTTACCACTGGGAAACAATGGATAGAGACATTGATAGTTCACCATCATGTATCTACTAACTAATACACCAACTAGATTAAAGTAGGGGTAAACTATAGATTGATGATAGGAATTATACATATACGACACACACAAGAGAATTCTATGATAAAAGAGTAAATAGCTAAAGTGAGAGGACAACGGGAGAGTTCAAGGTTCCTAAATACTTCTCTATTACTATGGTTCTATAATAACTGATTCATGGTAGGTAAAGCAATCACACAATAACACTTCGGGACATCAGAACACTAGTCAGGGAAAGGGGTGAGAAAGGGACTAGGAAGCTCCGACTACGGTCCTACAAACACCAACCCTAACATGGTGGAATACGTCGGCCGTCAGGGCTGTCACCACCTGAGGCTACCACAACTATATGTTGGACTGGGTGCAATCTCAGGTAATATATAGCTTAGACTCCATGTCTACACTACCAATTACTACCCTAGTCACAATTAATAACTAGAGCACCCGATACGGCGGAGATCCTATGCTAAAGTATAACAACTATACTAACCAATTAAATGTAATGCATAAAAGTAATAGAGAAGATAAAATATATTAAAACATAAGTCTTACAAAGAATAAATACAAAGACATACCAAAACTCTGATGACTCTTCCGAAGACTCCTCCGGAACCCAGGCGTAGCGCCGCTCTCCCTAACTCTCAACTAGAACTACATTAGAAAGTCTAGCCCTAATTCTCTAGAGATGAGAGGTCATCTATTCGAGGGACGCCTCTACATCTCCAATAATGTGGTGCCCTTAGGGAGGGGTCTTCCTCTTTATTTATAGTCTAGAAAAGCCTCCACCTCTTCTATACAGGCGATGTGGGACTAATTCGACTTCGGCAATGGTGGAGATGCAAACCCTAAGGCGGTAGGAGGCCCCCCGTCGAAGCGGGCCCCGAATGGGCTCTGGAGGGCGCCGGCCGGCCCCACCCTGTAGCAGGTGGGCCCCACCTTCGGTACATCGCCTTCTGGTGCCTTCTAGAGTCTTCTAGTGTTGGTTTCGGTGTAGAATTGATATCTTTTGACTCCGGACTCTGAATATAGCAAATGATATGTCCGTTTCAATCGTCTCGATGAGCCTGTCGCAATGGTGCACTCCAAATCATCATTTGAGATACTTTTATTCTGTGCAAAATTGGATATACCTGCAAAATGATCGAGAACAACACAACTCGTGGAACTCGATAGAATAAAACCCTACAACTATGTTTTATGGTTGATATCATGTTATATTGAGCAATAGTTGATGGTATAAAATAGGCATTAAGGACCGTCAACAAGTTCCCCCAAGCTTACCCTTTGCTAGTCCCTTAGCAAAGCCTAACTACTAAACTTGGATCAGGAGTTGCTACAATGCTTTCACTCCTCAAAAGTACACATGCTTTCAAACTGAAATTCTCTTTTGAATTAGACAAAACTGCTCTAACTTTGAAACTTACCCATTTTACCATTAGCTATGGAGCTTTTCAACTTTTGCGTGGGTCTTGGGTAATTGAAAGATAGAACAATCAAGTCAAGCACTATGTCTCAAATTCTTCACTAAACCAATATTCTGGAGTTTTTGCAAGTTTTCAAAATAAAACTCAGAGCTTAATCGTATGACACCCTCAAGTCTCTTATTGTATGTGATATTTATGGATCTCACTGAGGCATTTATGTTGTCATGCCCTCCTACAACTAATTATTATAGTGGAGCTCATAGGAGTGGCATTAAACAAGGATGAGCATACTTGCAATTCATATATTGTAAAGTCAAACAATGGATCCAAAGAGAGTCAAGTCATACAATCAAACCAAGATGTGCATGTGTATGGAGTATGGTGGATAGGTATATATATGGTATTTAGTGGCTAATCCTAATTCTACTTTTGATCCTTGAAATAAATCTCTCTCTTGAACTTTTTCATAGGAAAACATGGGCTATCTTTATTCTTTCACTTTTTTTTTTTTTTTTTTTTTAGGGAGGCGAGCATCTAAGTACCCATTGTTTTAATTGCTTGGACACTTGTCCATTTTTAACTCTCTCTTCTTTTTTTTTAATACTTTTTTTTTTTTCATAGCCACATGCATCCTTTGAATAAAAAAAAATTGGAGAGATAATAATAAGAACTTAGAGCATTAAACAGGGGTTGTCCTATGGGGTATATTTTTGGATCTTTACTCCTAGTGTAGGAGAAAAATAATTTTAAGGTGGATCTGGATGAAAGTGAAAAATGATTGCACTTACTCTCAGGGTAGGAGCAATGCATATGTTGGTAGAGTGTGTGAGTGTGATCTTGATTTTAAAAGCATGGCAAGACTCTCATAAGGTATACAACAAAGGTTGACTGAACTCAATGCAAAGCAAGCAGTATAAATGAACAAAGGTTTTTCTATTCTAAATCTTTATCATATATGGCTTTGGTAGGAATTCAAACCTTGTCATACAAGAGCTCATCATGTAAGATTTTCAGCTTTTTTTTAAAAGATAAATCTTCGTAACTTAGTATTGCTAGAAATAAGATAAATAGCAGCTTAGACTTTCTCATATCATATCCCTCAATCACCTAGACTTAGCTTAAGCATATGCCTCCACAAGTTTTAGGTTCAAAGTAAGTTCTTATATTAAAACAGTCATATTCAAAACTCAGGAGAATTTAAGGTTGAAAACTAGACACCGAAAGGAATTACGACGAGCAACTATTCATCATCTCCAAGACAAAATTTTATTATTCTTTAGTTTTTATTTTGACTCTTAACAACTAGATAGAGCTGTAAACACACTCTATGATCACACCTTAATAAATAGCTAGAGTATTTTTATTTGGTTTTGAGTGTTATTCATCTTTGTATTTTTAGACTAATGGACTCATAAGAGACTCTACAGACGTGGACCTTCATGTGTCCATATATTTTTGGTATTTTATATTTTCTTATGATACTATTGTGAACCTTCATATGTTCACATATTTTTGGTATTCTATGACTATATAAATTAGACTCAATAATCGCCTAGGTATAGTTACCGATAACTAGGGGATGCTCCTCCCCAAGTTAGATGTTTGCAATACTTGGTGTTGATGATCTTTGAGTGAGCTAACCAAAGCCAGCGGTTCTGGTGGGTGCCACCGATAGACTCTCTTCTTGTCGTAATGTTGTTCCTGCATAATTATACTCCAACAAGACAACCAAAACTCGAGGCTCGAATTTAATAGTAGGTTAGTGGTCAGCCAATAAGTAATTGATTATTATTTGAGTTGATTTAAATTGATAGATTCTAGCGGGATTCTCTTTTTAGGATTTTCTAGTTTAATTATGCAGAAATTAAATATATATGTGCATGATAGATATAGTTGTATTTTTTATGCCTCCACAGAGAAAATTTAGTCTTGTGGGGCTTAGGCTTTTCATAATGCGAGAAGTAAATACAGATGCTATTATCATTTTTATTATATATATATTTTTATGCCACCACAGTAAATATTTCTATAGGGTTACCTCAAGTTTATTCACGCTGGCCTTTTAATATTTTACGATGCAGAATAAATGAATATTCATCTATTTATTTTTCTTGATGCAAAGTGATAGTGCAGAAATATAAATATGCTAAAAAGAAAATAACCTATGCAATATAAGAAAGTAAATATGGATAACTACCGATGTTACCTCACGGCGAGGGTTCGATGTTTTGGGTCCTTCGAACTGGACTCCTTCTTGCAGTGGTTCATTAATTGAGTACTTCAATTCTGCTTCTCTTATTATTTCTTTTTTCTGCAGGGGATTAGTAGACAACACATACCCGAAGAAATATACTATTTATTTAAAGTATGGATAGTGTTTTCCAAGGAGTTAATGATTAACTTATAGCCCGTGTTTTAAACGATTCACCATTATTTCAAATTTTCCAAACAAGGTTAAGACAAGGATATAAATTTGAAGAATACCTCTAACCTTGATTTGATTCTATGAAGTCTCCTAATATGATTTAAATATTTTTATACAGAAGAGGATCGATAGTCTATATATACAACCAAATTCTTATACAAATATACTTTGATGTTATAATGTTTAAGTGATATTCTGAAGCATACTTGTAATAGAGTAAGAAAGTTCAAAAGACTAGAGATATTTATTCAAATAGAACCAAGAATATATAGGTGAACCAAAAGAGAATTTTATTTATTTTAAATTTAGCAAATTAAGCATGACATAAGGTAAATATAACCAAGACAATTAATAATATGGTATAATATATTGAATGTAGTATAAAGTTGCATGAGGCTTGGATGAATGTACCTTATGTCTTATGGGGTGATTGGTCCATTATCATGGTGAAGTGTAGAAGGTGTTGAAGTATTCTTTCATCCATTTTTTCTATCTTAGTCCTTTCTATACACTTGTTCTTCTTTCTTTTCATTTCGAACCATGATCAGATATTTATTCTTTTTTTCTGCATAAATGTTAGTGGACACATATCCGAAGGATTGCAACAAGTTTGGAATGTGGATTATGGTCCATATAATTTATGCGAATTTTATCTATGCTAATGAAAGGATGTGCTTTTAGAATTACTTTAGCATAGATTTCTTCTAACAATTTTTATTGGTAGCTGCACTTTTATATAGTTCATGACAAAGGTGACTTGCAACAAAGGATTAAATATATAAACTTTGATACTTACAGTTCTTCCATGGAGAATGAGCTGTGTCTTCCTTTTGTGCAAAGTTATTGGACATCGTCACATGCCTTGATTCATCTCTTGATATGAGTTCATCTCTTGACTTACCCGAATTGAGTTTGAGAGTTTCCTGTAGGGGTTAGTCCAATAAAATATGCAATGTCTACTACAATAATTTCTAGTTCAATAACCAAACCAAACTCCATGTCTAATTTGATTAAGGTAGGCTATTTAACCTAAGCACCACGCTCAATTTAAAAGCCTATGAAGGTATACGTAGTACTTCCAAACCAAAGCATACTATAACAAACAAAGATAGCATGAAAACACATAGAGGTATACTCAAATAGAGATGAAAGCATGATCATGCATGGTGAGAATTTTTTTTCAATTAAAGATGCAAATGACATGCATATGTGCAAGAAACTAAACATGTTATGGATTTGATATGAGATGGATTAGATGTATAGATTTTTCAAAGTAAACATACAGTAGAATGTAATAGGATAACTACTAAACAAATTTTAAGTCTATGAGCAAGACATTCTCACCTTTCTTAATCATACTTACCATGACTCACAATAGAATTTGTGAGTAGTGCAGTGTTTTTGTTCGTCACATATGATGAACTTTGAATATGATGACGACTTTTCCAATCTACACATGGTTAGAATAATATATATGTTTATACATACCTGTGAGATGGCAGAGCTTCATTGTTGATGGATCATTAATATTCGGGCACCCTGAGTTCTTCAATAGCTCCCTTGTCTTGTTCTTGTGGAATTTCGCCAAAAGGTTAAAACGGTTGATATCCCGCTTATTCCACAACTCAACAAAATAGGGGTAATCCTACCAAACCTAGTGGCAGACTAGATTAGCAGATATCAAGATCAATATCAAAATCTTTACGCCTATTGTCTCCCTGGCAACGGCGCCAAAAATGCTTGTTGACATTTCTAACGTCGCTACTAGAAATAGAGGTAAATCCCTATCCCCGGCAACGGCGCTAAAAATATTTGTTGGTATTTTTTATGCACAATTAAAATATGAAAGATTCCGCAAGCGCACAGAAAACCATTGTAGCATTTTACCGGGAGTATTCCAGGTATCGTTATTTATATTTTACCACTGGGAAACAATGGATAGAGACATTGATAGTTCACCATCATGTATCTACTAACTAATACACCAACTAGATTAAAGTAGGGGTAAACTATAGATTGATGATAGGAATTATGCATATATGACACACACAAGAGAATTCTATGATAAAAGAGTAAATAGCTAAAGTGAGAGGACAACGGGAGAGTTTAAGGTTCCTAAATACTTCTCTATTACTATGGTTCTATAATAACTGATTCATGGTAGGTAAAGCAATCACACAATAACACTTCAGGACATCAGAACACTAGTCAGGGAAAGGGGTGAGAAAGGGACTAGGAAGCTCCGACTACGGTCCTACAAACACCAACCCTAACATGGTGGAATACGTCGGCCGTCAGGGTTGTCACCACCTGAGGCTACCACAACTATATGTTGGACTGGGTGCAATCTCAGGTAATATATAGCCTAGACTCTATGTCTACACTACCAATTACTACCCTAGTCACAATTAATAATTAGAGCACCCGATACAGGCGGAGATCCTATGCTAAAGTATAACAACTATACTAACCAATTAAATGTAATGCATAAAAGTAAATAGAGGAGATAAAATATATTAAAGCATAAGTCTTACAAAGAATAAATACAAAGACATACCAAAACTCTGATGACTCTTCCGAAGACTCCTCCGGAACCCAGGCGTAGCGCCGCTCTCCCTAACTCTCAACTAGAACTACATTAGAAAGTCTAGCCCTAATTCTCTAGAGATGAGAGGTCATCCATTCGAGGGACGCCTCTACATCTCCAATAATGTGGTGCCCTTAGGGAGGGGGTCTTCCTCTTTATTTATAGTCTAGAAAAGCCTCCACCTCTTCTATACAAAGCGATGTGGGACTAATTCGACTTCGGCAATGGTGGAGATGCAAACCCTAAGGCGGTAGGAGGCCCCCCGTCGGCGGGCCCCGAATGGGCTCGGAGGCGCCCGGCCGGCCCGGGGTGGGGCCCCCCCCTGTAGTAGGTGGGCCCCACCTTCGGTACATCGCCTTCTGGTGCCTTCTAGAGTCTTCTAGTGTTGGTTTCGGTGTAGAATTGATATCTTTTGACTCCGGACTCTGAATATAGCAAATGATATGTCCGTTTCAATCGTCTCGATGAGCCTGTCGCAATGGTGCACTCCAAATCATCATTTGAGATACTTTTATTCTGTGCAAAATTGGATATACCTGCAAAACGATCGAGAACAACACAACTTGTGGAACTCGTTAGAATCAAACCCTACAACTATGTTTTATGGTTGATATCATGTTATATTGAGCAATAGTTGATGGTATAAAATAGGCATTAAGGACCGTCAACAGTGTGTCAAATTTCTCCCCCTTGTTGAATAATGCACACAACAAGCCTAAAATGCAATGACATGCACAAATGCAGAAGCTTCAGATATATAGCAATCAGAGTGAAAAGATGCTCTAGCCAGTAAAACAAGTGAGTAAGGCATCAACAGACAAGTGCTAGCATATGCTCAAACTGATCAAATGATACGGAATATGAAGTGTAAGCAGTTTTGAGCAGATTGTAAGTTCTTCAGAAAGGGGTTCACCACAAAAGATAGCACTTAGCAACAAGCTGAAAATCAACCTAGTGCTAGTCATGTGTAAACAAGGTGAACTACCCCAAACCATAGTCACACATCATGTCAAAGACCTCAAACTTGTCAATTTTATCAAATTTTCAGAGTTGGCAGCAAATTACAAGTATTGGTCATGCATGTGTGTGCGAGAGGTTATCCGCATCTTGTCAAGCCTAACTTTTCAACCAAGCGGAGCCTATGTCAAAAGACAATCGGGGAGCTCAAAGCAATGATTTCGGTCATCCACTACAAGGCTCAAGTTCATCCAAATATGCAATTGGAAGCGATCTCGATACCTTGATGTGGGACAATACGGACCCATCTCGATCTTTTCATTCAACTTACTTAGATTTTAGATTTTTAGCACAAGTAAAGTATCTAAACAAGTGTGGGACTCAAGGCATGAGACATAGTAACCAAGCATGCACAATATAGCATAAAGGGATCTCAACATCCTACACATGCTAATTACCATCTCAGGCGGTGAACATTTTTAATTTCAGCAAGTTTAAAACAAGTTCACATTAGAAAATCATGCTCAACTCATAATATGTAGCAGATGATCAATAAGAGTCTAAGCTGACAAGCACCACAAAGTACTCTCATGGCATACCAACAAGAGCATAGTTTCATTCCAAGTGTTATATACATGAAGCTCAACATGCAAGTATATCACAAAATGCAATGCAAATGCACTATCATACAAAGACAAATCAAAACCTAGACTACAAAAGAACCAAAACTAGTATACAACAAATAAAGTGCTTCCGTCCTCTAAAAAGGGAAACACACACCCAGTTCTTCTCACAAGTGAGCAAAAGTCGCTTGATCGAGGGGCTTAGTGAGAAGATCTGCAAGCTGATCCTGGGTGGCTACGTGATGCAACTCAATGTCGCCTTTCTCTTGATGATCACGGAGAAAGTGAAAGCGGACATCTATGTGCTTGGTCTTGGAGTGAAGTAATCGGGTTCTTAGCAACACCGATGGCACTAGTACTATCACACAATAAAGGCACTCTAGAGAACTCAAGACCAAAATCACGTAGGGTGGCTATCATCCAAAGCATTTGGGAACAACAAGCGGCAAAGAAATGACATACTCAGCTTCTGTGGTGGATTGGGCAACACTAGACTGCTTACGGGATGACCAAGACACAAGAGACGAACTCAAAAACTGACAAGTTCCTGATGTGGACTTCCTATCTAGCGGCAGCCAGCAAAATCAGCATCTGAATAACCGCAAAGAGAGAGCGAGGAAGAAGCAGAGTACCAAAACCCAAACTCAGGAGCGAAGCGAAGGTACCTCATGATGCGTTTCACCGCCTGACGGTGAGAGGTACGCGGCGACGCCTGGAAGCGTGCGCAGAGGCACACCGCGAATTGGATGTCCGGTCTTGTCGCTGTCAGGTACAACAATGACCCAATCATACTTCGGTACTCCTTCTGGTCCACGGGCTTGCCGTCCTCATCAGCATCCATCGCCGTCGTCGTTGCCATGGGTGTCGAAAGAGGCTTGGCCTTGTCCATGTCAAACTTCTTCAGGACGTCCTTTGTGTACTTGCCTTGATGCACGAACGTCCCATCCCGCGTTTGCTTGATTTGAAGGCCGAGGAAGAAAGTCAACTCGCCCATCAAGCTCATCTCAAACTCTCTGCTCATAAACTCTGCAAACTTGGCATTCAAAGCGTGAGAAGAGCCACCAAAGATAATATCATCCACGTATATCTGAACCAAGAGAAGGTCATTGCCTTGCTTGAGGAGAAACAAAGTCTTATCTATCGATCCCATCCTAAACCCCTTCTTAAGCAAAAAGGTTTTCAAACCTATCATACCACGCTCTAGGGGCTTGCTTAAGACCATACAAAGCTTTGTGCAACTTAAAGACATGGTTAGGATACTTGGGATTTTTAAAGCCTGGGGGTTGCCTAACATACACTTCCTCCTCTATGTACCCATTCAGAAAAGCGCTCTTGACATCCATCCGAAAAACAACTTAAATCCCTTTAAAGAAATGAACGCTAACAGAATGCGGATAGCCTCTAAGCGAGCTACAGGAGCGAAGGATTCTTCAAAGTCTATCCCTTCTTTCTGGCAATATCCCTGAGCAATAAGTCTAGCCTTATTCCTAACAACCACCCCATCTTCACTCTGCTTATTCTTAAACACCCACTTTGTACCTATGGGATGACACTCTGGAGGTAGAGGGACTAAGACCCAGACTTGATTCCTATCAAAGTTCTCTAACTCCTCATGCATGGCATTAACCCAATCAGGATCAGATAAAGTATGTCCAACATCTTGGGGCTCAAAAGAAGCTACAAATGTAGAATGAGCGAAGTGAGAAATGTGATATGACTGGACCGCGTGACTCGCCGGGTCAATATCGCCGATCATCGTCGAGCGGGGTGGCGACGCTGAATGTGTCGAGGTGCCTCTCTCTGGAAGAAGTCGCCTCCCCCCCTCAGAAGAAACCGGTGGCTCCTCAGTGCGGCCGGGCGCAGCCGAGGAAGCCGCTCGAACGGTCCCTAAGAAGTGGAAGTAGAGGGGGTCGGACCGTGAGTGAAGTAGTTGTCGCAGCTCGATAGGGGCAGCCGGTGGAGTCGGCTCGGGATCACCCCAATCGGGCGCCGCCCTGCTCCTCCTCCACAAAAATGCTTTCACCAAGCTCTTCATCACCGCACACTCAAAGACGGGGGGTTGTACAAGGCATAGTTTCATCGAATGTGACCTCGCAGGTCTCCACAACACGGTTAGTTTCAAGGTTAAGTACTCGATAAGCTCTAGAATACAAAGCATAACCAAGAAAGATACCGTCGGAGGACCTAGACTCAAACTTGTCTAAATTACCTTGTTTCGAGATGAAGCACTTACACCCAAACACCCTGAAATGACTCACCTTGGGTAACCTCCCAAATCGCAACTCATAAGAAGTTTTCTTCGTAAAAGCACGGAGAAAGATGCGATTGGAAACATGACATGCCGTGTTGATTGCCTCGGCCCAAAACCTTCGAGGAGTCCTATGCTCATCGAGCATCGCCCTCACCATCTCAACAAGGGTCCGATTCTTGCGCTCAACAATGCCATTCTGTTGCGGAACGTAAGGTGAGGAAAACTGGTGCTCAAGACCCAAAGACTTGCAAAAGGTTTCAAAATGAGTATTCTTGAATTCTGTGCCATTGTCACTGTGAATAGCTCTTATGGCATTCTTAGGGAACTCATTTCTCAACCGGAGAATCAAATCTCGAGCATGTGAAAAAGCCTCATCCTTACTCTCCATGTAAAACACCCAAGAGTATCTCAAAAAGTCATCCACAATCACTAGAACGTACCACTTCCCACCTTCTGACCGAACCCGAGCTAGACCAACTGTGTCCATGTGAAGTAGCTCACCGGGCTCCTTGATCATAATTTGGTTCACAGGTGAGTGGGAAGCGGCTACCATCTTTCCGTGACGACAAGGGTGGCATACAAGATCCTTCTCAAATTTTAACTTAGGCAATCCTTGGATTAAGCCAAGTGAGCTCAACCTAGAAAGAATGTCAAAGCTCAAATGACCAAGTCTCCTATGCTACTTCCAAAGCTCAGAAGAGGATTCGGCCACCAAACAGCGGGAAGAGCCAAATGAGTGAGAAAAATCAGCTCGAAAGACACGGCCAAATGGGACGATCCGATAAATAAGATCTCCTTGAGAGTCAAGAACTCGAGAAAAGCCATGTTTAAAGCGCACTTCAAAGCCGTCCTCAAGGAGTTGCGAAACAGAGAGCAAATTGAAAAGCAAGTTCGAGACCAAAGCAACATCCTTGAGAACAAAGCTCTCGTTAACCCAAATGGTTCCACGAGAGACCACTTTACCTTTGCTATTATCCCCGAATGTGATGTACTCCTTGTGTTGCACGGGGTCGAGGCTGGAGAACCATTTTGAACTTCCGGTCATGTGGCGCGAACATTCTGAATCAATTAGGCATATGTTCTCCAAACCTCCATCCTACATCAATAGAAAGACATAGAATGAGCAAATGGCACACCACTGGGGTTAGTAAACTGAGAAGGATACCAGTGATGCATCATTTGCCCTGAAAAAGTGTTAGGAAAAACACCAAACATGCCATGTCCCATTTGAGAGGAGAGATCACCACGAGAGGGAAAACGTGGTCCGCTAGAACTGTGGGACACAAAAACACCGCCACGAGGTTCATAGTCATATTGACCACGACCTGAACCTCGCCGTGCACGACCACTACGTGGTCTTGCAGCCTGAGGCCTAGCACCTTGAGGCATTGCACCTCTAGGCCTAGTAGTGCACCTCTGAACAGGCGGTACATGTACACCATGGGGAGGACGGTATATGTTTCGGTTGTTCAACTCATACTCACGCTTCTCATCTCTCTTCCTCCTAAAGCAAAACTCAACCAAGTGACCATCCCTATGACAATACTCACAATGGTACATCTCTCTCTTAGGTGTTTGGCTCACTTTCTTGTGGGTATGGTTCACTCTTGGAGGTGGCTTGGCTTTAGGAAAGGGTTCCTCAGAGATGGAAGGGAGTGTGTCAAGTGGGTTCCTTAGATGGTTCGGTTTTGGAATCCACACTTGTTTTTGAGGTGGAGCTTTTGGAGGTTCTTCAAACACTCCATCCTTGGTGGTAGGCACAAGTGGCTTAGGTGGTGTGATTTTGAGAAGCTTGGGAGTAGTGGTAGGTTTTTCACTCTGGAGCACACCACTACACTCACCAACTTTGCCATAAAGATCATCACCCTTCCCACCTGAAGCAAAGCCTAATCCCGGTCCATCAATTTCCCTTCTGAATTGGTTGACCATCATGCCAAGTTGCGGCTCACTGCAAGACACCCAACTCAAGATGGTCCGAAGGTATGTGTTTTCCTCCTCGGTACGCACCTTGCCATGCCGGCAATTGGCAATCTCTAGCTCCAAACCCTCACAAAGTGCACACTTAGCCACACTAGTGCTATCTGAGTTGGCCTTCTCAAGTAAGGCAAGCTTGGCATTCTTCTCTGCCAACTCAGATTGCAAGTCTGAGCAAGACTTGCACGCACCCAACAAAACAGGTGAAGCACGCACGCTATCAAACTCATCAACCAACTCAAAGATACTTGGACCTGCAGACTAGCAAGATCAGCCATGTAAACGCTATAAAACTCACACTCTGGCTCGTCAGACACTATGGGAGTGTTCTTAACTAGCTCAAGCTCCTTAAGCGCTACTTCTAGCTTGGATTTGTACTCTTTTCTATCACTAGCAGCATGCTTAAGTAACTTATCCCGACGACGGCGGTGTGGCGGTCAAATCATCAACCTCAAAGCAGCAAAGAAGCATCGACGGAAAGTGATACCTTAGATGTGTCGCCGCGTCGGGAGCATCCTCTTGCCGCCCTCCACCTCCTCACCAAGTGCCATGGTACAGAAGCCTCCGTGGGTGGAGTCGGCGAAGAAGCAAAGGCCATTCAGCTTGTCCTCGACCTTCCTCTCGGACTCGTCATCGCTCGAAGAGGAAGAAGCACGCTCGTCGTCGGAGTCGAGGTCGTTGAGGGAGGCGAGGAAGGCGCGCTCTCTTGCCTTAAACTTCTTCACGAACTTGCGCTTCATCGCTTCCTTGTCAAAGCCTCCCTTGGACTTGTGCTTGTCGGAGGTGTACTCGTGCTTCTCCTTGTGCTTGTCGGAGGTGAACTTGCCAAAGGAGTGCTTGTTCCACTTGGGACAGTTGGCGACGAAGTCGTTGGGGTCGTCGTATCCATAGCATCCATCCTTCGGTCCACCCCGCCGGCGATTCAAGCGGTTGTTGTGGAACCGCGAGAACCGGCTGATGACAAGAGCTAGCTCATCGTCTCCGAGCACGTCCACCTGCTCCTCTGTCACTGTGATCAAGGAAGACAAGGCAAACATCACAGAGAAGTGGTTAGCGGAAGAACTAGAGACACCTTTACCTGACACCAGCGCCATAGTCGGAGCAGAGGGGTTGTGGATCTTGGCATGGGTCTGGTTGTCGATCTCACTTGACTTGAGCTTGCTGAATAGCTCGTCCACCGTGAGAGTGGCGTAGTTGGGTGACTCAACCAAGGCCTGAAACTTCGAATCCCAAACCCTCCGATCCAGGGCGTGTAGTAACTTGAGAGCCCTCTCATGATGATCATAGGGTAGCTGAGCCCTATTTGCTCGCATCTTGTTCACAATCGACTGAAAGCGAGAAAACATCGAATCGATGGTCTCACCATCCAACTGAGTGAAGTTCTCATACTTCCGCTTGTATGTTTCAAAGAGTCTGGTCTTAACTTGGGGAGTCCCCTCGTGATAGCTCAAGCTTCACCCAGATCTCTCGAGTGGTAGTATAGTGAGAAACTCGCTCAAACTCGGAAGGAGAGAGACTCGAAAAGAGAGCATTGCGAGCTTTGCTATTGGCATCGTGTTGCTCTATTTGCTCTTGACCAACACGAGCGGGAAGAACAATATAATTTGGATCCTCGCAAATTTCCCAAACTTGTGAGCCAAGACTCGGATATACGCCGACATGCGTATCTTCCAGTAGGGTAATTCGATCCATCGAAAAACGGCGGCTTGCCCGAACAGCGCTCCATGTCGCCTTCTAGCGGATCACGAACCCGGTTAGGGTGGAATGATCCTTAACCGGCTCGATACCAATTGAAGGACCGAGAGTGGCGACGAGAGGGGAGGTAAATGGGAGCCTAAAGTTTCTTTCAAAACTTTTGACCAAGTGTCCCAAATTCAACCTCCAAAATGAACTCACACGCGGGCAATAAATCCACGAGCCAACGGGTGGCTGGGTACCTTAGGAGATGTCCTAGAGGTACAGCGGGACAATCGAGAAAGACCAAAGACAAGCCTTCGAGGAAATAAGAAGAAACAAATAAAAACTGTATGCGGACGGAAGTTGGACCGAACTTCCGGTGAGGGACAGGAAGTTTCACCGAACTTCTTGTCGGCCCCCACCGTAACTTCCTCGTTACCGACCGAACTTCCGGTCGGGCACGTAACTTCCGGTCGGAGACGAGAACTTCCGGTCGGAGACCAGAACTTCCGAACAAAGCGCCCCCAAGCAAAAACAACGCAAAACCAAAATAAAACTTGGACCGAAACTTCCGGTGGATGACCAGAACTTTCGGTTGGCGCAACCCGAAACAAGAACAACGCCCCGAAAATCGCCTCCTCACTTCGATCTTTCGATTTGTGGCCCAAATCTTCACCAACTGTCACAAAACTTGGTGAGAATGATCATCGGGCGTGGGGAGCTACCTCTAAGAGGTCATCGCCCAATTTGGAGCCAATCAACGAGAAATCGAAGGGGAACGAAGAACACCACTAAAAACGCCATTGCACCTTGATTCGACCCGATCTATGTGCTCGTGAGGAATTGGATGAAATCCTTCGGTGGAAAGGATCTTCTCAAAGCAAGGATCAAGTAGAAACAAGTGGCATGCGCTAAGATGGATCACAACTCAAGAAATCAACTCGGGAACAAGAGGGGTAGAAGAAGAGAAACGAAGAACGCGATGAACAACAATCAAAACGCGAATCAACACATCAATCTGACCCCACGAGGAAACATGGAGGATTCGGGACCTCCATTCCCTTCAACACGAGTTCGATTACACTGGTGGAATCACTCAGCGGACCTCTCTCTCACAAGCAACTAGAGGAAGGGGAAAACCTAAAGGAGAAAATGCAAATGGAGGAGGTGAGGGAGATGGGGCTCCCTCCACCTTACTTACGACCGGGCTTATTTCATTTTTCAGTTTTTGCCCCTGATACAACTCTGAGCAAACCGTCTAGCCCTAGGGACATTGCGGTCCAACTCGAAACGACTCGATGCAATCTTTGATCCGACGACCACCGCGTCTTCTCATCGGTAGCTTCGCCTCGACGCGAACTCCCCGATGCCGCCACGTGCCGTCCGTCGCCCGCCGGGACCTCCGCCCCGGGGTTTTGAGGCTCAACCCGTAAAAACCCGCCGGATGGTTTTGAGGCCCAAACCAACAAACCGACCCATGTCCTTGCACTTGTCGGCCAAGTGCCCAAGAACGATCCCGCCCCGGCGATTAGGGGTCCCTCGCCCAAGTCTCGATCGCCCGCCCTTTCACCACTCTCGGTCTATTCGGTGGCGGCCCGCCATCACTTGACCTTCACCTCGCCGTCGGCCACCGCCTCTATGCTCAACACCGCACAACACAAGTCAAGGCACATGTGGAACTCGTGGCTTTCACCACCGTCAGTAGCACCCCATCCGAGATGCTAGTAGTTGAATCAATCACTCATCATCACAACTGAACCACAAGTATAAACCTTGTGTTCGCAATAACAAAGCTTTTCCAGTGGTATAAATATAAATCGACAACTTTGGTAGAACTCTCCTAGGTAAACGGAAGAGCACCCGGGGGTGGCCGCCCACCTCCGGCCGCCGGCGAGCACAGGCGAGGGAGGCACCCGCCTCCCGCCTGAGGCGAGCACCCGGCCGGGGAGGCCCGCCCTTCTCCTCCCGCGGGCGAGCACCGGCGCGGGAGCGCCCGCCCCCGGCCACGGGCGGCGCTGGGAGGCCGCCCGCGCCTCACAGCACACGCGCGGAGAGGGCGCCCGCCCATCTCCGGCCGCCCGGCGAGCACCCGGCGGGGAGGCCGCGCCCCCGTCCCTCGCAAGCGAGGAGCTCTGTCCCGGCTCGTTGGATGTGGGAGAGAGACGGAAGAGAGAGGAGAGAGGAAAGGGGAGTAGTTTTATTATTAAAAAATCTGTCAACTGGGTCCCACAGTGGATAGAGTATGATGTAGATGATGGATGGATATGGGAGAATATTGAATGTAGAGGAGAGAATCTTGCTGACTAGGCAGTATAGAGGAGAGAAATAGAGTACGATGAGTACGGATAGCCTAACACGTAGCTTCGGCGTTAGCAATCTGCCAGCGTACAAACACCCTAGAAGAGCGCACAGATTGCGTTGGCCAGCCTAGACACGGAGCAACCGAGCAAGAGCAATCCATCCATGTCCTCTCCTAGCGAGAATGTCACGATCCGAAGCTTCGCGCCCGCTCGACACCGCAAGCAAAAAAAGCGAGACATGGCCATGGCCCACGCATCAACAAAACGTGTGCTCCGCCCTCGCCGTGGGCCAACCAAAAGCAGCGCATCCAGCAGTATAAAGCCGGCGCCACATCCTGTGCTTGGCTTCACTCCACTAGCCAACCAAAGCTGCAGCCTACTTCCAGCTCGCCTCCTCCTCAATCCTCATCTCCATCTCCATCTCCATCTCCAACAAGCCAAGCCGAGCAGAGCAACCAGGAATGGCGCGTCGTGCCGTGCCCGTGGCTACTGCCCTGGCGCTCCTGTCTCTCCTGGCCGCGTCGGCGTCGGCGGACTCGTGGCTGTACGAGAAGTTCACGACGGACGGCAACGTGCGCGCGGACTACAACGCGCAGGGGCAGCAGGTGACGTCGCTGATCCTGACGCCGCAGTCGGGCGGCGCCTTCGTCTCCCGCGAAAAGTACCTCTACGGCGAGTTCAGCATCCAGATGAAGCTCATCCCGGGCAACTCCGCGGGCACCGTGACCTCCTTCTACCTCACCTCCGGCGACGGCCCGGGCCACGACGAGATCGACATGGAGTTCATGGGCAACTCCTCCGGCCAGCCCGTGGTGCTCAACACCAACGTGTGGGCCAACGGCGACGGCAAGAAGGAGCACCAGTTCTACCTGTGGTTCGACCCGGCCGCCGACTACCACACCTACACCATCATCTGGAACGACAAGAACGTCATCTTCAAGGTGGACGACCTCTTCATCCGCAGCTTCCGCCGCTACCGCGACCTGCCGTACCCCGGCGGGAAGCCCATGGCGGTGCACGCCACGCTCTGGGACGGCAGCTTCTGGGCCACGCAGCAGGGGAAGGTCAAGGTGGACTGGGGCAGCGCGCCCTTCGTCGTCTCGTACAGAGGGTACTCCGCCGACGCCTGCGTGCCTAATGGTGACGGCCGGCCGCTGTCGTGCCCCGCTGGGACGGACCGGTGGATGAACCGGCAGCTCGACGCCGCCGAGTGGGGCACCGTCGAGTGGGCGAGGAAGAACTACATGCACTACAACTACTGCGACGACGGGTGGAGGTTCCCGCAGGGATTCCCCGCCGAGTGCTCCCGCAACTAGCCTGATTGAAGATTGATTTGGGAGATCCACCATTCGAGTTCTTGGTTCATGTGTCCTTGATTGATTTGATTGATGGTGTTTGTGAGTCGTCACCCACCTCTGTTCTTGATTCATGAACAGGATGATGATTCATGATCAGCCATGTTTGTTGCCTTCTTCCATGTACATTTTGCCACTCATACCATACTACTAGTGTTGTTCAAATCTTTCGTTCTTTCTCTCTCTTTTGTTTTTCTTTATAACACGGTGATTGTTAAGTGAAAGGGGGTAAATAAAGATAATAAAGGTGAATTTCCTCAGGTAAATAACAACACAGTGAAAACAAAAGTGAAGGCAACGTTGGAGTAGCCGTTGTGAAAGTGAAACCAAAAGGAAAGATTGTGAATTTGCGACTCCGGCACCTGCACATGACGGTGTCAGTCTCGACCACGTACAAACGAATCATAAACAATGCCCTGTCGATCGACTCTGATTTGAATTGCTTTGGGATTCCATGATGCGTCACCGTTGATCAATGTTTTTTTTTTTTTTTTTTGCCTGGATACGTACGCGGTTTTGTTGGATTCCATCGTGGGAACGGCGCCATCAGTGAAGTTAATGATGGAAGGGGAGCGCGACGACAGGAGCAGTTATCGTCGTGAGTGTGTGGCAGCTAGCTGGGTGCGGACGAGTGACAACCGATGCTTCGCTGTTTCTGTTGCAGTTGTTCACAAAAAGAGAGCAGCCAGGCCAAGGCGGTGCAGTACAGCCAGCTAGGCAGTGTTACCTACCATGTTCCGTACCCGGCGTCTTGTCTTGCATTTGGTTGGTGCGCAGGTGCCCACTGCCCAATCTGCCACGGTAAAAGATGAAAATAGGCAAATTCGCGGAAGGCACATTCTATCAAGATCAAGTTTATAAAAAAATATTAGCATTTATTTCTCAAAATAAGTTTATTATAAAAATATATTTTATAACAATCTAATGATATTTATTTTATCTCATAAGTTTAAGTATTTTTTTTATATATTTTTAGTTAAAATTCGTAATATTTAACTTTTTGAGATATGAGAATTATATGTTTTTTCTAGGACGGAGCGAGGGATTATAACGAAAGAGCATTGAATAAATACTACTGTTGCTTGGGCTCATTTGCTCTGTACGGCTGGCGTTGTTTGTTTGGGTTAGCTGTGAACGGACGGGATCATTGCTTCCGACTGAGGGAGTATCTTAACCCTGCTGAACCCAGCAGTGGGTGGCGGCGTCTTCCTCGTAGTAATAATTGAAAGAAGCCGTGACACCGTCCAGCACAGGTGCCGATCCAGGGAGGTGGACCAATATATGTATTCAAACGTCCAACCGGTGGAGTGCAGCAACCAACACAATTAGGCCCCCTTTGGCTGCTCGGGAAAGGAAAGGGCAAACGTAGGAACGGAGAGGCGCAGGAAAGGAAAGCCACCCGTTTCCTGCGTGCACAGTCCCCATCGCCTCCTCCGCCTCTCCCCCCAGTCTCCGGCGCGGGCTCCTCCTCTTCCTCCTCCGGCGCGGTCGGCTCCCCTCCCCTCCCGGCGCGGTCGGCCCCCCCCTCCGGCGCGGTGGGCGCGGGCGCAGCCTCTGCCACCTCGTCCCGGTCTCCCCGGCGGATGCGGCTCAAAGACGGCGGGGGTGACGCAGCTCCAAAGACGCGCGGCGCAGCCTTCCACCACCTCCCCGCGGATCGGCGTCGGGGAGGCCGGATCCGGTGGCGTGGAGGCCGGATCCCGGCGGGGGGGGGACGCCGCCGCCGCCCTCTTCCTCCTCCGGCGTCATGGCGGAGCCAACGCTGCCGCCGAGGGAGGAGCGTGGCGGCGGACGACGGCCCAAATGAAGGAAGGCGGTCGACCAGTGCGGGGACGCAGGTGCTCGTCCCGGCGAGCCAACGCCGGGCGATGGCGAGGCGGCGCAAGTTACACGGCGGCGGCGAGGCGAGCCCACGCGAGCAGTCGCGGGAAAATGAAGTCGAACCGGATTTTTCCTTTCCTGCGTGCACAGTGAGAGCGATTCCTTTCCTCCATCGTTTCCATCGGAAACTTTCCTACGCATCCAAAGGCCATCCGGAGCATGATGACGTCAGCGTAGGAAAGGATTCCTTTCCTACGCTATTCCTACGTTTCTCCTGCGCATCCAAAGGGGCCCTTAGAAAAACTTCCGGACTGGGCGTCTTGCGCGGTCACGGGCTCCCGCAGTCCCGCGAGAGGCGGGCGAGACGACACCGAGGTGGGTGGCCTTGCTCCTGGGGAGCCCAGCCACTTTTCACGTGTTGCTCCTGGGTGGCTGTCTCCCAAGTCGCCCAGTTCCAAGCAGAAGCCACACACAGCATCTGATCAGATCAGGGGAAGGTCACAATTGCTGGAGATGTCATCATGTCCATCAGCAGCTGCTGGAGTCGTATGTACAATTGGAATTGCATACCTCTGGTGTTTATGTAGGATTAATCAACAAGCTAAAGGCAGCCCAGTCAACTAGCTGGTGTCAATCCGCTCGTCTCAGGGAATGTTCCGGTTGAAAGCACTCAAAGTCCGCAATACTTTTTCTCTCTACAGCCCCCAACATACGACACGAGCACCAGCAACGGCTGTTGTTACCACAGCCCATGTATGTCAACTCAAGACAAGGAGATAGTACTGTAGATGCTAAAAGGACAGGAACCGGTGGTGCTTTTCCGTGCTGGAATTGCACGAATAGATCGAGTGAGAGAGACTGAGAGACACACACAACGGCATGGATGATGACCGGGGTGACCACGACACATTTGGTGGTTATCTAAAGTGTCTCAGATTTGGGCCAGTGGCCAGTGGGAGGCAGAATAATGCACCCCATGGTTATCTCTTGCAGCTAAGCACATCCCTAGCTCGTCCTAGAATGGAATGGCTAGCTTGTCAAGATGAATGCATGGCTGTGCAAGGGGCCCATGAAAGCTGTGATGGGGCGGGCCATGGGGGCCGGCCATCGCTGAATAAGGGAATGGAATGGATGTGCCTTGTCACTGTGGGCCTCAAATGGAATAAAGCGTGCTTGATACAGTACTGGAATATGATGCTTATTGCTTATACCTAACAAATCGGGTCAGTGGCTAGCAAATGTGCCCCAAATCATGTCACACCGAAGATGCTGCGTGGAGCGCTGATGATTTTTGGGTGTTTTGTAAAAAAAAATTCCAATTAATATATGCTTCTCTATTATCCTACATTGGTAGAGGTGAAGAACTTAGAGGGCATGGTGCGTGGTGCACTGGTGAAGTGGTGGTGTAGATTAACACACAAAGTAATGCCCTTATTACTACTGTATTATACCATATTTCCAAAGGTCGTGAGTCGTGACATATACATGTTTCTCCGATTGTCGCTTTCTTTCCACAGAAAAAAGTGAAGGCCCTGCTGGTCAAAGTTGATGTGGTATCTCGTTCCACTATCTAGCTTTCAGTTCTCATAATATCATTCCGTTCCTATGTCCTTTACTCTAGATCATCAGAAACCAATGTTTTTAATCTCCGGCTAAGCCTCTTAGCTGTTGCCCTCCTCAAAAGCTAAGCAAAGCTATAGCCGGAGATAGCCGCAGCTAAGCCACTTAGCGGTTTTTGGAAAATATAGGAAAAAAACACAGAATCAAGCCTAATCTAAGCCTCCACTCCTAGCTGCCTCCTCGCTGATCTAAGTTGCTGCCTGCCCCACACAAAGCTGTCGTCGTTAGTAACCTCTGCTCTTACCGCTGCCGCTGGCCACCTGCCTCTGCTCGAAGCCACAGCAGCCCAGAGGCTATCTCCAGCTAAATGAAGCCACATTTAGCGGCTATCTCCGGCTAAACAAGGCTATTAGCGGCAGCTATCTCTTAGCGCGAAAATGTCAATCTCCTAGCTGCTCCTTTCTCCAACAGCTATCTCCGGCTATAGCGGCAGCTATAGCCGGAGATTTAAGACTTTGTCGAAACCTTATGGCTCCTTTGCAAGCACAGTGCGGCTTTTTTTTTCTTTCCACTGTGGTGTGATCCAGAGTGATCGGCGCAACAGTACCTGCATAAATCTATGCAGATCACGGTCGGCGCTACAACAGCCTTATGAATTTAGTTGCCCAAAAATAACACTTTTTTAAAAGATTTCGCTTAACCTGCCAGCGAGTAATACCCCTCCGTTCCAAATTATAAGATGTTTGACTTTCATAATTCTAAGTTTGATTTGTTTGTGTTATTTATAAAATTTATAAAAAATAGTAAAATTTAAATCATTCTTAAAAAACTTTTTATTAATTAAGCAGGACACAAACAAAAGAAGTAGTAATATTTTATATATAACAGTAAAATTCACTTTGCCGATCCCTAAATTTGGCCGGTGTCATTCTCGGTTCCTAAACTTGTAAAGTGCTATCAATAGGTCCCTAAACTTGATTGATGGTGTCATTTCGGTCCTTAAATTTGTAAGGTGATCACCACCGGGTTCTAAACTTAGACAACAGTGTCATCTAAGTTCCTAACCTTGGTTTTCAGTCTCATCTAGGTCAAAACAGATCGATTTAAATTAAAAAATAATTCATAACCTTTTCATTTAAACTCAAATGAAGACACACTTTATATCAAAATTATAGCTCTCGACGTGATCTATAACTTTATAGTTGAATTTTTTAACTAAAACTATACAAAGTAATTAAATTTGTGAAAAAATTTAATTACTTTGCCAAGTGCCTAGCGGGCACTCGGCAAAGACTTTTTTAAAAGAAATTTAATTACTTTGCCGACTGCCTGGCGGGAGGGCACTCGGCAAAGAATTTTTTCAAAAAAATTAATTGCTTTGCCGAGTGCCTAGCGGGAGGGCACTCGATAAAGCCGCCGTTACCAGCGCTGCGCCGTGGCGGTCCCTTTTTTTTCTTTGCCGAATTTGGGCGACACTCGGCGAAGGCGCCTTTTTGCTGATCTTTTTTTTTTTTTTTGGAGTGCTCTTTCCCAAGTGTGGCACTTGACAAAACCTTTGCCGAGTGTCTAATGGGCTTTGCTGAGTGCCCCTAGGAACTCAGCAAAGAAGTTGAATCCGGTAGTGCCTTCTTGGTCTTCTAGGTGGTTTCCTTGATTTGTTGTTGCTTGCGCTTAATTATTTGAGCTTCCTAGTACTTTTACAAGTTGTGTAGCCTTGTCATGACTACTGAGACATGATTTTGACGTGAGGATTTTTTGGGAAGGTTGGGAAATAGGCCATGTTTTGTTTTGAAGAATTTATTTGTCTTACATTCACCACCTCCTCTGCTTGGTCCTTTAGAGATGGGGAGATCGATAGAGCGACCATGCATGGGTGGTTAAGGAGAGATGGGTGGATAGGGTTTTACACCCTCCCTTATATAGTGAGACCAGTAGCGGGCCGAGATGGGTCAAATGAATCTTGGACTAAATTAATAGAGAAGGGCCTAAGCCTATCTCTCAAAATCCTTGTTTGTATCCGAAAATAGAGGCCCACACCACTTGCCATTGTCAATCTATTTTCAGATGTGGTATTGTATTAGGTTTGTTTGTAAATGAGTGGACCAAACCTTTCAAAATTACAAATTACTTTTCGAGATAGAGAGATCTCTTCTGTTAAGAAAAGGAGATAGATATCTTGCCTAACACCATTTTTTAGTAGTGAGGCTCGCCAACCGGAAACAATTGAAGTTGATTAGTTGAAGGTTGTTAATTATATGATTTGGACTCAGCAAATAAACTGTATAGCAAGATATGAGTGCGGTAAAATTAAGGAAGAGGTAAGACAAAAGGATATTTGATACGCATAATAATGTACATATAGAATTGTTGCCGATGGATACAGTGTAGATACGGAAAGAGAGGAGACAACAATAAAACAAAAAAGTAAACAAAAACTATGTTCAAAATTTTAAAAACCTAACTAGCTATACCTGCGTAGTATTCGCGGGTCACATTCATCACGCATAGGCGCGCGTATGTAATACAAATTAACCTTGTCGTTCTCTCTCGCGTCGTCAGCCGGTGGGTGGACATGCACAAGCACATGCACATGCAGATGATGATGAGCATCAGCAGGTAGCCCGCCCGGCCGGTGGCGGTGGATGCGGCCGGAGCGTGTGCGGCGCGTCGAAGTGACACGGCATTATATATTTTTTTTGCTGGTTCGGCGGCCGTCCGGCTGCGAGAACTGCAACACACATGCCAAGCGCGTTGAAGCCGGACGCTATCGAGCCAAAGACATCGACGTCGTCACACACATTCCTGTCAAGGACATAATGCAAAAGCACATGAAGATGCCGCAAAAGGCAGCGGGTCTCTCCACTCTCCAGCGAAGAGGACGGCAGACTTTGTCTGTCAACGGGAAAAGGCGACGGTGCTCCTCCACCGTCACACCTACAACACCCTGATGATCTCCGAACCGTGTCATGTAGGAGTAGATCAGAATTAATTCGTTATTGTCATGCATCATCAACAATGCCAACCGGCCGGTATTATTAGTGGACAGCACAAAAATATCTAGCTAGCTGCACCAATCATATGTTGATAATATGTATACACAATCTGCGCGGTGCCGGAGCAAGTTAGTTATAGTACACTAGTACACAAAGTATTTGTACAGGCGGTTCTAGAGGCCTCGCCACTGGCGTTTTGGCCCGCCGCTGTGCAAGAGGCCAGTGAAAATGTCGCATTTTCACTGGCGGTTGCTTGAAAACCGCTGTGGAAATGCATTTCCACCTGGCGGTTGACATAAGCAACCGCCCGGTGAAAATGCCATTACCACTGGCGGTTCACATAAGGAACCGCCCGGTGTAAATTCTGTTTTTCTTTGGCGGTTTCACTAGGTGAACCGCCCGGTGGTAATGTTTTCCGCCAACATTCATTTGAATTTTCATTTTTTTGATTTGAATTGGCGCCCTCTCTGTCTCTCTCTCTCTCCCTCCTCTCTGTCCTCCTCTTTCCCTTCCTCCCTCCCTCCTCTCCCCCCTCATCTTTCTCTCGTACTACAATCAATACGACGGGCTATTTAATTATGTGATACATCAACAAAAAGTAATTATACTATACAATACTTATATACATATATACATCATGAACAATTTAATTACATCATATATTGTTTACATCAAAATTGTTTTGTGGCCACCATATGATAATAAAATTTTTATTGGTGAGAAATCTAATAATCATTTCGACTTAATTTCAGAGGCGCTAATGTCCCTTAGCGCTCGAACTCTGGCCTCGCTAAGGGGCTTTTCGGGTGAAAATATTTTCCCTCGTAGGAATAATTTCTCTCATGATAAATGAGCGAGATCCTCAATTATTCCGTCTGAGTGTTGTCGTCGTCGAAGGTTTCGGACTCCGCTTCTTGATACGCTGAAAAAGAAGTTTGTAAGCATTATATATATATTTCCATGTGTCTAAGTAATTTTGCATTGTTAACGATATAAATACAAACGTCACTATTAGTGGTACCTTATCGGGGGTTCCCGATGTACCGTCCGGCCGTTCTCATGAACTTCGCACGTGTAGAATCCACGGTCACGAGGGAACCGATTGGTTGCTTGTGGCACTATATAAATTGCATAGAGTTATTTACTTGTAATAATATCTTATATATGTAACATGCATGATATTGATTCATAACTCTACGTACCGGCCATTTGTGAAAAAATCTTATTTCCTCCCCGCCATGGACTGGTCAAACACTCCACCTCTTAGTTTATAGAATCTCCAACATCTATGATCTCAAAAAGAATCAGTTAGCAGTAATCTTAAACTCTCATCGATTAAAAGATGCATGCTATATTTTATCAGCTTACCGTTCTAGGATGCTTTGAAATTTCGCATATCTTTGAGGTGGGTAGTCGGCGGAGTCAAAGACCAGCACCCTTCCGTCCCTAGGATAAATAAAGAAGCATATCCAAAGTGGTCATTTGCATACGATCGAAACCGAGTTGTTATGCATTTATATAAACCGATACTTAAGGCGATGTATGTATATGAACTCATACTTACCCAAAGTTATAAGGGGCAACTACGCATTCCCTATGTTTGTCTTTGGAGCAATGCATTGCCTATGTAGGTGGCGTAATGTGTCTCATGATCCTTCTCCAGATCTTTGATTCTCTTTGCTTTGTCTTTCTTTGATAACCCCTTCAATTTGTCGTTGCCATCACCAATTCGGAAGATGTGCTCATTCTCGCATATTTTTTTGGGGCTTAGGTACCCAGTCCGTTTGAATTCATTCTTGCTTAGTCCGGGACCGTACACGAACTTCGTCTTGATCATATTGCATTCGCAAGGCACAAGATAGAAGTCAATAAAAATAAACGGAAGTTCATGTTAGTACGAGAGGTACACTTACAATGCAAATAGCGTGGCGAGCTGAGCGTCGAGAGCGCTTAAGGTTGAACATCAACCGGATGTCCTCAAAATCAACGAAAGCCGTGTCTCGTTCACTTATGAAAGCGGTGGTGGTATGTTTACTTGGATTGCGTTGATTCCGACTCGAGCCGCTCGCATGTACCAGTCATGAAGTCTTTTTTATACCGGCGGGAAGCTTTTGGAGTCGCTCCCAACTAAGTAGAGGCCTGCCGGGGACGTATTTATCGAGGGGACGTTTTGGTAGTCATCCCATGATGGCCTCACTATCTTTAGTGCTCGGATCTTTGCTTCTTTCTTTTGCCTTCTCTTGCTCGGCTAAGTCCACGGTACTTGACTTGCGAGAAAGCGCAATCCCTTCTAAAAACTTGGCGGTGCCGTTGTTTTCTTCTTCGGCTCGTATGGGGAAACCAATTTAGGAATAGAAAATTTTCTCTTCTTGGTGGTTTTTTCTTGGGTCTTCTTTGGTGGCGGCGGTGGTGTCCAAGGCGATGCTTCCATGTCTTGAGGTGGTGGGGACGAAGCAGGCTCACGGACTGGTGTACTTGTTTGTGGTGGAGATCCTGCTTGGTTTCGATGTTGACGGTGGGGTTCTTGAAGGATCGGCGGCATGGGGTGATGGTGGTGCATCGGCGGCGGGGGGTGATGGTGGTGCATCGGCAGCGGGGGGTGATGGTGGTGGATCCTGTTGACGGTCGGGATCAGTCTTGACTCGAGTTTGTGGCGGTGGCTTACGTGGGAAGATGGTGGGTGGGTCAAGCGGACGTCTCTTCGAGGCCACGGGATGAAATTATTAATGGCTTTGTCCGAGTGTCTCAATACCCTCGGGACCAGAAATTTCTAGCATGTCATCCTCGTAGCTTTGGGACGACCCGTGCACTTCTACCCCTGCAGTACTCTTCGGTATAGGTTTACCGTGGTAGTCACGTCGGGGATCGCAAAGCCCTGTGGCTATCTCCCTTGTGCGTTGATGCTTCATACCATATCGTATGAGCATTTTGCAAGGTGTCGGCCCCCGATGTCATCCACGGGATAGCGGTGTGTGTTTCCGTAGACCCCACACTACTTGGAAAGGGAGCAGATTGAGCGGGCATTCTATGACTCATCTCCCGAGCTCCAGGGCAAGGGTTGTCTTTGGAACGAAGCTGCATCTGTGGGCCTTGTGTGCTCATCTCGCTGAGCAGACACTAATTGCACTAGCTAACTTACGCACCGACTTTGGATCGGGATTTGTTAGAAAGTCGACATCATGTTTCTGAACTGTTCCTTAGCCTTTTCCTCAAAGAAATGCTGCATGTCTTCCTTATATTGATCGCGTTTCTTATATATGCCCACCCACTCCTCACCAAATCCTTCTTTCCATCCCATCTTCGAGGAGACGCCTCGTACACGGCCAGGATGCTCGGGGTTACCCAGTCCAATACTCAGGATGTCTCTCTCCCTTCGTGGCTTGAGCTTCCCTTCTTTGACATCCCTTTGCTAGCTCCAACATCTTATCAGCTGGGGCTGTGATGTCTAACGGACAGTTGATACCGGTAGAGGTTTGTTTTGTTCCTCTACCTCTGAGCCAATTTGCCGACCTCTCGCCAACTTGCTCTGATAGCACAGGAACCCCTTGTTTTTTTAGCTCCTCCTCCCGCACGCCATTTCGGAATTTGTTTCTTGTAACCACCGGTGCCAAGGTGATGGTGGTATTTGTTCTTCCTTGCTAGTCTTTGAAGCGACTTCACTCTTGGCTTTGGCAATTTGGGTCGTTCTTCTGCGCCTTGAATATCTCCCACTGCGCTTGTGTGATCTTATACTTGCTCGTTGGGTCGTTCCCATGCTTGAGAAACTTGGTATTCATCTCAGATCGCCAGTTACGGAATGATATTGCAATCTGCTTGAAAAAATACCCCTTCGCAAGTTTCTCATCCGTCCCCCGTAGGATAAACAAACCTTTCTATAAATTTGTCCCACAACTCTTTCCTTTTAGCCGCATCCACATCCTTCCACCTACTGATAGTGATGTCCAATTTATCCCTCACCAGAAAACCAATCGCATTCCGTATCTTGGCAGCCACCTCAGTAGACACTAGAGGCTCTCCTTTTGGGCCAACGCTAGGAACTATGTGTATGTCTTCTCGGCCACTTGTTTGTTCCTCGGTCACCACGTTTCCGGTCACTTTGTTTTCTTTTTTTCTTGATTTGGAGGTGGTTGTCTCGGTCGTTTTACGGTGCCTCGTCTTGAGGCACGTCTTCTTCTTCCCCAAGAATTTCCCGCATTTGAGACAAAACCTCCGGCCGAAGGAATTCAAGAGTGTAAGGATCATTATGAGTATAATACTATGAAGGAAAGTATTAGTTTTCATGTACTAAGTATATATACCTCATCATACGGATTATAATCTGGGTCAACACTTTTCTCGCGTTGTCTATCTATGCTAGGGCATGGATCACTGTCGGTTGCCGTCATCTTCCTCTTCTTCCAACATGTCACCATAGAAATCTTCTTCTTGTCCTTCTTCCGCTTCGGGTGACTCAACACGTTGCTCTTCTTCTTCCACAGGATTTACAGGTTCTATGCATGGCAATAACTATGTTAGTTACTTTGATAGGGTTCTACGTTATAAAAAGGACAAGGCTTCATAATGCCGTGAGACTCACCGTGCCTCGGGGGGTGTGTGCGTCTTAGTGGGTGACTCGCACGGCTGTTCTTTACGCTCGATGGTCTTTAGATGATGGAGACGTCATCTTCTCAATAACTTCAAATTAAATATGAAACTAAGTCATTAACACTATGCCATTAGGTAATAACACTTAGAAAATATAACTAAGTCATTAACACTATGCGATTAGGTAATAACTTCAAATATTTACTAATATTACTAATTACTATAATTATTACTTTTAGTATTACTTAATAGTATTACTAATTAATACATAAAAAAAAAAAAAAAAAGGCCACCCTTCTTTGGACCCATTGGAGGGCCCAACGGTGGCCCAAAGACTAAATCATTAAGACCTAACACTAGGTCACTAACACTAAGAAATAACACTAAGTCACTAACACTAAGTCATTAGGAAATAACACTAAATTATTATGAAATAACACTAACTCATTACGAAATAACACTAAGTCATTAAGACCTAACACTAAGTCACTAAGACCTAACACTAAGTCATTAAGACCTAACACTAAGAAATAACACTAAGTCACTAACACTAGGTCACTAACACTAAGTCACTAACACTAGGTCATTAAATTACCAATAAGTTATAAGCACTAGGCCATTAACATGCTTGTCACTAGGTCATTAAATAACACTAAGTCACTAAGTCAATAAACACGAGTGTTTAAGTTACTAACTACAAGTCACGAACACTAAGTCTTTAGGAGATATGTACTGTGTGATAAAACGTGGAGGAGTCACCGAGTCTAGGGCGGTGGGGAGCGATGACAAGATGGTGGCACGATGATTTGGGAGTGTGACGGTGACTGTCAATTAATAGAACACAAGAGTGAGGATATTAGGGTTAAGCAATCATGAGCGAGGATATAATTTACAAGCTACCATGAGCGAGGATATAATTTGCATAAGATCTTTGAAAATGCTAAGAATAATATTCCATTTCTTTGTTTAAACATTTACAAAAGAATAATATTTGGATTAATATTCCATATTGTATTGCAATTAATTTTTATATAAACATTTGCTAAATTTTATAATATTAATATCTCAAAATAATATTACACACAAAGAATATTGCATATTATTTGTTTATGTACACATTTACTTAGTAATTTATAGCAATTTATGTTTGATTATTACACACAAGAATATTGCACATTATCTCAAAATAATATTACACACAAGAGTATTGCACATTATCTCAAAATAATATTACACATTTGTTTATGCTACAAAAATAATTTATAGCAATTTATTTTTGATTATTATTAACATTTGTTATTATTTTGGATATTTTTATGTACGAAAAATAAAAAGGCCACTGTTGGGCCTTTTGGGCCCAACATGGCCCATTTGGCGCCATTTAGGGCGCTCGGCCCCTCTGCGAGGCAGCCGCGCGCCGCCGCCCGAGGCCGCCGCCGCTGCCGCTGCCGCGTCGGCCGCCGCCGCCGTCGTAGACCAACACAGCCGAAGGGGCGACACATCTCCCTCTCACCTTGCTCGACGGCGACCGAAGGGCGGCGGACGGGTGGAGGCGTGGGGGCGGAGCTCGGTGGCGGCTTTCGGAGTAGACGGCGCGTGGAGGGGCGGAGCTTCGGTGGCGGCGCTTCGGAGTAGACGGCGCGAGGAGGGCGGGGCGGAGTGGTGGTGCTCGGTGGCGGCGCCGGAGTCGGCCCTGATTCGGCGGGCGGAGCTCGCGGTGGCGGGCGGGACCTCGGTGGGCGGGTGGAGCTCGGCGTGGCGGGCGCCTGCATTCCAGCAAGCCGCCACGGGGGGGAAGAGGGTGCGGACCTCGCCCGGCGCGATGGGGAGAAGAGGGAGGGTGGTTCGCCGGGCGGCGCTCTGGAATCGGGCGGCGACGGGCGCGAAGAAGAATCGCGCCCACCAGACTTGTGAAAATTTCAAGTCTGGTGGGCGGTTTAAATAGGGGAGGCATTTGTGCAGCACGGTTGTCCTAGACAACCGCCCGTGAAACATTTATTTACACTGGCGGTTGTCTAAGACAACCGCTTTGTAAAATGGATTTCCACAGGCGGTCGTCCTAGTGAACCGCCAGTGGAAATGTATTTCCACTGGCGGTTGGCTAGGTCCACCGCCTGTGGAAATATTTTTTTTTCCCACTATTTCTTTCCTGTATGGCATTAAGTTTAACTTATCTTATTTCTTTTAGGTTAATTCTTTAGGTTATTTTTTAGACTATTTATTTTATGGTTATTTCTTATACTTATTTATTCTGGTTATTTTTTTATTTTATTTCTTATATTTATTTGTTTGTTGGTTACTTGTTTGTAGACCTTAAATAATTATTTCTTTTAGGTTATTTCTTGTAGTATATTTCTTTAATGTTTTTTGTTGTAGGTTAATTGTTTTATTATATTTCTTTTTAGGTTAATTTGTAGTATATTTGTTTGTAGGTTTAATATTTTTTTATATATTACTTTTAGATTATTTCTTGTAGTTGTATTAGATTATTTGTTTTATGGTATTTCTTGTAGGTTATTTGTAGGCTATTTCTTGTAGGTTAATTCTTTTAGGTTATTTCTTTTATGTAAGGTAAATATCAAGAGAGTAGAACGAAAAGGACTTAAAGAAGTAGAAAGAAAAGGACTTAAACAACTAGAAAGAAAAGGACTTATAGAAGTACAATAAAAAGACTAAAAAATTAGAAAGAAAAGGACTTGAAGTAGTAGAAAGAAAAAGACTTAAATAAGTTAAAGAGCAATATCAAGATAGACTAATTAATGAGTACAAATTACAAGCGATAAATTGTTACACATGACATTGACCCGATATGTAACTAATATAAAATCTAGCTAACCCGACTCTTTGTTACGCCTTCCCTATCGTGGCGCACCCATGGCAAAATTTTTTTTTTTTTTGGGATGGTACGCTCAATATTCTTTATCTTCAAAGGATGATCTTCAAAGAGAGACATGTGCCCGAAATGGTTGAAGCCATCTAGGTCAATTACACCATCAACTCCTAAACCTTGTTGCTTTCGGGGAAGAACTACATGCTTGGTCTTGTCGTTACTTTTCTTCTCTTCCTTAGAAAGGATCTGTTCGGCATAAAAGACACGTGCGGCCACGGATAGCAAGGATCCGGGGATCATCTTTGTAGCCTACTTTACTTATATCAAGAACTCGAGGCCATAGTTGTCCCTTTGTAACATGTTTGTCATCAACCCATTGGCATCGAAACACGGGCGTCTTAAATGAATCATAGTCTAGTTCCCATATCTCCTCAATGAAGCCATAGTATGTAGCGTTTTCATTTGAATCATCTATGGCCTCGCATAGCGAACACCACTTTGTTTTTGCGCCATGCTCTTTTTGTCTCTAGAAGTGGTACAAAACATTGAAGCCACTAATGTCATAGGTGCGCCATGATGTGACTGCCTAGATGGTCCAGTTTGCCAACCTCTTGATTGTTTGTTGCTCAATTGTTTCTCCATTTGGAATCTTACGCTCCATTAGCCATGAAGTGAATCGGCGCTTGTGTTCCTTTGATAGCCAATCCTCTGTTTGCCCGGGGTTATGATCGCTTAGCTCTTCTATGTGTTGTTGATCGATCGGAGGCTCCATTATCGAGAGGCGCATGCATGATGCTATGATGCGCCTCGAGGACTACATTATAGTCTAATGGGATGAATGATTTTCGGCCCATCCTCCCACACCCATGCAGTCTACCCTCATGTCGGGGACGGAGGCAAACCTATTGCAATCTGGTCTCTTAGGAAATTATTACGAGAATGGACCTCCGGAATCAATGGCCTCTTCGGTAGTGTATCCCTCTATCATGGATGCCTCGGGACGAGCACAGTGGATACATAACCATTGAGTATTGACATAAAACGTTCATATGTCCACATCTCATGCAAGTACATGGGACCCAATGCCTGTATTTGTGGCACCAAATGCACGACAAGGTGTACCATTATATCAAAAGAAAGATGGTGGGAAACACATCTCAAGTTTGTGACAACTTGTCTCAAGCTGCGAATTCTGAAGAGACTCCAACTGCTCTCGGTCAATTACCTTACGTGATATCTCGTTAAAAAAGTAGCATAACCGTGTGATTGCCATCTTTAAGAACACCGGGCTAATAGCTCGATGGCAATAGGGAGAAAGGTTGTCAACATCACATGGCAATCATGCGAGTTGTAGTTGGTGAGTGTAAGATCCTTCACCGACACAATGCTCTTAATGTTAGAGCAAAATCCATTTGGAACTTTCAATTTCTTCAACCAAACACACATCGCATGTTTCTCATCTCGTAGTCGGGTTGTAGCTTCTTTGCGGGGAGGTGGTACTTTCCATTATCTAGCAACACGGGATGAAGTTCTGGTTTTATCTTCAAATTGACCAGGTCCGACGTGAACTCAATCCTTCCTTTGTCTTACCCTTGATGTCTAGCAAGGTACCAATTATGCTTTCAAACACATTCTTACGGATGTGCATACCATCGACAGCGTGCCGTATATCAAACTCTTTCCAATAGGGCAAATATTTGAAGAAAATTGACATCTTCTTGAATGTAGCCCCAGGAGTTGGCTTCACATTTTTCTTACTTTTCTATCTTTTGTCTTCTTGCCAAATACAAACTTGATGTTCTTAACTATCTCGTACACTCTTTGACCTTTACTATTATTACGATGGAGCGGTGGACCTTGTTTCGTCGTGATTGTCAAAGTATCTATCCATCTTTTCGCAAGCGGTACTGTGTCCTTTCGACAAGAAACGCCTATGTCTCATGTATACTATCTTGTTGGAGGCACCGAGGGACACGTAAAAGGTTTCATCCAAGCATACTACACAACCGACCTTACCCTTGAATTGTCGACAATACAAAAGAGAGCTGGGTAATCGTTGATCGTAACAAAAATAATTGCTCTTAGTGTGAATGACTCTTTCTCGTATTCGTCCAACATGGTGACTCCTGTATCCCACAATATTCTCATTTCCTCCATTAATGGCTCCAAGAATACATCGATATCAACACCAGGTTGTGTAGGTCCGAAATAAGAATGGTTAGCAAAAGGTATTTACGCTTACGCAACAAGTGTGGAGGGAGGTTGTAGATAGTGAGGAGCACCGGCCATGTGCTATGCGTCTTTGCTCCTTTCGGGCGAAGGGATTCATTCCGTCGGTACATAGTGCGAACCGAATATTTCTTGTCTCCTTAGCAAAGTCCGGGTGGTCGGCATTGAATTTTTGCCATTGCTTCCCATCGGCAGGATGTCGAAGCTTTCCGTCTACTTTGTGCTTCTCGAAGCATGCCAGTCATAAGCTCGCATCATCGGGGTTTGCAAACAAACACCGCAGACGATCAACTACTGAGGAAGATACCACATCACCAAAGCTGGAACCTTTCTCCGGGCATAATAGTCTTCTTCTTCATTTTCTTTGTTGGAGAGTTTTGAACTCTGTTGGGTCTTCTTTCTCTTCTTCCCTTTGGGAAACAGAAGTTGCATTCTCCTCTTGTAGATAGTCTTTTTTTTTGTCTTGTACCGACTTGCACTACAATTTGGACATTTGTCCAAGTCTTTGTAATCACCTCGATATAAGATACGGTGGTTTTTCGCATGCGTGGATTTTTACGGACACCCATAGTAAGCGTTTGATTAGCTTCTTTGCATAGTAAGTGTTAGCGGGGACTTTGTTCTCCTTTGGAAGCATATCTCTAAGAGTACTCAATAATGCATCGAAGGCGGCATCGGACCATCCGTACCTAGCCTTCAACATCAACAACTTAAGCACGGACCGTAGTGTCGTGAACTCTTTGGTGCAACCCTTACTCTCATCGTACAAGGGCTCTGCTGCCTGCCTGCTCTAAGGCCTCCATCCCTTTCATGAAAAACATTGATGGATCCGTATGACGACGCAATAGTGCAGCCATCAATTCTGCGTCTTCATCCTCCACGATTCGGTTGGCATCGGTTCCTCCAACATTTGCATCATCATGAACATCGGGCACAACATGTTCGCTCTCTTGGGGACAATGGTGTTCGTCTCGTGTCCGGCGGCATACATCGTCAACAAGCATATCGGACCATTGCCACCTAGATTCACGGGGTCTTCAGCTATATACGTTGCGAGCTACCCTCTCCATGCTTTGTCCAAATCAAGTAATCATTCATAAATCCTCGGCAGACCGGATGAGCCATGATTGCACTTGTGTCTTCAAAAACAACAAGATTTCTGCAATCGGCGCAAGGACAACATATGTGCTTCGTTCGTGTTTCGAAAGCATGATTTTTGACAAGCATCGATAAACCTACGGACCTCAAGTGCGTGGGATGGATCTACTCGTCTAAGTTATACATCCGAATGCTCGTCCATTGTTACCTGTTATAGAGTTTAACAGATTTAAATAATGTAATCACTAAAAAGAAGATATTAATATTCTGTGATAATTATTAACAAACCTTACGATGATCGACAAACGCCTTCAATGGATTATAGATGAAAATAACTCCTCCCTTATATATTTCTTAAATAACACACGTCGGGCTAAATCACATACAGTTAAAACAACTAGTTAAAAAAAATTCGCCTCTTAAAAAATATATAAAGCAATAGTAAATAATTTAACAAGACAAAGCTTAATAATTAAACATCAATATGACAAATAAAAGAAGACTAACCACTAAATGAACATCAATATGAACTAAATGAACTAAACATAGTAAATTAAAGCATCATTTTATTATATAAAATCCTAAAAAATAAGAAGGACTACATAATGAAACCCTAATCAAAGTGTAACCACTGCTAATTTAACAAAACAAAACTTAACAATTAAAGAGAAACTAATTTTCAAACATCAATATGGCAAATAAACTAGTACTTAAATAAAACTAAACACAACTAAATAAACTAAACATAGTAAATGAAACCATAATTAAAGGATCACCACAAAAAATATCACTAATAGCTAATTAAACTTCACATAACTAATTATTAAAATAAAGGGAACCCTAGAAAAATAGTGACTAGAATTATTGAGAAAAAACAAAAACCTAGCTACTCTTCTCTCTCTCACATGGGGTGAAACCCTAGATCTCAAAATTGGGTGGGATTGAGCAAGAATGGAGAAAATGAGGCAAGAAACACATAAACTAACCTTTTTAGTCACCTCCTCCGAAGAAATCAAGAGCAAAACCTCTCCCCTTGTATTTAGTGAAATACGGACCTCCAAAGCTTCTCCATGGAAGAACTTTTCGAGCTGCAGTTACGTTGGACTGTGGTGGGGAGGAAGAAGGGGGGTATATATAGGAGAAGATCACCACAAAGGCGGTTGACATAAGGAAACCGCCGTGAAAATGATGCTCATTTTCACCTGGCGGTTTACATAAGGAAACCGCCGGTGAAAATATTCATTATCATCGGCGGTTCCTTAAGTCAACCGCCAGTGAAAATGGGGCCATTTACACCGGCGGTTTATTTTTAAGGAACCGCCCGAGTGCTAGCCCTTTTCCACCGGGCGGTTCTTAAGCTGGGGCCCGCTTGCCTATTTTCAGAGGCGTCTCTAAGCTAAAACCGCCCGGTGAAAAAAAAAAATTCCTACCGTCAACACAAATACTTTGTGTACTAGTGGTATTATATACAGTATACATATACTCGGGCTGGGACTGATGTCTGATGCATGATTGCGGTTGGCACAACCGGAACCGGGTATACTAGTATATTAAATAAATTGTATAAAGATGAAGCATGTATACATGCATGATACAGCGTGCTCTTGTATAATCTTTGGACAAGCAAACGTGCCTATATTAGTCTATATATTGATGGTCAGCATTGGCTGCGCCCGTGTAGCACCCAAGCATAGCAATAGCATTCGATGGTATTGGTGCCGTCCTATCCGGCCTACATCCAAATTTCCGTGGGGCTTCACTTGAATTAATGCAGGCACCGCTGAATCGCTCAAACGGGAAACAGCCAATCCTGGCCACTAATCACTAATAATTGGGCTGCTTTTACCATAACCAATGCAAAGGCATGGCTTGGTTCTGTCTCGCCTGGCTCGCAGTGCGCACCGCCTCACTCACATTGGAAAGCTTTGCTTGGCTAACCTGGCAAAGCCATTTTTAGCCTTTTTGTGTTAGAGCATCGCTAAAGAATCTTTTTTTAATCTCTCTCTCTCTCTCTCTCTCTCTCTCTCTCTCTCAATTATCAGAGTCATTTAAAAAAATCACTCTTTATATCTTTTTCTTTTCACTCTCTCCAACAACTTCTCTGGATCTTGTGTGTACTCTAAAGACTCCACTCCTACTCTTTATCTTTGGATGTAGCGAGAAATATCAAATAAAAGATGTCAAAATTTGAAAAACTAATTAAAGAAGTTGTTGGAGGGTATTTGTAGTCAAAATCAGTAATCCTATTAATTAAGGAAGTATATAAAAGAGACTCTTGGAGATGCCTTTGCGAAATGAAAACTCGTCTGCATAAGCGAAGGTACAGTGACGATTACTAGCAACTTAGGGAATAATACTTCCTTGACAAGGTAACATAGTGCCCGAACCAAGGAACCATGGAGGCGGGCCTCGATCATTGGGTTCTTGGGTTGCAGGAGGCAATCGGACATCATTAGAAACGGTCATACACATCAGAAACATGAAACAAGTGTCTACAAATTTAGGTCCACATTTCACGACATGTTATTTCTGGCCTCTGAAATGAACTCATTAGAGACATCTGTAACGCTTCTCATTCTAGTGCCGCGCGAGTGAGTCTTCTTTTTATGTTTTTGTCACAAATTTTTATTTCTATAAAGAAACTTTAATAAATCCTCTCTTTCTCTCTCTGTTCGTTATAATACTCTGAAGCATTTCAGTTTACTGAATAATAGTTTGCTCAGTGACTGTAAAATTAGTTCTCACAACAAATGCTGCATGCCTGTATATATATTATATCCAAAAGCACGATAAAAATTACATGCTCTGCTGTTCACAGGAAGAACTAGGTGTACAACCGCCCACACTTGCTGCAGGGCTGCCCTTTTAATCACAAATTCACAAAGAAGAACAAGAATCATGTATGTATCCAAGAAAAACAAACCAATCATAAACAAATGAACAAGGCGCAGTAGATGGATGAACCGGGGGACACGTGTATCATCAGTTCATCATCATCAGTGGCGGCTGCACTCGGCGGGGAGTCCTTGCGGGAACCTCCACCCATCGTTGCAGTAGTTGTAGCGCATGAAGTTGCGCTCCGCCCACCTGACGGTGCCCCACTCGGCGCTGTCGAGCTGCCTGTGCATCCACCCGTCCCTGCCGGCACGGCACGCGCCGCCGCTGACGCAGGCGTTGGCGGCGTAGCTGCGGTAGGAGACGACGAAGGGTGCGCTGGACCAGTCGATGGGCACCTTGCCCTTCTCGGTGGCCCAGTAGCTGCCGTCCCACAGCGTGGCGTGCAGCGTCATGGGCTTGGAGCTCGGGTACGCCAGGTCGGCGTAGCGCTTGAAGGACCGGATGAAGAGGTTGTCCACCTTGAAGAGGATGTTCTCCGGGTTCCAGATGATGGTGTAGGTGTGGTAGTCGGCGGACGGGTCGAACCACAGGTCGAACTGGTGCTCCTTCTTGCCGTCGCCGTTGGCCCACACGTTGGTGTTGAGCACCACGGGTTGGCCGCTCGAGTTGCCCATGAACTCCATGTCGATCTCGTCGTGCCCGTCGCCGTCGCCAGAAGAAAGCTGCATGCAATTGGTACACATACAAATAATGTCAGCTGATATATAGCAAATAAGTCGATCAGCTAAACATTATCTGATCAATGCTGGCTGGTGGCTTACGTAGAAGCATGAGACGGTGCCGGCGGAGTTGCCGGGGATGAGCTTCATCTCGATGCTGAACTCGCCGTAGAGGTACTGCTCCTTGGAGTTGAAGCCGGCGGGGCCCGAGTGCGGGTCGAGGCTGAGCATCACCACCTGCTGGCCCGAGCTGTCGTATCCCTCGCGGACGGTGCCGTCCGTGGTGAACCTGGGGCCAAGCCAGGACTTCGCCGAGGCAGCCTGGAAGAGAGCGAGGGCGACGGCGAGCACAGCAAGAGAACGCGGTGCCGCCATTGTTGCTGGCTGCTTTGGTGGAAATAATGAGCTTAGAAAGTAGCTAGAGAGGAGGGGACTTAGTTTGTGGTTCGAAGAAGTACATGAGATGGCGCCGCTTTATACTGGTGCCAACGAGGTCTGCCCCTTCTGGGTATGGGCCATGGGGCATATTTTTTGGGGTGCATTATCGGGTGGGCGCGAAGGTCGTTACAATTATTCGGGCTGCACATGGGTAGAATCTGCGATAATCTCGTTCGGGTGTTCATACATATTGGCAGTTTGATCGAAGAAGGTACGTGTCTTAATCAAGGAACACTGGATTATTGTGGGGCCGGAAATTGGGTATCAGGAAGGACTACGTGGAGGATGGAAGATAAATGCTATTATTGTGTTGTTATTATTATTATTATTATTATTATTATATATCCATTTTATCTATCATTATTATGACTACTTCATCATAAAAAATTTTCAGTCTCCTTTGGAAAGAGAAATAAAACCAAGTCACTATATATTTTTTTAGTATGTTATACTAACAGTGTCACCTTTTCCTATTGATATACAAGAAAGATACACACTTAGCCCGAGAAAACTATATATATAGAGACATAAAGAGAAAACAACAATAACAATGACTACAACAAGAACAACTAAACTCAACTCCCGAGCTGGTTTACAAAACGACACAAGAATACGGTATATTTCACTGGAAATTAACATGCAAAATGGTCTATTTAGGGGAAATCACATTATTTAATTTGGTTTTCAATCTGTAATTTTGTCTGTCAAGTTATTTTGACAATATGGATAATCTAGCAAAATACAATTAGCAAGGCAGTAAAACATGTTGCCTTGGAGCTCGTCATTGGTCTAGGCATTCGGCATTCCCAAGTGATTAACTCATGAGCTGAAAACCCCATAGTATGCTACGTGCATGCATTCGGCAACTGGTTAGGAGGCATTACAGACAATCTAAAGCCATTTTGCCAGGCGATTCCTCTCCTCTTATTGCTCTTTTTGCCTAAGTAGAAACGCAATTGTTTTTTGAAAAAAATCTATTTCCACAGTGCAGGCGTTATCCCTACTCCTAAACCTGGATTTTTTGCAGAGTTTGATTGCAGCGGTGTCGTAACAATTGTGAGACAGGTAAGGTAACTTTTTTTAAGGCACATATGGTGATGTATTTTATGGCTAAGATGACAAGATGGGGGCTTCAATTGAGGGGGGTGGGGGCTTCATAAATGAACTAATAAACACTGAAATTGAAGAGCTAATGAAGGATCTATAAATAGAGTTTACAAGTTATTAGGGGGTGCCAGCCTCCCCCCCCCCCCCCAACCCCTCCCTCCCTCCCTCCGCACCTAGCCAAAATGTATTGTTTTTTTTTTTTTTTTGTGTGCCATTGTTTTGCCTAAGCAGAAACACCATTGTTTGGGGAAAAAAATGCCATAGTGCAGCGTTATCCGTCGTACTCCTAAACCCGGATTTGCAGAGTTTGATTGTAGCGGTATCGTAACAGTTGTGACAGGCAAGATAACTTTTTCTAAGGCTTATTGACTAATGTACGTATAAGTATAACTACCAAAAATATGTTGTTCTTTTTTTTCTGTGTGCTGTCTGCGTGTTTAGGCAGATGTTAGAAATGCTTTTCAGGTCTCCATAAAATCTAAGATGTACTAATATGTCTGACATTTTAATAAAAGGTTCCTTTATAAAATCTAAGATGTACTAATATGTCTGACATTTTAATAAAAGGTTCCTTTACAAATAAAAAATCATTTATCTGGGTGGGGCTCACTGCTGGAAACACAGTCAATGCCGAGTGTAAGATGGTTTGCCGAGTGGTTCTGGGTGGGGCTGCACAAGGCCGGAGTGGTTTTACAACTGCTGGTGCACATAATTATGTCTTTGGGCAAACAAAAACATTAAGTGGAGACTTAAAAAAATGTGTAGACGAACCGGTCGAGTGACGCCTAGGCTCCATCACTAATGATGGCTCACTGCCTAATCTCTACTATACACATTGCATTATATTAGCTGCACATTCGTACCAACCGTCGCACGCATCAATTAGGCAACGTCGGTGAGGACATGCCATGTTAGCATGGATAACGAAAAGGAAGCTAATCCCAATTAGCTAAACGGACAAAACTATGCTGGCCGCCTCGGATGGGGCCTATCGTCAATGATGTATTGCGGGCTATCTCTTCTGATCTAAAAATGAAAAAACGTGAGATGCAATCATCCACCGACAGACCAAACCTCAGCCGAATAAGGTCTCTCCCAACGTGTAACACACACGGCGGGAAGGGTGAATTGGGCTTGGTGGAAAGGAAGGAGAGGAGGAGAGGGAGAGAGGTGGCAGTGCATGGATGGCGGTGGCGCACAGCACAGGAGAAGGAGAGGGCTGGAGACCTAAGAGCTGAGGTAAAAGAACTTTCGTCCAATTCCTTTCTTAATCTGATCTAGATACAAACTCCTCATATTTATAGTCTCGAGTAGGCTTAGCCCCTAAGCAACCTTTAACTTAACCCCTAAACGATCTCAGAAGATCCTTATAGCAGTAGGAATTCTCCTTCCTAAACAATTCTTAACTTTCTAATTTATTTAATAATTCTAAAATAACTAATGTCTAGATATGGTAGTTGTGGATGACGTGGAAGGAAGGCGGCGGCGGCCGTGCCACCTCCCTGCTCTTGGGTGCGCGCCTCCAAGGGGCAGGCCACGAGGCCCCCTAGGGCGGTTGCAAGCGCGGCGACGCGCCCTTCCTGGACCTGAGCAGGCTCGACAGACACGTTTATTGTGGCGTCGGTCACCGCCCACATTGGACATGTGACAGAACTCCCCCTTCTCCAATCAGCGCGTCCTCGCGCTGAAATCCGGGTGGTGCTGTTGACGTCGTCGAATCCTTTGTCGGTGTAGTCCGCCAGCTGTCGCGCCGAGTGCATGACCATCTCCATCTCGTAGAGCGTTAATCCCATGGCACAGTTGTTGGTGTTGTATGTGCGTTCTGAGGGAGGTACATCACCAATAGCTAAGAAGCAGAGGAACTACATAAGAGTTTTGTCTATAAGATGTAAAATTGCATATCCATTCCTGTGATCATTCATTGCTTGTTGTGGCCTGAAGGGAAGCTCCATCTGAGATAGCCACAATATCCTTTTGAATGTGCCAATATCCATTGGTGTATCCAGCCTAGTGTGCACAAGTTGCTGTTGTGACGGTGGTTGCTCTAACAGCTTGTCCGCTACCTCTATCGCAGAGAAGTCCCACATTGGTTGCTCTAATCTTATCAGCTCTAGCATACTTGAGTTTATGAGTATATAGTTGCTAGTGCTGAAGTGGTGTTCGCCATGGCTGACATCTTCGTGTTCATTGCTAGCTTGATCTACATCAGGGGCATGTATAGCAATTACGAATTAATTAGTAAATTAAAGATTGCATATCCAATTGGTCTATTCCAAGGGGCCTCAACTTGCTTGTAGTTGTCATCACTACCATCCTTGCCAGCCGGGTCGTCCTCTTTCTTCTATTGGTGATGTAGTGTATGCACTATATATCCCAAGCGGATCTCTAGAGCCGGTGATGAGTAGGTAATTCAAGTCAGTCTCACTTCTAATACCGATTTCATCTGTTGGTGGCCAAATTGAGTGTTGTCAGTGGTACCTTTACAAATGATGTCTGGGATTTAGTTGCCCTGAATGCCTGGTTCGCCGGTGGCCATAGAGCTGGTTGTCGAGGAATGTGGTCGTTCAAGTATTCATTTTGGGATGTGCCCAAATGTCCATCGTCTCGGCCATCAACGGTGTCTCCTGTGTTGAGGACGATGATGAAAATAGGGTTCTCCATACCTGCTTGCATGACAGCAAGCAAGTCGGTGACAGCGCCTTTCTGTACTAGATCCGCATTGAAGGTGGTGATCCATACCTTCATGTCACTGACGGCAATGCCCTTGGGGGCATGACCCTGATCTACAGCACTCAAGCTATCAGTAGCATCATGCTGAACTATGAATTCAGTGTCGTTGATGGTGTTCTCCTGATCCAATTTGGGTTAGATCTTGGTGATGACATTGCTCCCATTAAATGCATGATTTCTATCTGAGTACCCCAGAGATATAATTGTAGTAACAAAACTGGAAGTCATTTGGTTATCAAATCTTGTGACTGAATCAGTATCTATGAATAGCGGGCTATTGCGAGTGTTGATGATGGCATCTTTGGTGTCCTCTAGCTCAATTGGATCTGTTGTCAAAGGCGAATTGCTGCTGACAATCGTTGCCTTAGCACTAGAGGCAACTACGCCCCTGAGGGCATGCTTCTCCATGGCATGAAGTGAGGTGACGGCAGCGCCGCCCTACTGAGTGTCAATGGCGACGGGTTCCTCCATCATGGTGTTGATGAATAATTTCTCGGCGATGATCTCAACTTGTTGTTTCCCCACAGCAAGATTGTCGTCAATGGTCGCATCTAGATCTAATCAGGCTCAGGCTATAGTGATGATGGTGTCACTGACGATCGGTGCCGGAGCATCGATGATCATCGTTGGGGCATTGATGGTAGGGGCGCCCATGGGGGCATGCCCTAGCTACGTGGCATGGAGGCGGCTGTCGAGGTCGTGTAGATTCATCGCGTTGATAAGGAGGCGCTCCTTCACCATAGCACGCTCCTTCTCCATAGCGCGATTATTGAGGTCAGTCAATCCACGGAGCAGCTCACGTAGTTTAACGGTGTTGGTGGAAGCCACTGGATCGGTCTGGTCTCTGATATCAGCTGTAACACACGTGGCGGGAAGGGTGGATTGGGCTTGGTGGAGAGGAAGGAGAGGAGGGGAGGGAGAGGAGCGGTGTGCGCCCTAGGGCGGCGGCACAGGGCTCATGGTGGCGCTAGGGCAAGGGCGGCATCGGCTGCGCACGACGCAGGGGGAAGGAAAGAAAGAGTTGGAGAGCTAAGAGCTGGGGTAAAAGAGCTTTCGCCCAATTCCTTTCTTAATCTGATCCAGATACAAACTCCTCGTATTTATAGTCTTGAGTGGATTTAGCCCTTAAGCAACCTCTAACTTAACCCTTAAGCAAACTGGGGAGATCCTTATAGCAGCTGGATTCTCCTTTCCTAAACAATTATCAATTTTCTAATTTATTTAATGACTCTAAAATAACTAGTATCTAGATACGGTATTGCGGATGACGCGGAAGGAAGACGGTGGCGGCGGCCACACCACCTCCCTGCTCTTGGGCCTGAGCAGGCTCGACATGCTCGTTTATTGCAATGTCGGTCACCATCCATATTGAGCGTGTGACACAATGATTATTTTGCACCAACATGTGGGGCCACTTTTTGTGTCTACCCTAACCAGCCCTACCCTTAGATGCCACTCTGATCCGGCATCACCACCTCCATCTTGTGTGTCAGCTAGAGCACCGCTCTCTCCCATTGCGTCACCTGTCTATGCTAGCACCGTCACTCCATCTTGAAGCATCTTGAAGCGTGGTCTCACCAACAACACACCCCTCCCCGTGTCCCATGCCATCCACGTCTTGCCCTCCCCAGGCGTAGCTCCCTCAATGGTACCCATACTATATCATGTGTACCGTGCTCCCCTGCCCACATCCTATGTCCACTACATCTAGTTAACTACAACGAACCCAAGGGTTTGGTGTTGTAGGCAAGTCCGGATCCATAGGTGCAGTGGTAATAGAGCATGTTAATTTGGATCCATGGGTGTGGTGACCGAGGTTGGTTCCACGATGCCATTCCCCATGTCACTGCCCTCCATTCTCTTTCCAGTTGTGAGATCCACTCTTTACATTCGTCCTTTCTGGATCTGCATCACTCTTCCTTGATTCTCATGCTATCTTTGAGATCCATTCTCTTTACTTGCATGTAGTTGATTCTTTAGAATTGAAGTGCCATAGAGTGCTGCTGGTCTTCGTCTCCATAAATGGGCTGCTCATGGCCGACTACTCCCCTCGCTTTCTACCTGTGTGACGTTCCAATTCTGTAGCATGGCATCTGGATCGAATATTGAGCATGGTGTCACATGAAGGCCTTATGACCAACTCACGAGGCGAAACATTTAATAAATCATGGCTCAATGTCAGAGGGTACTCCTCGATCGAAACACAGTGCACTCGAAGTGACTAATCGTTCATGGCAATCGAATTGCATATACAATGAAGAATAAAGCCACTCTAAGTAGCGAATGACTCAAAGACAAATTCAGCAAGTTAGGAGCACTTGAATCCTCAAGAAATGTCTACCTACTCGAAGAAACTATTGGGTCGGTTCAAGTACAATACGAGAAATACATAAAATAAGAGTTTTATCAAATAAAATTCTTTATTTCAATTCTTCATTATATTTGACAATGTACAGTACAAAGGCCCTTAGAGAGTACAAGATGTACAAAAACAAGGACCTGTCGTGCCGAGACTTGTCTTTTTTTCCAAGAAACTTGATGAAGAACGCAATGCCTTGTCAAGAGAAATGGTGGCAGTAGAAAGAGCACCCCTAGATCCCCCAAAACAAGGATTGCAAGCCTAGAAGCCGGAGATCTAGAAGCACGTCATAGTTCTTTTGGTATCTACCACACATGTGGCGCGTGCCCCCTGCTCCGCTCCAAGCAAACGAAAATCGGTCTAGGTGCTGAGAGACAACCCGACACCAAAGATGAAGCTGCAATGGAAAACCACATGTGTGCTTTGATGACAATGCTGCCTATAACATCCCAGGCTCCCATTAGAATCTGATCCTATCAATTTGCAAGCATTCTTCTTGTACCTTGGGTAGCCACCCCTGCATGGGGGTATCCATGAAGACTCACTCGAAGAGCCTTCTCATAGTGTCATTACTTGAGCTAACAATGCTTGGATGAGAACAAAATAGTGGACACTTAAACAGCTCGCTAGATCTAGAAATTTCGAGGAAGAATAAGGTGTGGGGTGCATCGACAAGCAGGGACGAATCCAGAAAAAATTTTAGGAGAGATTAAATTAGTGAAAGAAGTTATTTCCAGCATAAATTTCAGCCATTAGCCCCTCCTATCCTCTATATTTCTGTCGAGATTTTAAGAGAGCTACAGTGGAACACGTGTCCAACAGCGGTACGGTAGGCTCAAGCGCACCCCACCCCATGGCTGTCTCCGTGCCCACGGCCACATCACTTTATTTATAGCTCACACTTGAATGTGGGGTTGGTGGACCGACTTGGATCCATGACTCGGATTCAAGAGCACAACAGGTGGAGCGGGAAAGACGAGGCACTTCGGATTCCTGGCTCATTATATTTAACAAGGATTAACAAGGACCTGATAATATGCAGTAACCGGAAGAACGCGAATTTCATTTCAATAGCCAGGGCTCAGCACAAAGTCCTTCGGGGGCTACTGTTGTTGATATTTATTTCCAACATTTAGCACGACCATGTAATTCTTTTCTATGCTAAGAGTCTAGCACATAGGAGCAATGGTGGCATAGAGAAATATGTATACGCATCTTCTGACTTGATTGAATCGCGCGCATTAGCTCCAGTACCATGAACTGAAGATATTACCCGGATTTCCAGGACTACCGACGGCGACGTTCCTATGTTCTGGGCTCCCTGGTTCCATCTCAGGACTGCCATAGCTGAGGTCGTAGTCTTCAACGGAGTCGTCCGGTAGCCTAAGCGTGCGCAGCCTGCTTCCACTTCCACACGCCACTCGCACCTCACCGTCGTTCATCTCGACGTTGAAGCAGTGGCGGATGTCGAGAGATTCGAGACGCACGCAGCCACGGAGGATCGTCGTGAGGCCGGCGTTGCCAAGGCTGTTGCCGAAGAGCTGCAGGAACTGGAGGCTGCGCATCTTCCCGATCTCCGTGGCTTCGCTGTCGCCGACGCCGGACAGCCAGTGGAAGCAATACTTGTTCAGGCGGAGGCGCTTCAGCAGCGGGCAGGCGGAGGCTGCTGCGTTGCAGGTCTCAGCGAGGCTCAAGAAGCTGGACGTGGTGGCAGCGTCTGAGTGGAGTGACAGCTCTAGCTCCTCAAGCATGTGGAACTTCCTTATTGCATCGTTGAGGCCGTGCTTGGAGATGCTGCCGCATGAGACAAGGCGAAGACTCCTCAGTTGCGGAGCCCTGCAAAGTACATCAATGGGGACAAAATTTGATCCTGTCTTTATCCAAAATAACGAAACGTATAGTAATTCGTTGGAAATTTGGGCTTTTCTGCATATATTGTTTTTAAATATCTAGACACATAACAAAAACAACGTATAGATTAAACTTTCTCAACTTTAGTATCCCGACCTAGTTCAGTGTCCATCACCTCCTCTGGCGCGACTTCCTGCCCAGGCGTTACTTAGCACACGTACCTCGGTCGATGAGAGAGCAAGGAATAGAGAAGAATAGGCAATGGCAAGTAAAGTACATGCTAATAGTGTCTATTAGAATAGATTGAAGGGCCCTTATTATTAGATGTTATCTACTATGAGACCTCTAAAAGTAGACAGAATACCCAAATTAAATGTAGAGACCACATATAATACGAGGGCTTCTGCTAAACTGGCTCTTAGAGATACAAGATTTATTCATAATAGTTCACCATTTCTCGCTCTATATGAAGGGAACGTACGCAGTGCAAACTAACTTCCCGTGAAAACCTGTGTAAACTATGGCAAAAAAGTTGTCTAAATTTACCAAAAAAATCACACATATAGATGATATGATGATACACAATCTTGCAAAATATCTTGTCAATCTTGACTTCGTTTGTGAGATATAAAAATAAAAAACTTTTAACAAATCATCCGGGACGACTTTTCGGCTTGAAATTTATTATTTTTATATCTCACAAACGAAGTCGAGTTTCTACAAAATATTTTGCAAGGTTGTGTATCATCATATCATCTACATATGTGATTTTTTTGGTGAATTTAGACGACTTTTTTACCGTGGTTTATACGGGTTTTCACGGGAAGTTAGTTTGCACTAGATATATTCCCCTATATGAATCCTCCATATATATAGTGTACGATACACAAGATATCATCTAGTTTATTAAATAGAGAGCACCAAAAATCAATTTTTGGTTAGGCACTAGTAGAGTAAAGACATTCGTATTTGTCTCGGTTAGAATTGGATCCAGTCCTAAGTTCAAGTGTCTTGGGCGGTGAACTATTCTCGGTTGCTAACATTAACCTGGACTAAAACGTCTACATTAGTCCTAGTTGGTGATACTAACATGAACTGAAAAGCCTTAACCCTATAGTGCCAATTGATAATAACAACCCAGACTAATATAGACCTTTTAGTCTTGGTTGATGTTAATTACCAACCCGAACTAAAAGATCCTTTAGTGCAGGTTGGTGTTATCAATCCGGAATTTGGATTAAAGGTCCTCCCATAGTTAAGTGTAAAAGAAAAACACCCTCCGCGCGAGGCAATACAAGAGGTCTTGGCTTCAAATCCCACTAGACATATATAGGGTATAGCGGATAATAAAATTTCTACTTTCATTTGAAATTAGAGTATGTGTAAATGTGTTTATCTTTTTTTTTAAGATCGAGTCTTTTCCTATTTTTTATTAAGAGGAAAGACCAAAAGAAAGGCTAAATCACCGATACAATAAATTTATCTAGAGCATCCTGCATCTATCAATAGAAAATCAGAAGAAAGAAGAAAAGTTGCTCACTCACGCGTCCGCAAGGAAGAGGGAGAAGTGGCCACTGTCCACGTCCAAGCACTGAGCCCAGAAGGCCTCGCACCGGCCCGCGCTGCGTCTCACGGCAGCGCGCGCTGCTGGCTGGAGCTGGAGGTCAACGCGGTTGGCATGGTGGTGGCGCATGTCGATGTGGCGCCACAGGTCGGGCTCCTCTTGCGTGACCCGGCGCCAGGGCCGGCACACATGGCCGGCTCCCATGAGGATGTCAACGACATCCAGGCGGCGAAGCACGGCCAGCAGCGCGTCCAGTGGCAGGTCCGCCCAGTCCTTTGTCTCCTCCTCCACATCCCCATTACCTTCCATAGGTAGTAGCAGCTGCACCGGAGGCGGCCCCTGGTCAAAAAGCCGAGGCCGGAGATGTGGGTTCCAAGAAGACGCGGCCATGGCCATCGATCGCCGTCCGGCCGGTGGCCTTGCTAGGATGTCCATCGTGTATTGTCGTTGTTGGAATAGCTGCTGGCACCCTGGTCGGCTTATATGGAGCAGAGGTTGGATGCGAGGCCGGACCGATCGAAGTGGAAGGTCCATTTCACCGTCAGCGTTACGAAGTAGAAACGTTAGCGCTGCCGTACAAGAGAGCGACATGTTTGTAGTTGTAGCTTAGCCGTTGCTTAGATTCTTCCTCAGAGAGTGAAACATCTTTTTCAGAGGGAAGCTGAATACAATGTGAGAAAAGCGGATAGAACTAGATTTTGGCATGGTGCTTAGATTGGAGGCCTGCCTTTAACAACTCAGTTGGAAGGGTGTTTGAGATATGACAAAAGCCTGATGCTGTTGTTAGGGACTTCTCGAGAGAAGGGGAATGGGATATTCCTTTTGGGGAGAAATCTGCATGGTGCAGTGCTCTTGGAGTGGGAAGACCTTTGGAGGAATTAGAGACAAAGTAAATGACCTTTTGTGGAAATGCAAGATCCCTTTGAAAGTTCAAGTTTTTTTGTGGCATGCTTTTCACAATAAGTTGCAAACTTATGTAGCTTCAGTGAAAAGAGGGTGGCATGGGAGTCCCCTTTGTTGTGTGTGTTCTAAACCGGAGACGGTTAATCGTATCCTGTTTGAGTGTATCTTCTATCAGTATATCAGTGCTGCATTAGGGATGCTTTCAATCTTCAGGGCTTCCCCTTAGTCTGTGTAGGAATTTATCTCCCAATGCCTGCCAAGGAGGCTGGGAGCACCTAACAGCATTATGTTTCGACTTTTTATTGCAGGGGTAGCTTGAGCTGTGAAGAAAAATCCTAATAAGATTGCTATTGACAATAATTTCCCATTAAATCCAGATGTTGTGATCCATATGGCTATCAACTTTCAGAAGTGCTACGATCAGAAAGGTTGCAAGAAGAAATGGATCAGTATTTACCTACACACAGGCACAAACCCTGCCAAAAAAAAGCAGGAATGCTATACGACACTTGATTGTTTTTAAGAGAAAAAACACATGAATTTTTTTTGGGTCACTGACATGTGGGGCCCCTCACCATCTTCTTCTTCCACCTTCTTCCTCCTCAAGCACCCATCCCTGACCTGCGCTCGCCGCACCGCTGCGCTACCGCGCCGGATGCCCTCCGCGCCGCCGCGGGCGCTGGCCATGGGCGTACGCCGGAGAGGCCATGGCAGTGGCAGGTAGGCCTCTCCTCCCATGTGTGATTGTCTCTTGTTTCCTATAGAAAAAAAATTGTCTCTCTGTCTCTTGTTTCCTATAGAAAAAAATTGTCTCTTCGTGATCTTGCTCTGTGACCTGTGATCTTGTTTCTCTGTGATATGTGATCTTGTTTTGTGATCTGTGATCTTGTCTCTCTGTGATATGTGATCTTCTTCTGTGCTGGAGGTAGAAGAAGAGGTGCGGGCTGGAGGTAGAAGAAAAGGTGGAGGCTGTTGGATCTTCATCCTATGGCTAAAAAAAATTCATGTGTTGGTTTCCTAAAAAACACTTGATTGTTTGGTAGACAAGCTCAAAAAAAGGTGGAATAGGATTATTGGAACTGGGATGTTTACTATCGAGAATTGAAAGAAGAGAAATAATAAGGGAACCTTATGTCTAAAAGTTCCTCGATCGCTGCCAACAATAGCCGTAACTACAGAGAAGATGCAAGCAACTTGTTGAAGTCACAACATGAAGTCCTGCAGTATAAGGCTTCCACAATAAATTTAAGAAGGAAATGGGTTTACAAACTTATACAATGATGATACAGTTGTCACACTGAGCAGTCTGTATACATCTTCCAGCAAGAAGTGGGTTGATGCAACTGAATTGCCAAAGCAACGAAACAACTGAAAACAAATGAGGCTTCACTCAGTCATCAGTGAACAATGATAGTGTATTAATTAAACAGCATGAAAAAGCTAACCAGATGAAAAATAACATCATAACACTAAACCCTTTATAATATCCGGCAGTCGGTAATACAGTGATTGACTTATCCAAGTGGTGCATATAACACAGTATTTCTGTTTTATTTTCTTCCTCTTTTTTTGATGAAACAGGAGGGGCAAGCCCCTATTGGAGGAATATATTAAAACAAAAGAGTTTACAAATTACAGTCTCAAGAGACAAAAAAAGTGAGGAAGAAAATAGCAAGGATTACACAAAGTTGTCTAGCCATTGATCAATCTGGGGGTGCAACTTTGGTTTTGCCCGTATAACAACAAAGGCAAATTCCTTTTTGAAGACTAGCTTGCATCTATAAACTGAATGCGCCAAATTGCGAAAGATGATGTCATTTCGCATCATCCAGATAGACCAGCACATTGTCACCACAATCTCCATATGAAAAGGCAAGTGAAGCTGCGTCTTGATGGCCTCCAATAAATAAAAGACGTCTGAAGAATTAGGGACTATAACCTGCAGAGAGTTCCAGCAAGCTTGTGCAAAGGGGCACTGGAAGAGCATGTGTATCAAGTCTTCTTCAACACCAAGGGTGCAAAAAACACAGTGATAGTCTTGAAGAAACATCCCCCTCCTTTTCAGCAGAGCTCTGGTGCTCAACCTGTCCTCTAGAACTAGCCAGAAAAAGAATTTTCTCTTGTTTTGACATGAGCTACTCCACAACCATTTGTGACTGATATGAATGTTGGTATGACCAATGAGATGATGATATGTCTGTTTGGATGAATACGAATCAGAGCTCCCACCATAAGACCACTTGTCTTTTCCTGTTGATAACTGCATTTTCTACCTCTTTCATGTCATAAGTAATGTTGAACTTAATTAATAAACATAGTTTGCTGAAATAGTCCCAGATAGAAGCTGCTTGCTGCCAGGATACCTTGGTCAAGGTCACGCAGCTCCATCCCCAGCATGTAAACACTCCAAACTCCATGCAGAGAAGCTACCCTATTTTTCATAGTGCCATACTGCAATGCCACAAAGTCCTTGCAAGCATGCTATGAAACGGTCCAACTCTTCCAACATTCAGGGAAGCAAAATTTTTTGTAATTAACCCTGACCAAACACATAGAGGCAAGAAGTAATTAACTTAACATTATCAAAATAAATAAAACTGAAGTATTGCAGTTATTGGTCCCTGCAAAATTTGCATTTGGATAGGAAAAGCATTTCCAGATGCATTGTATTTAAAAAAAAACAAACACTACTTCTGATGTTGCCCTCTGCATGCCCCTCTCCAAGAGTGCAAGGAAAAGCATTTCCAAGAAGCCTTGCAAATTCATAAAATGATGGTAAGTTAGTAGGGTAGATTGATTTATATACAAATATGCAGATCCAGCCTATATATTAATCATTCACAAAAAGGTGGAATATAAAATGCGAAATTAAGTAGATATCTTAATTCAATGCTTAGAGTATAGTAAACTTGACAAAAAAACATGATGCGGTCTAAAATAATAAATACCTAACTAAGATGATTTCATTCTTCCTTGCTTCTGATGTCCCTATTGTTTCTTGTTTCTGTAGAGAAGGTTGTCTTTGTGACCTTGATTGCAATACAAGTAGGATCGGCATAACTGATGTTAGTATTTTTTCTTTGATAAAGGAAGGATTTTATTAGTTCACTATTATAACATTGAGATTATAAAATAAGAGTGAATTCACTTCTGTCTAAACACAAAGCCTAAAAACAAAAAAGCAAGCCCAACATTTTCATGGCCATCAATTCTAAGACTAGATCACCACCCATGTGCATAGGAGAAAAACACCGTAGCCAGTTGCACCAATGGTTGCGATGCCTTCAACACCAAAGCCTGCATGGAGAGACTTTGGAGGATAACCCATGGGCGTAGCCAATGGATTACCAAAAAAACTACCTGCAAGGGAGAGTAAACATTTTTGTTTCTCAAAAACTAAATCATTTTTGCATAACCAAATCACCCAACAAGTAGCTGCTACACCCAACATAATTATAGGTTTGAGGTCCTTCTGAAAACCTCGAAGCCAACTCCCAAAGAGATGAGAAATACTACGAGGTTGGGAGAGATTCAACACAACTTATATGCAACCCCAAATTACCCGTGCAAATCGCCATTCAAAGAAAAGGTGCTTAATTGTCTCGTTGTTGTGACAAAAACAACACTTCTCACTACCTTGCCAATTACGTTTTACTGAATTGTCTTTTTTTTTAAGATAACTCTCCTTCAAAGGTACCACAAAAATATCTTTATCTTTAGTGGGGTCTTTGTTTTCTAAATCAATTTATTCAGGTTTGGAACATCTTGATGGATCAAAGCTGAATAGTGTGACATCAAATTGGCCTTTTGGGTCCAAATTCCAGTGAAACACATCTTGTTCTTGATTGAGCCTAAGATTAGCAATGCTAGGAAATAGATCATTCCAAACTGTTAACATAGGATCAATCAAATCACGTCTCTATGAGAAGTGTACCGGCATAGAACTAAAAACCTCTGCTACAGTTTGATGTTTATGTGTGACGATGTTAAACGGACTAGGATATTGTTCACTAAGAGGTGAATTTCCAAGCCATTTATCACAATGATGCATGTCAGTATTGCAATGCAACATGCAATGTAATTATTAGAATCTGAACATTGACATCTATTGATGCAGTAATTGGTAACACATTAGCTAGGGCTAGATCATGCCTCGGTTGTCACGGATAGAACAATGCAACGGGTAACAAAGACGCTTTCGTAGTGAGGTTTACGATCAAAACCACCAAAAGATAACTAAATTCTACTTAGTTGACGAAAAACAGCTAGTTTCCTAGCAAGCTAACATAGAAACCATCGAAACTCTCGCTTCGAAGAGACAGGACGAGGACGTCGCCGGATTGCCCTAAGAGCAACTCCAACCCAACATGCAAATTGGGCCCCTAGTTTTTCTATTTGCATGCTGGCTTAAAAAAAATAGGGACCCAAATTTGCTTCTAACTCCAGCCCAAGACCCTATTGCTAGGGGAGGGATATGATCCTTCTATTCCTAGGGACTTGAAACTATATTTTGAGAGTCCTCCTAAAATGAGAATCTAAATAGGAGGGCCACTGGAGTTATTTTTTTTACTTGAGCTCCTAAAAATTAAAATAGAGGCCTGTTTAGGAGGTCCACTGGAGTTGCTCTAGGTCAGCCGTAGGCGAATCTGTTGGTGTGCCACACTGTGTGGACAGATTTTGAAGGCCCAAATCCACCTTATAGTTTTCTAGGCCGGCCCTAAGTGTTTAGCTAAATATTTTAATTATTGGCCCAACAAAGAGAAAAGAGAAGGTAAAGAGCACGGCGCGTCCCCGACTCGGAGACCACATGAGTTGTGTCAAGGTGCCTAGCCTATATCCTGTCAAGAAATTAACAGTGGAATTATCCTGCTAGGACAATGTTGCACGCGGTAGCAACCAAACAATGCGTAGAAAAGCTATATCTCCTAATGGGATAGTCAGGGTGCAATCTAAATAAAAAAGGGCACAGAAATCATTGCTTTTCCTCTTGTAAACGCGCTAAGAAGAATGATGGCTCCTTTGATGATTGAAGTCCAGGAACATGGTTCCATTTTTACGCGTTGCATGCCTGTGCACTTTCTTGACTCTTGCGGGCGCGTCCGACGGTATGTGGACGGCCATGTATGTATATGCACATGCAAAGATGATGAGACAATAGCTAGCTGGCGAGTGGCGACCGCGCGCGCACAGCGGTTGACGAGAGGGGGCGACAGCGTGTGTGCGGCGCCACAGCATACTTCCATAGTGCTGGTCACCGGTGAGGGTTTGGTCGGTGGCCGCGTATATTTGCCGCATCGTTATGTCGTGCATAGTAGAAGTTATAAATTTTAAAAAAACATAAATATTTTATAATTTAGAACGGACCAAATAATAATTAGTATAATACAAAATAAAAAAGGAAAGCACTCGAAGATCCCGGGCGCACAAAGCAGCAGCATTCTCGCTCGTCCACCGTCCAGCGAAGAAGTGGGCGGCAGGCTTTAGCAAAAGTGCCGATAGTTCCCTTCTAACGAACGGACGGGATGCCAGGATTTTAGTGGAAGAACAGACTGACGACATGTCATGACTGATGCACTGCAACCACCACTAGTCCCCCTGTTCACATCTATACAATCACGCCAATCAGTCGCGTATATCACCAAAACTAGCTAGTGCTACTATTGGAGTCAGGGACAGCAAAAAAGTATGACCTATTCTGCCGGAGCAAAATATAAATTTATAATTAATACTATATATATATATACACGGCAAATGATTGGAGTTTGCACTTTGCGTACACTTAGTACTGCATGCATGTTGTGTCTTTCCAGACATATGCAAATTAAATGTTGTACGTGAATTGATGAATGCAAGAATATATATGCAAGTACACTCCTGATATAGCATCCATTGCAAACATTATATTTTACGCTATCAGACATACGGTGCTGTGCCCTCCATTTTGCTCAAACAAAACTAGTTAGAGTTTTGGTGATTTCGCGTCGCGTTATAGCTGAACGTACAGCTGCATATATATGCCACAAAAAATAGTAATGCTTCAGGAATATATAAGACCCACCACATCCTTGTTTTTCTAGATATGATTAGATATGCTATATATATATATATGTTAGTGTAACACAGGTCTCACATGAATCTGCAAATAATATAGATCTCAATTTTCAACTGACGCAAATTTAGGACTTTAATACCAAGTTAATTATTTGCATGCAGCTCATCACAAATATTATTCCAAAAGTAGTAGAAATAATGCTTCTTTTCTTTACAAGAAAACCTAAAGTAAATATCCTCCCGCCCTCGCGTTGCTGCGGGGCTGAGCGCTCTCCTTTCTTTTAATCACAAATTCAATAATAACAAAACAAGAATCATAGTCATAGATACACATATTCAGAAAAACTAAAATAAATCAAATGGAGGCCGGCACGGCGGCGGACGAATGAGAATGAGAATTCAGAGAATCAGCTGCGGCTGCACTCTGGCGGGAGCCCCTGGGGGAACCTCCAGCCGTCGTCGCAGTAGTTGTAGCGCATGTAGTTGTCCTCCGCCCACTTGATTGTGCCCCACTCGGCGCTGTCGGGCTGCTTGTTCATCCACCCGTCGCTGCCGGCGGCGCAGGCGCCACCGCTGACGCAGGCGCTGGCGGAGTAGCCCCGGTAGGAGACGACGAAGGGCGCGCCGGACCAGTCGATGGGCACCTTGCCCTTCTCGGTGGCCCAGTAGCTGCCGTCCCACAGCGTGGCGTGCAGCGTCATGGGCTTGGAGCTCGGGTACGCCAGGTCGGCGTAGCGCTTGAAGCAGCGGATCACGTTGCCGTCCACCTTGAAGATGATGTTCTCCGGGTTCCAGATGATGGTGTAGGTGTGGTAGTCGGCGGCCGGGTCGAACCACAGGTCGAACTGGTGCTCCTTCTTGCCGTCGCCGCTGGCCCACACGTTGGTGTTGAGCACCACGGGCTGGCCGCTCGAGTTGCCCATGAACTCCATGTCGATCTCGTCGTGGTCGTCGCCGTCACCGGAAGAAAGCTGCATATATATAATCCATGTGTAGAGTTAATTAGTAGCCTGGGTTAGTAGTACGGGAACATCTGCGAGTGATAGATGTGATTCAGCTCAAGATCGCGTCTATCAGAAACGACGATGACGTACATAGAAGCAGGAGACGGTGCCGGCGGAGTTGCCGGGGATGAGCTTCATCTGGATGCTGAACTCGCCGTAGAGGTACTGCTCCTTGGAGTTGAGGCCGGCGCCGGAGCTCCGGTCGAGGTTGAGCTGCGCCACCTGCGCGCCGGACGCGTCGTAGTCGGTGCGCACGGTGCCGTCCGTGTTGAATTTCTCGTAGAGCCACGAGTCCGCCGACGCGACGCCCACCATCAGGAGGGCCAGCGACGCGACGGCCATCACCACGAGAGACCGCCGCTCCATGGTACCGTGTCTGCAGCTAGCTGCGCTACGAGAGCAGAGCTTCTTGGAAATCAATGGGCTAGCTTGTTGTTGAGTTCAGTGGAGTTGGGTGTGGTCGTGTGCTGCTGTGCGGCGAAGCACGGAGAGGTGGCGCGGCTTTATACTGGTGGCCGGCTGAGTGACTGGTGCCGGGATAGATAGAGCAATCGACGACGGCGCCTTTGGTTTGTCGGGTGGGCACGCCGCACGCGGCGAAGGTTCAGCGGTTGGGATCGTTGGGCCAGCACAACATGTAGAGAAGGAGCTGCAATAATGATGTAGCTAGGTTTCATACGTGTATCGGGACGAATTGGGGAGTTTGGTGCGGTGTCCTAAGGGACACTTAGATTATTGTGGGACCACGACAAATTAGGTGTTAGGAAATATACTGTCGATGATGCTGCCGATCATCACACAGCGTATTTATCCCTTACTCCCTCCGTCCCAAAATAGATGTCATTCTCGCTTTTAAGAAGTCAACATTTTTAAAATACCCAAGCAATTATATATTAAAATATATAAATATTTATGCTAAGTAATTAGTATCATTGGAAAGATCTTTAAGTCTAGTTTTTTAACAAATTTATTTAGAGATGAAAATGTTGCACGTTTTTTCTACAAATCTAGTCAAAAGTTGAGAAAGTTTGGACCGACACGTATCCCATGGCGTCATCTAATATGGGACGGAGGGAGTACATACAATCGGTCTAATTTATCATTTGTCTCCTCGGTTGTTCATTTTAAAATTTGAATAAAACCCAGTGATGTATATATACACAAGCACATAGATATCTCAGTGGTCGAATTGCGAAACATATAATAGCTAGATCAATTACTAGTCTACACTAGAGATATTGTATAATAATGTGTCGGTGGACGTTCTTTTACTCTCTTCTCCAAATTAAAGTCCAAAAGAAGAAGCGTTTCCGGTCCCTTGCGTTGCGCATAATAATCTATTCAGGCTACGGAGAAGGCGAAGATGACGCGTAACGATATATGCCAATCTCACGGTGGAAACATGCCGCGCCGCGCCGCGCCGCGCGCGCATCGAGAAGTGGGTGCGGATCGATCGGCAAAGCAAAAAAACACGGAGGATCGAATCAAGCCAAGGGTAACGACCGCCACTGAGGAGTGATATGATAGACGATTGTGATGGTCGCTAATCTCTGCCAAATTATTGCGTTAGTTGCGCGTTCGTTGGTTAACCACTCGGCGTCATACCTATCAAATCATCTCATCAGGGCACCGACTGACCGACCGTCGTCGATCGTCGAGGCCGTTCCACGTTACTATTAGCATGGATAACGGACAGTTGATCGCGAATCGCGGACTAGCAATTAGCCAGCCGGTTGTTGGCAGGTATCTTCACTCGCACTCCTCCAATCCGATCCACTGTATGGTATCTCCTCTGAAGGCGCTATACGCTGCTGCCGCTGCGCCATCGCCATCGTTCCTCGCTTTTTGGCCGCCGAGAAGCATGCAGGAGTCGGTACAGTGTGCCCGTGTACATATACGTGGCAGACGGGGCATGCCGGATGTCTGCGCGCGTGGCCATGCAGCCCAGCGGCCTGACGGCCCGGCCCGAGGCATGATATTTTGGCCCGGCCCGAGGCACGGCCCGCCCGTGTCGCCATGCCCGTGCCGGCCCGGCCCGTAGCACCGGGCCGTGCACAGGCCTCCACCCGAAGCAGCGGCAAGGCACGGGCACGGCACGGAAAAAGGCTGGCCGGTGCGCGCCCGGCCCATGATGCCTCCCCATTCCCCGACCCCGGCCGCGCGCGCATATAAATGCGGCCTTCATGGCGCGCCCCCAATCCCTAACCCTAATTCATTCCCCTCCCCACCCCGCGCCGCAGCCGCACACCCGCACTGCCGCTGTGCCGCACCAGCTCTCTCATCTTCCTCTCGCCGATCTCGATCCGCCGCCATGCGACGTCCGGCCGTTCGCCACTCCGCCGCTCCTCCTCCGACGACTGAGTTCGCTAATCCTCTCTCTCCCTTTCCACCCTCCTCCTCCTTTGCCCTCTTCCCCTCTCATCCGGTGGAACATGTGAGTCCGTGTTCATGTAAATCCCTCCACCGCCGCTCGCCGTCGTTTTTAATCAGTGCTCTTTTCTCTGTCTCGCCGTCGTTGGCTCGCTGGCTTCCATTCTGGCACCGGGCTCCGGATCAGGTATCGTTCTCAAACCCAAACCCTAGATCCTCTCTGTTCTTCATCCTCTCTTTCACCGCCGCTCGCCGTCGTTTCTAATCGATGCTCTTTCTCTCTTGCAGGTTGGTGCCTGACGTCGCGTCTTCCTCCTCTGGAGTAGACATGGCCAGGCCGCCCACCAAGCATCCGTTGAGGGGCAGTGCTAGAGCTGGAGGCCGGGGCCGTGGAGGTGGGTTGGCTCGTCCTCGTCCTTGTCCAGCCGCATCCGCCCCGTCTCCGTCTGGTGCTGGTGTCGGGGCAAACGCGGGTGGTGGATGGACATCCACCCCCCGGTGACGGTGAGGACCTAGCGCTGCACTCGAATGACTTGCTGGAGGTTGAGGACGACGACGACATCCGTGATGACGCTACCGGGTTGTTCGACATTGACGTCGGGGATAGTGGCAGTCAGCCCCTGCCGGATCCTATCGACCTCGATGCTGACGACGGTGACATTGGAGTGGACGCATCCACTGAGACTCATGGCACCTCAGGCACCGGAGGTAAGAAATATGATGTTTGGGAGTATTTTCATGAGATTAAGGAGAACAAGATTCATGTAGCTGCTATCTGTATGCACTGTCGTCACCGTTACTCCGCTCGTTCTGCTGGTGGCACTGGCCATTTGCGACGTCATATGAGAACTTGTATGGCTAAATGTAATCCTGCTACTATGACGCAGTCTAGGCTTGCATTAAACCCTGATGGCTTAAAAAACTGGGTGTATGATCCTATGGTTGTCCGCATGGAGCTTTGCCGTACGATTGCTAGGCTGGATCTTGCACTAGGTATAGGTGAGACACAAGCTTTTGTAGATTATATTAAACGTGCTCATAACCCTCTGTTTGAACCTGTGTCTAAGCAAACCACCACTAGAGATATGGCTAAACTGTATGGTGAAGAACGTGATATGCTAAAGAAAACTGTCTTGCCTGCTACTAGTTCTGTTTTTTTGACATCTGATATTTGGTCTGGTAATGCTAAGGAGGATTACATATCTGTTGTTGCTCATTATGTGAGTTTAGATTGGGAGTTATAGAAAAAAGTAGTTGGTTTAAGATTGATTGAAGTGTCTCATAATGGTGAAAACATTGCTGATAGGATTGCTAGTGTTGTTAAAGAGTTTGGACTGATTGACAAAGTATTTTCTATATCTCTAGACAATGCTTCTGCAAATTCTAAAGCTCATGAGATATTGCAACCTCTGTTCTTTGGTTATTTGGGTTCTTATCCTACACCTACAAGAGATAATCCTCTAAAAGTACAGTACTTGCTTGTGCATCAGCGATGTGCATGTCATATCATTAATCTAATTGTTAAATCTGGCTTAAAAAGGTTTGCTCCTTATATTGCAATGTTTAGAACTGCAATCAACTTTTTGAACTCTTCTAATCGGAGAATTGCTTTGTTTAAAAACTATTGCACCTTGCTCAAGGTCTTAGGCCTAGAAAGTTTAGCTTGGACATGGATGTTAGATGGAATTCTACTTATTTGATGCTCAAACACTTGCTGCTATACAAGGAAGTGTTTCATGTGTGGCTTAACTCTAACTATGGTACTGAGTTGTTGATGTTACAGCATTGGCATGTTGCTGAACAAATCTTTAAATTTCTAGAAATCTTTTATGACTGCACTGTTGTCCTGTCTGGTGTTTATTATCCCACTACTCCACTTGTGTTGCATCACATTCTTAAAATTGCTGAACATTTACAAATTGCTGAAGAAGATGATAACTTTAGATCTATTGTAGTTCCTATGAAGAATAAATTCCTTAAATATTGGGGAAAAATTCTATTGATTTATTCCTATGCATTCATACTTGATCCTAGAACTAAGATAAAAGGGTTTTATAATGTGCTTTATCTACTTGGTAAGGCATTGGAAAAAGATTACAATGTGTACTATGCTGATGTTAAAGATGAACTTTATAGATTGTTTGCCAAGTATGATAAGAAATTTGGTGCAGCTAGATCTCAGAGGGTTGCAGTGCCTTCAGCTCATACTGGTAAGAGAAAACAGGCATGGGGAAGGATCTTTGGAGGTCCTGGTGCATCCTCTGCCTGTTCTCAATCATCTTCAGCTGTTCCATGTGTTACTAGTGAGCTGAAGTCCTACTTGGACAGTGACCCTGTCACCTGTTATAATGATAATTTTGACATTCTGCTGTGGTGGTGTGACCACAAGCTAACCTATCCGGTCCTATCCATTATGGCTTGAGATATCATGTCTGTCCCTGTATCTACTGTTTCTTTCGAGTCTTGTTTCAGCTGTACATCTAGGATTCTCGAAAATCAGCGACGGCGCTTGTTGCCTGAGCATGTGGAGATACTCACCTGCATCAAGGACTGGGAACTGGGTGCAAGGAGGGAACAACACACACCTGAGGACACTGACCTGGAGGAGGCATTCAAGAACCTTTTCTTGGATGATCAAAATTCACAAGGAGAAGGAACTGGCAGCGGCAGTGGTGGCTAGAAGATGAACAATGGAACTAGAGAGAGGTACTACTAATTCTTACTTGCTTTTTCTGTTTCTTTAGAGTTATATTAAAAGACTAACAATGTTTGTACTTGTCTATGATTTCTAGGTGCTTTTGGCAGTGGCAGTAGCATTGGCTGTGACTGTGACCTGTTGCCTGTTGGATTGTTGGTCAATGAGTCACTATGATCTATGAACATTGTTATATTGCCACTGATGTTGGCTGTTGTAATAGGATAGATCTTTTGTTGCTGTGATTTGTGAACTCACTAAGTCAATGACTTAGCCACTGATGTAATAGAATAGAACTAAGACTGAAATGGAGCTGGCTGCACTCTTTTTTTTTCTTTCTATGATTTCTCACAAGGGTGAGTTTTATATAGAAAGGTTTTTAATGAGGCAGCATTGCACAAAACAACTCATTTTGATATAAGTTATTCCTATATCTTGTTCTTGAGTTGTTTGTGTTGTTTTCTTCTTCTGTATTCTATCATTGTATGTTATGAATCTGTGATTTGAGCATGTTTGTGTGACTTGGTGAAATTATCTATCAAATCTGGAAAAAATCGAGTTTTAGCTTGTGTTTCTTGCTTACCGTGCCATGGGCCGGCACGGCCCGATGAAAATCATGGTGCCCACCGGGCGGCACGGCACGAAAAAAACGGCCCGTGGGCGTGCGTGTTTGGGCTGTACCCCCGCACGAGCACGGGAAGGCACGGCACGACGGCACGACACGGCACGGCGACGCCACGGCACGGCATGGCACGTCGTGCCGCCCGGGCCGGGCCGGCACGGCCCGATGGCCAACTATGATGAGGCCGGTGGCGTCCGTACGCTACCGTGTGGTTACAACTCGTGCCTTTGTATCTGTATGTATGTATGAGGTGTTCCTCTGCTAGGGTGTCCCTTGCGCGTCACGCTAGCTAGCATCATGGCCGGATCGTGCGAAATCCAAAGAAGAACACCATGGCCATGGCCACTAACTCGTGTCTGACGTCCTGAAATAATTTCTCTTAGCGATGTGCACATATGCAATTATTTTCACTGGCGGTTTGCGTTATTGGACAATGAACTGGTGGGCCTAGACTGGTAGAAAACCACCTGTGCAACACGTAGTGACTGGCCAATACCCATGAACAAGAACTGCAAACACATATGCAAGGAAGAAAGAAATCTAATTGAATAATATAATTAAGTCCTGTACACCAGAAACAGGAGCAAATATTACAGTGATACATTTGTCAAATTTTTTCGACTTCAATTCCGCACTCTGTTTCTCAACTTCCTGAGATCCAACAACGAAACAAGTTTGTTGTAACACACGCGGTGGGAAGGGTGGATTTGAGTTAGTGGATTGGAGGAGGAGAGGGAGGAGAGGAGGGGGGCGGCGCCCTTGAGGACAGCGGCCACGTGCGGCGTGGCAGGGGCGGCAGCCAGGGGGAGGAGGCACGGCGTGGGGGAGAGGTGTCACACCCCAAAAATTCTAATTTTGGGTTGTGCTTAGAAAACACAAAAAAAAGATTAATTTTAATATTTGAATAAAATTTTTCAATATTAGTTTAAGTTTCTATATGCTTTTGTAAATAAAATAGTGATTTTTAAATCTTTTAGAATTAATTTGAAGGGCTCTCTCTTTGATGTGGTGTTTGCTTGTTGCATGACTTTGTATTGTGGGTGTGTCAAGTTTTCAGAACGCATTAGGAGTTAGTCGTTTAACTCTCCTGTATGTCTCTAGCTTTTTCTATCATCAAATTCTTTGTCGAAGCTTGAGCCTTTCTATGGCGTTCCTCAGAACCTTTTTCTTCCACCCTAAATCACTCATTTGAGTTCCCCGTCCATCAACTTATGTCCGCCAACTTCTCAGGAATTATTCCAGCTTTCTCTGGAACTCGTTCCTACTTTTCTAAGAGCATAGTCTAATTTCTAGATGCTTAATTACCATGAGCTCCAAATACTTTATTTGGATTCATCGTGTTCCAAAATGTCTGAGAATTTTTCCTAAATTTTCTGAGCTTTCGGAGTGTTGTTCATGGCTTAAATACTAAAACTAGACTTTTCTAGAATTACTTTTTATGCCTAAAATTAAATATTTCAAAAATTATTAATCTTAAGCCTAATCCATCTCAACCCAAACACTTTCACCAATTAATTGAGGGCTGGACCGATGATCTCTATCTAATCCGTGTCCAACCTGGTTTCTTCTTTTGTTTCTTGGGCCTCTATCTTGACGTGATGGCATAAATCCAATAAGCAAATAAACTAGGCCAATGCTGCCAGGCCTATAAGCAAATAAACTAGGCCAATGCTGCCAGGCCTAGCACGTAATGTTCCTGGTATATAAAGATAGCGAGCTGCTGCCCTGGTTCCTTTCTTTTTGCACGAGCAAACAATCAGCCGTGCCCTAGATGGCAGTGGCATTAGTAGCCGCCATCCCGTATCATATATCCTGGGCAGAGCTACGTCGCCGCCGCCGGCGAACTGCAGTGCCCACCCGGCCCCCTGATGCCACTGGAGGAAAATCATCCCCATCTCGAAACTCCGCTGCCATTGGTGGTCGTCTACGCATCACTGGAGCCGCGTTGTGGTCTTCATCTGCTCCGAGCTACAACCAATTCGCTGTCCACCTGTTTTTTTTGGATGAGTCTCAACATCTCTTGACGCTGCCGGGCAACATGGTACGATATCCATCTCCACAATTCTGCCCCTGCGACTGTGCATGTCGATCAACATGGTATGATGGCAGGGGTGCCCATGGGGGCACGCCCTAACTCCATGGCATGGCTCCTGGTGTTGATGTTAGCGGTGTTCTCTGTGCTTGCGGGCGATGTCACCGGTGTCATCGGGAACAAAGCCATAGGCACCGGTGGCGCTGTACTCTTCTCCAGTAAGGCGAGGGAGCGTTGCTTAGAAACACAAACCAGGGATTTAGCAGATTCGTTCGGACTAGCCTCCATGGTATCAATGGCGTCCTCGATCTCAGCCGGCAGGAGCTCCTCCTTCCCGCAGATGGGTTCCACGGCGTGATCTTGGTGTTGGTGAAGCGGTTGATGCTCGTAGGGACATTGGCGACCATAGTAGGGGCGTCAATGGTGGGGGCGCCCATGAAGATTACCTCTCGCTGCATCGCACGGAGGTGATTGTTGAGGTCGCGCATATTCATCTCGTCGGCGGGCGCGCTCCTTCGCCATAGTGCGCTCCTTCTCCATGGCACGGTTGTGGATGTAGGTCAATCGACAGAGCTGTTCATGCAGCCCACGCAGTTCGTCGTCGATGGTGGGAGCCATTAGATCCAATCTATGAATCCTCCTGGACTCGTGATACCAGTTGTAACACACGCGGCAGGGAGGGTGGATTCGGGCTAGTGCATTGGAGGAGGAGAGGGAGGGAGGAGGGGGGCGGCGCGCCGAGGGCGACGGCCCGGCGGCTACGCGGCGTGGCGTGGGCGGCGGCCAGGGGGAGGAGGCGCGGGCGTGGGGAAAGAGAGAGAAGGAAGGAGAGGAGGCGCGGGAGATTGGAATAATGGGATTTCCCCAATTACTTTCTTAATTCAATCCGATTACAATGGTCTAATATTTATAGTCCCAATTGCACTCTAACGGGAAAGTCCGTATCGAACCCGGATTTTCCAGTTTCTAATCTTAACTCCCTAAATTAATTAATAGTAATAAAAGGTAACTTGCGGGAAGGTCGCGGGGCGGCGGCGGGCGGCCGGTGGGGCCCACGCCCCCTTCCTGCTTGGCGCTAGGTGGCGGCGGCTAGGGTAGCCGCCGCCTCCCCCTGGTGCTCCACGCTGTCCTCCTCTGGAACGGGCCATGGAGCCCATCAATCTCGGCCGGATCCTCTCGGTGTCTGCTTTTGGCCCAACAACTCCATAATTTGTCACCGTCTTGATTGGACGTGTGACATTCGTGCTGGTCTTTTTTTTTATAAATGGCAAATTTTATTTAATTAGCAGCAAGATGCTGCTAAAGGGGTGAAAGGATCCCATTGTGCACGTTGCAGTTGCAGCGCCATTTTGGTTGGGCAGCTGCGATCATGATTACAGTTGGAGCAAAAGATGTTTACACTACTACAGTTGTCCTGTATTGTTTTCAAAGCTTCAGTAGCTAAGGAATGTGCCGGGGCATTAAGATTCCTTGAGATGTTTGCTACTTTGAAATTCATGGTTGATGTCGAATTTAGGAATCTCTGAGTAAATGGCTTTATGTTCCACTGTAGTGGTGTTGAATGATCTCTTCCATTGAAGAATTGCACCAACTGTTGGTTGTCCGTAAGGAAGAAAGTCTCTTGTGCCTGCAAAGAAGCAATGATGGAACCTGCAAAGGAAATAGCCGCAGCCATGAGGACTGAGGATATTGACTCGATTGAGGCTTTGAGCAGAATTTTCATGTTTCTTGCATTGTCGATAATGAAGATCCCCAAACCAGCTTTTCTTAATTGTTGGTTTGGTTGATCTGGTGAAGTTGCAGCATCAGTATAGCATCTTGCTCCTGGAAGTAGCACTGGTCAAGAAACCTGAAAGAGAGGTGGTTCTGGGAATATAGTTGATCCTAAAGTGGGAACAGCTTCAGTTCTGCCCGTTCTAGGTATGAATGAGTTCCCTGCATGTAAAATATTATTACCCAGAGTGGAGTAGTTTGTGTTGCCATTGCTATCAACTCTCATATTTAGCTGATTATAATCAGCTAATGCCATAGCTTGGTTGCCGTCGCAGCAGTCGGAGCGACCTTCATGGCCGTTGCAGCAGTCGGAGCAACCTTCATGGCGCAGCTGTACGCTACCTGGCGTACAAACTACTCCTCAGGGGTTCCAAAATTGTAAAACATTTTTACTTTCACTACTACTGCAGATTTCGACTACGGAGATGGTTGGCATACCTCAATACGGTATTGACCGAGCCATCTCTGTTTTCTGTATGGCAAAAATTGTGGAGAGGTCCCCACAGTGGGTGTTGTATTAATTTTAAAAGAGAACAAAGGGCCTACTTGTAATGCAAACATTAACTGAAAGCATCGAGCCCAAAAAAACAAGGATGACCTAAGGTCTCGTTGAATCAAATAGGCTGAAGGTAGCATTGGTTCTTGAAGTCGGATAGCCACATTGCTGGGGTTGGATCTCTTCTCAGAAATACTTTATCATTCCATAGCTTCAAAATTCCCATGCCGCTATCAATGCTGCTTCTCTGAAGAATGGTAATTATGGTTTTCCCTTGCCCAGACTAGTCTATACAATAGGTGAATTGTTTTCCCATCCCAATCAAGGTTGATGCTTGCCCTTCCCGAACTGTCTTTCCCCTTCGCTACAGTGCATAGGAGCGAATCGGAGGCGATTTCGGGAGTGTGCCCTCTCACCGGCTCGGCTGCTCCCCCTCGGCTCCGGTGGTCATCATGGCCTCCGGAGGTGGGGTGGATTGTGTCACTCTGCCGATGGGTGGGGATGGTGTCTGCGTCTGTTAGAGTCTATGTCCAAGAGGTAGCGATGTGGCGGCGGTGTCGGCATCTCCATGGAATAAGCTCCTTCCGTGCTCTTCCCCGTCTCGGCGGCGCTCTACTCCGGTTCCGGCGACGAGTGCGTGAAGGTGGAGTCCGGCCTTGCCGGGTCCTGTACAGGAGTCTGCACTGGCTATCTTGTCATCCCGGAGAGGCGGTGGTGCCAGCGATGGTTTATGTCAAGGATGCAGCGATGGTGAAGGGTGTTGCAACAGGAGAGGTAGCGGATCGAGCTCGAGTTTCCCTCAGCGACTGTCGACGGCGAGCTTTGATCTATGGTCGGAGGAGCTTGGGGTGCTGCCCCGGCCGATATTCCTTTAACGACGGATTGAACCCGCTCTCGGTGGCGGGTGTATAATGCGGCTCGCTTCAAAGCTGTTTAGCGATGGGGCTCTTACAGATTTGGGCGGCTTCGGTTGATCTTGACGCCGGTGATGGCCGGCAGTGGAGGTCTCCGACGCCGACGCGCTTGGTTTGCACAATGGCCAAGGACCTTGTTGTCACTTTTGTTTCCTTTAGGGGCTCTTTCGCAAAGGGGCAAGTGAAGAATAGATGCTCAATAGTTATCTATTCTCCAGGGTTGCAACAATCTACTAGGATCAGCCAGGCGAAGAATTTGGTCCCTGGGTGTACATAGTGACTTCCATACTACTTGAAAGATCGTGTGGGCATCCATGTTCCAAAAGATGTGTGCAGTGGTGAGTAGAAACATCACGAAGAGTAGGTGCTACTCTAAATTTGGATCTAGCGGTCATTAATATTCTCGTCATACGGTAGTGCCTGTATACATGGAGATTTACATGTTCTTCAAATACTTGCTAGGACCCGGGCAACAATAGGAGAGTGTCCAAGTATTCTGCTTGCACTACTTTGATCACAGAGATGCTAACATCCCAGGCAACAGAAGCCAGCCTTGGGGACTTGTGCACTAACACAAAACATTTCCACAAATCATTCCAGAAACAGACTATTGAGTCGTCCTTAATGGTAACTTTGCAATGCCCTTGTAAATTGTGTTCAAACATAGGATATATATCCTTTCACTAGAAAGAGCCCATTTCTCGGACTGCCGCACGGGGGACCTTGCTTGTGCAGTATCTGTTCTGGACAAGATGCATCGAGGGAATGTCCTCCTTGTTATAGAACTTCTGCGAGTGTTTAATGAGGAGGGCATCATTAGGTAATCAAATGTTTATAACTCCAAGTCCTCCGTTGTCCTTGGGCTTCATCACTGTCTGACAAGCTGCCTTCTTTCTTTTCCACATCACTGTCTGACAAGCTGCCTTCGACGGAAAAGGTGAATTAATTTACTAATTCAAAACACATGAACCTTCATCTCATAGGGTAACCAAACAGATGAACTTTGATCTAATGGAAAACAAACTCTTCCATCTCATAGGGTAACCAAACAGATGAACCTTGTCTAACAAAAAATGACTCATCACCGTTGGCTTTAGATGAATGTGTTAAGCAACCCAAGAAAACATACAAGAGTCTATAGCCTTACGACAAAACTACATGCTGTATTAATCTTACTACATAACCAAAGAGAATTTTTGAGTGTCTAGGCATAATGCACTACAATCTCTCTAACAACTAGCACTAGCAGGTGTGTTCGGCTGGTGGGTTTCTACAGTTGACAGCTGGCTGCGGCTGGTTGGATATCTCACAAATTTACTGTACAACCAGCCAGCAGCAGCCGGCAATCCACCAGCCGAACAGGCCCTATAGAATCAACCCTGCAATTAGATGAGAAAAAAACACTATTAGTCGATGCAATGTGACATTTCTGATATGCTAGCATCGGATGCTGCTATTAGTTGCCAACAAAGATATGCTAATAACCATCTTAGACATGCCACATGAATGTTCATACAGACCCAAAATGTCCAGTTATATGCTGACTCAATTGATTTGTTGCATGTCACTAGAAAAAAGTGACTACCGAAAGATTCAAGGACTCGAGACTCCTTTCAGGTTCCAACATGCTGAAAGGCAGTATCAAACACCTGCTGCTAAAAATACTCCTAGAACAGTGGCACATGCAAACAGGGTACGAGTCTCTGTCATGGTCGAAAAAAGGTTCTTTCTTTATTTTGGTGGAGAAAACCATTTTAACAAACTAGAAAATGAGATGTTGAATATTCAGTCAAAACTGTACTACTTATTAAACACTCTGGATTTGAGACTTGCAACAAACAGTTCATCATCATCTTCTTCCATCTATATGAATATGAATTTCCTAATTTTCTCCTTTCTATGTTCCAAAATCTCGTTCCTAGAGCGAGGCCATTATCTAAAAAATGCATATCGGAACAAACTGAGATATAGGTGTACTTATGTATTTAAAAATTTATAAACTAATCTAGCTAACATAAAATATTAATTGTCATGAAGAGTCTTAATTTTTACAGAAATCAGTAGCCGCTACCAGTAATGAACACCTCACATCAATAAATCAGAACTTAAGTACTGCACTAGCTACTACAGTACTACTAATAAACACAGAGAACTATCTCAGGAAGTGTCTCCTGGAAAAGTATACTAACAACTGACCAAAAGGTGTATTTTTTAAAAAAAAAAAACAACCACAGTGACAGCGTCCGAAGTCCTAGTTCATTGCTTTGATTAACCATTAACAGGAGTCCTAGTCCAATGATCCATTCTACAAGAATAGAACATTATCTAATTACAGGATCTTGTAAGAAATTGAGTTAACTGTTCCATCAAGAATATTACAAAATCGGATATTTATAATTGTTTCATAGAATACAGAACAGTGAGGATTTTGCAAGCACATATACTGATATTTACAAAATAGTGTACAGTGCAGTTTACCCTCAAGCAAATATCCTAATGCAGACCTACGGCTGACAAGGAGTTCTTAAGTGCAAACTGAAAATACAGAGTATTGCTACAATCTGCAAAATAAGTATATATAGAAATAGTAGTAGTAGAGGCTTACAAAGAAGGCCAACTACAAAGTAGAGGCTTACAAAGAAGGCCAACTACATGCATTGTAGTATGGGCCCTTGATGACTGACAAGTATCAAATTTTTATTTGTGGCATTAAGAATGAGAATGCCCTGGATTAACTGTATCCTGAGGCCAAAACACTATCTCACATTTCAGGGTCATTAAGTTAGCACCTACTAAACGAGGAAGATCATGCATCGACACTATCTATACAGTCATCAGCCGCTGAAACGCAGAATCTACAAAGTCACTTAATCTGTGATAGATTTAAAAAAAAGGTACATGATGTGGAGATTGCTATTTATGGACGGGCATAAGGGGCGATGGATATTGAGTTCTTGGGTTTGCACGGCATATATCGCAGATAGATTTTGGAAAGGAAAAAACAGAAATCGATAGGTTGTCTGCACTTGAACAGCTGGCCGACGCTGTCTATATTAAGATATGACCTCAGGTCTGTATGTGTCCTCTCGTCATAGTAAAATGGGCCAAGAAATAAAATAAAAGATCGAACAGGACACAGGTAAAACATAGATCAATGCGAGAGAGAATTATACAGACCATGATTCCATTAGGGCACGTAGGCCGTAGCAACGTACAACGGATCTCTTGACACCGTCTGCATACTGCTAATAGATGGAGCCATCGTCGTCTGGCGAGGCGACAGAGAAAGCCGTGGCCCGGGGTGGAATCATGGCTTGAGTCACCCTTGTACGGTCGCCTCGTTGACTCGAGGGCGCGTGGATCCCGTGTGGGGGGCTGTGGTTTTGGCGCGTGTGGGAGGAAGTTGTCGCGCCGTCCTCTCCGATCTGAGCCGACGCTGTCCCAATGTCGAGCTCAACAGGTCCTTCTTGTCTCTGCCGCCGGTGCTTCCTCCGTCCTGGTGCTGATATAGGAAGCCGCCGCCGACGCCGGAACCGGCCAGGACCGGCCGCTGCCCCGGATCCACTCTCTGCTATCCCAGCGCCTCTTCCACGCCGTAGCCTTCAAGCTGTTCGTTCGTTTGTAGCTCAAATTCATTTTCCGAAATGAGTGATGCTACAGAGCTACGCAGGAGTGTGCTTGATTTTTGTCCTTTTTTCTTTCGCTGGTGACTGAATATGTATATGATCTGACGATATAAGTTCAGAGAAGCTGAACTGTGCTTCTTCGACTCTGCTTGATCTGAGTTTAGCTACTTTTACAACTCTGTAGACAGTGGCGGAGCCAGGAATTTAAACTTGGGTATTCCCATAATCCAAAAAAAATTCTAATGCACAACACAACCCAAAAAATTGCAACGCATAGCAGCAGGTTTCAAATAAAGTCATAAAAAAGTACAATGCTAGAATAACATATTGTTTACATCTAAGATAGGCATGAAAGTAGGAAATAAACTAATAAGTCACCAAAAAAACTTACAAATACTATAATGTTCCTTTAAATCTGCGATCCTTCGTAGCTTGGAATCGATTGATAATGTCTTTGTCTTTAACTTGAAGAAAGAACTCCCCGCTCAATAAATGTAACCAAGCAATCATTCAAGTATTGATCTCCAAGTTTGTTTCTCAATTTGTTCTTCACATAATTCATGACAGAAAAGACTCTTTCAACTCTTTCAATACTATAATGTTCCTTCCGCCATACTGGGCCATTGGGCTAGCTTAGAAGCTAATAATTGACCGTGGGCTAGCTTTGTGCTTCAAAATGATTACATAATGGCCAATATACATTATATATTTGAGTATACATGGTGTATATATATATATATATATATATACACACACACACTTATGGTTGTAAAAAAAAAGTTGGGTATTCCTGGGAATACCCAGGAATCACTGTAGCTCCGCCCATGTCTGTAGATCTTGTGCTCCCAACTCTGAATTGTATCTGTATAAGCACTACATATCTATCTGTTCTGAAAAAAGAGATGCTGCAAGATTGTTCTGTATATCAGTCATCTACCAGGCCAAACACATCTTCAGTGGAAACACCAAGCCGGAACCCTCTTTGTTATGTGAACAAAATGTTGCAATTATATATAATATTTGAAGATTTTTTAAAAAAATTATTATAATCATGTTCATCTTATTTAAAATTGCTCTATTATCTCAAATAACGATCTATTATCTCAAATAACAACTCAATGGTATACAAATAGTATCCATAGTTGGTCTTGGCTATATAAAAAGTATTAAACAGCTTGCAGATAACCTTTTATCTATAGGTTATATGACTTGTCTTTTTAACTGTCTATATGTCGTTAGATCCCAAGCTTTTAGAAATTATCCCCGTTTGTGGGTTATACATGCCCTTAGTCAAAGAACCAAAGGTTGGCTGATATGGATTAGACTTAGGTTCAATCATTTTCAGGATTGATTAATCCATGTATTAAAAACAATTTCAGAAAAATCTAGAATTTGTATTTAAGTGACAAAAAATACTCGAGGGCTGTGAAAACTCAGCAAAAATCTCCGGAGATATTTTGGAATATGAGGAACCAAAATAAAGTATTTGGAGCTCATGAAAATATATTTTAAGCATAAAAAATTATATTATCCTCCAAGAAAAATGGGAAAAAGTTTCAAAAAAAAAAAAAAAGCCCAAAAAAAATTCCTGTGAGTTTTATGGAGATAGGTAGACAAATGATAAACTAAAATGAGCGATATAGAGTACAAGAAAAAGATTTTAGGAAGCTCTAATAAAAGAAGTTATCTTTGTGACATGCTGAAGAAAGAGAAATGACTTACTAAATGTGTTTTAAAAACTTTATTCACTGCAACACAAAGACAAGCAAGAGACAAACACCATTTCAAGCAAAAGGCTATCAAATTACTTTGGAAATGTTTGAAAATCATATTTTCTATAATTAAATTTGTGTTAGCTCAAATCAAACTTAGTAAATTTTATCTAAATATTAATACCACTCATTTTGTTTACTATTTTCTATTGACAACACAAAATAAGAAATTTTTGGATGTGACATTGCCCAATGGACCCTGAACTCTAATTCAATAGGCAATGTTTTTTACAAGAACAAGCTCATAAGGTGACATACATGTGGGCGTCTTGTATGCAGTTCAATATGTCCATATTGCATCATGAAGCTTGTACATCCATTTCTTCCCCATCTGGTCCATGGTCTTTTGCAGAATTTTTTTATTTGCTTATGTAATGTTTCAGCTTGACCGCTTGTACATATTGTGCTAAACTCCATATTCTACCAAGAACTGTCGGGAGGTTTTACCGATGAAATATGGCCCCCTATCAATTATAACAAGGTTGTAAGGAAAATGGACTCTATGAACCATTAATTTAGATTTTGGTGTTTGATGAACAACATGACCATTTTGACAAATAATGTTTGCTAGTGTACAAGGTCTAGTCTGAATGATCAACATCTCAAGCAAGCCATTATAGACCTTGTTGAATACCAGAAAGACACGATATAAGTCTAAGGCCCCAAGAAGTAAAAGTCTAAACGCAAATATACAAACAATGTTGAAGCCACTCAAGCCAAGATAAAGTGGTAGATGAATTGGAATTGTCTCATGATTTTGGATTTGCATAGATTGACATGAGATCATTTCAAAGATGTAGAGCTTTTCATTATCTTTCATAATGTCTAAGATTATTAAAATTGGACTTCGGAGCTAAAACTTTTGCCCAAAGCGGTATTGTGTTGTGTTGAAAATCGAGCAATGGACAGTACGATGCAATTTGTCTGATACTCACATCTTTTGTCTCATGCTCACTAAACTGAAGTGAACAGTAGCCGACGCTTAAAACACCTATTTGTCCTATGTGAACAGTAACTTCTCTGATACTCATAGAAAAGGTTGTAATGACTAGTGACAGCTAGTTTTGGGGTTGGGGCTATTTTTGGAGTTGGGTGTTGATATCTCTTAACATCATCACTAGGAACAATTATATCTGGTACCTAACAACGGTGCCAAAGAATGTTTTTTGGCATTCTAAACATCACCTTAATGCTAGTTGTCATCCCTAGCAGTGATGCAATAAATATGTGAGGGTATTTATGAGCATGCCACTTAACTTTATAATGAGAATGAAAGTATCCGTAAATACACAGATAAAATATTATTGTAATATTTTACCAGGAGTATACAGGTATCATTATTTATATTTTATCTCAGGGAAGGACATGTCTTAGGAATATGATAAGACCTTATAAACCATGTCTAATCTATCTACTCATAACAACAGTAAGACATAAGATAAATAATAAAGGATAAGCATTGGTCATCAGCAATAAGTGTTTAGAGTATTCCTTTCTATAGCATTAGCATTACTAGGTAGAATTCAAGAGATATTGCTAAGTTATTCCTAATACTACAATTCAAAGCAAACATTGATTAGTGCAATTATATGTAGTAATCATAGTTGAGATTCTATTTCATATCTACTCATGAGGGATAAAATATTATTGTAACATTTTACTAGGAGTATACAGGTATCATTATTTATATTTTATCTTAGGAAGGACGAGTATTAGGAATATGATAAGAACTTATAAACTATGTCTAATCTATCTATTCATAACTGGAGTAAGTCATAAGATAAATAATAAAGGATAAGCACTGATCATCAGCAATAAGTGTTCAGAGTATTCCTTTCTATAGCATTAGCATTACTAGGTAGAATTTCAAGAGATATTGCTAAGTTATTTCTAATTACAATTCAAAACAAACATTGATTAGTGCAATTATACTTAGTAATCATAGCCGAGATTCTATTTCATATCTACTCATGAGGGATATTACTAAGGAACATTAAGAACCAGATCCTACTTGACCTATATTTGGGAATTGGACTACAAAGGACTCAATAGGAATTATCACATCTGCTTCTACCACATGGCCCAGAATATATAGGGTGCATCCGCAAGTAAATAATGTATAAGCACCCCGCTTAAACATTGTCGACCACTCACCCCAGGTACCTTGGAGTGAGCTCTATACGATCCCATGGATAAATATGATGATAGACTAGTTGATAGGATTGGAACCTCGATTGCATAACTGTTTTGTGTAGAGATAGCAACACGGCTAGCAAAACCTTACTTGCACATATAGATAGTTTATTCTTGCAAAGGTTTTGCTTAGGTTAAAGTTGGAGGCCATAGTTAGAAGTATATTTTTAAGTTTCCTAATTCACCCCCTGTAACAGAACCGCCCAAATTATTGGGCCCACGTGCACCCGCCATTGCCTCAAAGGTCTCTGTCGGCTATGCACGGGAACCCGATAACTCCGGTGTTCTGCCGGATGACTTCGGAGAACCCCGAATCACCCTTCCTCCAGGATCAATACAGCAGAAACCACAACATTACATCAATGATACAAAACATTTTATCAGAGTGCGAAAGATTTATAACTGTAGTTTACAAAACATGAGCAAGATTTGATTAGACAAACTTAACTTGTTCACAGGAGCGGAAAAGAGTTGTAGAATTCTGCGGAAACAACTAGATCATATCAAGCCCACTGACATGACCCAGCACTGCATCAAATGTTAGTACCTGCAACAGGGGGTTTAACAAACCCTGAGTACTTGAGGGTACTCAGCAAGACTTACCCGTCTAAGAAAAAGACACCAAGGACATGCTGGCTTAGGGGTTTTCTACAGTTGATCCTTAATTTCCAGTTTTATTTTAGAATTAACCATCATGAGCCTTTATTAGCACCTAAGCTACATCAAACACTTATCATTAAGGCATACAACATATTTCATATCATTTTTGAGAACCATCATCTTCCATTGATTCAACTACGATGAGTGGTCAGCGAGTCGAGTCTCCATAACCGAGGAGCAACGACGATTCGAACCGATTCAAACCCAGCTGGGGATTCCCAACCACACGACATATGTAGGTTTGAGCCTTGCATATGTCAACCCTTTCTTCTGGTCCTCCAAATGGGACTGGGTCTGCGCTACCCGAGAGTACAGTACTCCACCGTCGTATGCCATCCGCTTCTAGACTCACATGCCATCCCTTCAGGACTCATGTGCAATCCCTACCTTTGGACTCATAGGGTGGGTACATGCTACTCCCGCCATCTCTTCACTCCCAGTGCGCAAGGGTCCATTCCCAAACTAGAATAGCCAGAGTACACAGGCTTCCCGGAGTATATGGTCAGTACTGCAAAGTCTCGACCACACAGGCCTACATCGGAACGGTCCTTAATCGACACAGGCGGAGTACTACACCAAGACTCCATTCTTGTGCAAGCCGATCGCCCGGTCTGAATTTATCACACCATCATCATTAGGGTTCTCACGATCCATGAACCAAACCGTGGAGAATAAAAGATAAACCTATATCTCGCGAACGATGAAATCATCGCTCGACTTCTACCGGGCTAAGCATGGCTAAGCATTTAAAGAAAACATCCTACACATACTAGTAGGATAATATTTGGGAATAACTATGGATCAAGGAAATCATGCAGCAACGGTTTCAACCAACTCATATTTACTTAATGCACATTACACTAGACTTAAAGTGTAATAAAGCATTTGTAAAACAGAGAGAGTGGGTTATGCTCCGGGGCTTGCCTGCGTCGAAGGAAATGTCAGCGGTTAGTCTCGATGTCGACATCTTTGGTGGAAACACCTCGTCAGGGTTGGATCATCACGAACTTTCTCCGAAGCTTGATCAACACGAACCCTCGCTTTCACGTGAACTATACGTAAATGAAATGATGCATGCTTAATGACATGCTTTGACATGGTGCATGAGGGATGCAATATGGATGAAATAACTTAATTGCTTAGCATCTTGAGTACAACTTTTCTTCACTAATTAACAACTAGGATTATTCACAAGGCAATTTTAGTGGTTCCTTAGACATGGTAATCATGATTACAACAAACAAACCATTACATGCCGGGGGACAGCAAGGGTAAGGATGTCCCATGGTCTTCAATCAATTTCAAAAGCAATCAAAACTAGACTAGCTCTATCTCTTCAATTAATTAACTACTTACTACAGCTATGTCTAGCATCATCATCGGGCAAGTTTAATGTTTCAGAAGACATGGTGGATTACATCAAAATAAACATATCAATGCCATGAAACATCAGGGATAGGATGTTCCATGGTCTTCACTAAGTTAATTATTCTTTCTTAACTGATTACTAACCATGAGACTAGTTTTATCATCTAAGCAAAACATGAATAAGCCATGGATCAGGGAGGATTACTGATTCAGGGTCTTCAAACAATACCACAAATCATCCAAAATTTAATTAATTAATTAGCTAATTAATTGGTTGTTTTATTAACCATTTTTACGGTCTTTAAACAAGGTGGAAATTATTGTCTAAATTAAACTTGCTCAAAACAGTGCCCAAATTTTAGTGGAGGTCACTTTTGGCATAAAAAGCTTAATCCTAAATTTTAATGATTTTTGGATTAATATTTTAGCCTATAAAAATCAAACACTCATCATTTATTAATTAAAACATGCAATTATTAACCATGACAAAAGTAATTAACGTACCAAACATATATTTTCCATGAAACTACACATCATGAGGAACACAAAGAATTTTTAGCTCATATTTTTCTGATCTCAGATTATTTTATTATGAAATAAACAATAAATAAGGTTTTTACCTTTTTTCCCGAAAATCGAAAACAGTTAAAATCATTTTTCACCCAACCCCTGCGTACCCACACCCACTAACAGCGCGGGGCCGGGGTCAATCCCGCACCTGGCCGCCTTGACCGCACGTCGCCGGCAGGTAACCGGCACTGCCCGCCGCCGGTGAGGTCGCCGGCGCCGGGAAAGTCACCAACGTGACCCCCCACGGTCTTGCGCACCTCACCAGGGGGCTAGGCAGTCGGATTAGAGCCCGGTTCAAGCTCCGCGCCGGCCATGGCGGCACGGCGGCTCCGAGTTCAACGGCGCGACGGCGGAAACATCACCATCGACCCTAGTCGGCTGTGGTAAGGGTCGGGGAAGGAAGGAGGAGTTCACCGCGACTTGCTGCACCTGCTGACTGGGGCTGGGATGGAGCAGTGGAGGTTAACCGCGGCGGAGGCGGTGCGGCGGCGCGAATGGCAGCGTGAACGGCGGCGCAGCCATGTTCCCGTGTGTCTGCCGCGGTAGAGACTGCGGTGACGGGCCGATAAGCCTCGCGGGGTCACGGTGGTGCTGGGGCACCACTTGGCTTGGTGAGAGCCGCGCCAGAGAGGGCTGGCGAGCGCGCGCCCATCTCGGCGGCGCTCTGGCCGGCAGCGGAGAAGAAGATGGATGCGTGGGTGATTCCGGTGGTTAGAGGCCATGCTGCCGGGCTGGAACGATGCGCGAGGAAGCTGCGGAGCCACTGGTGAGGTATCAGGGATGACGGTGCCGCGAACCACGCGAATTTGGCCGGGAGTGAAAGAGCTTGGCGGCGGCGGAGGAAAGAAGAAGACATGCTCCGGCCGGCTCTGGGCTTTATAGGCGAGGACATCGAATGGGAACGCGCCAACAGTTGCTGGGCGAGGCTGGACGTGGCACGGACACTCCTGGAAGCGGCGGAAGACCGGCGGTGGCGTGAGAAAGGGCGCGGCGACGCTGGCGCCAGTGCGGCGAGGGAGAGGAGAAAAGGGATTTCTCCCCGAGTTACTGTAGCAGACCCCTTTCCATGTTTCTTTTAAAAATTACTTTTAATTTTGTATAATAACTTGAAAAATTTCCAAAATAAAAGTTGTTCCAAATTTTATGACCTACGACTTTGCTTTTGGTACTTTTGCCAAATTCCAAATATTTTTGAAAATCAACTTTTCAGATTGGAATTAGGGCTTGAAAATCCATTTTTGGCTAATTCAAAGTTTAAGCAATTAATTAGTGGTTAACTAATCATCAGACAAGACAACCAACAGCACCATTGCATAGTACAAACTGCATACTAGTTCATTGATCAAAAGTTAGACAAATTTTATTTATAAAAATTGATTTAAGTATTTCCCCAAAATTGAATTTGTTTACTGTTTTCCAAAACTTAAACCAAAAATGGCTAAGTGTTGAAGTCAGTTTTAAATTCAATTTTGGAGATCAAATTTGAGTGCATTTGATTTGGAAACATTTCACCACTTTACTTCTACATCAAAGAGCACACTTCCTCCTACAAGATTATATTAACAAAATTTTATTTGTTTAAGAAAATTTCAAATCATAAATGCACAAAGTAGCTTAATTGATATTATTGCTTAACATTTCATGAAATAACTTGAGCATGACATGCAAATTTATATGCCAAAGAATGAACATGAAATGCATTTATACTTTGATACTTGATGTTTATGCATGATTATGACATGATCAATTTGTTAATTAGAATAGTAACACCAGGGGTGTTACACCCCTAGGCTTCATGGTCCCTTCAGAGGCATTCCAAACCTTTGGAATATCACTTCATAGAACATCTTCTTAGAGTTCTTGTGACAACCCGAAATTTTACACAACACAAAAATCACAACTACAAAATTTTTCTTAAAGTGACCCATGTTTTGATGAGTGCCATTAAGGAGAAACCAAACCCTAGACATGCATTTTAATGGATCCTAAGTAGGACAACATCATATGCATGACAACATACTTAGCAGGTTTCATTATCATATGTAAATAGAGTCTTGTTTCTATATTTCACTAATGATACAAAGAGTGATTTGGATTTTGTATGGATTTTATGATGTGCTGAAATAACTAAATAAATATAAATAATTAATGAAGGATCATTAATTATTTAACCTAAATAAAACCCACACTACATAAGTAAATACCAATATCTTTTAACAATACAAATATACATGCTACCACTATATATATATATATATATATATATATATATATATAGGGTCGCGCTAATCACTCCCTGTGGGATTAAATATTATTCAAGACCGACTCCCTCCGTCCGTCGTCACGCGCATGCAGCCCCCTATCGCCCGAGACGAGACCAGGCATCGCCCGCCCACGTTTGTCCGCAGCACCACGGACACGGTATCTTCGCTTTTTTTTTCTGTTTGTTTTTTTTTCACGTGAGTAGGTTTTGCAATCCGGACCGTCTTTTACTTCTTTTTTCACACCGTATCTGTTTTTCTTATGTTTCCACGCAAACGGGTTTTGCAACTAGATTTTCTCCCTGGTTTTTTTTCATTTTTTTTCTTGCTTTTTTTTTCACAAAAACAGTTTTTCAACTGCTTTTTTTTTTAGTTTTTAACGTTGACAGGATTTGCAAATATAGAAAGGCAGGATTGACCGCCCCTGTTAATTTACCTTAGTTTAAGGTTTTTTATGTTTACTTGTTGTGTGATTAAGATTATTCTCTTCTTTTGCCAAGGATTAGTGAAATATATACTTTCTATAATTGCTGCAACAGATCCATGATAATGAAAACACATTTTCCTTTTGATCGACACAAACTTGCTATTCGAATCGGTGAAGCTTATTAAACATTGAAACCACAAATATTTCCTCAAGACTATTCGACAACATGACAGTGTTGGTCATGAGCAGAACAATCGTAAGATGCTGATCACAACTTTCTAAAGTGACCTTGCTTATCACAACTTTCTAAAAAAATTGACTCCAAGGCAGAATTAAAGAAATTTGTCAGTATCTTGTGGGCCTGGTTTTCTTGATGGAAAGTGAGGTAATTCAACAGCTCAGCCTTCATATCTGTTAAGAGATCTTGCAACAAAATTACAAAAATATCACTGATATAAATCGTGAATCTTCCATAATGAATTGATAATAGCATCACATCGAAATAGAAACATCAAAGGCAAACTGCTCATGAGTGCAACCCAAACCCCCACCCCCAAAAAAAAATCAGTATCAATAGAGACTAGAGGCAAGGTAATTAAGATTGGAATGTCACTGCACTAAAAAACAATGACATACCAGGCCAGCAACTAAATACCAGATACCCAAAATACTTTCGCTCCAATTAGTTTTCAGAGTCCTCCAACAGACGAACAGCCGGGGACAATTACTGTTGGAAAAATGGTATTTGAACTTTGAAGTAATGTTTCATTGAAGGACTTTTTTTTTAGTATGTTTCATTTATGATTTTAATTAACAATAAACATTAATGTGTCTGGCAGTAATGTGGTAGGAACAAATGAATTCATTTATTTACAACCAAATGAGTCTGATCGTTCCCTCTAAGATGAGCTTGTGAAATCCAACAGTGCACCCTTGCATAGATAACACTGATGAGGATGCTCTGTTGCTCTCCATCATTGGCAATGGTTTAACTGAATATTACAAGGGATTTAAACTTGGCTTGCATCATCTAAGGACGACCATATAGAAAACCTACACCAAACATTATGCATCACTTAAGTTCAAATCTTTTCTTCCTTGAAATTGCATTATGATTCTGATTCCAAAATAAACCCACTTCACAGTTCATGGGAAAGGCTACTTGACTCACTGCCACCTTTGTGGTACAATGAACAGAAACAACCAACTAAAAATTTCTACTGGACAAAATACAATGCTTGTAAGCAGCAACAAACAGACCAAGCAATTACCTTTGTCAAATAAAATATGGGCAAACGAATTTGATACCCATATAAGCAAACTAGAACGCTTGTTTCTTAGAAAGATCAATTTCAGAAAAAGAATGAGTACCAAATTAGGTCACTGTTAACATTTGACTATAATCTAATCTAATGCCTCTATCTTGTATAAAAATATACAATCCTAGTCCTAGCTACTGCCTAATGAGTAATGAAAGGAACAACATATCTGGTAGCATGGGGCAAAATACACCATCAAATAATTTTTTGAGATAAATTAGGCCTGCAATTCTTAGTAGCTACATATCAGTATTTGATAAGCACTAGGCAGTTCAACATGGCTCATATTGTTAAACTGAGAACTGAGATACATCACTAATCACCTCATTTGGATCCTACCTAAGTGCTAGGCTGTGAGGATACATGACAGTAATTGGTATATGAAGCAGTGGCAAAGACGTACACATGTTAATTGCCAACAGAAACTGCACCTCGACCAAGGGGTATTATATTATGAACCTAGGTACTTCTAGCTTCCAAGCCTTTTTTTTACTGAAAACAAATGGACCAATTTTAGTTATGCGAGTTAAAACCAACAAATACAAGATCCAAGCTGGGTAAAGAACTAGAACAAACAGACACGTACTACTACACATTCTCCAGGAGAAAATTGGACCAAACACCACCACAGGCCAACCATGCCAAACAGACAATCATGCTTCCCCAACCAATTATTACAGAATGGGTAACTTCATGAGCAACCCACCTATGATCGATAGAGCAAAGCCTAGATTTGAAAGAAAATAAAAACAAATAATTAAAATCCAAAGGATTAGACTAGCAAAAAAAATATTCTCATTATTCAAAAGGCTACTTATGTGTCAACACAAATATTTCTATATCTTTGAACAGTGTTTTAAATGAGAGTCCCTTCAGACAATTGAAGAAACTGATTGGGTATTTTGTCAGCCTCGTTCTCTAGATGGAAAGTAAGGTATTGCAGCAGCTCAACCTTAATTAACCTCTGTTTAATGATCTTGAAAAGAAAAGGTATTAACTAGTATAAATCATGAATATTATCACATAAAGAGTTGATACTAGTAATACCACTAAACCAAATAGTACCATGATTTATTTGTGATGCTGAACACAAATTGTACCATGATTTCGTATTATAGTCACAAATAATAATATACTAGGTGACGGTCATACCTCTGAATTGTTTCAACCACGAATAATATTATTTCTTGTGTCCATTCCACACCCTTACGACCAATTTATCTTGACCACGGCCCGGCTGATGAACAACGATTGTTCGCAACATGACAGCAGCATGGACACGAGCCATACTACAATCCCATTAGCTCCTAGTGTCCTCAGCCTGCAGAAGTGATAGTGAAAAACAGAACAGAGAGCAGAGGAAACAGTCAGGCCCCCAAAAAGTATTGAACGCATGCAACAAAGCATGATGGAGTATTAGATTTGTGCTACCCACAAGGGAGGCAACGCAAAGTGCCAAACCTGGTGAGGCGAGCTCGTCGGTGCCAAACCGGGCAGCAACCTTTCGTACCGCCTATAATCAAATTACACAAATCAATTTGATAGAAAATAATTATTAGCAACTACTCAGTGATTAGCTATGGAATTAGGCCACATAGACCATACAACAGGGTCAGTAAGTGCAGAACCAGAGTAGGGGTGATCAAGTCCAATTTAGATTAATTTCCACTTGAATCACAAGGTAAGTCTAGGAAGGGCAAGAGCCGTCAGTCGACAAGTTTGATTGGAAGTGGAAATGTGTGCTTCATTTAACAAAAATGATTAGCTATGGAATTAGGCCGCAATCGCATAGACCATACAACAGGGTCAGTAAGTGCAGAACCAGAGTAGGAGTGATCAAGTCCAATTTAAATTAATTTCCACTTGAATTACAAGGTAAATCTAGAAAGGGCAAGAGCCGTCAGTCAGACAACTTCGATTGGAAGTTGAAATGTGTGCTTCATTTAACAAAAAAAGTTCATAAGGTTATAACAAAGACAAGGAAACACTACATGTTCCTGTTCCAGATCCCAAATCCTTGACCAACCCCTAACATGCATTTTGTGTATAACAGTAAACAAAGACAAGTGGACATCAGCATAAACACTAACTGAGTATGAGACACAATTTGAGCTCCACTCACATGGTTACACAAAGGAGGCACAAGGAGATCACATCTACGCAACTGAAAGAATAAGGCAATTCAATTCATCCTTCAATAAGGACAAAGCCAAGGATCTTGGGTGGCACAGATGAAATAATGAATTTTTGGATTTGTAGCTCCATTCGTAATGGAGCACCACTAGACATATGTCATCTGAAAGATATGTGTGCCCTGGCTCTACATGCCAATGAAACATGGAGCAACAAATGAAGTGGTAATCAATAAGATGTGAGATTTCAGTCAAGCTGCTAGAGACTGCAAGACGCAAACATCCAAATTAATATTATAAGCACAAAATGACAACCATAGCCTAAATATTCTCCAAGTCTCCTAGTAATAATCAAAATGGCATCTGAATTAAAAAATCCTACTTCAGATGCATAAAGTTTCACTAGATTTGGTCAAAATGGCACAAAACTGCATCTAATTATTCACTTGTGGAGCAGCAGTATGCAGAAGTATAAGACGTATGTAACACAATTAGACATTTATAGCAGCTGACCGTCACCACCGTATTCAGAGTTACGGAAGCTAGGGTCATGCGATTGGAATTAACAGCTTCCTGTATAAATAAATACAAAATCGAGACAAGATCGTGGGACTACATCACCTGGATCTTGGCAACATATTATTTCTGGAACCAGGCCAGATGCAAAGCTCGGTTCAAGGTAGATGCTACCAGGCCAGATGCCAAGTGCGTACATGGGCATCTCCGTGAGACCAAAATGCAGGCGAGTGCGACGGCCGTGGCGGCCGCTTGCGAGAGCAGGACGGAGACCTCGAAGTCATCTCAGTCTAGGCTGTGGGCGCGGCCAGCAGCACCTGTCCCACCACGGTGAGTGCAGAGGTAGCCGCGGCCATACCTAGCTGCGTGGACGCCGCCAGCCCCGCCGCTGAGAGAAACGCCGGCGGTGGTGGGTTGAGAACTGGAGCCGACGTCGGTGGAGGAGCTGGATGGAGGCTCTCGGAGCAGGAGGAGGCGCACTCTAGGCGAGACCGCCGAGCCGACCGTACCCCGGCGAGGGGAGCCCCTACGCCGCCGAAGATGACGCCCCGCAGCGCCACCGACGAGGCCGGGCGCCAGGGCTGCAGAGGCACCGGTCAAAGGCTGCGGATCCCACCTCGGAGGCTGCAACAGCGTGGGAAGCAAGGGGTGGCGGCGAAGCCGGGCTAGTCCGGGGGCGGCAGAGGCGAGCTAGGCCCGTCCGGCAGAGGTGGCCGCAAGTGGGCTCGTGCGGCGGAGGGGGCGGCAAGTGGGATTGTGCGACGGGGAGCTGAGCGAAACCGGCGCCTCCTCCGATCCTCCCCACGATCTGAGATTAAATGAGGAAAAGAAAAACCAGATATATTCGGGAGAGAGAAAATGGAGGGACGGGGGGGCCGTCGGCCCGTGCCCGTGGGTTGGTTCGGGTTCGGCGAGTTGGGTTCGGGTACTGATTATTATTTGGTACCCAGGGTAATAGATAGAATAATTATATATATATATATATATATATATATATATATATATATATATATATATATATATATATATATCCCAATACATGGGAATAGCCACTAAGACCCACCTTGAACCCTACTAGCCCCCACCTTGCTACATAATTCCTAATTACCTTGCTAAGCATTACCTAAAAGAGAAAACCAAAATGGAAAAGGATAAGAAAAAAGGAGGGAAATGGAAAAGAGAAAGAAGCCCACACGGCCCGCAGCAGCCCAACAGCCCGAGCCGGCCTGCCCCTTTCTTTTCTCCCTCCTATCCCCTTTTCCGCGCGCACGCCCGTTGGGCGGCCTAACAATAAGACGCACGCGACCACCAAGCCCACCAAGTGCCCAGGAGACGCCCGGCCGAATGCCACCTTCACCGAGCGCCGATAGATGGGACCCGCCGGCGCCGGCGTGGACTCCACGCCACGCCCGCTCACCCTCACCTCTTCCGCGGCCCCGCCCGATCCTCCAACACCTAAGCGGGACCCGTGGGTCACGCAGATCACGTGACCCCTCGCCCGCGCTCGCCGGTACCGCCGCTTTGCCGTGCCCGCCTTCCTGCCATCTCCATTCACCTTGGCCGCGAAGCCAAATTGGCCACGGCGACTGCCAATTGGGACCCGCCCGCGCGCACAGAAGGCCCCCAAAGTGCCCCAGCACCGCTTGATCACGTAGAAGCCGCGATCGCCGTCCGCCTATAAGTACCGCGTCCTGAAGCCGCTAGGGCTTCCCAACCCCTCCGCCGCCGCTAGGTGGCGCACGTCCAGTCCAGCCCAACCTAGAGAGAGAGACGAGAGCCAAGGAGGAGAACGCTGAAGCCGTCGGAGCTGTTGCCACCGCCGGAGCCGGGGAAGACACCGTGAATGACTACGTCAGCATCGCGGGTTTACACGGCACGGCTCCAACTCTCCACTGCATCACCTCAACACAGCACCACTATCCTATCCGCCTCAACACCAAGGTGAGCGCCGCCACCTCCCCTATGCCGAACTTGCCCATCTCCAGCCATGGCACTCCGCCTTGGAGCGCGCAGGCCCGAGCCACTACCGGCTCTGGTTCACAGCACTCACACTCACACAGACTCGCCCAACCCTTAGCCAACTGGACCATGGAGTTAGGAGGGCGCCGGCTTGTATGTCACCCCACGACCGCCGCCGCGGCGAGCCCACCGTTCCGGCGTAAACCGACCGCTTGCTGACAAACTGGAGCCTGGGACGTGTTCACCTCGACGTAGCACACCTCGTGCGTGCGCTAGAGGCGTGAAGGACTTAGCCAAACCGGAAGACCCACACCACACCGCCGCATCTGCGCTGCCATGGAGCGCCGTGGCGCCGCCACCGTTCTGACTGACTCCGGCCACCTCGCATCGTTCTGATGGGCCATCAAGCTTCGCCAAACTTCCCTGAGCCAAACCATGTAGGAACCAAGCCCGGACGCTCGTTCTGTTTGCCCTGGCCGTGTAGGCGACATGCCGCCGGAGCACCACCACAGCCGCCGCCGTAGAAACAACGCCGCCGTACCAAATGGTCGTCGCCGATGAGCCATAAGGAGACCCCACACCACTAATTGCACTCCTACGTCCTCAATTGAGCCCCACGCGGCTCAGAGCCTTGTTACCACAGTGCGCCGTCGCAGTTGAGCCGCCGCCACTGTAGATAACTTCACTGGAAGCCCCTCGGCCGCCGGAGAACACCTTGCCACAGCCTTCATGATTCCCTGGAGCTGATGTGGCTTGTTAGATGAGGCCGAGAAGTGATGAAGCACCGCTGGCGCAAGCGCTCGCCGGCGGTAGAGCACTGTTGCGACGAGCACAAGAGAAGGGGGAAAGAAGAGAGAAGGTGCTATGCACCTGGTTCATGTGAGCCAGAGAGAGAGGGACAGAGCGTGGACCCGGTTCACCATGAAACGACACCGGTTCACCGTGCACCAAGCAGTAGTCCGCGATGGACCAAAGCCCGTAGACCCGAGCCCACTGGATGGCCCAGATAACCGATGTGGCACGCTGTGACGCCGACACGTGGCGGGCCGACCTGGCCCAAGCCCGGCCCGCCAGGCCCGTCCAGGCCCAACAGAGACCTATTGCTGATGCCATCACGACGTCATGCTGACGTCAGCCCTACACAGTGATGCCACCAGCAGCTGCCACGTGTCACACCCTGGAATTTTGGCCCTTTTCTTTTTTAGAAAATTGATTAAACTTCAGAAATTCATAACTTCCTCATACGAGCTCCAAATTTGGTGAACCAAATTTCTAAATTCATCTAAAATCGAGATCTACACATTGGAGTCATGTTTAAGTGCATTTGGATCTTTTTGTGATTTATTTGTTCTTTGTGCCCTCTATAGGCATCGCTAATGCGACCGTTTTTGTACCGCTTTAGAGTCGGAGGAGGAACGTGCCGAGTACGATCGTGACTACAACGAGGAATTGGGAGACGACCGTTCTGAAGGTGCCATATTCCACCCACTTTTCGTAGATCCTATTATGCATGGCTAATGAATAGTATTGCTAGTGCTTTAATTACTATTGATATCACCTGATTAGGGTTGCATGGTAGTATTTCTTGTTGACCATTATCTTGACGCAACCTCACCCCTGCTCACCCGCTGTTAGTCTAGACACACGCATGCTATCATGATTACTATTTTGATCTCTACTACGCTTTATATCTTGATGTGATGCGTGGTGAAAACTATTATATATATGACTAAGGCACGTGGTGCCAACCTAAACCTGGTGGATGGTGAGTGTGCTATGTGTGTCTTAGGTGAGTGGAGGGTGAGGGTTGTGTCGACCATGCTGGGATATGTGACGTGCTTGAGGCAAGTCTTGCCGTGTGATGTGACCTGGGTATCCTATGAGATGAATACCTGTGGCGGGTATATGTGATGTGATGTGATGTGATGTGTGAGGTGGGATCCTGGGTGTGAGCTTTCGAGAGGTGGAGCCCAGGACAGGGGTGCTGTGGTGGCACGTAAAATGGTAAACCGGATGAAGATGTCTAGCTTGGTCAGCCCTAAGGACTTACTTGTACTCAGACTCACCGGGAATCCTTGCATACCACTCGCTCTCTTGTAATGGGAGAGACGGTTGGACTACTTGGTATGAGTGATGCCATTACTACTAGGTTGTGAGGTGATAGGGTGGGTGGCATAGATGTCGGGAGTTCCTATGCCGTTCTAGTCGGCAGTACCACTGGATGGGCCCGGTACTGCCTCCCCCAGTCTTAGCATGCCGGTTCACCGGGGTGACCCAGGGCTAAGTGGTAGGATGGCATCAGTCTGTCAAGCAAGCAGCTGAAATCTGCCTAGACAATGCATGGTCGAGGATGGCTATCTTGTGGGTATGTAAAACCTCTGCAGAGTGTTATGGTTGATCGATCGATACATATGCCGACTCATCGGCTATGGACCTTTCCTAGGACCTGCTTCACTACATAGGAGATGTGTCCTTCTTTTCTCCCCCATGTTGTGAGATAGAGCCGGTGGAGGACCGTTGAGGCAGACCGAGTGGGAGTTGGCCTGTCGACACGAGTGAGATGAGATGTGGTGGATGAGGTGAATGGGTGGCAAGGGATGGATGGATGGATGGATGGTGTGTGGGTGTGGTGTTGGAACTTAAACTATATACATACTTATTATACATGACTGATATTGCATAGGAAACCATAGCCAAATATAGGTTCTCTTGATATAACCTTACTGTATCTAGTTCCACAAAGCATAGCAAAGCATAGGGTGGAAATATGGCCAGTACATATCGAACTGATACTTTGGCATGTAGATTCTGAGGAGGCTTACAACTCCGAAGGGTTCGATGGTTAGGGGTTTCATCGCTACGCTCAAGTTATTGGATAGAAGACACTTCCGCACCCTCAAGCTATTCCAGTTGATGCTACTCTGTGTTTCACGCCTTTCAGCGTTGTAATAAGTTATCGTAAACCTTTCTATTTGCACTCTATTTATGTTGTATGGACTTGATAATTAACTGGAATATGGGTAATATGATTTGAAAGGTCATGTTACACTTTTACTGTGTGGATTTTCCCTTCGTGGAAAATCAGGTCGTTTAGCCAACGGCTAGACATGGTATAGCTTCTCCCCACTTGGGCACATAGTCTCTAAACCTATGAAGTCAATTTCTCAAACATCAAAGAACTCCATTTAGAGGCTGTTTATAAGTGGCATTGCATCCTAAAAATTGATGTTTTCATGTTTTTGGCATCTAATGCATCTTCTAACAACTCTTTTGTATCTTAATGCATTGTTCGCTAAAACAAACCACTTTGCTAGTTCCTAGCATGTCTATGGAATGCTTCATAATGTCCACCATACGGTGAGATGTGACCTAAGACAATCATGAAGATTTATCTAGGTTCTGGTTGCTAGAAGAGCATGATACCATACGTCTTGCATCAATGTGTCCTATATCGATGATTATGAGATGAAACAAGGGAGGTCCTTGCCTGTCTTATATAGTCCGGGGGCAGGGTTACATATTTGAGTTTCCATCGGTTACAATAGATCGTATCCACAGAGAACACGATAGCTTTACTAACCGACTAAATATTCTTGATCTTCAAGTCAATCCTAAAGTCTTGGCCATCATGCCGACCAGCTAGGAGTCTGCGCGATCTAGCCTAGCGAGTTAGGCCACCTCCTTTAGTGCAGCCCATGAAGAGCCATGAGCGTACATAGGTTTATACCCCCACAATGATGTCAACGTGTTTCCATGCTTGTACTCAAGTACTGAAGGGTCGAGATGGCGGACTAGATGGGGAGTGAATAGTCCTTTCTAAAATCTAATCGCAGCGGATGACCGAATAAAATGCGGAATTAAAACTATCGGTCTAATCAAGACTTCACCCTTCTATCTATGATCAAGCACCTTACAAAATAATCCTAGGTTAAGCCACTAAGGTGCCAGGCTAGGTAGTGCTCGCCTATCCAATATTAGGTTGCAAGGTCACACAAACCTAAGCAACTAGTATTCAATCAAACCGGGGAGCACCTACACATACTAGTGAGCAAAGCGCACAAAGCCTAAGCACACAAGTAGTTCTCACTAGCACGGCTACACAAGCCTAACTAATGAGTTCATTTGCTTAGCTGCACAAACTAAGCAAAGTGACTAGCAAGGCTACACAAGCCAACTAGCCACGCAATCGCTACTTCTATGCTACACAAGCTAAGAAGGTAACTAGAAAGCTACACAAGCAAACTAGGTACACAAGAGCAACACTACTCACTAGCACAAGTAATGAATCAAGTAAGGACAAGCTAGTGATCGGAGACTTTGCAAACCGACGAGAAGAGTAGACAAGTTGACACGTCGATTTTTTACTGAGGTTCACTTGGTTGCCACCAAGCTAGTCCTCGTTGAGACAAGCTCTAAGGTTGTTACCGGTCCTCTTGCTAGCGGTGACCCTCAAGTCACGCTCTCCCACCGGAGTGCTCACCACGAGCTCTAGCACTTGACCACGTCGAACCACTTGTCGCTCTTCGTGTCTCCCTTTTACTAGAGTTGCTCTTCGCGATCTCCCACGGGGTGAGCACAATACCCTTCACAATGTCACTCCTCGTGACTAGCAATCGGAGCACCACTCAATCTTCGAGCATGCTACAACGATACCCACATGCCTCCAAGCCGTCTAGGAGGTGGCAACCTCCAGGAGTAATAAGCACCACAGGCTTGCAACTCTCTCACCTAGTGCCACATCTTGCAATCTCTCAATGCAATGCACTGGCGATCACTAACTCACTCTTAGATGCAATCACTACAAGCTCTAGTGAGTTAGAGGGCTCTCAAGCACCACCAAGCAAGGACACAAAGTCCCCAATGTGCTCAGCTCCCAGCCAAGGCCGGCCAAGACAACTACTTATAGCCCTAAGGGCTAAAGAGCCGTTGCCCGCGAAACCGGTCGGCCGAGGCGGCCGGGGACGCTCACCAAGTGACGACCGGACGCGTCCGGTCGCAGCGTCAGGTCGCTCCCGTGACGCCACGTGTCCTCGCCATTCGAAAGTAACCGTTGGCGCACAACGGCTAACTCGCGCGCGCGCCACGCCATCTTGACCGGACGCGTCCTTTCCACCGCCGCCGGGGCTAGCGCGGCGCCCGGCGTCGATCACACACCGAAGAGCTCCCGAGAGCCAAAAATCTGACCGGACGCCGCGTCCGTCAGCAGCCGGACTCCTCAGCGTCCGGTCCATCTTAGCTCACGGCGCCAAGCCAGCCTTCGCCCGGCCGGCGCAAAGACAGGAGCGTCCGGCCCCACGGCGCCCGGTCACCACCGAAAACGCCCGGACCACAAGACACACTTGACTCCGGCAGCGTCCGGTCCCCTCTGGACCAGCGTCCGGTCGAGTGTTTCTCAGCGAGAAACACTCCGACGACTTCGCCTCCAATTCCGGCCTTCGGCGTAATGGAAGATGACCACTTCACTTCCATGAGAACGCCGAATCCCGCCTCACAAGCTCGGCGGGAGGGTGAGATGATCCCAAATCCCTCTCAACCCGGCAAACAACATCCCCTTTGCAAATGTGCCAACACCACTAAGTGTACATCACCATGTGCAAGTGTGTTAGCATTTTCACAATCATTTTTCAAAGGAGTTAGGCACTCAACTTGTCACGCCACTCGATCCTAGCAACACGATGTAAAGTTAGATCGCTCAAGTGGCACTAGATGACCGATATGCAAACAAGTTTGCCTCTCTTGATGGTACGGCCATCTATCCTAAACCCGGTCATCAACTTCTCTACACACCTATGACCGGTGAAATAGAAACGCCCTAGGTTATACCTTTGTCTTGCGCTTTCCACTCCATCTCCTCCAATGCCGATGCAACACATGCACCGACACTCACATGAATGATATGATCCACTTCATATCATCACATGACCTTTGGTCCATCGATCTTGACCTCACTTGCTCTTCACCATCGCTTCGGTCCTTCGGCGCCAAGTCTTTGCTCAAGCCTCCTGACACTTGGTACCAACGGCTTCAAAGCCTCCAACTTGCCCTTCACCCTCGCGACGGGTCCATCAAGCCAAGTCTTGTCTTGATCTTCACCTCTAGCCACATGACTCCATGTCATGTATCATGCTTTAAGCTCCTTCATTATCACATGTATGAGCCTTGCAACACATCACACAACCTCCATGGCATAGTTGCTCACACACATGCACCTGTGGACTAAATCTCTGCAAATCTTACATAAGCATAATTAGTCCACCTAGGTTGTCACTCAATTATCAAAACCAAACAAGGACCTTTCAAGTACCCAATTATCGAGTGCTTGTAGACTTGTCTTGCCTTGGTCAACTGCTATATCTTGACTTTAGTCAACCTTTTTTACTCTATCTTCACATGTACACTTGTTTGTCGATGTCACCAAGTGCTTGCCTTCCACAGTCCATCCTCCAACTCTCGGTCCATCAGTCCAGCCTCCACGTCCTCCTTCACTGTTTCTAGTCCATCAGCACGAAATTGTCTAGACACTAAAACCTAGATATACTATGACCTAACCTACACCACATGACACGGGAGCACCAATCCCCTTCACTTCCAACGTCGAGACGGCCATCGGAAATGGAGAGAACCCGCATTCTCGCCGGTGGCAGCACATAGAACTGAGACCACCTCCTTTTCACCTCTCACCTGTAGCACCGAGAGAGTTCCCGAAGAGAGGTGGGGAAGGGGGGAGACCAAGAAGAGTTGCACATGGATGATCTATTAGAAGATCAGAAAATGATGCTGTGGAGACCTTGAGCAGAGACAGGGAGGCGGGTATGCCCATGCAACTGTTAGAACTCAATACGTAGGACGAGCTCAAGCAGGAATATACATTTACGGTCGCTCTGTGTTTTGTTTCATAAAATAAAACTAGTTTATAACCTATACGTACTCCCTCCGCCCAATAAATAATTGCACTTCTCCGTTTCAAAAATTTTCCCAGAAATAAAGAGTTACGATGGTAGCTGATGAGTAGCAGTGCTAGTACGGAGTATCTAAAAACTGTCCTGGCGTGGAGAAAATAAATGAAGGAAACAAAAAAATCGACATAAAAAATAAAAACTGCCAGGAGTTCCAGATCCTTCAAGTGAGGCCCGCCAGATGTCAGCAGGCAAGGTAGGCTGCACTCTGCCACCTGTGGCAGCCATGACAGGCAGAAGGGCATTTTTATAATTTACTATACCACGTTGATTTCCGTGCCTCATCTCAGAAAGACAAATATTTGCTGGACGGAGGGAGCACGTCCTATGACAAAACAAACACTTCTAACTCGTTGTGGGCAGCATCGATGCCCCGTGTTGTAGCAGGAGACGAAGGTACAGTCAACAACCGTCCAGGTGATGACCGTAGTATGGTCGTATGGACCCCCAACAGGTGTCCGAGCAAGCCAGGAAGTGTAGGCGTTGTTTCCTCGGATAACAACTAGTAGCTTGCCAGCAGACGCGGCCCGCGCGTGTTTATTGTTGTGTTGACCACCCAACCCACTTAACCTCGTAGTACACTAGTACACTCGTGTACTAGGACTCCCTCCGTCCCAAAAAGAATAACGTTTTGGATGTTCGTGCCACAAATTTGACTCGATTTGCAGAAAATACGTACAATATTTATATCTTCAAATAAATTTGTTAAAAAACTAGATCTAAAGATCTTTTCGATGATACTAATTATGATACTAATCAATGATATTTATTATTTATAAAAATTGCCGATAGTTATTTCTCGGGAAGCGAGAACGTCATTTTTTTTTTTTACGGAGGGAGTACACTCGTAGGAAAGTTCTCATTAGAAGCCGCCGTACAGGGTACACGGGGTGTGATTCAGATGTGACAGTCGGGGAAGTAGAAGTACCACAAACGAAACATCCTGTGTCTGTGTCGTGCCCTGTACCGACGCCCATCCTTTTATAGCAAATTATTATTCTCTTCCTTCAAACAAAATTACGATTTTCTCTTCTCAAACAAATTTCAATAAGATCAAATTATAATTAAAATTAATAATATTTATAAAATCAAATAAGCATGAACCAAATTAACTAATATAATATTAATAATACACATATTTTAAACTTAATATTACACATACTATTCTACACCCTAGGTGTAGAATAAAATGTTATACTGCACAAAATTAGCATTATTCAGTAGTCGCGCGTCAGTATTATTTAGTATTCCAATATACTGAGACATACTAATGACTGATACCGAACAAAGTTCAGTAGTATTCTAGGGTGTAGAATAGCGCCATCGATTTAATATTGATTTTTGATATTATTTTATATAAATTCAGTCAAACTTAACTAAGTCAATGACCTGCCTCAAACATAGAATTATATTGCTTTTTAGGACAGAGAGTAGTATATTATTAGATTGAGCTCGTCTTTTTTTTTTTGCGACGAAAGAAGAATTATATTAGATAATAGCTGGGTACATCAACACATTACAGTTTCTCTGGATTACATAAATATCCAGAAATTCATCTAAATTATACCCACGCCGTGAATAGCTCCGGATCTCAAACGCAAAACCTATTTGACGCTTTGTATGGATGACCGCGCAGTGCAAATACTCGGCAACAATTGTTTTCGGCCGGACGGTAGATGCCCAACGGACAGCCCAACATTCCTGCAGCAGCGGAGTTAAGAAACTTCTTCTTCCTTGTGTCTTCCTTTTTCTTCTTTCTCGCCACCGAAGAACGAGGAAGACCGATTCGAAAAATTATTCTCCCTAGTCCTTCATCGTGGGCGGATCCAACTACAACAAAACGAAGAAGGGACCGGAGAAAATTATTCCATAGCGGCGTCAACATCTCCGCCTTGATGCCGCCGTTTGGAAACACAAGTCTCCATGTCGTCATGTCGATGAAGATGCTGATGCCGTAGATGCCGCCTTCATCTTCAACATGTCCGCCATGGAGAAAACGATTCCACCCCACATCCTCGCCGTTCTTGGGAGAAGAGCAGGAGGAAGAGATAAATCTCCAATACCAAAAAACTTGGCATGGAGAAACCCTAAACCTAAAGACTCAATCTAATAGAAAAAACTTACTAGAAAACAATGGATCCCCACTCCCTCCGACCTCCGACGATATGCCGGAGGAGGAGGGAGGGGGACCAGCGATGGCGGCGACGAGCGGCGGCGGCGGCGGCTGGAGCAAACCCTAACCTTCTATTTTCACGACGACAGTCGATTGCGAAGACTAATCGTCGTGTTAGATTGAGCTCGTCGTAGATGGCTAGCTAGATAATAATAAACCTTTATTAGAAAGACTCTGAGTGTCTTATATGTAATATATATTAAGGAAAACAATAGCTCTTACAAAAACATAACTTGACACAAAATGACCTCTAAAACATAAGAGTAGATTGTGATCAAACAGTCACCTTCTTTCTTTGACTGTCCATTGCCTATCGGAAGAGATATCAAAAAGAAAGAGACATCTAGAAATACCCTCGCCATACAACACTTTGAAGACCACAAAATTCACTCATTGCTGACAACTAGCTCTTGACACAACTAAAGAGAACCCTTGTGAACTGCTTCTCCCTTTGCTCTTCGCCATGGCCATGATCATCGTCTAGGGCCTCTCTCCTCCGATAAGTCTCTTGACGGCAAAAAAAAGAGGGGATCCATTTTTTATTATAGATTTAAATCTAAATAAATCTACAAATGAAATTAGATGATTATCGATCGAGATCTTACATGTGATGACTTAGGTTATTGCCATAACGAGGTGGTAATTGTAGGCAGCGATTTCTTGGATGGAAGGCCAATTTGTGGCCATTGTCTACAAGGAGAGGGGTGCTTCTAGATACTCCCCAAGAGGGTAGTAATTAGTGGTCATCAAGGGTGGGAGGTGATGAATCTGCCGCTAAGTATATATGTTGTAATTTAGATGTAATTTTAGGAGGTACTTTGAATTATATTTCATAAGAACAGAGAGTTGGATGTTGCAGATGTTGGGCGATATTTTAAAATGTTTAAATTATCTTTCATCATGTTAGAAGTGGGTAGTTTATATGCAAATTTAAGGATTACTTATTACATATTCTACGTAATGGCAAAGGTGGATAATATTTTTATATAGAAAAAATATATCTTATGATGTTTAAAGTCTACCAATAAAAGGATAGATATTTAAGATTGTTATGATAATTAAGTTTTAAAAATTATCCTTTTTTTTGTTTTAGATTGTTATTAGATTTTGTGGATCTATCCTTTTGTTAGCACGTCACATATAAATTAGTATAGAGGCAACGTTGAGGATTTTAATTAATCAAACTTTTATAAAAAAATACAAAAACATTCTTAACATTAACCTGATTTCTTTTATATACACACGATGAATTTTTTTTTAGAGTTTCAGGGCATTTGCATTAACAAGACCAAACAATGAAATATATTTAGATAGTAAACACATTTTCTCGAACTTAGTCAAAACCATGTAACTTAAACTTGGAATAAAGTTATAGTAACTTGCAATTTGAATGACGGGTTGTAACCCAACCGATTCAGTAGGGACAAGCATTCAGTCGAAATCAGTCAAAGCTAGCTCAGCTCAGTCTTCATAACATTTCAAAAGAGAAAACATGTTGACGTATGCAATTGAATTGTCGACAACCGCCAGGTCAGGGACTATTGAAACTCGGAGACCAATCGAGAATTGTTAAAACCAGACTTTTCGCAATTAGTAAAAAAAGCGGTAATGACATGCGTCGGCCGTCCGGAACGTCCAACCAAAATCAGACACCTCACCCCACACCTGCGCCACGCGGCCGCACATTTCCTCCCGCATGCCCCACTTTATTCTCCGCCGCTCGTCTCTTTCAAAAAGGAAAAGATAACGCAGGCAGACGGGATAGATCGCGTCGTTTGCTTCTGCCTGCCTCCGCCGCATGCCTGCTTGCGCCGCTTCCTCTAGCTAGAAGCTCGCGCTGGCCGAACAGATTCGACCCGCCCGTCGCCCACCGCCCGCCGCGACCATCCCCGCCAAGCGCATCAATCTCGCTTTAGCGCGCTGCCTCTGCTCTCTCCATTCTCGTCCTCCCCCATCTCCCCGGTCTCTCGCATACTCCGTCCGGTAAAAAACGCCATCGTAGGACCTTCAAAAATAATATTGGATTATTCGTCTTATTCAAAATTTTTTATAAATGTTATATATCTTGTTATGATTTATTTCATCATTTGAGATACTTTAATAATAATTTATCTATTGCATAATATCTGTAAATTTTTTGAATAAAAGCGAATAGTCAAATGTGAATTTTGAAAGTCTTTCGATGGCGTTTTTTACCGGACGGAGGGAGTATTTTTTTGCAGCAGAGCACCTCCCAAGCGTCTTCCCCAACCCAGCGTCGCCGGGATGGCTTGCCGCCACGGGTCGCCACCTCTGCCCCAACCGATGGCAACCGGGCGCACGTGCCGGTCCACCTGAGGTCGTCCCCGGCCGCCAAGGGCACCACGAGTGCGGCAGGTGCATGTGGTGCTCCCACGTTGTTACTCGTCATCTGCTCCAACCCCGACAGCCAGAATCGACGGCCTAGCCTCCCCTCCGCTCGATGATGTCGTATTTGAAGTGTATGTTGAAAGCGATTGTTTTAAGTGTTTACGACGTATGTTTCAAGTGTTTTCTTTAGATGTTGCAATAATAGATTTGGATGTTGCATAGTATGCATGTTGTAAATATATGTTTCAAGTGTTTCAGGTGTTTTATAGTATGTTTCAAGTGTTTCATTTAGATGTTGCAGAAGTAGATATAGACTTATGTTGCAAACATTTCTTTCCAATGTTTTATCTGGATTTTTTTAAGTGTTTCATATGTTTTTACGCAAGTGTTTCAAACATATGTTTTCAAATGTTTCATCTTACACGTATGTTGCAAGTGTTACATCTTGATGTTGCACTGGCTATACACAGATTTTTGCAAGTGTATTTTTTAAATTGCAAGTATATGTTTTCAAATGTTTTATTTGTATTTACACATATGTTGCAAGTGCTATATCTTGATGTTGCACTGACCATAATTATTTTTATTTGGATTGTGCAGTGCCCTTGCAATAATTTTTATCTGGATTGTGCAGTGCCTTTACACCTCGCAAGCAGAGGTGGTCCCCTCGAGGCGCAGTCGTCCATAAAGTTGGGCGTGCATTACGAAGCTTGGTGTGGAGCACGAAGTTGCATGCATGCGGGATACTCTTTCTAGGCGTGGAGTACTACAGCTGTACAGTATATATGCTAGGATGTTATCTACGTAGACGTGTAGCACGAAACTGCATGCATGCTAGCCGCTAGGATACCCCCTCTCTTTCCCCTTATATTCAGCTGGATGCGGCTAGAGCACGAAGCTGCATGCAGGATGCAGCCAGTCAACAGCAGCATCACGAGCAAGAGCAGCGCGTGGCCAGAGCAAGAGCAGCGCGTGGCCAGACTGGGGTCCATCGCTGTGGAAAAGTCGGATACGTGGTTGGGCAGCAGGCGCGGGGCGTCCGGACGCGCTGCTGCCGCCGGACGTCCGGGCGCTACCCCATCCCTAAAAAAAGGCTGCCTGCTCAGAGATGGTAACGTCGCAATCAAACACAGTGTACGAGCTGCGCCATCTCCTCCCCACCAAACCTACTGCTGACGACGAGATGCAGCAGCGGCAAGCAAAGCATTATTCCACAGTTTCGAGTCCACCTCACCATGCCTTCTTCCCAGTTTTTCCTCTGCCTTGCCGTCGTGCTTGCTGCGGCGACGGCTACCGCCCAGGCGCACCTGCAGTGCCTCGACAACCCGCCGGAGCGGTCGCTTCTTGGCGGCGAGGCCGGCGAGGTCGTCCACGACCTCCCCGGTGGCTTCAGGGCCTACGTCACCGGCGCCGCAAGCTCAAGCCACGCCATCGTCCTCGCCACCGACGTTTTCGGTCGGTGCATCGATCCGTTTATTCACGCTTTCTCTCGCAGTTTTTTTAGAGTCGTCGTTTGGGATTACGTTTTGGACATTCGTTTCTGCCTCTAATTTTTTGATTGATTGATTGATTCCTGCAGGGTTCGAGGTACCATTACTCAGGTATATAGATCTATATATTTCTGTTGCCAACATTCAATTCCTTTCATGTTCTTCAGTGGCATAGTATCGTGGCTTCAAAAAGGCTATGTTCTTGGCCAGCCAGAGTAGCTTATTTTTAGGAGACATTGAAAAACTGATCTTAATCCTTTTCAAAAAAAAAAAAAAAATGTTCTTAGTTCTTCCTTGTTTTTACTGTATACATCATTTCGTTACCAATAATACGTGCGTGTCAACAAAGATTAGAACTTTTTAACATTTGGTTAGCAGTTAGTCGGAAACTGTGATTATATTTCAGTACTACAAGAACACTTCTTCTAGATAGAGGCATTTTTTGTTTATTTACAGAGGATGGACAGCCCGATCATCAGCATCAAATAGTCTTTGTTAATAGGCCAAAGAGAATTAAGGCGGATGTAGTAAGCATTATATTACTTTTAACTAAACTTTCAGAGTGGTGGCTTTTATGTTTGATGATGCCCTTTGGTTGGGCCAAAATATCTATACTATGGCCTTGTTTAGTTCCATGCAACTTTCAATTGAAATTGCAAGTTTTTCCACTCTCTCTCCATCACATCAATTGTTTCCCGCATGTAAATAGCATTAAATATAAATAAAAAAATAACTAATTGCACAGTTTAGTTGTAAATCACGAGACGAATCTTTTGAGCCTAGTTGGGCCACGATTGGATAATATTTCCCACAAACAAACGAAATGCTACAGGACTTTACAATCTCTCTCCTCTCACAAATTTGTTGCCGCATGTAAAGAGTATTAAATATAAATAAAAAAAATAACTAATTACATAGTTTTGTTGTAAATCACGAGACGAATCTTTTGAGTCTAGTTGGGCCACGATTGGACAATATTTACCGAATAAAAACGAAGTCTTCTGAGGACTTTTACAATCTCTCTCCTCAAAAACTTTCGTGGAACTAAACAAGGCCTATGATTGACTCTGTCTTCAAACAAACTGTCATTGTCAGTTGGCTAGGCCTTAACAGGCCCACTAGGAGTACGGTTAGGGATAAGATTATCTTGTTTTGGTGTGAAGTAAGCCTTCTATGGATAAGGAGGCAAGGGGATCTGTAGCAACTAAAGGAAAAAAAGAAGCAACGTATGCTATGCAAACTAGACTCCTGTGCAATGCAAACTCTAATCAAGACCACATGAATCTAATCCAATGGTTGGTAATTTTAGCACTTAAACCCTTCCACTCATGGGGGTGTTTTGCAACAGCCAGATGGGATGAGTGGAGGGGTTTAAGTGCTAAAATTACCAGCCATCGGATTAGATTTCTGTGGTCTTGATTAGAGTTTGTATAGTTTGTACAAGAGCATAGTTTGCATAGCATACATTCCCAAAAAAGAAATAGATCAATTCCCTAAAAAAAGAATAAATAGATCAATTCCTCAAAAAAACAAGAAATAGGTTCCAGTTCCCTTCTCGAACATTAATGATCTGTATTTGTGTAAAATATAAAAGGCTATATCCAACAAACCCTTCATTTAGCTGAAATCTAAAGTGGTACTGATGGGCTTTTAATAATGCAGACAGATAGCTGACGAAGTTGGTAAGGCTGGATACTTCGTTGTGGTGCCTGATTTCTTCAATGGAGACTATTTAGATGACAAGGAAAATCTTACAGAATGGCTCAAGATTCACTCTCCGGTTTGTTCCTCACACTTGTCACGTTTCATTTTATTGTCCCTGTCAATATATTGTCAATTGTTTGTCCGATAGCAAAATATTGAATGGTTAAAAAGTTACTTATCATAGATTGCATCAGAAGAAACTGCAAGCAATTGATTGAGGACCGTATATCAATTTTACAGGTAAAAGCCGCCGAGGACGCCAAGCCACTGTTTGCTGCTTTGATGAAGGAAGGAAAGTCCGTCGCTGTAGGAGGTTACTGCTGGGGAGGTGTGTGAAATCCATGTCAACTCATCACATATTATTATTAACTGACAAGCTTAACTGAGACACTAATTCTCTCCGGCCTTGTTGCTGTTTCCTTCACTGGCAGGAAAGTTCAGTGTGGAGGTGGGGAAAACCAATGAGGTTAAAGCAGTATGCATTTCGCATCCTTATAATGTGACTGTGGATGACATGAAAGGTTTGCTCTCCTCTTTCTGTGTCCCCAATCTTGCAGCCGCTTCACTAGCCTTGTGTGCTGGATTTTGATATGCTAATTATGTTGGTTCAAAACAGAGGTCAAATGGCCAATTGAGATCCTTGGAGCCCAATACGACACAAACACACCGCCAAAACTAGTGTACCGTTTTGTGCATGTTCTGCGTCAAAGAAACGATGTGAGTTCGTAGTGATTTTAGTGACACTACTGTCTGGGTACCGGCCAGTTGCATTGCAGTATTGCACCCAACTCATTTTAGTGGCACTGTGTGTTGCAGGTTCCCTACTATGCCAAGATCTTTCAGGGTGTTGCGCATGGATTTGCCTGCAGATATAATACCTCCGACCCTTTCGCTGTCAAAACTGCAGAGCAAGCTTTTGCTGACATGATCAGCTGGTTCCACAAGTACCTGAAGTGAAGAAAATAGGGGCTACCCTATCTCGGATCATTCAGATTGAATAAATAAATAAAATAAAGGGATTGAAAAGCAGTAACCGAACCCAACGTACTGCTGTAAACATTTGTGTAACTTTTCGCTCAAATAAAGATGTGTAGCTTTATACACATACTACTATGTTTCATGTATTATTGCTCAGCATATTGTAGAGCTAGGTCAACATTAAGTCAACCCTCGACCTATATCGTAAAATTCTGAAACAGGGACATGTTGCGGGCCGACCCATAGCGCGCAAGGGTAGCTCGTGACCCCAAGACAGCGAGCAAGACTCATGCAGCAGGCCACTGCATGTGCCCCCAACCAGCACTGTTGCTTGCCCGCCACTTTCCAGCAAGTTTCGGCATGTGGTCCAAAGACGGCTGAGGTAAATAAAAACATAAAAATATATTTTTTAATTTGGTATAATTTGTGAATGTTGTATCTGTTTTTAATTTTGTTTGCACTGGTGTGTTCTACTTCAAAACGAAAAAAAACAACTAGACCTTATTTACATATGTTTTGAAAACATTTATTTTATTGCATAAAAAATGCACATCAATTGTTACATAAAGGTACTAGCCCTACATTTTAGTATTTCAAGAGCAAATTACATGAATCGAGTTGCTAGTAAGAGTTTGTTGCAACTTATATATTAAAAGACGAATAATAATTCATGTAGAAACAATGCAAACTTAGTGGCCTAAAACAAGACAATCTGCAAACTTGAGAGGGGGACAGCTTAGTAAAACAATCATTACATAAGCTAGTAACTGGGGAGCAATTTATTATATAATCCATTGCAAAAAACCAAGAAAATGAATTAGAAGAACAGTTAATGTGTATGATTTAGTAAGACATTTGGAATCTAAAAAGAAAAACTACCACCTGAAATAGCTACTATAAACAAAAACCAAAATTAACATCTAGAAAATTAAACTAAAATTGATTAACAGAATATAAAAACTAAAGTAAACACAATGATAAACAAAAAACTAAAAGTTCAAATTACTAGAAAAAGAAACTAAAATTGACAACAAGAAAATGAAACTCAAATAGAAAATAGATATTGAAAAGTAAATAGACAATGAAAAACAAAAGTTGAACATACAAATGAAACTGAAGTTTACAAGAAACTAAAATCGACAACGAGAAAAGTAAATTTAAATTGAAAAATAAAAAAAATATAAAGTAGACACGATAAAAACAAAATATCGACACATAAAAATGAATCTGAAATTAATATCCACAAAATTAACTGAAATTTACAAATAGCAACAAAAACTAAAGTAGACACAATAGAAAAAAATAAAAAACTGAAACGTAAAATACTAAAACTGAAATTGACAACAAGTAAAATAAACTAAAATTAAAAAAACGAGACTAAAGGAACACATAAATTGAAAAAATGAAAATCAAAACATATTAAACAAAATAAATCAGAATAAATCAAATGCACAACTCATTAAACTGAAACTAAAAAAAAACTACAAGTGGCATGATCTTGTGTGTGGCATGTTAAATTTCGGTATGTAGCAAGTTATATTTTAAGCAAGTCACAAGTAGTTTTTTTACCACTATATAAAATACGTAAGTAGTTTTTATATGTACAACATAAGTTAAGACTATATAAAATGAATTCTAAAATATATGCATGGGTCTAGTTGTGTAGCTCTCATCGTAATAAACACGATGGTGCGAATAGAACCGAAAATGAAAGAAAGAAAACAAAATAAATACGCTTAGAAAGCAAGCAGGTTGCGTGGACTGCTGCAAGCACGATGCTAGACAAGGCCAAGTGTGTAAGTTCCGCACATAGGCAGGGCCATGTCTGGGTCACTCAAAAAGCAGGCCAGACAGTATGGGTGCTCTCACGCACTTGCCTAGGAATTTATAAATTTATTTTGATTTAAAAAGCATAAACCAAACTTTTTTAACTAATTTATACATGGTTCAATGAGTATGAAATTTTAAGTATAGTCAAAACATACAATAATTAGTCTATAATAAAAATTTCACCATGATTGGACTATAGAAACAATAGCTATGAATTAATTAACGAAAACTATAGATCTAAAGTTATAACAAAGCAGCAAAAAGTTTGTATTTAAACATACCGTTTATATGTTTCTTTGTGTAGATCTATTCATGTGGAGTCTAACAAAATTGAATTTCTCATTTTATGATTTCTTTTATTTATTATGTTTTTTTCTAAAATTTAGCTGAAATAAATAAAAAGAAAAAGACAAAACTGTCTTGAAAACCGCTTATAACCAGATTAGAGAAGGTAAAACGAACGGTTTTAAAAGTATAGGTAGGTAGTTTATCCAGTTTTAAGATTCGTGGAGAAAAAAATAGACTTATTAAAGTATAAGTTGAGGAAGATAAACGTGGACTTTTTTCTGTTGTTTTTTTTAAAAATTATACAATACAACGCAGACGCTCACAACAGCATGCACACTTATTCCTATAAACACACACGCAAACCCTACCCCTATGAGCGCCTCCGAAGAACTGAGCCGGCAACGTCTAGAGATTTTCGAAGTCACCACGGGCACCTCATCGCTTACCACTTAAAACGTAACGTCGATAAATTATAGAAAAATCTCAAAAAAAGGTGCGAGAACTAAGATTTAATCTATGGTGAGCATTTCACTGGACAGTCCTACCACTAGACCACAGACATATTCGCTCCTATTGCTAATTAGAGTTTGCAAAACAAAAGACCCAACGGCCTGAAAACGTATCTTTCGCTTCTCTCTCTATTGGTCCAGCCCGAACATGACCGCCAGCGCACACTCTCTCGCTTTTCTCTAATTTGGTCCAGCCCAGCGCACTTTGGTCGTCTGGCCCATCACAACGCTGAGCGCCACTCCTCTCTTTCTCCTTCAATTTCATATTACAGGGAAAGAACGGAAATAGAAATAATTCAAGGCAAATTCAGGATCAAAATCAGTTGACATGTCCCAACCGTATTTACGGTTCCCATATTTTGACAGCAGATACCAGCCCGAAGTCCCGTTTACGGGTCCCTTCTTTCTTTGGCTTGCGCCATATACAGAGTATCTCTCTCCGAGGGTTTCCCTAGTGCAATATTTTTTTAGCTTTAAAGGCCATATAGTATCGGATAATAAAAATAGTAGATACTCTAGTATTGTCATAATAGCTTGTAGAAGCTACATATGTTTAGAGAGAGAAAGGTGGTTCGTGCTAAAAAAGAAGAGGGAGATAAAATAAAGTACAGAGTACCTCTCTCCGAGGGCTTTCTCAGTGCAATATTTTTTTAGCTTTAAAGGCTATATAGCACTAGTACACAAAAGCTCTATACAGGCGGTTGGTATCCCATTTTCACTGGCATTTTCTCCAACCGCCAGTGGGAGAGGCCAGTGAAAATGACCCATTTCCACTAGCGGTTGGGTGAAAACCGCCAGTGGAAATCGATTTCTACAGGCGGTTTTCTTAAGGGAACCGCTTTGTAGAAATCGGCTGCCGAAAAATAAAAAAAATAGCAAAAAATATTTTTAACAAGGCAAAAAATATTTTTCGAACCGCCACTTGTAGCAAGTCGGCGCATTTTTTCACGTAAAATCGCGTGCTTTGCGGCCATGGGGGTTTGAACTTGCGACCTCGGCCTCGCACGTATCCCCCTCTACCACTCCACACTACTACAGAAAACTTAACCGAGGCGGTTTTTTTTGGTTAATCGAGGCGGTTTTCCTAACCGCCTCGAACACAAGGTCACGGTTAATCGCATGTTTAACCGAGGCGGTTGGCCAACCGCCTCGTTATGCAATTAACCGAGGCGGTTTTCTTACAAAAACCACCTCGGTTAATACATGTGAAAAAAAAAAAAAAAAAAGCCCTAGGCCCGACGCTAGGCCCATCCTAGGCCCAACGTCAAGCCCGTTTAAGGGAACGCCGCTTTGGGCCAGCGGATCCGCTTCGGTGGTGGGTGGATCCCCTCCGCCGCTACCTTTGGTGGCCACCGAGGGAGCCACCGCCCGGATCCGCCACCATGTGCGCCGTCGCCGCCGTTGAGTGATCTCATCGATCAAGGAAGCGCCGCCACCGATCAAGGCGATCGCAAGGGAGGGAGGGTGAGGGACTGATGCGCTATGGATCCGAGAGAGGAGAGAGCTGGGGGGCATGCGGGAGACCACACGGTGGGGGCCTCCACGCTGCGTGGGAGACGGCGTGCGCCGCCCGGGAAGAGGCGCGCCCATCGAGCGCGCGTGCGCCAGCGCCGAAGGGCGCCCATCCGAGGAGCAGCGTCCGCGCGCCGCAGAAAGCGGCGCCGCGTCCGGGAAACCCGCGCCACGCCTGTAGCCGGGAAGTCGCGCCACGCCAGCGCCGAAGTCGCACCAGCGCCGCCGCCCAGCGCCCTTGGCGAGAGAAGCGCGCCGCTCGAAGTCGCACCAGCGCCGCCACGAGCGCGCGGCGGCGGCCTGCGCCGGCGCCGCTGTGGTCTCGCACACCCCTTTGTGTCGAAATAGAGAAGCGAGAGAGAAGGCGTGGGAGGGAGGAAGAGCGGAGGGAGAGGGGCTCTCGGGCTCCCGAGGGAGAGGAGGAGAGAATGAGTGCAAGAAACCCTAGTCTCCGAGGCGGTTCTTTTGCCGGCGGCATTGCCACAGGTTGGAATTGATTAACCGAGGCGGTTATCTTCCAAAACCGCCTCGAGACCAATTTTGAAGTGCCTTGTAAAATCTTTTGTGTAGTAGTGCCACCCACATGTCACTTATGTTTATATCCTATTTCGGTTCCCCATATATTATCCCAAACCGATAGTAAATTCAATATTTTGGGGTCTAAACGAATTCAAATGAAAAAATGTTCAACTACAAAGTTTCATAACTTTTGAAGATCTACAACTTTCATTTAGGTCATTTGCAAAATTTGAATTTTAAATTTAAAAATTTTGTTTGTAGTTTTCTATAAAAAGATGCTTTCAAATGAAAAAGTTGTCAACTACAAAGTTTCATAACTTTTCGAGTTCTACAACTTTTTTATTTTAAGAGTTTCTCCATCCGAGGAAGTTTGAAAAACTCAAAAAATTAATTTCAAACTATTTCTCTTGGCGGATTTCTTAAGAAACCGCCAATAGAAATCGATTTTACCGGGCGGTTCCTTAAGAAATCCGCCCGGTAGAAATAGTCGATTTCCACCGGCGGTTCCTTAAGAAAACCGCTAGTAGAAATCGTATTTCTCTGGCGGTTCCTTAAAGAGAACGCTTTGTAAAAATAGGGGCCGATTTACTCTAAAGCTGTTCTAAAGAGAAACCGTCGGTAGAAATAAAACGTTAGTGTCAAGAGAAATGGTTTGTGTACTAGTGTAGTATCGGATAATAAAAATAGTAGGTACTCTAGAGTTGTCATTATAGCTTGTAGAAGCTACATATGTTTAGAGAGAGAAAGGTGGTCCATGCTAAAAAAAGAAGAGGGAGAGAAAATAAAGTAAGGCATAATGAAAGTAAAAAGTTTGTTTATAAAACCACAAATAGTGGTAGTTTGCATTGTGGTACTATTCAAGTGCATTAAAGATGAGAGGGAGCAGCTCTTGGTGTTGGACGAGATTAGACATAGATGGCGAGAGTATTTCGATAAGCTGTTTAATGGTGAGAATGAGAACACCATCGTTCAGTTGGACGACTCGTTTGATAACACCAATAGGCACTTTGTGCGGAGGATTCAAGAATCAAAGGTCACAGAAGCATTAAAAAAGATGAAAGGGAATAAAGCAATGGGCCCTGATGGTATTCCAATCAAGGTGTAGAGATGTCTCGAAGATATAGCTATAGTATGGCTAACCAAGGTGTTCAACAATATCTACCGATCGAACAAGATGCCTGAGGAGTCGAGAAGAAGCATATTGGTACCAATCTACAAGAACAAGGGAGACATCCAAAGTTGTACTAATTATTGGGGAATCAAGTTAATGAGCCACACCATGAAGCTATGGGAGAGAGTCATAGAGCAGCGCCTGTGAGGAACAACGCGGATATCTATAAACCAATTTGGTTTCATGCCCGGAAGGTCAACCATAGAAGCAATTTTCTTAATAAGACAAGTTATGGAGCGGTTTAGGTAACAGAAGAAGGACCTGCACATGGTTTTTATTGATTTGGAGAAGGCTTATTTATGACAAGATACCAAGGAATGTGATGTGGTAGGCTTTGGACAAGCATAAAGTCCTAGCAAAGTATGTTACCCTCATCAAGGACATGTATGATAATGCGGTGACTAGTGTTCGAACAAATGATAGTAACACAGATTACTTCCCGATTAAGATTGGGCTTCATCAAGGGTCACCCTTGAGCCCACATCTCTTTGCCTTAGTAATGGATGAGGTTGCAAGAGACATTCAAGGGGATATCCCTTGGTGTATGCTGTTCGCCGATGACGTAGTGTTAGTTGATGAAAGCCGAGCAGGAGTAAATAGGAAACTAGAGTTGTGGCGGCAGACCCTTGAGTCTAAAGGTTTTAGAGTAAGCAGAACTAAAACCGAATACATGAGATGCGACTTTGGCACGATTGCTCAGGAGGAGGGGGACATGAGTTTGGAAGTTCAAGTAGTGCCTAGGAAAGACACCTTTCGATATTTAGGATTGATGCTTTAGAGGGATGGAGATATTGATGCGGACGTTAGCCACAGAATCAAAGCAGGTTGGATGAAGTGGCGCCAAGCTTCTGGCATTATTTATGACAAGAGAGTACCACAAAAGTTAAAAGGCAAGTTTTATAGAACAACGATTAGACCTGCTATGCTGTATGGAGCAGAATGTTGGCCTATAAAGAAAAAGCATGTTCAACAACTGAGTGTTTCAGAAATGCGTATGTTGCGCTGGATTTGTGGTCACACAAGAATGGACCAAGTGCGGAATGGCTTGTCCAACATCGGTTGAGGTTGTTTGGCCATGTTCAAAGGAGACCTTTAGAGGCACCAGTGCATTGTGGAGTACTAAGTCAAGATAATAATGTGAGGACAGACAGAGGAAGACCGAAGTTGACATGGGGGAGGCAATCAAAAGAGATTTGAAAGATTAGGATATACCTAGAGATCTGTGTCTGGATAGGAGTGCTTGGAAAATGGCTATCGGCGTGCTTGAACCGTGACTAAGGGTGCTTGCTGGGTCTCAACTCTAGCCTACCCCAACTTGTTTGGGACTAAGAGGCTTGGTTGTTGTTGTATGTAGATCACTTTATTTGTACCACAACTACTAGTAGTGTTAGTCTCTCTGTTATATGACACTTCATAGTTGCTGCTTTTCTCTAGGCTGATGTTGCCTGCAGCAGTCCGCAGAAATCGCTGGCTAATCTAGCAATAAAAAAAGGAAAAAAAAATCCTTGGCTGCACAATTTAAAGGAAAGTGGGGTAACTCTGGCATCTTGCTGGTGATGCAGTGTGCATAGCATGCAGTCTGCTTGCTGATTAGGCCACAACGAAAGCCAACCCCAATAGTTAGAATCCTAACACGTTAAGAACGGGAGAAGGACCATTTTCTTCTTTATTTTCTCGAGGCCTTTATAAACAAAGCCACCTTAATCGCGATGGCCGATGGCGACGTGAAAACTACCACGTCGGTGTGATGGCATCTAGCTCTCAACGCTACATAACCAGCTGCTAGTTGGGTTCTGTGCGACGCAGCAGCGCGTGGCAGCCAGCAAAAGCAACCGCACCAACCGTTGCCGAGAGCTTTCCGGTCTGAGAGCGCCATGGGAACCGCGCAGGTTCTCCTCTACCTCGTCGCCGCCGCGCTTGCTGCAGCGGCAGCAGCCTCCCCAGCAGCTCATCATCAGCACTCGCAGTGCCTCGACAACCCGCCGGACCTGTCTCTGCGTGCCGGCGAGTCTGGCGACGTCGTCGGCGACCTACCAGGCGGATTCAGAGCCTACGTCACAGGGCCGGCCAAGTCCAGCCGCGCCGTCGTTCTCGCCTCCGACGTCTTCGGTTGGTGCACACATCCATATATATCATCACGTACATACGCTACCTTCGATTGTTTTTCGCCGTGGTTTTTGATAGTTAGCTTCTATGTTTTCTTTCACTGGTTTCTTCAGGGTTCGAGGCGCCAATACTCAGGTATGCAAACATGTCTCACCTTCACTTCCATAGTCCCAAATTCCAATCCAAGATTTTGTTAAGTTTCTTCTTGTTCCTCTTATAGTCTTTCACTTTTGCTTCATAACCAACCGATTTTTTTTAAAGCCAGTTATGTATTTGAAGAATTTAAGGGTTAGAATCTTGGGAAGAAAACTGTATTTAGGTCTCGAAAGAAACACAGAACTCGAAAAAGAAAAAGAGAACGAGGAAGCAAAGAAAATGCTCTGTTCTGTGAACTTGGCTTCACTGAACTTGCACTCAGCCAACATGCTTCATTTGTTTGTTAGCTAGTACTACTTGTTTATTGAGCGGACGGTTGTCGGAGTCCTAAACTAGCGACATTATAATAATTTTTCACGACTTAATGTCTTATAATCCATAAAGGTTATACAAAGTCGTGTATATGCACAGAGTACTTCAGACGGCAAAGACAGCAAACAGTCGGCTCCTGCGCAGAACTGAACATTTTCAGTTGGACATGCTCAAGCGTTTCCTTTATATTTTACTGCTTCACTGACATTATCATAACATTTCTAGATAACAATTGCATTATCAGCTAATAACATGCTGTGGACAAAAGAAGCAGCAGTCCAATAAGTGTGAATAATCTTGAGCGAATTGGGCCATTCCCTGATCAACGACTTTCTCACCAAAAAAGGCGAGCAACCACGGAAGAATATACATCATTATCATAACATTTTGGTAAATAGCATGGTTAATAAGTGCTCTATTGTCAGTCCCAATAAAAGAAACAAAAAAATTAAAAGAAACACTAGGCATATGCATGACTTTGTATATGCATGGAAGCAGAACATGATTGAAGGGAAAACCGGTCTCTTTCTTCCTCTATCTCTTCTTTGTCTCTCTATTTGTCTTCTCTTCTCCATCTCTTCTTCTCCCTCACCCTACCCATATTCATTGATGCACTGTCTCGAGGGATGCGGACGGGTCGAGCCCACTTTCGCCCCTGGTTCTCGGTCAATAGGAGCATTTAGTTTTACTACTTGTTTACATTGGAGGGTCATTAGTGTCGTGAAATAGGCATATTATAGGCTGTACTTTCGCCACGTACTACCTCGGTCTAGAAACAATGCAATTCTAACATTACACTTAGTTAATCATTTTAATTGTAACTAAATTTATATAAAAGGTAATAATATTTATTATATTAAATAATTATCAATAGATTTTTATAATATATATTTGTATTATTCAAGTATTATTCAAGTTAAAATACTAGTACTATTTTCTTTTAAACTTAGTCAATTTAGGATATATGGTTTGATTTAGAATATATATTAACTCTAGAATTGTATGCCCAAAACTCATTTAGTTTTGCGCCATCACTTTTGAAAGCTTATTGTGAATTTCTCATGTTTTTAAATCTATGGTTTGTCTATTTTTTTTGAAAAACAGATTTTTCTCCTATTCTATTAATTATTTTTACCTGTGTCAATTCACATATGAAATGATTTTGCCAATGTTGACTTGGCCTTACTTTTCTTAGTTATTTGTGATTTTACTATTGTTTCAAATAAAATGTTTAGACATTATTTTGACAATTTTGGTAAAGGTTTTAGGAACAATTTGAGACAATTTGCATAATTTTTCAAGTAAGCTTTGATAATATTTGACAAATGTTGGAAACACTATGACACAAATGCTTTAGCTGGATTAGCTGGACATAGTAAACTTTCTGAAAATTTTGGATGGGGCAAGCGCCTGTGTGTGCTTGGGAGCCCCTAAATACTGATTGTACTAATATCCCGTCTAGTTAATAAAGCTCTCTGTTTACTCTTAAAAAAAAAACTTGAATATATTAAGTCATGAAAGCATATGTCAACCATAACATTGTAACATGTCTGGGTCGCATTCTAACACATCCAAATCACATAGATTTATGGCTAGAAGCCTTTATGTAAGCTTTTAAATTTCAAAGAGTTTATTCTAGTTGTACTAGGAGCAAAAGCATAGGTCCACCCTCAAATAGATTTATGGCTAGATGCCTTTTTGTAAACTTTTAAATTTTCTTCTTGACCTTCCTGGTTTCCTAAGTTTAGTTTTCTTTTAATAAAATTTCAGTAGGGGATGGGATCACGTCCCTCCTGTTTCCTAAAAAATCATCCAAAGTGAGGGCAAACAACTCCTTTAATATCAACATGTATGGGTAAGAAAATACAAAGAAGCAAAAAGGAGGAGTGAAATCACAATTGTCCATCATAGGAAGGGCAAGAACACCAATCCCCAAACTTGAAAGGAACAGTCCAATAAGTAATTAAAATTTCATCTATTTTCTAATGATTGAATACCTTAACAAAAATGAGAAAGTTTATTTTACAGTCTCTCCTTTTCTTACTTAATGTTTCAGTCATGCTTGATTTGTGTCCAAGAATAAACTAACAATATTTTCTATATCGATTCTACTCTTGACTTGGTTGAATGCTAATTAGCTATGGGTTATATGTTTCATAATACAGAATGATCGCTGATAAAGTTGCTGAGGCTGGATACTTTGTTGTCGTACCCGATTTCTTCAATGGGGATTTTTATGACACAAGAAAAAACATTTCGGAGTGGATCAAGTCTCACTCTCCGGTCTGTTCAATTCACCTTTCATAAGTAATTTACATATCCCTTTCAACCAGCTTAAGCTCATCATAACAAGAATTCATTGTTAACAATATGTTGCAGCACATTTTATCATGAGATAAAAATAAACTTATCGAGTATATCCAAACGATCTGACAGGTAAAAGCTGCCAAAGATGCCAAGCCACTCTTTACTGCTTTGAAGAAGGAAGGAAAGAGCATTGCTGTTGGTGGTTATTGCTGGGGTGGTGAGTCAAGCTTATATGAACTTATCAAACACTATTAGTAGCCAAGCTTAGCACACTACCGTTTATTTTCAAAATTCTTTCTGAGACAACGCATTTAATGTAATTACTCTTACAACATTGTTTCTATTTGCCAGGGAAAGTTGGTGCCGAGATAGCAAAAACTAACGATATAAAAGTAGTTTGCCTTTCTCATCCTGCAATTGTGACAGCCGAAGATATGAAAGGTGTGCCCATCATTTTTGTTTGCCCACATCTTTTTATAGCCTTGCAGCTTGCATTGATTGCTTGGGATGACTTAAAACTAGTCTTTCTTAATTATTCATAATCCAAATTATTCCAAAAACTCAGAGGTCAAATGCCCAATTGAAATCCTTGGAGCTCAGAATGACACGACCACTCCACCAAAATTAGTGTACAAGTTTGTGAATGCCTTGCGTCAAAGAAATGAGGTGAGTTCCTACTATAATAACAATAATTCTGGATACAAATTACACCTATATATGGATTTGTGACATTCTTAATTATTGCAGCTTCCATACTTCGCCAAGATCTTTCCTGGAGTTGCACATGGATTTGCTTGCAGATATAATACCACTGATCCGTTTGCTGTCAGAACCGCTGAAGAAGCTCTTGCTTACATGCTTGACTGGTTCAACAAGTATTTGAAGTGAAGACTACATGCATGCGTAGTACAAGGTTGTTTAGACTGAATTAAAGAGAATAATGACTAATTGGCAATTGCATTATTATGAACTTGAAGACATGCTAGAAGAGAAAACTGGATATACAGTCCGATGACAAGTCATTTTATTCACTATATATTCACACTAGCAAAATCCCAACAATTGTTATTAATACATCAAGCAATTGCAGACACCCAAGTACCCAGCTGGACCAGTATGTTTGATTGTGGTTAAACTTTTTGGCATCTTCTGGGCTAGAATTAAATCACAATAGTAGTGGGTTTGTCCAACTTTTAGGCACAAAGTCAACAAAAAGTTGATTGAAACTAAATATTTTCTAATGATTACCAACTGAAATAGCAAGGGTATGAGCAGTATGCTCAAGAATTTTGGGAGATCGAGAAGGCATGCTTTTAATATTAGTGAACATGGTACAACACTGTGATACAAAAAATTAAAGTTAATGAAAACAACATGATTTATTGTGTGCACACAATCTTGGATTATATACCTTATTGACAATAGACATAGCAGAAGACTTGGTGAAACGTATCTGATGAATGTAGTCAACATTCAGAAAGGATGAAGAACCATAACATGGACCAGAGAGTTGGGGCGTGTTTAGTAGATTGGATGAGCTCTTGGGCCAGGCTTTGGGCATGCAGGGGACCTATTTGTTTTCCTAGATGGGGTTTGGGCCAGGTCGGCATGGAGCTTAAAGCACCCGTGAGCTAGGCCCGGGGAATCGGTTGCCCCCTCCTTTCTCTAGAGCCAGACTCCGAGCGGCCATGCGCGAGCTCATTTTGGTGGTTGGCGGGCTGCCCCTTTGTCTCATGCGCTACGGTGAAAAATCCCCACCCATTCCCCTCCCCAATCCGCCAGGATTGGCCTCCCCTAAATCCCCGGCCACCGCTCACTCTGCTAGGGTTTCCTCACTTCTCTCTGCTCCTCAATTCCTCCTGCTCTCCAATGTCCTCGGTGTGCTCCTCCTCGTCCTCCTCCCTCGTTCGGCAGTGCGTGGTGGCAGCAGGGTTGTAGACGGGCCTCGTGTGGCTCATGTTGGCTGCTGCTCCTCCATCTCGTTGGTGCATGGGTGCTGGTGGTCTATGTCGTCTTCTCCGCTGTGATGACGCGGCGCTGCTGCAGAGAAGGCCTATAGTGGACGCTGTTTCGTCTTCCCAAAGCCGTTGCCTGCTTCCTCACCGGATCTATTTCCTCCACGCCTAGCCGCCAGCTTCTTCCTTTTCTCCGACCTGAAAGTAAGGAGAAATCTTGAATTTTTGGTACACTTGACCCGATTTCGGTGGCCAAAGTGCTCATAGCAATGGGATGTGCCTACACATGACCCGATTTCAGCGGTCTACACGCTCATAGCGTTGAATTTATGTGGATTCAAGGTTGCCTCATGGCATACCTCACTACTACATAATTGACTTTCAGTGCTGAACTATCACCGATAGTTTCTTAAAAACCGCTAGTGGCTCCTGGCCTATCACCGGCGGTTTGAGCCACAAACCGCCAGTGACGGACCAACCCGACAATAAAAATCGAGTCATCACTGTCAGTTTGTATCAGTGGTGATTTGAGCCACAAACCGCCACTAATGTAGGGTCATCAGTGACGGTTTTAGCTACAAACTGCCACTGATGTGATCGCAAGATTCTGAATATTTTAAATGAAGCACTAAAGTTTGAATTTTTTAGAACGCCCTTGGATGGAAAGATGACCAAAATAGAAGTTGTAGATCTTGAAAAGTTACGTAACTTTGTTGTTTACAACCTTTTATTTGAAATCATTTTATGTTCTAAAATTCAGCTTGAACTTCGGGTTGAGATTTAATATGTTCTTTAAGAACTCTGATTTCCTTTTTTTAACCTTGGGCTAAAACTTGTAACTAGTCTTTCTCCCTCGTACTAACTCCACATCTAATGATTTTTTCAAAAAATTCTAAAATAATTCTCTATCAGGTTAATGTGTTGATACATCTTTGTTTGTATGATCCTTTCATGCAACTTTGGTTTATGAATGAAAAATTTAATTTTAAAAAAGTGACATCTTAGAACAATATTTTGAAGCAATAAATGATTTAAACTCAAAAAGTCATAAACATAATAGTGGTAGAACTCATCAAGATCCATAACTTTTATTTGGGTTATTCCCTCATCCGACAAAGCGATAGTAATATTCTTAATAAATTTTATATCTCTCTTATACTTTAGGAGACTGTGAAAGATATATAAGATTTATGAACAATGTTACTAGTATTTTATTGGATAAAGAAATAACTAAAATTAAAGTTTTAGATCTTGATGAGTTGCACAACTTTATTATTCAAGATTTTTCTAGCTCAAATCATTTACACTTTCAAAATGTTGTTCAAAGTAGTCATTTTTTAAAAAATTTAGATTTTGAGCTGATAAAATAATGTCACATAAAAAGATGACCAAAATAAATCTCAAAAATTTATAGAACTTTGTAGTTGACAACTTTTCCATTTAAATTTATTTTCTCATGTAGAACTATGTTTGAATATCTCAAATTCAAAATTTAATGGAAAAATTTATAACTATGTAGGAACTCACCACCAAGACTTCCCCAAAAATTATGAAATTTATTGGAACAGTTTATAATAAAAATAAACTGAATTGAAGCAAGTCTCAAAATTGTGTGGACGAGTTTGTGAAACAAAAGACCCAACAGCCTGAAACGTATCTCTCGCTTTTCTCTATTGGTCCAGCCCGCGCATGACCGCTAGTCCAGCCCACGCATGACCGCCAGCGCACCCTCACTCTCCTTTCTCTATTTTGGTCCAGCCCAGCGCACATTGGCGGTCTGGCCCACTGAGCGTTGCTCCTCAGTCTTTCTTCCTCAATTTCATATTGCAGAGTAAAAACACAAATGAAAATAAATTCAAGAATATCGGATCAAAATCAGTTCAGATGTCGTAACTGCTAGAATTTATATGAAAGTTCCCTTAAATCCATATAGAGAAATTCTAATAAATCTCAAAGGTCCAATACATGTGTTTCCTAATGAGCTTTAGTGTTTAAGCCTATAAGTAGAGTGAGAGGTGCAATTTCAATTAGTACCATATTGCTAGTTGATGTTGAGCTTTAGTGTTTAAGCCCATAAGTAGAGGTGAGAGGTGCAATTTCAATTAGTACCATATTGCTAGTTGATGTAGAAGTAGAGGGTTTTTTCTCCATCCATATATATATATATACATATATATATATATGTATATATATACACCTATCCTCCTGGAAAAAGACACAATAAAAACTACTATTGGAATTTTCAGTTGGAAAATCCTAAGGTAATAAATTAGTATTTTCCTCTTCACGCTATTGCGCTGCCGTCGTAGTCTCTCCATCCCGATCGTCTGCGTGCATCGGCGTTCGGGAGAGCAGGTCTTTGGAACCCTCGTCTTTGCGATCCTGTACCGGGAAAAGGCGAATAAGGTTTTTAGGAAGCGCTCTTCGCGCGACTGCTCCCAACTTCTACAACGGTTCGTCTCTGATGGCTGCAATGGGACATCGTCTCTACGTCAACGTCGTGTGTCTACAATCCAAAGGTACACATCTCCTGATCCAACATCTCTATTGCTGACTCGTGTATGAGCTATGTTTACACTAGCTATTATGATCATGCTATTGTTGTTGTCCAATTTAATTAGTATGCTAGATCTATACATGCTAGTTTATGAGATTGTCATGATTTATAATCTGGTATCAATCTTGAAATAGTCTAATATTTCAACAATCCAAAAATCTTATAACAGGTTTTTTCCTGATTTAACTATTCCTGGTTTCGCTGACGTGCTGAGGCTAGAAAAGTTTTCTAGTGCACACTATAAGAGGTGGCAAGTCAAGGTCACCCTCTGGCTATAGGCCATAAAAGCGTTTTGGGTTCGGTGCATGGCTAGAGAACTTGAATTTCTTAAGTGTGTCGTACCTATCGAGTTTGTGGCCGAATGCATTATTACCAAATTGCCTTCTTCATGGAGGAATTTTGCCACAAGTCTCAAACACAAGAGACAGAAAATATCACTTGAAAACCTGATAGCATCTCTTGATGTTGAGGAGAAATCTCGGGCTAAAGGTAACACTGAGAAGGGGAACAAGGAAGGAGCTAGCGCTCACTTTGTCCAAAGAAACCATGGCAAGAACAAAGAAAATTTAAGTCAGTGAATCATATATTTGTGGCATAATTAATGATAGTTCAAGTGCTTGGCATTCTTGCTTATGTCATATGAACTTTGGATTAATGTCTATTGCCAAAGGTTCTAAGTGCTATAGTTGTGTGCAATCTAAGTAACCTCGAAAGCCTCACAAGGCAACGGAGGAGAGAAACTTAGCACTTCTAGAATTCACAGATTCTGATCTATGCGAGATGAATGGTGTGTTGACAAAAGGTGGAAAGAGATATATCATGACTTTGATAGATGATGCAACTTGATACTGCTATGTTTATTTGCTTAAAACTAAAGATGAAACGCTAGACTACTTTAAAATCTATAAGGCTAAAGTTGAAAATCAACTAGAAAGAAAGATTAAACATCTAAGGTTAGATCGTGGTGGTGAGTATTTTCCTATATTATTTGATGAATTCTGTGCGGAACATGGTATTATTTATGAGAGGACAGCTCCCTATTCGCCCGAATCAAACGGGATTGCCGAGAGGAAAAACTGCACGCTGACTGACTTGGTGAATGCTGTGTTAAACACTGCTGGTCTTTCTAAGGCATGGTGGGGGAAGCTTTATTGAATGCGAGTTATGTCCTAAATAGAATTCCACATAGAAATAAAGAGACAACCATCACTTTCATACCTGCACACGTTGGGATGATTGGCGAAAGTAAATGTTCCAATGTCTAAAAAGCATAAGCTTGGACCAAAGACTGTGCATTGTGTCTTTCTAGGATTAGCATTGCCTATAGATTTTTAGTAGTAAAATATGAAGTCCTAATGTGCATGTGGACATAATTTCTGAATCTCGTGATGCTACATTTTTTGAGAATATATTTCCTATAAAAGATATGCGTAGAATGCTAAATTTTCCTCTGATTTAGCTCCTGATGTTACTATACCTATTGAGTCTCCTATTGAGTCAGTTGAACAACCACTTAACGAAATCCTTGAGGAGGATGACAATGAAGTTCCTGTGAGGAGCATGAAACAAAGGATTGTAAAATCTTTTGGTGATAATTTTCATTGTGTGCCTTATGGATGATACTTCCATCTCTATTTCAGAGGCATATGCATCTCTAGATGCAGATGATTGGAATGAAGCTATTCCTAGTGAGATGGACTCGATTCTTTCTAATGGAACCAATGGGGTGTAAGTAGGTGTTCAAGAAGAAGCTAAGACCTGATGGTACTATTGACAAGTACAAGGCTCAGCTTGTGGCTAAGGGTTACACTCAGAAGGAAGGCGAGGATTTCTTTGATACTTATTCACCTGTTGCTAGAATGACCACTATTCGAGTGCTACTTTCCCTGGTTTCCTCGTATAGTTTTCTCGTTCATCAAATGAATGTGAAGACAGATTTTCTTAATGGAAAGTGGATGAGGAGATTTATATGGATTAGCCTGATGGGTTTGTAGTAAAAGGTGAAGAGCAGAAAGTGTGTAAGTTTGTGAAATCTTTATATGGCTTAAAACAAACACCTAAACAATGGCATGAGAAGTTTGGCACTACTTTAACTAATGCGGGCTTTGCTGTTAATGAGGCTGATAGGTGTGTACTATCGACATGGTGGGTGTGTACTATCGACATGGTGTGAGCCAATCTATTATATTATGCTTATATGTCAATGATATTCTAATTTTTGGTACAAACATTGATGTTATTAATGAAGTTAAATCTTTCTTGTCAAAGAGTTTTGACATGAAAGATCTAGGAGAAGCTAATGTAATTCTTAACATTAAGCTGATTAAGGATGAGAGTGGGATTACTTTGATGCAATCTCACTATGTTAAGAGGGTATAGCAAGCCTTCTCCAACACCTTATGATCCTAGCGTGACATTGAGAAATAATAAGCTTACTAGAGATCAATTGAAATATTCTTAGATAATAGGTTCACTCATGTATCTAGCTAGCACAACTAGACCAGATATCTCTTTTGCTGTGAACAAGTTGAGTAGGTACATGTCCATCCCGGGTGATGATCATTGGCATGCACTTGAAAGGGTCTTGTGTTATCTAAAAGGTACAATGAGTTTTAGGATTCACTATTCTAGGCACCCAGCTGTGCTAGAGGGATATAGTAATACCAAATTGGATTTCTGATATTGATCAAATCTATGCCACTAGTGAGTATGTCTTTACTCTTAGAGCTGGTGCGGCGTCATGGAGGTCTTGTAAACGGACTATTTTGACTAAATCAACTATAGAAGCAGAACTTACTGCTTTAGATATAGCTTCTGCAGAGGCAGAGTGGCTGCGTGAGCTCTTGTCTGACTTACCGGTAGTTGACAAACCAATACCAGCTATTCTTATGAAATGTGATAATCAAACAGTGATTACTAAAGTGAACAGTAGTAAGGATAATGCAAAGTCAACAAGACACGCTAAAAGTCGTTTGAAGTCTGTCAGAAAGCAGAGAAACTCCAGAGTGATAGCTGTGGCTTATGTGCAAATAGACAAAAACTTGGCAGATCCCTTTACAAAAGGGCTATCAAGAAATGTGATAGAAATTGCATCAAGGGAGACGGGTATGAGACCCATATAAGTTTATAGTAGTAGTAACCTAACCTTTTTGATCGGAGATCCTGTGACGAAGGACCTATCTAGGAAAAACAAGCTATTGGTAAACTGAGGAGAATATTGTTTTAACCCTCTATGTGAAGATGCAATACTCTCAAAGCGATGAGCCGCTGTAAGTTAGGTTGGCAAATACCTTAATGTGTTCTATTGGCTTTAACAAGTGAAGGTGCTATCCTGCAGAGGATTCTTGAAAGAACATACCTATATGAATCCCGACTACGTAACATCACAGTCTGTAAGATTTGGGTGATCTCTAGTATAAGCTCATGAAGAGACCAGGGAGTATGATGTATATATGCTCCACTCGTGGGGAAGGCTACTGGCAGCTAGGTACTTGTTTGACCTTGAGTGAAACCCGTCCGCACAAAACTTGCAATTCAAGGCATAGTCCATTGTTCAAGTTGTGGATGGGTGTAATTTAAAGCTCTAGGTGGATGTTCAACTTAACAGTCTTTGCTGAAACACTAGTATATAAATAGTAGTGAGAGAATAAAAATATCTATATTGGGCAGTTGAGATCTGGTGGGGGATTGTTAGAATTTATATGGAAGTTCCCCTAATCCATACAGAGAAATTCTAATAAATCTCAAAGGCCCAATACATGTGTTCCCTAATAGGTTTTAGTGTTTAAGCCCATGAGTAGAGGTGAGAGGTGCAATTTTAATTAGTACCATATTGCTAGTTGATGTAGAAGTAGAGGGTTTTCTCCATATATATATGTACCTATCCTCCTAGGAAAAGGCACAACAAAAACTACTATTAGAATTTTCAGTTGGAAAATCCTAAGGTAATAAATTAGTATTTTCCTCTTCACGCTATTGCGCTGCCGTCGTAGTCTCTCCATCCCGATCGTCTGCGTGTAGCGGCGTTCGGGAGGGTAGGTCTTCGGAACCCTCGTCTTTGCGATCCTGTACAAGGAGAAGACGAATAAGGTTTTTGGGAAGCACTTTTCGTGCGACTGCTTCCAACTTCTACAACGGTTCGTCTCCGAAGGCTTCAATAGGACATCGTCTCTACGTCTACGTCATGTGTCTATAATCCAAAGGTACACATCTCGTGATCCAATATCTCAGTTGTTGCTGACTTTGTACGAGCTATGTTTACACTAGCTATTATGATCATGCTATTGTTGTTGTCCAATTTAATTAGTTTATGAGATTGTCATGATTTATAATCTGGTATTAATCTGGAAATTGTCTAATATTTCTACAGTAACCGTAATTACGGTTCCCATATTTTTTCATATTATGCATAGCATGCAGTTTGTTTGCTGATTGGGCCGCAAGGAAAGCCAAGTTAGAAGACTGAAGCGTTGGACGGGAGAGGGACCATTTTCGTATTTTTATTAACACAGGACGAACACCATCGTGGGATGCTTTTCGAACGCAGGACAGCACCATCGGGGAATGCTTTTTCAAACTCGGACGCTCGAGAAGAAATGGGGTTGGAGGAGAAACGCCGTTCAGGAAGTGGAGTGGCCAGTGGACGGTTTCGGAGCCCTAGCGGCAGTAGAGGTCGCTAGAGGTCCGCAGCGGGGCAAGGGGCAACAGCAGCAATGGCAAAGGCGAGGAGGAAGAAAGGGGAGAGAGTGGTGAGACAGACTTGTGCGGATATTTTTTAGCCATGTCCATAATTAAAAGAAGAAGCATAGTTATTTAGAATTACCAGAAGAAAGCTCAATTATGACAGTGTCGCTAGGAAGCGATCCAATGTCAACGGTAGGTACCTGCAGCTGCAGCCTGCAGGGACAAGACACTCCGATCGGTGCTGGTGAACAAACCGCGGTTCTTGCCTCGTCCCATGGATCACAGATCGCGCCCTCGTCCAACTTGCTCACCAAGCTGCTTCCAGCTTCTATGGTTTACCTTTTTTTTTCTTTTGGAGCAACCTCTATGGTTTACTTTAGCTCCCGCGATCTGTTCTTATCTCGAAGCCCTTATAAACAAAGCCTATTGACTATTCTGACGGAGACGCGAAAACTACCACGTCGGTGTAATGGCATCTAGCTCTCAGCGCTACATAACCAGCTGGTAGTTAGGTTCTGTGCGAGGCAGCAGCCCGTGGCAACGCGACTAGCTACCGCAACAACCGTTGCCGAGCTTTCCGGTCTAAGTCTCTCAGAGCGCCATGGGCACCGCGCATGTTTTCCTCTGCCTCGCCGCCGTCGTGCTTGCTGCGGCGGCAGCAGCCTCCCCTGCGGCTCATCATCAGCACTCGCAATGCCTCGACAACCCGCCGGACCTGTCTCTGCGTGCCGGCGAGTCAGGCGAGGTCGCCGGTGACCTTCCAGGGGGCTTCAGAGCCTACGTCACCGGCCCGGCCAAGTCCAGCCGCGCCGTCGTTCTCGCCTCCGACGTCTATGGTTGGTATAGAACCATATCATCATCTACCTACGCGACCTTGATTGTTTTTCGCCGTGGTTTTGACTTTTGACAGCTGGCTTCTATGTTTTCTTTCACTGGTTTATTGAGGGTTCGAGGCGCCTATACTCAGGTATACAAACATGTCTCGCCGTCACTTCCATAGTTCCATTCCTACATTTTAGATGAGTTCTTTCTTGTTCGTCTTATAGTCTTTCACTTCTGCTTCAAAACCAACAGAATTTTTTTGTTAAGCTGGTTATATACTCGAAGAATTTAAGGGGTCAAATTGGCCGATAGGTCAGAATCTTGGCAAGAATACTGTATTTAGTAGATCAAATATATATACCATGGTTAAAATAACTGGCTTTATTGTCAGTCTTGAAAAGGAAACAGAGAGAAAGAGGAAGGAAAGAAAATGCTCTGTTCTTTGTCATCAATCTTTGTCATCAAGTGCATCTTCAGTTTTACTCCGTATTAGCAACTGAACATGCACCCAGCCAACTTGCTACATATATAACGGCGTGCATATGCACAGAGTACTAGATAACCTAATTAAATAAAAATTATAAATATTGGAACATAGCTTGGTTCCCGCATAGAATTGAAGATTTTCAGTTGCACATGCTCAAGCGTTTCCTTTATTTTACTGCTTCACTGACATTATCATAACATTTCTAGATAACAATTGCATTATCAGCTAATAACATTCTATCGACAGAAGAAGCAACAGTCCAGTAACTGTGTGAATAATCTTGAGCAAATTTGGTCATTCCCTGATCAAAGAATTTCTCACAAACATCAGCGAGCAGCCACGGAAGAATGCTTCATTGTCATAACATTTAGGTAATAAATACCGTGGTTAATAAGTGCTCTATTGTCAGTCCCTATAAAAAACAAAAAATTTAAAGGACACACTAGGCACGATCTGTTCTCAGTCAACAGGAGCATCTTCAGTTCTTTGGGACCTCGAGTAAACAACTGAGCATCCACAAGTACTCGACCAACTTGCTTTTTTTTTGAGTTAGACATTTAGTACTTAATTTATAGATTGGATGGTCATTGGCGTTCGTGAAATAAGCATGTTATAGGCTGCACACTGTCGCCACTTATTACCTCGGTCTAGAAACAACGCAATACTACTTACCTTCGTCTAGAAACAACGCAATACTACTAAGTGGAATTATTTTTATTTTAACTAATTTATATAAATGTAATAATATTTATTATATTAAATGACTATCAAAGGGAGCAGCTAAATTACGGCCGGCCGTAATATAGCGTTCCCGCACGGCCATGCCATTTTTGGTAAAAACTGCAACTGTTACATTCTTTTTTCGGCAAGGATGCTAATCCGCTGCCTGGTTGCACACGGAAGAAAACTATTCCCGCCTGACTTGCACGGCCCAGCCCAGAACACGGTTATTATAGAAAAAAAGGCATGCCTACGTTAAAAAATCACATACAGAGCTTCTCTTCTCTTAAAAGAGGTTATCCCATGGCAGAACAAATTTTGCATCTGCAGTTTTCTAGAGCAACACTATATATCTAGTCCCTAAGAAAGCACACTTTTGCGTAGTTTCTCCGTGTATGGCTTGCATCTTACTTCTCTATATATGACCTGCATCCTGCATGTTAAGAAAAAAGATTAGCATGTGTCATAAATTTGTTTGATCCAATAGCACAAAATAACCCTCTCAAGAGCCAACAGATGCAACTAACCCAATATTTTACACTCAACAACTACCAAACCAAATAGGGCGCGTCTACTGTGATTGAAATCAGGCTATCGCTTGAAGAAACAAGAATAGAGGATATTTTTGGAGCCTCTATTGGTGATGAGCAAGTTGCTATAATGAATTTCATTGTCTTAGCCATTTAAGTATCACTCATTAGACAACAATGTCTTCCTAAATAGGGAATTTAGGTATTCTCAAAAGGCAAGTATAGTGTCCATGTTCATTTGCAGGCCACTCCCTTTATTTGCAAAAACTACAGAACTCTGTTCCTATTTTTTATGCATTGCATCTGTTTGTGTAACGGGCAAAAATACAGATCAAATAGAGAACGAAAAATCAAAGCGGGACCAAATGCAACAAGGGCAACTAGCTTAATAATATACGACATCCATATAAAGCAAATATGGTGTTGTAGTGGATTGTATTTTTAGGCAATTTAAGTGTCATTCATTAGACAACAATGCCTCCCTAAATACGCAATTTATGTATTATGAAAAGGAAAATATAGTGTCTTTGTTCATTTGCAACCCACGGCCCACCCCCGGTTTATTTGCAAAAAAAGAAACTAATCAAAAAGAGGCAAAAAAGACTAGTTTTATGTCTGAACAAAAATGATCAACATAATAGTAGAAAAAAAAAAGAAATTATCACCTGCATTAGTGCATGCATCACAATAAAGTATGTCCAGTTCAAAAACTCACCTCAGGGCTGCGCTCGTGCCGTGGGGGCAGCAAGGCAGAAGGTGGTTAGGGTGAGGTGCAACGCGCCCATCACCGAGAAGGCTGCAAGTGAAACAAAGCAAGTATGCCAATTCAGAGTACGAACTGAACATTCCTGTACTCCTCTATATGCTTAGAAATCAAAAACTCATATGAAGCAAATATGGTAATGCTATTGCATTTACTTAGGCAATTTAAGCGACATTCTTTAGGAAACAATATCTTTTCAAATAGGCAATTTATGTATTCTGAAAAAGCAAGTATAGTGTGTTCATTTGCAACCTACTGCCCCAACCCCCACCTCCAACCCCATGCTACTGCAAGGAAAATAAAATGTGTTCGTCGCAAGAAATCAAATAACAAAGCTAAGTTGGGCTATGGTTAATGCTGCAAACTCCAGTCTGCAGAGCAGGGAGAGCATAGCTCCTCTTGCTGAAGGAACAATTGCAAATGCAGCAGAGAGAACTGCTGTTCCTAGGCTAGCTGCTGCAGCTACTTGACCTGAAAAAACCAGAGACATGAGGTGGCTGCTGCTGCTGCAAGCCGAAATCGATGCTCAGCATACTGAACTTTTGTACATTTTAAATTGAGACAAATCTTTAACGAACTAGAGAAAAGCACTCTACATTAGAGCAAAGGCACCCTACATTTTCAAAAGGCACCCTAACTCAATATAAGAAATCGTTTCACAAAAAAGCTGAGTAGCCAAAATAATGTATTTACTGAATCTGAGTTTTCAATTAGTTTTTAAAGATACTATAAGGTTCGATCTGAGTGATTAAAATGTGAAATTTTGATTCTTACGGTTAGATTCTTAAATCGGAGTACAATTCTCTAGTGATGAGATCTAGATTATATCATGTGTCTAGATAAAAAACAAAATTTAGACTATTGACTAATACAAAAAAAAGCTGATATTGTTGCCTATCTAAAAAATATATTGTTGCCTATCCAGTGTTAGGTTATTGCCTGTGTGAACCGTTATTGTTGCCTATGCAGTGCTATATTGTTGCTTAAACATAATAAATTAGCTAGCCATGTATAGATTACGGAACATAGACACACATAGTCCATCCACATCGAGCAGCTAGCCATGTACAAAATACAAATTGATATGCAGCAACAACTTGAGGTCCACTAGAATTTCTAGAACCACACCAAAAATCAACATTGTGCACATCCTGAAGCATGCCGACGAATGCAAAAATCAAAGACAAATAGATACATAGGATGCGTCTGTGTACTGTACTGAAATTTAGATGATGCATGCATGTAATTCAAGATCCAGGGAAGGGAATCAGGGATGGGCCGCCGTACCTGTTGGCCACCGCGTGCAATTGAACCTGCTGGCCACCGTACCTGCTCACCTTCGTGGCTCCGACCCCCGGCTGGGTGCCTACGAGCGGCCCGTGGGTGGGCTGCACAGGCTGCCAGCTGCTGCGGTGCTGCCTTTTGGACAGCGCCACGGCGGGCAGCGGCCAAGGCGACCATCGGTGGGTGTGCCTGTGTGGGGTCGAGCCTCGAACACGGAGCACCAGGGTTGAGCACAAATCACAGTTCCACACCGAGAGAAAGAGATCGAGGGGCTCCACCGCTCGAGCTCCTAGCATCCTACATCTGCGCCCCTACTGCAGATTGCTGAGTACTTGAGCGGCGGCCGTCGAGTGGTGACCCCAAACCCGCCCGCCCCACTGCCATCCATAGCCTCGCCTCGCCGCACGCCGGCGCAGATCTATGGGCGGATCGAGCAGGGAACCACCAAACATAACGAAACATGTAGTGGCGGTGCAGAGAGAGATCGAGAGGCTGCCACGACCCGCCTGGACCGTCGGAACCACAGCGTTGGACAGGAGAAAACCCCACTCACCAGGGGTTGGCAGATCGCGTGTGCTGCAGCGGGCGGCGGCGAGGAGTGGCTGCATCGGGGTTCGCCGCGGGCGGCGGGTGGTGCGGCCATGTGGTGGGTGGGGATGCGGGGGGGGAGGATCGGAGGAGACTATGCGGAAATGAGGTGGCCTGGCCTGGCCTTTGGGAGTCCCCGGACACCCGCGCTCGAGCCTGCAAGTGCAGGCCGTGCGGAGCGATTAGAATACGGCCGGCCGAAATATAGTCTTTACCATATTTTTATATATATACCATGGTTAAAATAACTGGCTTTATTGTCAGTCTTGAAAAGGAAACAGAGAGAAAGAGGAAGGAAAGAAAATGCTCTGTTCTTTGTCATCAATCTTTGTCATCAAGTGCATCTTCAGTTTTACTCCGTATTAGCAACTGAACATGCACCCAGCCCTCTTGCTACATATATTTGCTAGCTACTAGCTAGTACTAGTAGTTTACTTGTTGGAGGCCTCAAATAGCGACATTATAATGAACTTTCACCACTTAATCCATAAAGGCTATACAAAGGCGTGCATATGCACAGAGTACTAGATAACCTAATTAAATAAAAATTATAAATATTGGAACATAGCTTGGTTCCCGCATAGAATTGAAGATTTTCAGTTGCACATGCTCAAGCGTTTCCTTTATTTTACTGCTTCACTGACATTATCATAACATTTCTAGATAACAATTGCATTATCAGCTAATAACATTCTATCGACAGAAGAAGCAACAGTCCAGTAACTGTGTGAATAATCTTGAGCAAATTTGGCCATTCCCTGATCAAAGAATTTCTCACAAACATCAGCGAGCAGCCACGGAAGAATGCTTCATTGTCATAACATTTAGGTAATAAATACCGTGGTTAATAAGTGCTCTATTGTCAGTCCCTATAAAAAAACAAAAAAATTTAAAAAGACACACTAGGCACGATCTGTTCTCAGTCAACAGGAGCATCTTCAGTTCTTTGGGACCTCAAGTAAACAACTGAGCATCCACAAGTACTCGACCAACTTGCTTTTTTTTTTTGAGTTAGACATTTAGTACTTAATTTATAGATTGGATGGTCATTGGCGTTCGTGAAATAAGCATGTTATAGGCTGCACACTGTCGCCACTTATTACCTCGGTCTAGAAACAACGCAATACTACTTACCTTGGTCTAGAAACAACGCAATACTACTAAGTGGAATTATTTTTATTTTAACTAATTTATATAAATGTAATAATATTTATTATATTAAATGACTATCAATAGCTGTGTTTGTAATATATTTTTATATTATAACAATTTCAAACTTAGTCAATTTAAGGTATATAGTTTAACTTAGATTAACTCTTGAATTGCATCCTTTTTAGAATGAAAGTATTAACGGTGTTATAGAGGGGTACATCATTACTTGTCTACTTGATAACAATAAAATAAAGCTTCATGTTCAAGTGTTTTCCTATATTTTATTGGTCCATTGGCATTGTTGACACATTTCTAGGAAAAAGTGCATTACCATCTATGAATATCCTGTGGACAAAACTCGAAGGTGGATTTGTATTCATGCAATCACTGGAAAGCTTATGGTGAATTTGCTCCTGTTTCTTAAAATCTATGGTTGTCTCTCTCTTTTTTTTAAAAACGGACTTTACCCCTATTCTGTTAACTAGGTTTAGCAGCATCAATTCACATATGAAATGCGTATTTTGCAAATGTTGACTTGTCCTTTTTTTCTTGGTTATTTGTGTTTTCACTCCTGTTTTCGCATCAAAAGTGCAGACATTATTTTGATAGGTTTTGAAAACCTTTTAGGAACAAAATTTGACACAATTTGCATAAATTTCAAGTGAACTTTGATAAGATTTCATGAATGTTGGCAACATTATGACACAACTTGAATATATTAAACCATGAAACCATAACATTGTAACATGTCCAGGTCACATTCTAACACGTCCAAATCACATACCAATATATATGTTTACAACACATTCAAGCATCTAAACTTAACAAATTAGCTAGCCTCTTGATGTTCCTCCTCTTCCTCTTCCTCGTCCTCTTCGTCCCATTCCCATTCCCCTTCTAGTAGCATTTTCACTTACACATCATTATCAAGGAGTAAAAATATGTTCGTAAATTAACAATGATTAAATAAGGAAAATAAATAGCAAAACACCTGAAGGATTGGAACACATCTTCTATGGCCCCTTTATTCCTTTCCTTATATCTATACTAATGAACAAACCTTGAACACAAGTGCATTTTGTAAGAAAAGGTTGAAACCTAAAAGACGTAACTTAGAATATGAACATACTTGTAGCAGTATGAGTGGCCATCTTTAAGTTATTGTTGAACCATGTGAAACATTCCTTAGACTAACAACTATACCATCCACTAATACTGCCAATGCCAATTGACCTCTTAACCTTCCTATCAATTGAGTAGCACCCATGGCAATCTAAGGTTATCAAACATGCAGAAACCAATCAATGCAAAAAGCAGTTGGTTGGTTTAGTATCAGTTTGGAAGTTTAAGAGGGTGAGGGCCAGCTATAATCCTTGTTGTCTAAATGTAGCAAGAACGAGACTGTAAGGGAGGTGCTATGCAGATATAGGCCCATTCCACATGTGGAGCTAGGCTCTATTTGTAAGAAAATTTTGGACATTGGGTGTTACAATTACCTGTGGTCTTCCATAGCTCATACACACGTGTAGCAATGGGCAACCTTGTTTCACTCACCCAACCCATTACATGTGTGTTTGGTTGACTACCATGCATCCACAGTGCCGGCCATAGTCACATGTCTCCTACTCCTATAGTCATCCGTTGCCTCATATTGCCGGCTCCTACAACCAATCCAACTTCCTAGCCCACATTTGTGCACCTCCTGCTAGTAGCTATCATTCACTATGTTGTTGCCATGTCATGCGTGCACAGGACGAGGCTTTGCTAGTGTAGGCACCTCAGCCCTCTACATGAACCGCCGCCTCCTAGGCTATAAATGTGTGTGAGTTGAACCAATGTGGCGCGAAAGGAAAGATAAGGGAAGGGATAGTTTAGTCAATCCATGTGGTATCTATCTTGTTTTATTTGTTTATCTTCCAACACTTAACAAACATCCAAAGTGATGGAAAATGGCTCATTTAGTTTCAAAATGTGAGGGGCAAAAAGTACAAAGTGGCAAAGGAGGGGGTAAAATCACAATTGCCTATCATAGGAAGGGCAAGAACACCAATCTCCCAATTTTAGAAGAACAGTCCAATAACTACTAAAATTTCTTCTAGTTCCTAATGAATGAATATCTCAACAATAATGAGAAAGTTTTACAATATCTGTTTCTTTTCTTACTTAATGCTTGAGTTATGCTTGATTTGTGTTCAAGAATAAACTAACCATGCTTTGGATTCCTTAAATTGCCCTATATATGAGATATACTACAGTGGTTTGCAAAGTATGAAATAGTTTCTTCTACAATGATTTCCCACCACTTTTTGCTTGTCATATCAGTCGGCTTATCAGCCAAGTATTTTTGTCACAACAAATCTGCCGAAATCAGCCATTCTAGCTTACCAACCGCCTTATAAGTCTAGTTGAATAGAGCTGTGGGTTATGTTTCCTAATGCAGAATGATCGCCGATAAAGTTGCTGAGGCTGGATACTTTGTTATCGTACCGGATTTCTTCAATGGGGACTTTTATGACACAAGTAAAAACATTTCAGAGTGGATCAAGTTTCACTCCCCGGTCTGTTCCGTTTACCTTCATAAGAAATTTACATGTCCCTTTCAGTTTTTAGCTTAAGCTCATTGTAACAAGATTGAGGACAATATGTTGCAGCACGCTTTTTCATGAGTTCAAAAGATAAATTTGAGTATATCCAAATGATCTGATAGGTACAAGCTGCTAAAGACGCCAAGCCACTCTTTACTGCTTTGAAGAAGGAAGGAAAGAGCATTGCTGTTGGTGGTTATTGCTGGGGTGGTGAGAGACGCCAATAACTGCTTATTGGCACACTATTTTTTGTTTTCAAAATCCTTTCTGGGGCAATGCATTTAACATACTCATTCTTACAACATTGTTTCTTTTTACCAGGAAAATTTGGTGCCGAAATAGCAAAAACTGATGATATAAAAGTAGTTTGCCTTTCTCATCCTTCAAGAGTGATGGCCGAAGATATGAAAGGTGTGCTCATAATTTTTGTATTTACGGCCTTACAGTGTGCATTGATTGCTTGGGATGACTTTCTAAAACTAGTCTTGCTTTAATACATTCATAATCTAAGTTTTTTTAAAAAAACTCAGAGGTGAAATGCCCAATTGAAATCCTTGGAGCTCAAAATGACACTTCCACACCACCAAAACTAGTGTACCAGTTTGTGAATGCCTTGCGTCAAAGAAATACAGTGAGTTCCTACTTCCTACTAACAACATTAACACTGTATACCAATTACACCTATATATGAACATCTGGGCATGTTAATAATTGCAGATTCCATACTTCGCCAAGATCTTTCCTGGAGTTGCTCATGGATTTGCTTGCAGATATAATATCACAGATCCCTTTGCTGTCAGAACAGCAGCAGAAGCTCTTGCTTACATGCTTGACTGGTTCAACAAATATTTGAAGTGATGACTAAAGGGATGCCTAGTACAAGGTTGTTCAGACTGAATTAAAGAGAATAATAACTCTTGGCAATCACATTGTGAACTTGAAGACATGCTAGAGGAGAATACTAGATATACACATATTCTTGTTTGACAACAAATCATTTTATTCACTATATATATGCACCAGCATTTAGAATCCCAACAATTGTTATTAAAACAACAAGGAATTGCACATACCAAAGTACCCAGCGTGCAGACAAAGAGAATAGTACCGTTGGATTATGGGTAAAATTTTTGGCATCTTCTGGGCTAGAATTTAAATTACAATAATAGAGGGTTCGACCAACTTTTAGCCACAAAGTCAACAAAAATTTGTACACTGAAACTATAAATTTTATAATGTTTTACCAACTGAAATGCGAAGAGGTTCTAGACCAACTTGTTTAGCACTCTCGTTGGCACCATCGTGGGCAGGTTCGAGACCTAGGTATGGCGCACTTGTGTGTTGTTTTTAGGGATTTTTTCCCGAACGAGGTAAAAAAGATGTTGTTTTTAGGGATTTTTCCGAGCGAGGTAAGAAAAAACTCCTTCATCTATCCCTTACGATGAAATCGTTTCAGTTTTTAAAGGATGGACGATAAGGTTAAGGATGGCTAGTTCCGAGTGTCGATGGAGTCGGGTGACACTTGAATTAGTTTGTAGGACTTTGTTTTTCTCCTTTAGCCGTAGACTATTCAGTATTGCGTACTGTAATTTTCTACTCTATGCAAAGGTTTTTTTCGATAAATTACTTATGCAAATGTTTAGGTGATTGGAAGATGGAGGCACAAACTAGAATAACACCCATGTCGATCTAAGGTCGGTTTAATCCGACGGTGCATGTAACATGAGACGCGGATCAATGATGTGGCAGTTCCTTGCCCTCTACTCCACTTCGGCCTATATAATGACGCCCCAAGGCTCCCCCTAGAGGCATTCTACACCCCTCATCTAAACCGCATGTCTGTAACCAGTTTATCTCATGGAGCCGCTATGTCACTACGTATGGGTGGGAAAGAGCTGGAATATCCACCATAGATCGAGTTTTTTACCAACTGAAATAGCAAGGGCCGAGTATGGCAATATGCTCAAGATTTTCGGGAGAGAAGGCATGCATTTAATATTAGTGAATATGGTACGCCACAAGGGCATGAAAATAAAAGTTAACAAAAATGCATGGTTTCTTGCATGTGCATAACAAGTGACATAGTAGAAGACTTGGTGAAATTTCTCATTGATGCATTCAACATTCAGGAAGGATGAAGAAACACAACATGGACCAAAAGGTTAGTGAATGGAAGCCTAAAATTTCTCTTAATAATGATAGAGCGTCCTATATCTCAAGACAACCGATGCATGAACCACTTGAGTAGCTCTAGCCAAGATCTTGTGTTCACAGCAGACACATCTAAGGTGAAAATGGAGAATTTGAACACTTCCTAAAAACCAACTTAGCCTAAATCTAAAAATGGATATTTTTCTAGATTTCAGCCTTCAATGCGTAAAAAAAATGTCAAAACCCCGATCAAACGACCTCCAAAAATCATGAAATTTATCGGAACAGTTTATAACATCACTGATAACATATTTAACAAAAATCACCTCAACTGGAGCAAGTCTTAAAGTCCCCCGGTTTTTGTGCTTTCTGTCGGCCCTTCTCCAAGAAGAATCTAAAATCAATTCAAATAAGGTAAAAAAATTATGGAACTTTGCACACAGATTGAGTAACCCACTTTGAAGCTATTACAAAGAGTTTGCCAAAAGTATCAAAGCATGGACAAACATTCTTAGCAAGCATTTTTTTTAATATAGGAGCATTTTTTTTAATATAGGAGTACATGATAGAGAATTGCCAAAAGTATCACAGTTGTGCAACCTTCACCATTTGGAAGCTTATTGAACAACTCTTTACAATTTGTGTTCTAAATGAAAAAAATAGTTATGATGTCAATATATTGGAAAACATATAAACCAAGCAAACAAGCTAACAATTAAATTAGAGGTTGCATACCAACCTTAGAGTAAGTTGGTGTGGTGTGCAGCCTTCAAATTTTGGAGCCCCCAAGATAAATTGGGTGCATGAAGCCCTCTAAATGCAAGAAAGATGCTTTTCATTCACATTCTCCTGAAAATGCAATATTTAACCAAAAGAGTATTATAGGAAACTAGGGGGTTGCTAGTTACCTACCAGAGAACAAGAGAAGTGGTGTGCATCCTTTGAGAATTGGGAGCCTTTACGACCAACTTGGTGAAAAATGGCCGCAAGACTAGTGAAGAAATGGTAGTCACAGATAATGAAGTAGAAGAAGTGAGCAGGAAGATCAGGGAAAAGGGGTTTTTGTTCCCGCCGGTTTTCACCATCGCATCATATATGGTGATAATCCGACACTGAAAACATCTTCACAGATGGTTGATAGTAGGTGGAGCGCATTGGTCGTTTGATCCGATGGTGGAAAACATTTTTTTCTGGCTAAACAAACACTTTGTGCCACATACTACAAACCGGCGGTAAAATTCGTGCTGTAAATATAAAATATGTAGTATTGATATATGATTGGAGTATGTGCATAAGTGCTCCCAAATTTTTGTTACTCGTGCCATATTGGATAAATCATTATGGTGCGACCAATATTGAAATACTTGCCTACCTATCGTTCCTGAATACTGGTTCGGCTCCTATCTTTTAAATCCTAGCTCCACCGTACCCCTTGGTACTCAAGCCTTTCCTCCCATCACATAATTAAGCAAATGGGCACTGCCACATTGTCAATGTGTGTGACGACCATGTGTTTCGAATTTAGTTCTGCGACATTAAAAGCAATTGAGTACTAGTACTCAGTATTTGGCGCGCCACCAAAAGGACTTCCCTGAAAACAAGACTAGAATGCTACTACTCCATACTCATATTAGTTGACGTTTTGGACAAGATTTGGGTCAAACATTGGGAACATAAACTAGCAATAACTTTTAAAATATTTAGTTTGAAAAGGTAAAACTTATATGTATAGATTCACCTTGAAGCCTACTTTTTATAAAAGTAATTTTATTTTTAATTTTTTTATATATTTTAATAAAAACTGATGGATAAAGTTAGATCTTGGAGACCGTGTCCTTGTCCAAAACGTCAACTAATATGAATATGGAGGGAGTATATATCACCGACTGCAATAAATATGCATCAATATAGTCATTTGTACCATCGCACTTATCCAGCAGAAAGTCGCGCTTGGTGTGCGCGAGCCTATTATAAAAACTAGTGCTTACGTACTCCCTCCATACTCAAAAAAACCTGACGTTTAAGACATGATTGTGGTAACCAAGGAGTAATTAATTAGAGGCTAGTTTTCCACATCTATCCCTAATAAATATATTTGCAGGTGCTCTCTGTACAAGAAACTTTCGCAGTTGGGATGGCTAGTGCATCGGGGCGATGAGCGTCTGGTCCCGGGTACGATTCCCGCGGGCGGCCATGTTTTTGTCACTTGCTAGATTTTTGCATGGCCGGCGGCGTGCGGAGAAAAGGGAGGCCAGCGAGAGTAACGAGGCGGGCGATTCATTACGAGTAATTCGAACGGACGGCCAGCAGAACGACACCCAAGGGCATTCGCGTCCAAATTACTCCGCAATAGCTAGAACGTCAACTTTTGTGAAATTAGGCCAAAGCCCCAGAACTTCAAGAAATTTGAATATGGAGGGAGTACATCTGAACATCGCTGATGTCATCTGCCTTCATCATTTGTAACGAACTTCTATATTCGTTCGATCAGGCCTCAAATAAGTCAAATGTACATGTTGTTTCTAGGCCATTTGTTGGGTTGCTTGGCTACCTTCTTGGCGGTGCTTTATAACTCTATGATATGAGAGTTTTCTCGTAGTTGCGTCGCTGTAATTCTCTTTCACTTGGCGAAAAACATGATCACAAAAAAGACCGGGGCCTACCATGCTGGCTGCTCGCTCATCTGCTATAAAAACCAACGCAACGCAGCAGCAGTTGGCAGTTGACAGACACAAGCTAGGACTGTGCAGAGCCTCCATGCCGAGCGCCATGATGTGCTCCACTGCACTGCTCTTCCTCCTCCTCTTTACAGTGCACGGCGCTGCGGCGGCGACCGTTCTTGAGCACTTGCAGTGCCTCGACAACCCACCTGACCTCTCGCTGCGAGGCGTTGAAGCTGGCAAGGTCGTAGACAACCTCCCGGGTGGGTTCAGGGCCTATGTCACTGGCCCACCCAGCTCCGGGCGCGCCGTCGTCCTCGCCTCCGACTTCTACGGTTAGTTCAGGCACCTGCACACTATAGTGTAGGGCAAATTCAAGTTTTGCTAGACTGATTTTGATGTCTATCTGTCGACCATCTGACTAAATCGACATATATTCTTCAGGGTTCGAGGCACCTATACTGAGGTACATATAAATTAGTTTTCATGCGGTTCCTGAGTTTACATTATATTCCTTCTTATTTTGAACCCACGGAATATCATGACTATATCATGACTCATGATGGTATTTCTTCTAATAAGATAATGAACTGAAACTACCTTTACACGTGGACACCAGCACCAGCACCAGTGAAATCTGATTTCAATGAATTTCAGACCAGCGAAATCTGATTTCAAAGGAATTTCAGCTTAGACTTGAACCAGTTACCAGTAAATACCAAAGCACAAGAAAATAATGTCCATTACAACACTAATCTGCTTGGATTCGGTTGTTTAAAAAGATGCTTTCTGTTTTAAAAAATAAATGGCATCGAAACTTCACCTCCTTTGCTTGTTGAAACATACATATAATTGGTACCAGTGCATGTGTAACAATGCAGAAAAATAGCCGATAAAGTTGGCGAGACTGGATACTACGTTGTGGTGCCTGATTTCTTTCACGGTGATCCTTACAACGACAGTAAAAACCTTTCAGAATGGATCAAATCTCACTCCCCGGTAAGTTGCACGTTATTCGCCTGTCATCGCTAATTTTCATTTCTACTCAAATCATAACATAACGAAGCCTTATCGACATTTACATTGCATTTGCATGACAACCTACAAATTGTTTTGCATGTTCAATCAATCTTAAAGGTCACAGCTGCTCAAGATGCGAAGCCACTTTTCGATTATTTAAGAGAGAAAGGAAAGTACATTGGTGTTGGAGGTTATTGCTGGGGTGGTGAGTGAAATCCGCATCAATCACTACAGTTCAATCATCCCGAATAGGATTTCGTTTTCAAATTTCTTCTTTGGACAGTACATATATAAAACTTGCTTATTTGTACCCTTTTTCCTGAATAATTGGCAGGAAAGTTCGCCGCAGAGATGGCGAGAACTGACGATATAGAAGTCGTTGTCCTTTCTCATCCAGCATATGTAACTGTTAATGATATGGAAGGTGTGATTATTTAACCGCGTTGCAACTTCGCCTTTACTGAATTTGGGTGGCACATTGTGTTTTCTGTACGCCTTTTGTTCGTGTGCTAACCATGTCCACCTGAAATACAGAGGTCAAATGGCCAATCGAGATTCTTGGAGCTCAGAATGACACAATCACACCACCTGGACAAGTCCGTCAGTTTGAGGAGGCGTTGAGTGAAAGAAATGACAAGGTGAGTTGGGTTTCTTGATGGTTCCAGTGGCACCCAATGCTGGTGCACCTGCATATGAGTCAAGTGGCAGATTCAGTACGTAGCTCACATATCTGAACTTCCCTTCTTGCAGATTCAGTACTATGTCAAGATTTTCCCAAGAGTTGCTCATGGATTTGCTTGCCGATATAATACTTCTGACCCCTTCGCAGTCAAAAGTGCTGAAGAAGCGCTTGCTTACATGCTTGTCTGGTTCCATAAATACCTGAAGTGAAGACATGTTTGTGTGTCCACCAATGTTGGGACTGAATAAAAAATATATAATGCTGTTTTCTTAAATTGTAAGCTTCTTGCAAACCAGTGAATAAATGGGGGACATTGACCTGATGACACATATCCATAACAGAATTTTCCGCAGCAGAACTAGTGCCAACCTGCCTTTCTTCGTGGAAATATTTCTCAGCCTCTTGGGAGATCTGGAAGCTTAGGAACAGGCTTATCTTTGACAGATGGCTACATAACTTCATGGAGAAAGCCAATCTTCAGTCCAACATAATTGGTGAAGCTGATAGACTTCTTGTTAGTCTTTGGCTGGATGCTTTGTATTTATGTTCTTCCTTTACAGTTGTTAGCCTCCTTCCCCTCCTGTTCTCCTATGTAAAAAGCTTTTCAACACCGTGGGCAACTCCCCCACGGTTTTGCTTCAAAAATTGTCATGCAACAGTGCTAAAGGGCACAAAGAGTGCACAAATGTGATTGAGCTAGGTGTGTATTAAGCTTATACACAAATAGCATATTTGAATGTTGTTGGGTACCTGGGTTCCATAGAAAATGATCAAATTGATAAGGGCAGAACAAAAGCATGGATTAGTGTTCAGCTTATCCCTGCATCTTTTGGCGAAATAGCAGCAGAAAAAGAGGTGATCAATAATTTCGTCTTGGCTGTCGTTTCATAGAAGAAAGAAACTGTTTGATGAACATTCACTATTAAAAAAAAGCTCTATTGGGGCGCCTCCTAAGGGTTTGTAGGGACGGTTTCTTCAGCTGCCCCTACTCAACTGTCACTACAAATCAGCGACTTGTAGGGGTGGTTGACTTGGCTAAGAAAATCTATTTTCTAGAAATACAAATTTGGGCAAAATAATAACAAAAAAAAAATACCGGAAGGGCAACATTGGTAACAAGTTCCACATCTTTTTGTGCGAAAATCAGGCACTTTGTGGCTACGGGGTTTCAAACCCATAATCTTGCCCTCACGTTGTACTCCCTCTGACTACTTCCCCCAACACTCATTTCTATCTGTACCAAATACTCTCATTATATTATGGTAAACTTAATTTAAAATGAATATTTGAGAATCTAAACATATTCAAATTTAAAAGTTGTCAACTTTAAAGCTCTTAACTTCTCGAGATCTACAATTTTGATTTTGGACTTTTCTCCATCAGAGGATGTTTGCAAAATTTGAATTTCAAATGTACCAACTTTAGATGTGATTATCTTTAGCTAAATGATTTTAAATGAAAAAGTTGTCAACTACATAGTTGTATAACATTTGAAGATCTACCACTTTTGTTTTTGCTATTTCTCCATTCGAGGATGTTTGAAAAAATAAAATTTAAATTTGAAAAGTTATCAACTATATAGTTTTATAACTTCTCAAGATCTACGACTTTTTTTTTCTAATTTCTCTATTTGAGATTGTTTGAAAAATTCAAATTTTAAATTAGAGAAATTCAGATATAGTTTTACTTAACAAAATAATTTCAAGTAAAAATGTTATCAACTACAAAATTGTATAACTTCTTTTGTTTTGCTCATTTTTCCATCTAGGATGTTTCAAAATTCAAATTCAATACGCAATTTTTTTACTTTTCGGCACCCACTTGCAGGGTCACCTCTTAGATTGAATCGCCCCTATGAATCGATTTTTGGGGGGTGACTGGTTAGGGAATTATTTGTAGAGGCTGCTCAATATTAAGCCACCCTTAAGAAAAAAGCAGATGTTACTACAAATTGTTTTTGGAGCAGTGAATAAAATTCCGTCTTGCCTACTTGTTCCTTGTATTCAGCCTGTCAAGCATGATCAACCAAGTAAAGAATTTGATTCTAGGGGTTACCTTGGACTTCCATACTAGATGAAAGGTGACGGAGAATTACTGCCTTCGTTTTCAAGTTAGTTGTGATTTTTAGTTTTATCGTTAACATTGTTTGCCTAAACACGTTTAAGCTATCCTCTATGATCATATAAACGGCACACGAAGGTCTACATATATTTTATGGCCTAGATACTAAATTAAATGGTAAAACATATGTTTACATTGCCAACATGGTCGAGAAAAAGATGCAAAACAGTACATTTAAACAATAGCTAAACACATATAAATGCTTAGTGTAACACACGTAGCGGGGAGGGTGGATTTGGCTACTTTGGATTGGGGAAGAAGGAGGAGGAGAGGGGAGGGGACGCGCGCCCTAGGGGCCCGGCCCGGCGGCGGCATTGGGGCGGCGGCGGAGGAGGGGGGCGCGGGGGGGAGGAGAGGGGGAGGCGCGGGGAGAATAGGAATTGATGGAATTAATCCAATTACTTTCTCAACCGATCCAATTACAACCTCCCTATATTTATAGTCCCGAATGGACTTTAAAAGGCAAGCAACCTTATCGATCGGATCCTTCCTTTTTTTTACAATTTTACCTAATTCCTAGAAATATCTCTAATAATTATTTAATTAAGATAAGCGCATGCGGCCTTGGTCCCACGGGAGGGGCGGCCCTCGCTGGCGCCCCTGCGGTGGCGGCAGCGGCGCCCCCCCCCCCCCTAGGGTTTGGGGTGGATGCGCCCCCGGCGTCGCTCTTCTCCTTTCCCTGGGCTTTTTGACCCAATTAGTCCTTATTTTCACGTCACACGTGGCGCACGTGTGATAAAACTCCCCCTCTCTCCACTCGACACGTCCTCACGGCGAAGTCTCACGGCGAAGTCCAAGCCAAATGCTCATCCCTTCTGGTAGTGGTGCTCCATTATTGATCTCTTCCAGAAAACAAGTTATTGACCCTGAATGCCGTAATTTCCAGCTTTATTGTCATCACCGAAGATAAAGTATGCATAAGCAGGCATTAATGGAAGAATAGTTGGATGGATCACTGAGTGTATGCTGAACTTAATCATTGTCGGTGGAGGTTGCTCAAATTCTATATTTACCTCATTTGTAGTCATATCCATTAGAGCCAATATGATCCTCCAAACTGTTGAGATTGAATGTTGTTGAGGTATTCGGAGGCTATTGATCATAATCCCAAACATACCGAGATCTAAAACTCCTAGGGTGAGAGATTGGCGGTTTGAATCAGGAAAGAGTCCAATGTCAACATTATTTACCTGAGCAATGATATGATTGACATTGTCAATGAAATAGACTAAGGCATTCTGGATTGTACATCCTAATTTCTATTGTCTGCCCAACAATGTGTGCGATGGCACGAAGGAGGCTCCGTCCTTAGACATTTGGTGGGATCCTAAAGCCAAGAGGTCATTTTGTTGTGGCCCCCCTTTTGTAGTTTCTGGAGTAGATCTTGCAACAGTGGTGAAGCTGCTAGAAGATAAAAATGTTTGTCATAGAAGATCAAACCTTCTTCTACTGTCCAAACCCCTAACTGTTGTCCCTCATGTATTGATGAATACATCTTTCAAAGTGTGTACTGTTGTTTGATGGTATGTTTAATGCTTGTGAAGATTGGAGTTGCACTCTTGTTGATAAAATCCAGGGCATTGATTTGTCTAGCTCTAAAAGATATGTTCATTGGGTTCTCTGGTATAGTTGCATCATTGTTTATACGGATCATGGGTGGGGGAGCTGGAAGTGCCCTTACTGATGGTATTGTTTGATGTTGGCATTGAGCTGTCAAGGTGTGTTAGCGTCCATCTTTGATGTAGCGAAGTTCCAGGTCTGTGAAATCTCAAGTGATTCTGCCAAGTCCCGCTAGCCATGGTGTGCCCAAGATAATATAAATATCATTACCAATGTCCATTAGGAAGGCATTAATTTCAAAAATGTCACAGGCAATTCTTAGGGGAACATTAAAAGATGCACGCCTACATGCTACCTCACTTCCATTGCCAACCAGTATGGTTGTATCAATACGCTACTCATTGAGTCCTATGGTGCGAGCCACGTTGATATCGATTATGTTGTGTGTAGCACCTAAATCTACCAGAGCAATTAGTCTAGTTCCATTAATCACTGTGTCCAGATACATCAGTGAAGCTCCATGTACTCCAGAATGTGGTTTACCAATCATTATACTGTCCTGAGTATCCTCTGCCATAAAGTCATTGACTACAGTAATTTCAAATAACATCTTACATTTGTGACCGTGAGAGAATGGTTCGTCGCAGTTGAAGCAGCGCGCTTGGCACCTAGTCGCCATCTCATCACTGCTGCCAGCCGTTTAAAGGGTTGTTGTGGTTGTGGGGATCTGTTGTTGGAGTTGGTGCTATTGGTGTAGTCACTGTCGTTGTTGGCGTTGTTGTAGTCGCTGATCGTGGGGGTGGAGGTCGACTCTACTCGGTTGCTATGGATTTATTTGCATTTGCCATTACTGCCAAACGGTGCTCATATGAGCGAGCCAAGGACATTGCCATCTCCATATCCCGGGGATTCAATAGTTCAACATCTGTTTTTAGTGGTTTCAACAGACCTGAAGTGAATATGTTGACTTGTTGTATTTCATCCAAGTGTCTAACCCGGGCTACCAACTCAAGAAAGAGCTTGATATATTCATTGACTAAGCTTATCTTTCAGAGAGCTGGCAATTCTCCCAACGGATTACGACGGGTCGGCGGTCCAAATCTCTCATTAACACATTTGGCAAAGTATGCCCAACTCATGTCATCATGATCCTGTGATAATCTCATATACCACTGTCGTGCTACACCAGTTAGATGATAAGAAGCATACCATGTTTTTTGGTCCTCCGGAGTGTGCTGTCCTTTGAAAAATTCCTCACATCGATTCAGCCATGGTAGAGGATCATAATTTCCATCATAAGTTGCAAAGGATAGTTTGTGTGGATGAATTTCTAGGCCTTGGAATGCATTGGGGTCTGAAGTGGTACTGACTCCTCTTTAGGTTTGATGTTGATGTCGAGCAGTAGTTTGTTTTCTAACTCAACAGCCAAATCAGACATAGTAGATGTGTTGGATTTAGTTACCTGTTCTTGGATCGTAGCATCTATCATCCTTTGTTTGGTGGCCGTTGTTGACAGTGGATAATGTCAACTTTTATTAGAACTTTAGATATGAAAGGATATATGAATACACACTAGTCTAGGGTTTTCACTGACCATTTCCATGAGTTTTGGATATTTTGTATTTTCCAGGGATTATTCTAGAAAAGCATAAAAGAAGGATTAGAGTGCATAATTATCATGAAACTTATCCGCGAAGGCAACGATTGCTATCAGGACGTGGGAAGGATCTAGAAGACACCCGAAGCAACGGGACCGGCATAGGCCACCAAGTGGGGCCAGTAGGCCCCACCATGGCGCCGGGCGGCGCCCCCCTAGGGTTTCTGGCCGCCGTCTTCTGTAAGCTTCCTCCACCGCCTCCCACGATGCATCCTAGCCCTTGGTTAAGTCGGTTTGATCCTGCGGCGCACGTTCATCCCACCGGGCTATAAATAAAGGGGCAGACCCTCTCCCTGGAGACACACCATCATTATTCATCAAGGCCTCAAGTCTTCAAGCATCAAGAAGCCTTCTAGTTCATCAAGAGCCTTCTAGTTCATAGTTCTAGTTTAGTTAGATTAGAAGTAGAGTTCTAATTCTTTATCAGGATCTGGAGCCCCTAGCGTCTGTTCAGAGTGTGGAATTTGGTACAGTTCTAGTTCTTTTCTTATTGTATTCTTCATTATGATTAGGGCAACATTATTCTTAATAGTTCATATGTTCTTAATTGCAATAGTCATTGTCTACTTTGATTATATGTCTAGTATCACACCCTGGTTCTCCAAAGAATACCAGGTGTCGTTATATGTGTGCCCAGGATGTCCACACATACAACAATAGAATAGAATTATTAGAAACAGTGTTATACAGCGGAAAGCATACCAATATTAACACTTACAACTATCAGAGTAACGCGGAATGGGTGCTACACTCTTCTTTAGGCTCCATTCTTCTTAGGGACGGTTGACTGGGGGCTTCATACGCCAAGCACTTCAAATACCTTCTAGGAAACTCCACAATATCTGTCCTTCTTCTGAGCAGCATTTGACTACACACTGGGGGGTGTGGGGGGAACCGCAAGATGAGTCCATGTCGAACTCAACAAGTACAGACGGAAAATATGACATGCAAGGCTTAAACAAGGTAAAGCTGACTAGTTTGACTGCGGTAGCATTTTAATTGGTGCCATGTATTAATACAACCTGATTACTAAAATGAGTAAAAGATCCCAACCCTTATTAAGATGAAAATAGTAATTAACAAGTTTATATAAGTACCATGTTCAACATTAACAACACTGAGGTAGCAACCTCACGATAACACGGGATAGCCATCCCGCCTATCCACGAGGTAGCAACCTCACTGAGAAACCATCTCCAAGATAAGGTGAGAAACATATTCTAATCCTGTGAGGGTTCTGGACCGCTCTTGACCGTGAGCTTGGCTGATATATCAGGTTTACTCTGCGCAGAGGTGTACACTTTCACTTCAAGTCGTGATTCCCATTTGCTCGGGGTCATGACTCCTGATAACACTGCCGAGGTGAGCAGGCAGGGTCTCACTACGAGACTGTTCACAGGTTCTAGCTAATAGGGCACGACCCATAGGGTTTGGCCGCGGTGCTGGCAGCCATGATCCATAGCCATGGACCCCGGACGACCACAACTTAATATTCATTACCGCAGTTACTCCCCTACGCCAGTCCAGGTAAGCCACACCCTACGAGTAGAGATCCTGCTACTACGTCAAACCAAAGCCATGTAGCTTGAAGCTGTACGGATGTCCCAGGTGACCGTCCAAGAACCGGTCCTTAGGGAGAGCAGACACGAGTACCCCCCAGCAACTGGGCAGCTCCAGTACTCGTTCCCTCTTACCAAAACCTTAAGCCATGTTTCTATAAAAGTATCTTTTAACCACCATCATGATGAACCATCATATCATAGATAACAGTAACCATTATTAAGCATCATTAAGAATCCTTAAGTAAACATGTGTGTAGGTTTAGCAGCTAAGCATAACTACTCTATCCATGACAGGAAACCCTAGGATATTTTGCAGGATACAATTGGCTAGAAAATCCTTAGGGTTCTCAAAGTTATGACACATGCAAAAAAAGTAAAAATGAATTAAATAGTAAATAGGAGCAACATGATCAAATGGTGTCTGCACTTGCCTTAAATCCATATGCTAGCTGCTCAGAAGTCTTCAGCTTGTATCTTCTAGTCTTTGGCTTTTGCTCCACTTGTCGGTCCTCAGCGTTCCCGTACCGTTTTTCTACTCGTGGCAACCAAGCAAAACAAACAGAAAAACAAGCAGACATGACTAAGAACATTGCATCACTCAAAAGGAAAAGCTTTGAAAGAATGCACTAAACGACACGGCTCGTTGCTACGGTTGCAAAGGTGCAAGAACGACAGATTACGGAACTACCATTAAAGAGGACACGACTACTGATATGTATGCAACAAAACTAAAAAATGAACTACATATGCTTGATTCATTTTATTTAATGTAAATAAGGTGATGACACCTAAAGTCAAATTAGTCAACTTGCATTGATAAATTATAAATAAAGCTAAAGTAAAGACCTAGGCAGCTTTTATTTATAAATATGACTATACTATTTAAGTCAATTAAACATACAATTTGGAAAACATAGAACTTGTGAGAACACTAGTCGATTAATTATAGGTGTCTTGTTGAACTAACAATTTATAGTTAATAAAGACACAATCGAAGTTGTATTAGTCAAGTTAACATTTATTTAAGAAAAAGCAAAGGTTAAACCCTTATTTACTTTTTAATTTGAAAAGCAGCTATAAATAATCATTAGTCATATTAGTATTTATTTTAAATTTCAAAAAACATAGCTATGGTAAAAGACGTTGCTAACACATAGATTCGGTCGACACTATCGCAAAACAAGAACACTATTAACCTTAGGTTGTTTCTAACGTAAAGGTAATTAAGTAAATATTAATCAAATTAATATGATTAATTTCAGAAACATGATACATGATAAACACTAGTACCACTGCGTAGATCCCATCGACACGAAACTAACGCAACTGGAACGAACTAAAACGGAGTTAAAACGAATAAACTACAGCGATTAGAACACAGTGGCAAAATTGTAATTATCGTCATCTTTGTACCTTGGTCCACCTCTTCCCCACGTAAGGAACCTGGCCATGGAGATGGTGCTGCTGCTGCTGCCCAGCACGCAGGGGGAAGGGAGGGCCTCGGCCAGCTGGTCGGGCGGCACTGCAGCGGCCCCGGCTCGCTGGCGGGCGAAGGGCCCACGCACGGAGACAGGCGGGGGCCCACAAGATGGCCACCGGCCACGCCAGTGGCGGCGCCTGCTCCCTGCGGCGGAGGCGTGAAGCGGGCGGGGTTGGGGGCCCTGGGGCGCACGGTGGAGGGCCAGGGCGGCGGGCGGCGCTGGTGGCTGCCGGCGTGGGGTCGGGTGGCGTGCGGGAAGGCCGGCGGTGGCCGGAAACAAGTAGGGGCCCCCATGGAGTACCTCGCCGGAAAAGAGAGAAACAAAGGGGAAGTGATCAAAAGGTGACGGACTGAGATAAACAAGCACACTACGGTGTAGAGAACGACGAACCTCCTGGTGGTGGCGGTTTTCACCGAGACGGTCGAATCGGGCGGAAAAGTTCGCCGGAGTTGTAGGGTTTCGGAACCGGCTTTAGATCTACGTAGCTAGGAGTGGTGACTCGCGAAACGGGTCGTACTTTTGGAATCAGCGTGTCGAGGGCTATATGTCTAGGGTTTGAGTTCGGTGGAAAAAATCGGTATTTTATTAATTTTGGAAATTCAGAAAATAATTTTTAGTACAAAAATAATTCTAGAAAAAAGCTGAAATTGTTTTAAATCACTAAAAATATTTTTAAAACTCCAAAAATTATGGGAAAATATCCAAAGATGGATTGAGAGATGATGAATCCAAATAAAGTATTTGAAGCCCATGAAAAAGGATTTTAGAGCATCCAAAAAAAAGGGATTTCGCTCTAGGAGAAATGGGAGAAGTCCCAAAAAAATCGTAAAAAATTTCTAGGGAGGATCGAATGACGTCTAAACGTATTTCAAAAACCTAGCGTACTCAAAAGCACCACAATTAAACAATAGGAAAGCACCACATCAATAAAAGCCTGTCAAATTAAATTCACAAATATTTGAAAATCACTATTTTCTTTAATAAAATATATAGAAATCTAAACTAATCTTGATAAATTTTATCAAAATATCAAAATCCTTTATTTTATTTAGTGTTTGCTAACTACACCCCAAAACCGAATTACTAGGGATGTGACATCTAGTATAGTTGGTTTGATCTTATTGAATTCATGTAATTGCTTGTATAGCGTTTATTCAAATGATCGTTGGGTAGATGATGGACAATATGTAGACGTGGTGTCTAGATATTCTGTTTATCAGCGAGTGCACCCTGATGTGCCGGGTCGTGTGGTAGTTCACGCCGGTGACAACTGCGTTGATTCCTCCGTAGTCCACCTCCGTATGTAGGCAAGCGTGCACGCACGGCCGCGGGTTGGGTGATGACTCATTTCACATCCTTCCTAGATGATGCCCTTTACATGTGATCATGATGTAGGACTAATCTAACAATGATTGCTAGATGTAATTGCACTAATTAGCGTTATTCATTGATGTAGTTATAGAATTACCTTAGACATTAATTCCTTAGTTTATCTATTGGCTAACTATGATTATGACTAGAAAGTGCTCGATGTTTATCTATTATTTATGATGCTTAATTATACTTATCACCTATATTTATCTATATTTGTCTTGTGACCTCTGCCTGTTATGAGTAGAGTAAATGACATTGGTAATATCGCTTATTCATTGTATATAGTTGTTATCAATATAGTAGATTAGAGTTTATACAGTCCTTCCTAGTGGTATAAATATAAATTGACAACCTGGTAGTACTCTAGGTAAAATGCTACAATGGTATAATTATCTATCCGCTTGTAGAATTATTCTTAGTTTATATCTATATTTCTGCCTTGTCAAATAGAATGATATATATAATAAACCTGTATTTATCCTTAGCATTTATAATTAGGGACGACAACCTAATTCATGCTTAAGGATGTTGGTGTTAAATAAGTGGCTAATTGCTAATGACAAGTTAATTCAGTACCATGTATTTCTAATCTCGTTAAGAGTAATGACGTTAGAAATACCAACAACCATCTCCAATGTCAATGCCATCGACTTCCTTGTCCGCTCCAGGCGTCCTTTGATTCCTTCATGCATTGCCCCATCTCGATCGTCGAGAGGCGCGAACTCGAGATCGTCTAAATGCTCGGTGAGGTAGTCGATTTTGCTGAGGATGAATCCTTCGAAGTCGGTGAAGAGCTTTTTGATTGTTTTGGCATCCATGGTGAAGCAGATCTAGATCTCTGATACCAGTTGTAACACACGCAGCAGGGAGGATGGATTTGGCTAGTGGATTGGGGAAGAAGGAGGAGAGGGAGGGGAGGGACGCGCCCTAGGGGTGGCGACCCGGCGTCGGCGGCGTTGGGTGGCGCAGGGGCGGCGGCGGCGTGGGGAGGGGGCGTGCGGCGTGGGGAGGGAGAGAGAGGAGGCGCGGGAGAATTGGAATAGATGGGATTAACCCAATTACTTTTTTAACCGATCCAATTATAATCTCTCTATATTTATAGTCCCCAATGGACTCTAAAAAAAGGCAAGGAATCTTATCGACGGATCCTTTCTTTTTTACAAATTTACCTAATTCCCAGATATATCTCTAATAATTATTTAATTAAGATAACTGCATGCGAGTGCGGGTCCCCGGAGGAGGGGCGGTGCCCCCACGGCGCCCCTTGCGGTGGCGGCATGCGGCGTCCCCCACCCCCTAGGGTTTGGGGTGGATGCGGCCCTCGTCGCCGCTCTTCTTCTTTTCTGGGCTTTTTGGCCCAATTAGCCCTTGTTTATGCATCATACGTGGCGTACGTGTGACACTTAGTCATAGTATTGACATTTACTCCTATGAGAGCCATATAAAATCAATTTGTCTATATAAATACGTGACTATTTATGTGTATGACTAATTCTTTCTTGTCTATGTATAATTATGTAACTTTGTGCTTGAAAAAGTTAGCATGGATCAGCTGTGGTAGTTAAATTGTAACACATGCAGCGGGGAGGGTCGTTGGGCTTAGTGCAGAGGAAGGAGAGGAGGAGGAGGGGGCAATGCCCGCCGGCGTGGCGTGCTAGGTGAGGGTGGTAGTGGCGTAGGGAGAGGAGAGGAGGAGGCATGAGCGCGGGAGAATAGGAATAAATGACTTGCCCACTTATTTCTTAACTCATCCGATTACAATCTCCTAATGTTTATAGTCCCAAGTAGACTTTATCGGGAAAGCCTTTATTGGACACAAACTTTCTGTTTTCTATTCTTTATCCTAAAACAATAATAATTGAAAGGTAACTCATGGCGAATATGGCGGCGACAACGGCGGGCGGCCGCGGTGGGGGCTGCGGCCACCACCGCGTGGCGTGGTGGTGGCGGTGAGGCCCGACGCCCCACCGCTTGCCGTAGGGTGGGCCGTGGGGCCCATTGTTTGCCCATCTTCCTCATTTCAGACTCCCATTGTCCTGTCAAATTTGCCAATTGTCACCGTCCTGATTTGGCATGTGACATAACTCCTCCTTTTTCCGATCGGTGCGTCCTCGTGCCAAAATGCAATCCAATCATCCACGCCATCCACCACAGTCATTTGGGCTAGGAGCCTCAATAATCCTGATGAGGCGTCCAGTTTAGAAATCGGCCTTGATGATGTTTGCCCTTGTTTAAAGGACATGGAACTTGGAGTAGTAGTCGAGGTTACTGTTGGCATTTCTTAACGTCCCACTGAGAATAGAGGTAGAGTCTATCCCTAGCGATGAAGCAAGAAATGCTTGAGTGGCGTACCTTAGTACCATATCACTAGACTTAAGCCCAGCCATGGTACCGAGGTACACCTCACCAGTTATTTCCTCTACTGCTACCAGCGATACACCCCCTAGTGATAGTTTCAGGATAGCCTGGCATGGACACCGTGGCATACGAAGACTAATCCTTACCTCTATCAAGAGAGTCATATCCCTAGTAACGTTAGGACTATAGCCTTAGCGGCTAGTGCTTTGGAGATGTTGTACGGCGCAATTTTAGCATTTCTTAACACTAGTGCTAAAACTATATTCCTAGCTACAGTAGAGGGAGTGGTGATCCGGCAATTCTTAGCAGTCATGGATATGAATCCGCAAGCGCACGGAAATACCGTAGCATTTCAACCTGGAGTATTCCTAGGTGTCGTATTTATATTTTCCCAAAGGAAGGCTAGTGTAGATTCTAGTATGAAACCATATGCCTTGCGTGTCGTTTTGTGGAGTAGCTGCTACATGATAAACGATGCTCGAACGGGACCCGCTGGAGGAAGAGAACGTGGACGACGAAAGGACCTGAGGAGACCCCGTTGACTGACCACCACAACAGATGGAGAATAGTACCACTACTTCCACGACATCGCAGGTGTCATGGCAGCACCCTCTTTTAGAGAATCCTATTAGACATTGCATAATATTTAGAACTGCTAGTGCTTTTATATTTAATCCTTTGCTAGTATCTGAATGCATGCTATTGCTTGAGCCTTTATTACTTGATTGCAACCCCTCTACCATGTCACCCAGCTTTATGCTCACGCTCACTTACTTATCTACCTGTCTGCTTGCTTGCATTTATATCACCATACTTACTTTAACTCCACTCGCATTGTATCTGTGATGTGATGCTGGTGGTGAACCCCGGGGTATGGTTTGGCTTGGGATGCCAGACTTGGTGGATGATGAGTGTGCTGCGTGTGTCTTGAGTGCGTGGAGAGTGAGGGTTGTGTCGACCGAGCTGGGATATATGACGAGCTTGAGGCGAGTCTTGCCGTGTGATGTGACCTGGGCATCCTATGAGATGATGAGCACCTGTAGCGGGTATATGTGATGTGATGTGATGTGTGAGGTGGGATCCTAGGTGTGAGCCTTTGAGAGGTGGAGCCCAGGATAGGGGTGCTGTGGTGGCACGTAAAATGGTAAACCTGATGAAGATGTCCAGCTTGGTCAACCTTAAGGACTTACTAGTACTCAGACTCACCGGGAATCCCTTACATTCCCACCCGCTCCCTAATGGGAAGGGAGACGGCTGGACTACTTGGTAGAACGGTGCCATTACTGCTAGGTTGTGAGGTGATAGGGTGAGCGGTATAGATTCAGAAGTTCCTGTACCGCTCTAGTTGGGCGGTACCACTTGTTGGGCCGGTCTTTGCCTCCCCCGATCTCAGCGTGCGGTTCTCAAAGGGTGACCCAGGGCTGAGTGGTAGGATGGCATCGTTCTAGGCTAGCAAGCAGTCGGAATTCTGCCTATAAGATTCACGGCTTCGAGGATGGCTAATCTTGTGGGTATGTAAACCTCTGCAGAGTGTTATGATTGATCGATCGATACATATGCCGATTCATCGGCTATGGACCTTTCCTAGGGGACCTGCTTCACTAGATAGGAGATGATTCTTCTGTTCTCCCCCTTGGGTATGTGGTATTGCCGGTCGTGAGCCATGGTGGACTACAGGCCATTGAGACAGGCCGAGAGGGAGTTGGCCTGCCGACCTGAGTGTGAGATGTGGTATGGTGGTGGTGAGGTGGTGATGGATTGGGATGGATGGATGATGGATGGATGTATGGATGTGTGGTTGGGAATGTGGTAAAACTTGATAACTATTATATTATCTACTACTTGATGTTACTTTGCATTGCGCTAAGGATGCAAACCACAGCCAAATATTAGGATCACTAGATCCCTTGTTTTATCTTTCCATTAAAGCTCATCGGTACTGACCATGGCCTGCACACATCTGGCGTTGTGCAGATTTACTACTTCTCAGAGATGTCGAATAGTGATGGATTATGAGGTCTCGTGCCTGTGCTCAAGTTTGGTTCAGGAAGATGGAATCTACTCCGCTGACACTCTACTCTGATGAGGCCTGTGAAGGAGGAGCCTTCACTCGACGATTGTTTGCGCCAACTCTGATGATGATTAGATATTCTTCCGTTAGAATTACTCTGTAATAGGTGTGTACTCAGTTGATGTTGTATCATGTTTAACTTGTAATCTAATGTTGTATGACTATGATATCTACTGATGTATGATAATGTGATGGAATCATTCGTGGTTTTGTCATATTATATCTCATTCTGTGGATTTTCCCTTCATGGAAAATCGAGGATGTTTCATTGGAGCCCACCAGGGTGCGGCCGCACCCTGGTGTGGGCGCACCCCCAGCAAGCCCAAATGGCCCAAATTTTGGTCGGTTGGCTCCCATCGACGTTCCAAAGACGGTGGCGTGTGGGATTCTGATTTATTGTACCTGGACAGTCGGTTTGGAGGTCGGTTTGGTGGCAAATTTGCATGGAACCCCCTCCTCTCCACCTATAAAGAGGAGGCCTCACCTCTCCTCATTTCATAAACCAATCAAGCAACCACCAAGAGGGCAAGAGTATACAAGAGCTCCACTTCATAGGGGCCTAGGCCCTAGGCCTAGGCCTAGGCCCTAGCTAGCCTTGCTAGTTGTAGCGTAGGGAGTGAGAGAGGGAAAGTAGAGGAGGTTTGGGCGTGTCTGCCATCTCTTGTCTCGGATCCGGTATCCCTGGGTTGAGGAGGCGGAGTGCCGGACGTGTCGGCTCCCCCCTCGACATGTACCTCTACGGCCATATACTGCTTGGAGTATAACGTATGTGTTCTACTACAGTGGTAAGTCTCTAATTCGTATTCTCTTGCAAATTATATTCTTGCGGGTTCGTTGTTCGTTACTTGCCTTAGTAGTGGATATTCTAGTAGAGGACTCCTGATAAAGACAGATGTTCCTGGCCGACGCTAGAATAGTAATCGATAACGTAGACGTAGTGTCTAAGTTATAGGTTGCCCTCGTTTGCCTCACACTCCACAAGTGAGGGGTAGGTGTTAGGTGGTGACAGCCCTAACATCCTTTGTATTCCTCCACGTTCGAGTGTGGTGTAGAGCTGTTTGCTGGCATCACTTAGCAGACTAGGTGCAATCCGGTACCCGAAGCAAGAGTGTAGTAGGTAAGATTATCTTCGAATAGAGAACCTGAACCATAGAAAAACCTCGCTATCCCTTTTCAACTCTACCCTTGTGTGGTCCTTCGACGAGCTAGTTAGAAGAAATACCTCTCTTCCTCATGGAAATACGATACATTAAATACTTCCGGGTAAAGTGCTATGACGGTAATTCCGTGCGCTTGCGGATTCTTTCGCATTGCGTTAAGAAATACCAACAACGATGCACTTTCAGCATTTCTTAACACTAGTGCTAAAACTATATTCCTAGCTATAGTAGAGGGAGTGGTGATCCGGTAATTCTTAGCAGTCGTGGATATGAATCCGCAAGCGCACGGAAATACAGTAGCATTTCAACCCAGAGTATTTATATTTTCCCAAAGGAAGGCTAGTGTAGATTCTAGTATGAAACCATAATCATGAATACTATACTTTGTATGAAAGGTAGACCAATATTCATAACAGGGGTAAATAATAACGGTTTTTATGATAGTGGACACACACACAGATAAATGTCTCTCAAATGGAGGAAGATGGTGGAAGCATAAAGAATAAAAGAATAAAGAATAAATGAATATCCTACGGGAGAAATGGTCCTAATACAACTAATGTCTAGAAAGTGGTTAGTCATACAAATACATGAGTTAGAGATAGAGTTGTGTTTATGATGGATCAGAAGGCCACCAACCACTGATCTGCCAGTGAAGATGGGTGGCATTTTAGACTCCTACACCATAGCCGAACGTGGAGGATTACGAGGGACGGACAGGGCTGTCACCACCTGCCACCTACCACCTCAACTGTGGACTATGAAATGCAATCACCGGTCCCTTTATACCCGACCTCCATGCCCACATATAGAGAAACTACCCAATCCCCCCGGGTCTCTCACCCTATGGATGAACGAGTAAAGAACTTGGATGTTGTGCGATGAACCACCATCCCTCCCACAACTCTATTCCTAATCATCTAAGTGTATGAATGGTTAAGAATAGAGTTCTATATGCTAAGAACATGATATGAATACTATAAACTAGCAAGTATATCATGAATAAGGCATATGAACTAGAAGCCCTATGTTCTATGATCAAACCACACAAACTATAATCTAGTTCATATAACAAGATCATATCACAAGAACTATACTCTAATTCTAGAACATTGCTATATTGATAAAAAGAGAAGAAGAGCATAATGGAAAGAATAGTATTCATACCCAAGAATAGCCAAGATGTCTCCTCCTTTTACAAGATGAGCCTTGCTCCACTACTACTACTATTAAAGATAAAGACAAAAGTGGAGAGGTACACTTGAGAGTACAAGTGTGAGGTGTGGTGTGTGTTGTGTGAAATGGAGAGCTCCACCCCTAGCTTTATAGCTTGATCCAGGTCGGTTTGGGGGAGCGGGAATGAATGCCTAGCCAAACCACCTTTGCAACAGCCTTCACAAACCGCCAGAGGAAGATGGGCCGGCCTTCTTGGGGGTTGTTGACGGTGGATAACGTCAACTTTTATTAGAACTTTAGACATAAAAGGATATATGAATACACACTAGTGTAGGGTTTTAACTGACAATTTCCACAGGTTTTGCACATTCAGTATTTTCTAGGGATTATTTCAGAAAATCATAAAAGAGGGATTAGAGTGCATAATTATCACGAAACTTATCCACGACGGCAAAGGTTGTCAACAGGACGTGGGAAGGATCTAGAAGACACCCGAAGTAGTGGGACCCACAGAGGCCACCAAGTGGGGCCGGCCGGCCCCACCATGGCGCCGGGCGGCGCCCTCCTGCTAGGGTTTGCCTCCGTCTTCTGGAAGCTTCCTCTCACACTTCCTTGACACCTAAGTAAAGCATTCCTATGTCGATCTAAGGTCGGTTTGATCCGACGGTGCATGTAACATGAGACGTGGATCGATGATGTGGCGGTTTCTTGCCCTCTACTCCACCTCGGCCTATATAATGACGCCTCAAGGCTCCCCCTAGAGGCATTCTACACCCCGGTGCTTCATATTCTCTACATAAATTAGGGTTAGGGTCCCTCTAGTTGATCTAGTTCTAGTTCATCTAGTTCTAGTTCATCTAGATGTAGCAATTAGGAGAGACTAGTTCATCTGGATCTAGTCTTGTTTAGAGATTAGAGAGATAGAGTAGAGGAGTAGAGATTCTAGAGGAGTTCCGGCCTGTCGGTGCTTCTTCATGGCTGTATTCTTCTGGATTCAGCTCCCTCGCCCGGAGCTACGTTCTGATGTACTTTTGTATTCAACACTCCGATTTAAGTAAGTAGTTGTTCTTATTTGTTCTTCAATTTACAACTCATATTGACTGCATTGATCTTGGTCATTACTTGATTGAAGTAGTATTTCATAGTGTAGGCGTGGTGCCTAGGCTAGGTTTACTTGTGAATGTCCCCTGATTGGCCAGATAGTGGTAGCTCGCGAAGGTGACTTTATAGCATCGTTGAATCCTCTGTAGTCCACTTCCCGTTGATAGGATCGATAGGCACAAAAGTTCTTGGTAGGAGAGAACTCTGATTTCTGCTCTTATTCAGGTTCCTGCCCAGTTAGAACGGTATTATACAAGTTTACCGGTTGTTGGAACTAGATGTCAATAGCTATTTCCTCTTTTTTGATTTTGTCTAGCCTAATTGTTGGGTTAAGTCTATAGACTTTGTCATCATCACAAATGTTCCCTGTGGATACGATAATTAAAACCTCCAGGTAAAATGTGACATCGGTATGATATCTGTGCGCTTGCGGATAATCCTACTTAAATCTTATTTAATGGAGTGCAGTTAATTTCTACCAACAAGTATTTTTGGCGCCGTTCTTGGGAACGGCTTGCTGATTTTGACTTAGTTTAGCTTAATGTTATATTATACTTTTATCTTTTCTATTTTATCCCATTCTCTTCATTATTTTTGTGTTCATCCTTATGGATGCTTTTAATTCCATTCCTATCTGTCTTTATGGCATGCGCAAAAGCTTTGGGCCACCAAAATCTATAGAACCTATCATAACACCTGGCTATGAGCTATGCCCATGCCTAATTAATATGATTCGGGATAAACCCTTCTCGGGAGAAGGTAATGAAAACCCATACTTACATCTACGAGAATTCGAGCTGACTTGTGCATGCTTACGCATTGCTGGTATGTTCAATAAGACTATTAGATGGAAGCTTTTTCCGTTCTCCTTGACTGGAAGAGCTAAACATTGGTATAATCGAGTCGTAGCGAGTATGCGAGGTGATTGGGAAACATTATGCTCTGAATTTTGTTTGTATTTCTTTCCCATCCATAGAGTAGTTAACCTTTGGAAAGAGGTTCTAACTTTTAGGCAACAAGAATAAAAATCTCTTAGTACATCATGGGATCATTTTAATGAACTTGTTACATCTGGCCCTGACCTTGGTTTTCTAGGCCTCATGCTTATTTAATATTTTTATCTGGGTCTTACCAAGAGTTATCGAGAATCCCTTGATTTATCCTCTGGAGAAACATTTTCTTATTTGCCCATAAGTAAAGCAAGAGCTATGCTCAAAAAGGTTGCTCTAGCTAATTCTGAGCTCCCCGAGGAAGAGAAGGACTCATCACCCAAACAAGACACAGAAGTCTTAGTAGCTAGAACACAATCATTCCATTCCCAAGATTTAGCTATGAATCCTAAACCTTTAAAATTCCACTTCGATGATTTAGACTTCCAATTAGCTAAGATGCTTATTGTTGGTATAAATTAACTGCACTCCACTAAATAAGATTTAAGTAAGATTATCCGCAAGCGCATAGATATCATACCAGTGTCACATTTTACCCGAAGGTTTTAAATATCGTATCCACAGGGAATAGTTGTGATGATGACAAAGTCTATAGACTTAACCCTACAATTAGGCTAGATAATATCAAGAAAGAGGAAATAGCTATTGAACTCTAGTTCTGACAACAGGTAAGCTTTGTATAATACCGTTCTAACTGGGTAAGTAACCCGAATAGGAGAAGAAACAGAGTAATCTCCTACCAAGCACCTATAAGCCTATCAGTCCTATCAACGGAAAGTGGACTACAGAGGATTCAACAAAGCTATAAAGTCACCTTCGCAAGCTATCACTATCCGGCTAATCAGGGGATATCCACAAGAAAACCTAGCCTAGGCACCACGCCTACACTACGAAATACTACTTCAACCAAGTAATGACCAAGATCAAAGCACTCAATATGAGCTGTGAACTTAAGAACAAATAAGAACAACTGCTTACTTGAATCGGAATGGCGAATACAAAAGTACCTCAGAACGCAGCTCCGGGCGAGGGAGCTGAATCCAGAAGAATACAGCCACAAAGAAGCACCGACAGGTCGGAACTCCTCCAGAATCTCTACTCCTCTACTCAATCTCTCTAATCTCTAAACAAGACTAGATCTAGAAGAACTAGTCTCTTCTAATTGCTACAACTAGATGAACCAGAGCTAGATGAACTAGAACTAGATCAACTAGAGGGACCCTAACCCTAATTATGTAGAGAATATGAAGCAGGGGGTGTAGAATGCCTTCGGGGAGGGGGTCTGTCCCCCTTTATTTATAGGTGGGATGAGCGTCGCCGTTGGATCAAAACCGACTTGGGCAACGGTGGAGATGCAAACCCTAAGGCGGAAGGAGGAAGCTTCGGAAGAGGAGCGCCGTCGGTTGACCTAGGCGCCGCCCGGCCGGGGTGGGGCCGGCCGGCCCCCGATCCCCCCTGGCCCCATTGCTTCGGGTGTCTTCTAGACCCTTCCCGATCCTTTTGGCGATATTTTCCGTCGCGGTTAAGTTTTGTGATAATTATGCAATGTAATCCCTCTTTTAAGCTTTTCTGAAAAGGTCCCTAGAAAATATAGAATATGCAAAACTCATAGAAATTGTCAGTTAAAACCCTAGACTAATGTGTATTCATGTGCCTTTTCATGTCTAAAGTTCTAATAAAAATTGATGTTATCCACCGTCAATAAATCAATGCACATCAGATCTTCTCAAAAGAGCATCTTGGGAAAAGCATCGTCAACTTCCTTTCCCTCCTAAAAGATATTGGGAAGAGTTCAAGGATGGTATGTCGAGTGATGCCATAGAAGGAGAGCTAAGCCACCTAGAAATAAATTCTATCTTCTCCCCTTCTATGCCCACAGTAAATGTCTTTGAACCCATCTCTAAACCCATCCTTGACCCCAATGAACCTTCTTATGCTCTTTCTACAAAACTTCATAATGACCCTAGAAATCCATCAAGACATCTCAAGAATAAGAATCATGAAGATAATAGGAATAACCAAAAAGAGCAATGATAATGACACGAATGCGTAGAACATACTAGAAATACATATGCTATTGTAAAAAAATGGTTGGAAGAGGACGAAGCCTTAGTACTAGCATCTAAACTTGGTTTAAATTCAATTGGTGAGCTTAAATCAATTTCTTTAATAAATAGAACTCACCCAAGTTTAGAGGAAGCTTTAGACGAGACCAACCTTGGAGACATCAATTCATGAAAAATCCTAGAAATAAAACATCTAATAAATGTCATAGGCATAAAATAATAGAGACAAACTTGTTGCCTATAGACATCCCTGAAGAAACACCCTTAGAGTTTGAAAAGGGATTTCAGATCGATGAGCATGGGAATTATCTTATTAACACTTCATTGAATCCATGCTCATATGAGAAATCTCCTGTATCAATTAGTCTCTCTAACATTACCACACACAAGATATTCAACCCCCTCTTTGTACCTGTTCATAAAATCATTAAAAGGATGGTTGTAGATGCATATGTTTATCATAAATATTGTAGATCTCATTGTAATCTTGATATAGGTACACAAAGGCTAATGTTCTAAAGGAACCCACCTCACCAACTCGAAGTATAATAATTCGAAGGTTCCCCAGAATAACTTTGTGTCCCAATATAACCACTCTTAAAAAAATAAAAAAATAAATTGAGCATAGAAATATAATTGTTTAAAATACCCAAAGGAATATTTTTGTCACTAACCATCTTAGGTTTGAAGTGAAAAAATGACTAATGGCAGCGCCAGGTATGACTAACCTATCATAATGCAACATTAATCCATCCAAACTTAACTTTGCTTTGCAAAATTCCAGCTTGGGGGAACGGCCTTATTTAGAAAATCCTATGTTGCTAATATTGGTTGTCTCTACCTTTATTCAATTTGTTAATCATGCTCTTTTATCTCTGTTTGAATAACACTCTATAAACTCTCATGTTACCTTTATTCGCTATAATATACTTAAGGTTTGGAGAAATTTCATACACCTTTTAAATTAGGCATGGTGCTTAGTTTAAACTGTGTTGATTTAACTTTCAAAGGCTTTTTGAACTAAAGCGTGGTGCTTAGGTTAGAATGCCTTCCTAAATCGAATTAGACGGGGTGTCTATGTTGATTTTTGAACTAATAATATATTGTAGTAGACATTGAATATTTTATGGACTAACTCCTACAGGAAAACTTTCAATTTAATTTGGGTAAGTTATGAGATGAATTTAAATCAGAGATAAAGCGGGGACGCATGACGGGTTTCAATAACTTTATAGAAGAAGACACAACTCATTCATCATGTATGGAAGAACTGTGAGTATTAATGGTTCATTCACTTTATCTTCTACTGTAAGTTACTTTGCCTCGAGCCATGTCTGTATAAAATATGATCTATGCTAAAACAATATCAATACTATCTTTTCATTAGCATAGATAGAACAAAATAAAATACTGGACAAACAACCTGTGTTCAAAATTTGTGTACTCCCTCGGGTATATGTTGTCCACTAATCTGTTGCAAGCATAATAATGTTTGGAGTGAAGAGTCAAAAGATCAAAGAAGCAAAAGATGGCAAAAGAATGAGTGCAACAGAGGAGACAAGATGTCCATGAATAACTCAAGATACAAGAGAAGAAAAGGACCACCGGTCATTTACCCTTCATCACTTAGTGCTGTCACGCTCTAATAATGAAGGTAATATTCTAAGATAAGTGATCACTGCTCTTCTCTTGATCTTGGTGCACACATAAATGCAGACACAAACATGTTATATTTACAACTTAAATTGATTAATCTAATTAACTCAACATGCTTTGTTCTTTAAAATTGTCAGTGGCACCGTTCTCTTAATCTTAGTCTTAACCAAACAAGCTAAAATATTATATTCGATCCTAGAAAGATGATAGTCATATTCATGTGAAAATTTATATAGAGATAGACAATTCTTCCATTGGTTAAGCAATTTCATTCTTTTTGTGTCATGTGAACTTAAATGCAACATTAAATGCTTAGTCTTCTAATTTTACCACTCAAGACATAAATAAACAAATTATGTAACACCAACATTGTCTTGTTCAATGTGCCTAAGGATGGAGAAAAATAAATAAAGAAATAGATTCGGTTTTGTTGGTGTTTTTCCACCAGCGGAGCCCATGCACTTGATCTCTACCTTGGTTTTGCAAATAGAACAATACGTCGAGTAAAGTTTATTAATTCTACAAGAGAAAGTTCTGTGAACATACACACTGAGCAAGATTTTGCCAGTTACTATTAAAGCTCTACTTCAACTTCTTTGGCTAAATTAAAGAACAAAAGTGACATCATCATCACTAGAGGTATACAACTATTAAGACCTCCATCTCTAAGATGGAGAGATACACAAGAGAGGAAGAAAAAGTTACGTCGGTAAACTTTAAATTTTGTACCCTTGCCATAAGGTAATATGGTAGTTATTTAATTAATTAATATTCTTATCTACATTAATAATTTCACTTTAACATATTCATCTTCATAAATATTAAAAAGAAAATAAAAATCTTTATTGCTTCATTTCTTGCATCATAAAATATTAAAAGCCCCACGTGAATAAACTCGTGGTAACCCTGTATAGTAATATTTACTGTAGTGGCATAAAAAATAATAATAGCTTCAGTATTTACTTTTCTGCGTTATGAAAATCCTAAGCCCCATAAGAATAAATATTCTCTGTGGAGGCATAAAAATACAACTATATATCATGCACACATATTTAATTTCTATATAATTAAACTAGAAAATCCTAAAAAGAGAATCCCGCTAAAATTTGTTAATTTGAAATCAACTCATAACAATAATCAATTATTTATTGGCTGATCGCTAACCTCTTATTAAATTCGAGCCTCGAGTTTTGATTTTCTTGTTGGAGTATAACTATGAGGATAACATTATGACTAAGGAGTAAATCTATCGGTGGAGCCCACTAAGACTATCACTGACAAGCTCGCCCTAAAGATCATCATCACCAAGTATTGCAAACATCTAGCTCAGGGGAGGAGCATCCCCTAGTTATCAGGTAACTATACCTAGACGATTATCGAGTCTATTTTATATAGTCATAAAATGCCAAAAATATATGAGCACAAGAAGGTTCACAATAGTATCATAGAAAAATTTAAAAAATACCAAAAATATATGGACACATAAAGGTCCATGTCTTTAGAGTCTTGTGAGTCCAATAAAAAAATAAAAAGATAAATAATAAATTAAAACCAAACAAATATACTTAGCTATTTACTAAGGTGTCATCATAGAGTGTGTCTACAAATCAGTCTAGTTTAGAGTCAACTAAAAATTGGAGAACATTAAAAATTTTAGAGATGATGAATAGTTGCTCTACCGTAATTTCTTTTAAGTGCCTAGTTTTTAACCATGAATTCTCCTGAGTTTTGGACATGACTACTTTGATATAAGAATTTACTCTGAACCTAAAACTTGTGGAGGCATATGCTTGAGCTAAGTCTAGGTAATTGATTGATATGATACATGAAGGTCTAAGCTACTATTTATCTTATTCCTAACATTACTATGTTTTAGAGATTTATTTCGAAAACCTAAAATCTTACATGATGAGCTCTTGTATGAAGTTTGAATTCCTGCCAAAGCCATATATGATACATTTAGATTTAGTAAAACCTTTGCACATTCATGCTGCTTGCTTTATATTGAGTTTAGTCAACCTTTGTTGTATACCTTATGAGAGCCTTGTCATGCTTTTTAAAATCAAGATCACTTACGTATTCCACCAATATGTATTACTCCTACTCTGGGATATAAGTGTAGTTATTTTTCACTTTCATCCAGATCCACCTTAAAAATATTTTTTTCTCCTACACTAAAAGTAAAACACCCAAAAATATATTCTATAGGATAGCCCCCATTTAATTGCTCTAAGTTCTTATCATTATCTCTCCAATTATTTATATTCAAAGGATGCATATGGCTATGCAAAAGTGTTGAAAAAAAGAGAGAAAGAAGAAGAAAAAGGGGAGTAAAAGATGGACAAGTGTCCCAGCAATTAAAACAATGGGTACATAGATGCCCGCCTCCCAGATTATAAAAAAAAGAGAGAGAGTAAAGATAGCCCATGTTTTCCTTTTGAAAAGTTCTAAGTTTTAAAGGAGAGAGTTATTTCCAAAGAGCAAAAGTAGAATTAGGATTAGCCACCATATACACACCTATCCACCATATTCCATACACATACACATCTTGATTTGATTGTATGCCTCGATTCTCTGTGGATCCATTGTTTGACTTTACAACATATGAACTGCAAGTATGTTCATTCTTGTTATTGCCACTCCGATGAGCTCCATTATAAATCCTTAGATGTAGGAAGACATGATATCAATAATGCCTCAGCAAGATCCATAAATACCACATATAATAAGAGACTTGAGGGTGCCATACAATTAAGCTCTGAGTTTTATTTCGAAAACTTACAAAACTCCAAAATATTAGTACTGTAGAGAATTTAAGACATAGTGGTTAACTTGATTGTTCTATCTTTCGATTACTCAAGACTTATGCAAAAGCTATAAAGCCCCATAATTAAAGGTAAAATGGGTAAGTTTGAAAGTTAGAGCAGTTTTGTCTAAACCGGAGGAGTATTTCTGTTTAAAAATATGTATACTTAAAAGGAATAAAAGTATTGCACCAACTCCTGATCCAAGTTTATTAGTAATTAGACTTAGGTTATTTGCCAAGGGACTGGCAAAAGGTAAGCTTGGAGGGGTTGTTCACGGTGGATAACGTCAACTTTTATTAGAACTTTAGATATAAAAGGATATATGAATACACACTAGTGTAGGGTTTTAATTGACAATTTCCACAGGTTTTGCATATTCAGTATTTTCCAGGGATTATTCCAAAAAAAGCATAAAAGAGAGATTAAAGTGCATAATTATCACGAAACTTATCCACGACGGCAAAGGTTGTCAACAGGACGTGGGAAGCATCTAGAATACATTCAAAGCAGCGGGACCCATAGAGGCCACCAAGTGGGGCCGGCCGGCCCCACCATGGCACCGGGCGGCCCCTTCCTGCTAGGGTTTGCCTCCGTCTTCTGGAAGCTTCCTCCCACGCTTCCTTGGCACCTAATTAAAGCATTCCTACGTCGATCTAAGGTCGGTTTGATCCGACGGTGCATGTAACATGAGACATGGATCGATGATATGGCGGTTTCTTGCCCTCTACTCCACCTCGGCCTATATAATGACGCCCCAAGGCTCCCCATAGAGGCATTCTACACCCCGGTGCTTCATATTCTCTACATAAATTAGGGTTAGGGTCCCACTAGTTGATCTAATTCTAGTTTATCTAGTTCTAGTTCATCTAGATGTTAGGAGAGACTAGTTTATCTGGATCTAGTCTTGTTTAGAGATTAGAGAGATAGAGTAGAGGAGTAGAGATTCTAGAGGAGTTCCGGCCTGTCGGTGCTTTTTCGTGGCTGTATTTTTCTGGATTCAGCTCCCTCGGCCGGAGCTGCGTTCTGAGGTACTTTTGTATTCAACACTCCGATTCAAGTAAGCAGTTGTTCTTATTTGTTCTTCAATTTACAACTCATATTGAGTGCTTTGATCTTGGTCATTACTTGATTGAAGTAGTATTTCATAGTGTAGGCGTGGTGCCTAGGCTAGGTTTACTTGTGAATGTCCTCTGATTGGCCGGATAGTGGTAGCTCACGAAGGTGACTTTATAGCTTCGTTGAATCCTCTGTATTCCACTTTCCGTTGATAGGATCGATAGGCATAATGGTTCTTGGTAGGAGAGAACTCTGATTTCTGCTCTTATTCAGGTTACTGCCCAGTTAGAACGATATTATACAAGTTTACCGGTAGTTGGAACTAGATGTCAATAGCTATTTCCTCTTTCTTGATTTTATCTAGCCTAATTGTTGGGTTAAGTCTATAGACTTTGTCATCATCACAACTGTTCCCTATGGATACGATAATTAAAACCTCTGGGTAAAATGTGACGTCGGTATGATATCTGTGCGCTTGCGGATAATCCTACTTAAATCTTATTTAATGGAGTGCAGTTAATTTTTACCAACAGGGGTGCGCCCGCACCCTAGTACCGCCGCACCAGGGGTGGGCCCCCTCGGGCCCAGCCTTGGCCCACTGGCCCTTTCCTCCTCCTGGATCACTCTCCCGTGGGTTGTTAGCCCAGTTGACTTCTTGGACTTGGGCTTTGCTTATTTTGTTAAAATATGTCTTGCCGAAAAGCGTATTCTTGTGACCTTTTTCTCTTTTCCTTGTATGTTTCCTGTAAAACAATGATGTTCCAATACAAGTAGAAATAGGTCAATAGTAAAGGTATATGTGAATATGACTATGATAATTCTCCCTTTTTGGATAATAGTTGGCGGTTAGAGTACGTCAGTATTTACCGCCAACAGTTACCGTTGTAGCCATGGTACCTGTGCAGTGCGTTCTTGCTCCCAAAAGGCATCCCTTTCTCCTACCATGCATTTGTCAAGGCATCCTTAGGGACGAAGGCGGTGTACTCAAAGCTGTATAACACATCCGGAGGCCTGGAGTAAATGCAGATGTGGATGTCGAGGTGGTCAGTGACCTTCAATGGTAGTCATTGTTGGTATATTTTAACGCAAACAGAAAAGATCCGCAAGCGCACGGATATCGCTGTAGCTTTCACCCTAGAGTATTCCACGGTATCGATTTTCCACGAGAAAAGTGAAGTGTACTAGTATCAAATCAAGAACGTCCAAATAGAAGATAAATATTTTTGGTGGGTAGAGAGGGGTTGTCTCAGGTCTACTAGATAACTAAGGATCAGGCTTACTATACTTAACTAACTTTGAAGCAAAGTACCTTTCCAACTCTCGAAAAGATGAGAAAGAAGTAGTTGGGGAAGGCTGCCAAAAGCTCTACGAAACACCAACTCCGACGTGGTGGAATACGAAGACCAATAGAGCTGTCACCTCTAGAGACTACCACAACTAACCGTAAGAATTGGGCGTAAACTTAGGTAAACACTAGTCTAGACACTACGTCTACACTAACGATTACTACTCTAACTATGCGTAATAACTAGAGCACTCAATACAAGCGAAGATCCTATAAGCAAAGTAAAGTAAGAACTAAACTTAATTAAATAAAAGACTTAGAGTTACCGACAAAAGAACCTGAAGATGAATCGATGAAGAATCGTCTCCGTAGAGGTACAAAGTTGAGGGGATCCGACAGGCCGGCTCCACCTTCTACTCTCTTCTCTCCTCTCTCCCTATTTTCTAATAACTACTAAGAGGTTATCCATTCAAGGGACACCTCTCAGCTGATCCTCCCTCAGGGAATATGAATTAGGGTTTCTTGGACGAATGAGGGATGGGATGAACGTGAGCCCTTGGATCAAACCGACTTTTGCGGACGGCTGAGATTGAAACCCTAAGGCGGTGGAGCACGTGGGCCGAAGCTGGGCCTATTTGGCCACTGTAGCAGACCGGCCGGTCTAGCTCTGGGGCCTCTCGCGGTCCGCTTTGACGTGGTGTCTTCTTGCGCCTTCTGGAGTCTTCTAGTGTAGCCCCCGCTGTGGAATTAATATCTTTTCATCCGGAACTCTAAAAAAGGCAAATGATATATCCGTTTCGATCATCTCGACGAGTCCGTTGCAATGGTGCATTCTAATCCATCATTTGGGATACCTTTATACTATCATATTGGCTCACTTTGATAACTTTTCTGGTATGTACCTGTAGAAACAATGATTCACCAAAATTCGTGGAACTTGTTAGAATCAAACCCTACAACTATGGTTTGTGATTTATTTCATGTTATTATATGCAATAGTTGATGGTTTATGATTGACATTAAGGACCGTCAACAAGTTCCCCCACACTTGCTCTTTGCTCGTCCTCAAGTAAAGTCTGATGATAAAAGTAAACATGATCATATCATCTTGAGATATAGCTAACAAAAAGGTTATTCCAAAGCATTCCTTATGCAGGTGGGATTTGTGGCATTGGCTAGCATATATCCTTTGGTGGTTGAAAAGTGGAACAGCTCTTGCAGCAAAGTTATCATCCCAAATTCTCATCTTAGCAACTTGGAGCTTTTAATGTTTTCACAAAGAAAAATCATAGATCACTTATACTCCTCAAATGACACTCTCAGTCGCTCAATGGTGTATGATTCCTTACCAAGGCAAGAGTGTGAAATTGCCTTTCTTCCTCAACCTACTTCTAAGGCTTATGTGGAGCTTAGGTAGGGACAAACTTGATTGCATACTTGTGTCGTATATATTGTAAAGTCAAAACCCGGATCCTAGGATCGAAATGTCATACTCTTAGATCAAGATGTGCATGTGTGTGGAATATATGGTGGCTATCCTGATTCTACTATGCTCATACTTTGAAGGATATATCTCTCTTGCTTGAATTGGAGTGCTTGGAGACAATGGGCTATCATGTATTTTTCTTTTCTTTCTTTTTCTGAGAGCTAGGCATCTGAGTGCCTATTGTTCTTTTTAACAATTGGACCCTTGTCCATTTTTCTTTTTAAACTCTCTTTTTTTTTGCATAGCCCATGTCTTCCTGTACAAAAACTTTTTGAAAGACAGAGATTTCTGATAATGTTAGAGCATAAGTGAATGCGATCCTACCAAAAATCTTTTTGGGTGCGTACTCTCAGTGTAAGAGCAGCACATTTTCTATGTGGATGGAAAAGGTCGTGCCTACCCCTAGTATAGGGATAGTGCATATATAGAGTGTAAGTGGATCTTGATCTTGGGAGTATGATAAATCTCTCACAAGGATCACAAAGTTCAACCAAACTCAACACAACAACAAGCAGTGAATGTAGAAGGCTTCTATCCTAAATATGGCTCTGGTAGGAATTTATCATCATTGAGGAGTATGAGATACTATGGTTTTATGATATTTATCAAAATGAAAACTCTAAGTAACTTGACCAGAACTGGTAGGACTTCTAAGCCAGAACTATGTCACACTCCACAACAACTTAGTCAATATGATTGTCCTATCAAGATATCTTCCCACAAGCATAAGTATATGTATATGGAACAATCTCTATGTAAGCCTCTATCTCAAATATGTTATCAACATGTCACTTTTCAAAATTTTAATTCAAAGTGTGGTTTGGTTCTTTTTAATTTACAGGGTTAAGCAAGTGCATAACAAGTGTAAAACTCAGTAAGCATATGAATGAGTCAAGAAAGATCAAACCTAATTTTAGTAGTTGTATGCAGACTCCTTCACTAGTTCATGATGTGCTTCAACGCTTTTATTCATGGTGGAGGTGTCACCTTCCCCCACACTTATTCGAGACTATACCTGGCTTTAACTTACAGACAAAAATAGGTGAAAACAACAGGGACTCTTTCGGTGTGGAACACCAGAGAGTCAAAACCTGTTGAACTAAGGGATTGGCCTAAACTAGAAGGAAATAAGAGCAAGATTGATTTTTTAGATTGGATCATTAAATTGCAAAAATTCAATATAGTCTATCTCTTCTAAGTTTTTAGTTTCAAAGAATACTTTCAAGCGTTGGCCATTTACCTTTAAGATGTTACCCGAGTCGTCTTAAATTGGGATGGCACCATTGTAACACCCTAAAATTTGCCTCTTTAAAGGTAGGGAGAAAATGATATGATTTTGTATTTTTGTGCTCATGAGAATATATAGCAACATGATATTTTTCATTAAATTAAAACTTAACATGGGTATAGCGACATGTTTGTGCATTCATGCTGAAGCATATGATTTCTTTTATGATGAGTGGTTTTGACCAAAATTCAAAAGAATTCAATATAAAGTTTGAAAATTAGATTGAGGCTTTAGAAAAAAAAAAAAGAAACTCTTTCAGCCTCTCTTTTTTCGGCTGCATGCCCTAGCTCACTCCTTCCCGACCCGCATCCCACCCCACCTTTGCCGAACCCTAATCGAAGCGTCGCTTACCTATCCTAGTCCTAGAGCAAGCCGCATCTACAATCAAGCTCACAGCCGGCATCAAACTCTAATCCAATCTCATCGAGTACAGTTCATCGACAAGCCGCTTCTCTATCAACATATACGTACAAACTTTTCAGGAATTACTCAGGCTTTTTCTTGAACTCGTTTTTTTTAGCATAATCTAATTTTTGAATGCTCTAACATACTTTTCATGAGCTCCAAATATTTTATTTTGGTTCATCATGTTCCAAAATGTCTTCGAGAATTTTTCCCCGAATTTTTGGAGCTTTCGAATATTTTTCATGGCTTAAATATCAATTCTAGACTTTTTCTAGAATTATTTTAATCCTGAAATTAATTAATTCCGAAAATAATAAAATCTCAGTTTTGCCACCAGCTCTCAAAGCCCATGTGCAATTATCCTAATTAAATCCTAAAGGCTTGTATCTTTATTTACTAATGGGCTTTAATGATTATATAGGTCCATTAGTAAAGGTGCAAGATGCAACATCAATTAGTACCATATTACTAGTTGATGATGAGGTGAAGAGTTTTTCCCCCTATTTATACGTACCAACCTCTTGGCCAAAGAGCACCAAAAACTACCGTAAGGGAAGCCCCTAGTTTGGGAACCCTAGCTAAGGTAGTAAGTTTGATATTTTTCTCCTCCTTGCTATGTTTGCCACCGGCCAAACACCTGCGCAAGCCTCTGTTGCTACTTGTTCGTTTTCTGGTTTTGCACCAGGCATTCATCCTTTGCTAGAGGTTAGAATATTACACCTTTGTGATCCGTTTTACAACTCTTCTATATGTCTCTCATTTCTTTTTTTTTATAACAGCATGGCTTAGCTTCTTTCTTCTTTGTTCCATGTTTGTGGGTTCCCCGTTCGACTCTTGCCGTGTAGTTGCAGCCTGCAATAAACTGAGGTGCGTGCACTATGAATCGCCACCGCCGTTTCAAGTCGATCGCCTACCCACGTGCTGCTGCCGAACTCCCATTGCCATGTCTGCCGGTGTACATTGCCCACCGTCCCGAAGGGAGCCAGCCTCTGCGCCACCAGTTTAACTTCATCTTGCCAAGCTAACTGTCTTCCAATATCGTCAATCGACGTCGCCTATATCTGGTCATCACCTCCTTCATCACCATTGTCTCTGCACCGGCTGATTGGTGAGGCTCCTGTATTTCTACGCTTTCTGTTCCAGTCATTAATTCAATTGTTTGATCGTAGCGGCTCCGATCCTTTTGTCAAACCATCCATGTCATCTGTCAGTTTAGTCACACCAGCTCGATTGCCTGGTCTCGATCGACTGCACATTGCCAACCTGCGCATGCTCTCAACTCAAGCTCCATGCACGCATATATGTATACACACACACCAGCAAACAATTTACAGCTGGCCCATGCTTTCCACCCTTTTAATCCTTCCTATCTTGGCTTCTCTTGTGATAGTGTACGTGTTCATGATGTCACGTGTTTATGTATTATATCAAGCATTAATTTGATTAATTTATATGCAACTAGATTTATTATTAAAAACAACTTAGAGTCTTTCAAGTCGATCTTTTATAAACACTTATTAATTTGATTAATGCTAAATTAAATATATTTTCACTAATAATAAATACTACTAGCTTAAACACGCCCATGCTTTCACATGTTCACGTAAACTTTTGATAAATTAGGTGAACACTTATAAATAAATTATGTTTGGCTTCAACTCGGTTTTAAAGTTTAAAATATGCATTTCTTAAATCTAAAGTAATAACTTCTCCATGATTTTGTTAACTAAAATAAACCAAGCGTGTAGTTGCTTCTTTTTCTTTAATACAAATTCTCGATAGTTGTTTTGTTTGCACAAGTAGCTCTATTTTCGGCATTTCTTGCGTTCCCGTGACCATAGCAACGAGTCCTTTCTTTTTAGTACGTTGTTTCAAAGTATTTACTTGGTTGGTGTATTGTTCTTAGTTGTATCCTTTGCTTGTATGTTGATATGCTTGGTTGCTACGATTTGCGAATAGGAGAGTTGTGAAGATGAGAAGCAAAGTATGAGGAAGTTTGAGCAAGTGTTAAGGCAAGTATAGCATGGGATCATCCTTGTTACCTATTCACCTTTAATCATTTAATTCATATTGCATGTGTCTTCCTTGATTACCACTAAGGATTTTCTAGCAATTGTATCTTGTACCTTGACTACCGGAGGTTTATGCATTTGGGTAGCTTATGCTAGTGCTTAATAAATGACAACTATGATCTGTAACATGATTAATGATATATGCAACTCGCTTTTTAGCAACGGAAAATTAAAGGGTAAGAGTACTTATTTGCTCTTGTCCTCTCTAAGGGACTTATACGTAAGTGAGCACCCGGGACTTACAGTACAACCGTGAGGGCTATATGGCTCTGGCTTTAGTCAAGTATGAGGACCCTCTTCTAGCTTGTTAGAGGTTACCGAAAGGCGCAAAAGGGGCTTTACACGATGGGCATAGCGTGGCTTCTGTCCTTATGTGTTGCTGCTGTGGTGTGAACCATTTGGAAGGGGGATTCTATGTCTGCTTGTCGAGGAAACCTAGCGGCCCTAACTTGTTAGACGAACCTTTGAAAGACTTCATAGTGTACCCTGCCGCGCTTTCTAGGTAAAAGCGATATGGGAGTCATGACCCTGGCACATGGGAATCACGACTCACGGTGAAAGTGTACAACCTCTGCAGAGTGTTAAAACTGATATATCAGCCGTGCTCACGGTCACGAGCGGCCTGGACTTCTTATAGAATAATGGTTTATACGATGGAAAATTCTTGATTACTGTTTTTGCTATACTTTAATCATTGTTTACATGATCATACGGTTATTTAGGATTTATGCTACTTGTTGCTACTCACTTATGCTAAAATTGAGATATGATAAAAGTTGCTAACCGCTGTAAACCGTGTCAGCCTTTTGAGCCTCATTAACCCCATGTTATTCTTGTTGAGTATGACATGTACTTACGCTTGTCTTTACTTTTTTAATACATTGGCAAAATCCCGGATGGGTACCAGATGGAGGATGTAGTGAGTTTTATGAGAAGTAATCGGAGTGCTAGGCATGTGTTACCCCCAGTCAACCGTCCCTATGAAGAATAGAGTCTGAAGAAAAGATTAGCTCCCATTCCGCGTTACTCTGATGTAAGTGTTAATATACTTATGATTACACTATATATAACATTGTTTACTGATACTTTTTACTCTGTGGTTGTATGTGTGGACTTCCTGGGCACACATATAGCATACCTGGTTTTGTCTTTAAAACTGGGTGTTACAACCATGTGGTGATGTTTCAACTACCTTAAATGGTCCTTCCCATTTACTTTAAAGTTTTCCATGACCAAAGAGCTTTACTCTAGAGTTGAATAATAGGACCTTGTCCCCAGGCTTGAACTCCTTGTGCTTGATTCTCTTATCATGCCATCGTTTTGTTCTTTCTTTATAAATCTTGGAGTTATGATAAGCCTTCTCTCTCCATTCTTCAAGCTCAGATATTTGCTCTTGATTATTTTTGCCAGCTAGATGGAGATCTGTGTTCCATTTCTTGATTGCCCAGTGAGCTCTGAATTCCAATTTAACAAGCAAATGACATGTCTTCTCATATATAAGCTGATAAGGTGTCATGCCTATGGGTGTCTTGTACGCAGTTTGATATGCCCATAGTGCATCGGGAAGCTTGTATTTCTATTTCTTGTCCATCTCATCCACGGTCTTTTGCAGAATATTCTTGATTTGCTTATTTGATGTTTCAGCTTGACCACTTGTTTGAGGATGGTATGGAGTTGCAATATTGTTTTTTGACTCCATTTTCTGCTAAGAACTGTCGGAATCTCTTGTCAATGAAATGTGGGCCTCCATCACTGATGACCATTCTAGGCATTCCAAATCGTGGAAATATCACTTCGTTGAACATCTTCTTAGAGTGCTTGGATTCAGCGGCTCGACATGGTAATGCTTCTATCCATTTGGACAAATAATCAACAGCCACCAAGATGTATTCAGCATCTCCTGACTTTGGGAATGGTCCCATGAAGTCAATTCTCCAGACATCAAACAATTCCACTTGGAGGTTGTTCGTGAGTGGCATAGCATCTCGAGTGTTGATGTTTCCATGCTTCTAGCATCTGACGTATCTTTTGATGAACTCCTTCGTATCTTGATACATCGTTGGCCAGAAGAACCCACTTTGCCAGATCTTCACATGTGTTTGAAACACTCCATAATGTCTTCCATAGGGTGATGAATGACATCTTTCAATGATTTTCATGCCTTCAATCGTCGGGACACACCTCCGTAGCAACCCATCAGCACAGATCCTGTAAAGATATGGATCGTCCCACAAATGGGTACGACTCTCATACTGGAGCTTCCTCTTGTCTCCTCCTGGTGGAACATAACCTGCAACCATATAGTTGACAATATTCACGTACCAAGGATCGTGGTCCGCTACCGCAAGGAGCATGTCGTCCCTTAGATAGTCATTAATAGGTAGCTCATGTGTGTCTTTATGCTGAAGCCTAGACAAGTGGTCGGCTACAAAATTTTCTACTCCTTTCTTATCCCTTATTTCTATGTCAAATTCTTGGAGCAGAAGAATCCATCGGATTAACCGTGGCTTAGCATCTTTCTTAGTGAGGAGGTATTTTAGAGCAGCATGGTCTGTGTAAATGATTACCTTCACTCTCACTAAGTAAGATCTAAACTTGTCTATTGCAAAGATAACTGCCAACAACTCTTTTTCAGTGGTAGCATAATTGAGTTGTGGTCCAGACAAGGTTTTGCTAGCATAGGATATAGCATAATGTTTCTTGTCTTTAGTTTGGCCTAAAACCGTACCAACCGCAAAGTCGCTAGCATCACACATGATCTCAAAAGGAGACTCCAATCAGGTGGTTGGATTATTGGAGCCGAGATGAGTGCCCTCTTTAGAATTTCAAAGGCCTCAAGGCACTCGTTGTTGAAAACGAAAGGTGCATCTTTGGCTAGAAGGCTAGTCAAGGATCTAGTGATTTGAGAAAAGTCTTTGATGAAACGCCTATAGAACCCTGCATGGCCTAGAAAGCTGTGAATACCTTTCACATTTGTGGAAGGTGGAAGTTGTTCAATAACTTCAATCTTTGCTTTATCCACTTCTATCCCACGTTCAGACACTTTACGTCCTAGCAATATTCCTTCTCGAACCATAAAGTGGCATTTCTCCCAGTTCAGGACTAAGTGCTTTTCTTCGCATCGTTGCAAGACCTTGTCTAAATTCTCTAGGCAATCATCAAAGGTTTTGCCATAGACGGTAAAGTCATCCATGAATACCTCCATGATTTTCTCGATCATGTCAGAGAAAATAGGCATCATGCACCGTTGGAAGGAAGCTGGAGCATTACACAGTCCGAATGACATTCGTCGGTAAGCGTAAGTTCCGTACGGGCATGTGAAAGTGGTCTTACTTTGGTCATCAGGGTGGATTGGGATTTGATGATATCCAGAATACCCATCAAGGAAACAAAAGAAAGAGTGATTTGCAAGCCGTTCTAACATTTCATCAATGAAGGGTAACGGGAAGTGATCTTTCTTTGTAGCCTTGTTAAGTTTCTGGTAGTCAATGCACATACGCTACCCCGTGACAGTATGTTGAGGGATGAGTTCATTCTTCTCATTCCTCACGACCGTCATTCCTCCTTTCTTTGGCAAAACTTAGACAGGGCTAACCCACTCACTATGAGGCACAGGATAAATAATCCCAGTATGTAAGAGCTTAAGGACCTCTTTCTTAACAACTTCTCTCATTGCATTGTTAAGCCTCCGTTGTGGTTCTCTAAATGGTGAAGCATTAGGATCAATGGGAATTCGATGAGTGCAGAGGATGGGACTAATTCCCTTGAGGTCTTGGAGTGAGTAGCCAATGGCCGATTTATGTCTTTCCAGAATAGCGACAAGTTGATGAGTTTCTTCTCCAGAAAGCTTGTCACTTATGACGACTGGAGTTTCTCGATTATTGTTGAGAAAGACATATTTTAAGCCAGAAGGAAGCGGTTTTAGCTCAACTGAAGGTTGTGATGGCTTCTCCATTTCATCTAGCTCGACAGGCTCTGCCAGCTCTTCCTCTTCTTAAATGAACTGTTCATCATTGAGAGTTGGTTGGGCCACGTCTTCTAAAGATGCCATCAAGACCTACTCAACAGGGTCTTGCTCAGGCTTGGGTTCTACTATCACATTATTTGAGCGTGCAAGTGAGATGGTGATAGGAGAACTTCCTAACTTTAAATCTAGGAGACCCTATTTTGGTCTTTCTTGGAAGAGTATCCCAAAAGGCACTCCAATCAAGATGGATGTATCTGAGATGTTAAAGATATGAAAATCTAAACGATACTCAAAACATCGTATTCTCAATAGAATAGACCTTATGAGCCCATAACTTTCAAGAGTAACTTCAGAAGGAATTCTTAGAAGCATATGAGATGGGATCAAAAACTCGTTGGGGCATAGTTGTTCGGCCAAAGCCTTTGAAACGATATTCATATCAACAGTAGGACTATAGTGAGCCTCTATGGTGGTTCCCTTAAGGATGCAAGAGATAATGTCTGAGGGGGCAATGATTCGGGCTACCTCAGTGGATAACTCCGTTTTTGCCAACCACTCTTGACTCATAATGGCCGATAGTCCTTTAATGTGTTCCATAAGAAAAGCATCATTATTTGGACCATCATCATCCATAGATGTCATAGAGTGTGCTAGAGGCTTCACTTGGACTGGTAATTTCGAGGCATTTCTAGAATCTTCAAAAAGACCATCCTCAATTTCAAAGGGAAACATGGAAGGATGGGGTTCATCATCTTCTAGATTCTCTTGGGTTTCCTCAATGGGAGATTCTTCAACAACCAAATTATTAGAAGGATTTGAAGTGATTTTAGATTCGGTTGTGTCTACCTCCTCTTGTCGGTCGGGGCTTGCCTTAACTTCTTCTTTAGGAAATTCATCAAAAACGCCAGTGTAAGGGGTGTTCTCAAGGATTTTCTCTAGAATGGCTTTCCCTTAACTCATGGTGTTATGTGAGAATGAACCTCCAGAAGATAGGTCAAGGTGTAGGGCAGCTTCCTTGCTAAGACCAAGATAGAAGTGGTAAAGAAGCACGTGGTCAGACAAGTGAAGGGTTGGACCGGTATTAATAAGACTTAAGAACCTAGCCCAAGCTGCTCCTAATGTCTCCTCTTTTTGTTGAAAGGTGAGAACTTCAATTCGAAGGGCGGCAATCCTAGAAAGAGGGAAGAAAGCAAGATAAAATTTGTCTCAAAGTTCATCCCAGTTTCCATTTACTCCTCCTAAGTATGAGCATACCACTGTTTCGCTAAGGGAGAATGGAAACAATTTCCATTTAATGGTCTCTTGTGTCATGCCAGGAATAGTCAAACAAGAATACAATTGCTCAAATTCTCTAAGGTGGGTGTAGGGATTTTTGTCTTCTAATCCAGAGAAGGGTTGCTCCCGAACCATAGCTATAAAAGCAGGGCAAAGCTCATAGCCATCAGTAAGTATAGGATGTGATGATGGTGGAGGCTCCAACAACTCACCCTCTGGAGCCAAGAATTGAAAGATAGGCGTGGAATCCATGTGGTTGGGTAAAGGTGGTGATAAAAAGGAAAATAAAAGATATTCGGACGAACTTGGTTTGATTCTAGAATAGCTACCGTTCCCCGGCAACGGCGCCAGAAAGATTGTTGGTATATTTTAACGCAAACAGAAAAGATCCGCAAGCGCACGGATATCGCTGTAGCTTTCACCCTAGAGTATTCTAAGGTATCGATTTTTCACGAGGAACGCGAAGTGTATTAGTATCGAATCAAGAACGTCCAAATAGAGAAGATAAATATTTTTGGTGGGTAGAGAGGGGTTGTCTCAGGTCTACTAGATAACTAAGGATCAGGCTTACTATACTTAACTTACTTTGGAGCAACAGTACCTTTCCAACTCTCGAAAAGATGAGAAAGAAGTAGTTACAGAAGGCTACCAAAAGCTCTACGAAACACCAACTCCGACGTGGTGGAATACGAAGACCAATAGAGCTGTCACCTCTAGAGGTTACCACAACTAACCATAAGAATTGGGCGTAAACTTAGGTAAACACTAGTCTAGACACCACGTCTATACTAACGATTACTATTCTAGCTATGCGCAATAACTAGAGCACTCAATACAAGCTGAGATCCCGTAAGCAAAGTAAAGTAAGAACTGAACTTAATTAAATAGAAGACTTAGAGTTACCGACAGAAGAACCTGAAGAAGAATCGATGAAGAATCATCTCCGTAGAGGTACAAAGTTGAGGGGATCCGATAGACCGGCTCCACCTTCTACTCTCTCCTCTCCTCTCTCCCTATTTTCTAATAACTACTAAGAGGTTATCCAATCAAGGGACACCTCTCAGCTGATCCTCCCTCAGAGAATATAAATTAGGGTTTCTTGGATGAATGAGGGAGGGGGGTCCAGGGCTACTTTTATAGCCCGGTGGGATGAACGTTAGCCCTTGGATCAAACTGACTTCGGCGGACGACTGAGATTGAAACCCTAAGGCGGTGGAGCACGTGGGCCGAAGCTGGGCCCGTTTGGCCACTGTAGCAGACCGGCCAGTCTAGGGCCAGACCGGCCGGTCTGGCTCCGGGGCCTCTCACGGTCCGCTTCGGCGTGGTGTCTTCTCGCGCCTTCTGGAGTCTTCTAGTGCAGCCCCCGCTGTGGAATTAATATCTTTTCATCCGAAACTCCAAAAAAGGCAAATGATAACGATCATCTCGACAAGTCCGTTGCAATGGTGCATTCTAATCCATCATTTGGGATACCTTTATACTATCATATTGGCTCACTTTGATAACTTTTCTGGTATGTACCTGTAGAAACAATGATTCACCAAAACTCGTGGAAGTTGTTAGAATCAAACCCTACAACTATGGTTTGTGATTCATTTCATGTTATTATATGCAATAGTTGATGGTTTATGATTGACATTAAGGATCGTCAACAGTCATCACCAGATCGTCCTCACGGAACGCTTTGCCAGGAAAGATGTCATGTCCACCATGTCGCTAAAGAGAAATGCGCCCACCTCGAACATCCTTGGGGAGAGGCGATGTGCGATTGTCCCCGAAAGTGTGTTGATGTTCATGCTTCCCAAGTTGAATCATCTAGGAACACAACCCTGGTGTCATAGACGCCCTTGTGCTGTGACTAGGGGTGTACCTCTAAGACATACGACGGTAGTGGCTCTATTGCTCCTCCATCAACTGGCGGATTATGAGCACCCACCGCTAGGTGCACCATGTCAGCTACCCCCTGGTGAAGATCCTACAGCAACTTGGGTAGCAGTGGTGAAGAGGCAGGCATGTAGAAGCGTCCATCAAAGAGGATCAGTCACTAGTCAAGCGACTAGGATCGTCCTGTATGTCCCTGCATGATCGCCTTGACCAAGGTGTGAAGCTCCCTGTCCTCGAAGGTAGCATGACCAAGCTTGATGAAGATGATGCCGTCATTGGTGTTGATGATATCGAGCGTCGACGACCGGCTGGCTTTGTGCGCCCTGTTGATCAGCAGTGGTGCTGGTTGCATGGTGAGGGCCACTGCGGAGGTGGCAGGAGTGGCGCCACCCATGCCACCCATAGTGGCGGAGGCTGCTATCGTGGTACTGCTCGAAGTAGGTGTGGCATCCCATCATGAAAGTGGAGCAGCTCTATGGTGGTAAAGTCCCATGAGACACGACCAAGGCTGGCTAGCTATGGCATGCCAAGGATGACGTCGATGTTGTTGCCGATGTCAAGGAAGAGGGCATCGATGTGAAAGATATCCTTGTCCATATAAATAGGTACATAGAAAGAAGCGCTATAACAAGGTACCTCATCTCCACTAGCAACGAGCATCGTGTTGTTGATGTCGAATTTGTGCACACCATTGGCACGGGCAACACTGATGTTAATAATGTTTTGGTTGATCCCAAGTCCACCAAGATGTGTGTGCAGATAGAACGGGGTGCCTCCCTACACTCCCGTATCTGGCTTGCCGATGACCACCATGCAGGTGTTGTCATCGGTGTTGTCGTTGTCGGCATTGATCGTCGTCGACGCGGGCGAAGTCCCTGGCGTCGCTAAGGGAAGCGTGCTAGGTGCCGATGGCGCCTTGCTCTTCTGGAGCATGGCGAGGAAGCATTGCTCGACACATGAGCGAGGGACGTAGAAGATCCGTTCAGGCTCGCCTCCGGGATGTCGATATCGTTCTCGATCTTAACCGGCTGGAGCTCCTTCCCATGAGTGGGTTCCGTGGACATCTCATCTGTGGTCATGTTGTTGGTTAAGTGGTTGACGTGCATGTAGACATTGGCGATCTTGGTGTAAACGTCATCGAACTTCACGGTGATGTTCTTGGTGAACTCCCCAAAGAGCTTCTTGAAGTCAACATTGGTGGGGCTAGTTTCAATCTGTGGATCCTCCACTACAAGAAATCTGGGCTTCTATGACGACTACCAGGTGACAGACCGTCTGTTTGTCATAAATAGAGACTGTTTATGACGACTGTTGACAGGATGACAATTGTCTATGACCAAACTGTGACTCTGTCATAAACATCATCGCGGTATACTCTGCCTGAGCTCTATGACGATGAATTGATGACAATGGTTTATCGTCATAAAATATAGTATTATTATTTTTTTTTAAAAAATCTTGTTATCCTATGTGGCTGGCAGAGCACAAATCATATCCTAGATGCTCTTCCTCTCCATGTCACCTCTATTCTCATTTTAGGATTAGGATTGAATAAAAAACTCAAAAAAAATCTTAAAACATGTGGCCTCATTTTAGGACTGAATGAAAAAAAACGTAAAAAAAAATCCTCAAAACTATGACCAGCACACGGTGCGAACCTTTGCCATTGAAGTCTAAACGAACGGTGTTGAAAGAGTGTTCTGGCTCTTCACAGTTTAGAGTCTGGACCAAAGAGAAAGAGAACGTAAAAACTAGTGGCAACTGAATGGTTCGGATGTGACCAAAGAAGAAAACGTAAATAGTAGTAACTGAATGGTTTGGATGTGACTTCTAGTAGTTCATAGTGTTAAATTTTATTTATCCGAGTTTAGAATAAATGCAAATGACCAATCGAGACAAGCAATTGTAAGTGACTGTGATAGTGTTAAATTTTATTTATCTGAGTTTGGAATATAAATGGATAAAACATCAAAAATTATGTGGCACCATTAGTTCGAACCCGCCACCTTTGGTTCGCAATCCATGCGAGCTAACCACCGCAACAGTTATCTTCTTGTGCCTACTAGGATGTTCGATTTGTTTTCTTCTTTTGTATCTGCATCTGCCTGTAGGTCAGCGCTGCGTGGCTGCCCTGTCTCCTTGGCGGCCCGCTATCTGTCCGAACCCTTTGATGGGCCGGGCCTTAGGCTCGAACCTTTAGAGGCCTTGTTTTTTATTTGTTTAACCAAAATATTTACATTTCTATATAATAATTTATATAATATATGTATTTTATCCTAATGCTTTTAAAAATATATATATAATATCAATTTACATATTTATTTTTATTTATCCAAAACACGAGATTACGTTTTAATAGTAGGCACTTTGCAAAGGCACCATTAAATATTTAGTAAGCTTATTTTAATAGGTTGGTCTATATTAAGTTAGTCACGTATGTGATATTAACTTGGCAATTCATCTCACCAATGACTAATGACCGTAAATCTTGTTGTTACCCTTGATCACCACACTAATGCCTCCATGAGCCGGTGTCACCTTTGAAGCATCGTCCACATTCACCTTACGTCGGGTGACTCCTACTCCTGCGACATGGCTGAAGCTCTTTCTTCTTTTAGCACCTGCATAAACTAGTTGCTTACCATGTAGGTCATTGTTATCCTTGATGACCATGCTAATGCCAACATGAGTCGGTGTCACCATTGAAGCACCGCCAACATTCACCTTGCGCCGGGTTTCACTTGCGATATGGTTGACATACCTTCCTTCATAGCATCTATGTGTCGGCTATGTGGCCATCTTTTCCTCAGACATACTTGATGGTACACATCTCTTTCACGAGATTTCATAGAAGTTGTAGTTGTAAGCGAGTGTATAGTTGTAGCTAAAGATCTTAGTCATATGCTCTATAGTCATAATTGAGTGCCTAGTTGTAGTTAAGAATCTCAGATGAAGAAGTGACCAAAATAAAAGTTATAGACCTTAAAAATGTATCAACATTATAGTTGACAACCTTTTCTTATGAAATCGTATATCCAACAAAATTACGTTTGAATTCTTACATTTAAAATTTGATTTTCTCAAACTACCTCGGATGAAGAAACGACGAAAACCAAAGTTGTACATCTCAAAAAGTTATAAAACTTTGTAGTTTACAACTTTTTAGTTTAAATTTATTTAGGGTCTTAAATAATGGTATGAACATTTACCAAATAATGCAATAAAGAAAAAACTGCAGTGGTTGCAGCCGTACCGGCTGAAGCTACAGTATCATGTGAGGCAAGAAAAAGCCGCCGCAGCAATGGGCTGCGGCTGCAGCTTCTTCTTCTCACAGTGCACTGTAGCAACAATCGCAGCCGTTGCAGCCCAAGAGGCCTAAAATTTCTTCCCGCTCAGGCCAATTTTCAGATCCTGCGTGTGGCTTCGTTAACCGCGAAAGCAAAGTGCGTGCCGCGCCACAGTTTTGATAAAAAAAAGTCATTTCTACCCATACTAGCTGTACAACTGACTGAACTGAGTTATCTCATGTGAGGTCAATTTCGAACTTTAACTCAACCGAGTGCCACACGTATAAATACATCGGGGAAGCTTAACCCTAAAATCATTCCCCACTCCATCTCCCAGCCGCCGGCGAACACGCCTCCCCTCACTCTTTCGGTCCTTCAGAACCCGCGGCCACCCTCCCTCCCAGGAGCAAGAGGATGGCGCCAGGGAAGAAGGTGCTCGGTGGCAAGAAGACGGCTTCACGCCGTCCTTCGGTCCATCCAGATCCCGCGGCAACCCCTTCCATCCTTCCCTCGAGCAAGATGATGGCGCCAGGGAAGAAGACGCTCGGTGGCAAGAACACGCATTCCTGCCGCCCGAGGGTCCTTCCAGATGATGCGGCCACCATGGAGATCCCAGGTATTTCTTTGCTCACCCTTCTTAGGGTTGGGACGGCCGCACGGGCGGCCACGGTTTCAGGGGCGGAGGGCTGGCGACTGCCGTACCTTGATTGCACCATGAATCCCCCTATTTGCTTGCTGATTGTCTCAACTACTGCTCGTACTGTTCCATTTGGCACTGCGTGGGGTATGTGTGTGGGCGGATGTAGGGGAACCAACCACGCCATCGAATTGCCTATGTTTATATAATCTATTTTTTATTTTGATTGAATACTGAATTTACAACCACCTGAAGTGTCTGTGCGTGGGGGATTTTTTGGTTTCTTGATTCAGGAGTGTCGATCTGGTGATGTTGGGGGAACCTATTTGGCTCCAATTTACCACTACCTCACTTGCTGTCAGTAGCTTCCTTATTTTTTTGAGACGAAGAAGATGACACACTTTGTATTACGAGGTGCTCGTTTCTTAGATGTTAAAAAACTGTTGGTGCACGTACTATTCAACTATTGGATGGTCTCAATTTTTTTACTTGTTTGTTCAGGGCGTTTCTGTTCAAAGATGGGTGTCAAATATATTGTTGCTGCATGTACAATCCACTTCTTGGAACATGTATTTCGGGAAATGGTAGCTTTGTTGCATTAGGAGAGCAACCTGAAACATGTTGTAGATAAGGAGGAGCAGTTCAGAAAATAAATAAAAATTGAGGCTACATGGAAATAATAAATGCATAGTGGTCCTGTTACTTATGCTATCTGATTGTGTCATGTGCAGGGAAAATGTGCCAAAAACCAACTGAATCGTGAAAAAAGTTCAGTTTCAGCAGCGTACCGCATCTTGGTCTTACATTGCACATGCCTATATCATGGTAAGACAAAATGATGATGTCATATAGTTGGATGTTGTTGATTTTGGCTCTGCATAATTTCTATGATTTAAAGCTGATAGTAGGTTCTCTTAATGTGGGAGAATCTGCTGCTCTCCCTCCATGTTTTGCTACAGCAGCACGGGTTGGCCCTTTTCTTGCTGCCCTTCTTTTGCATTGTCTAGGTATGGCACTATGCCATCCTTGTAGTGGCAACACCTCTATTGTGTAAAACAAGGACAGCAGGAGGTGACCAAAGTGCTAACCCCTGCTGCAGCAAAATAGGGAAGCAGAACAGCAGAATTTCTCACTTCAAACATGTAAAAATATGCTCATGTTTTATCTAGAAACTTGTATTTGGTCATGCTTATGCTTATTTGAGGTCACATCAATTAAGTTTATTCATAGCAGCCATGTCGATGTTTAACAAAATGACTAAATCTGAACTAGAATGCTTGTGTTGGAGGACATGCTTTTTTCTTTTATGTGTACTTTAACATAATCATTACTCATGCCATCATGTTCTCCCAACACTGCAGAAAGCAAGAGAAATACAATGACACTGAGCCCACTGCAATTGATCTATTTGAGGAGTTCCACTGCAGCAAAACTAAAGGTTTTAGTGAACCTGTGAAGAAAGCTATAGTAAACACTAAACTCTTACCTCTTCTTTCCTTTTTTTATTAAGTCCTTTTCCACTGAACCTTTATTTATATAATAATAAAAAAACTGAAACTATGCTTTGATTGCTAGGATGATATGCATGCCTGGGAAGCTCTCACTTCACCATCAGTAGAAGATGGGCAGCAAGCTAAGACTTCTATTGAAGTTTCTAAAGTGTTGCCGAAGTCAAATACATTTCTGCGCAATGTTGGAACTCAGTAGCCTGCTACCAAGCCAACCAATGGGATGCAAAGGTGGACAAACAAGCTGAGGAGATTGAGAACCTGAGGTAGATGGCAGCAGATACTTAGAGCCTCCTTCGACAAATGATAGCATTTGGACAGGGTCAGATCAGTCCTCCCTAAGCTATAGCTGTACATTCAGGTATAGAACTTTAACTTGTCTCTTGTGCCCCTTGCTGCTAGTTTGTTTTTCCTGATGTTTTAGTCTAGACTCCATTTTCACGCCTATCACTATGCCTATTTCAATTTACCTGATAGATTATTTGAAATTGTTATTACTGCCAAATTAGATATTGTTTAGCTGAATAAAAAAGGGCTATTTGATTGACTGATCTAGATACTCTATTTTTTCGTGAACACAGCATGTCTCTCTTTGGTTTGTACTATTGCCTATACAGTTCTCTGCTGTTCATTTATTTTCTCCAGGTCCAAACAAAATGGACTTTTTATTTACCAGCAACTGAAAACATGCACCTTTTGATAGCAGGAATGAGGTGGATGAACCTGGAATTTGATGACTGGTGTTATGTAACTTGGCTGTGATCGCTTTGGTAGAAGCTGGTTGGCTGGAACTCTGTGTTGGTTGTTGGTTGCTTGTAGGTAGCTGGTGGAGCTTTTGGTGCTACTGGTTGTGGCGGGCTGCTGGCTGGAGATTTTTGCATTGGTTGCTGGAATACAGGAATTTTTTTCTTATTTGGTTAATAGCTGCTGGCAGGATGCACGCCGGTGGAATTTTTGATGCTGGAACTTGGCACTAGCTGTAGGAACTATTTAGTTGACTGGAACTTCTAGTTTGCTGGAAATTATGTAGTTGGCTAGATCCCACTAGCCGGAGGAACTTTGTAGTTGGCCACAACTTGTGTAGTTTGCTGGATCATTTTGTGTGCATGCTTGGTTGTGCTTTTGCATAGAAACATGTTGGAAAATGTATGTTGGAACATGCTTCTGTATGGGCTGAAACATTGTTATAATATAATTGTGCAAAAATGCAATTGGTTGTGGTTTATATTCTGTTATTTTTTAGTTGGGCTTGCTCAGAATATGGGCTTAAAAAAAATATTTGGGCCAATTTGGCTAATTGTAATTGAAAATAAAAAAGAAAAAAGCCCATGCTATATGCGTCCAATATCAATTGCTTGCCATGTCATATGTCCATGTCATCATACACATGGCGCTATCTTGTTTAATTTGTTATGACGAGTTTGTCTTGTCATTGCGTCAATGACAGGAGAACTATCGTCCGTGATCGATGACGATGACCCTCGGTGGTCACGAAAGCTGGGTAGTGACCCACCTTCGTGACGACAACCATTTCATCACTGCGGTAGCGGTGATGTGAAACAAGCTCTGATCGTCATATTCTGATTGTCACAGAAGCCTAGCTTTTTTGTAGTGCTCCTAGTCGTCTGATACCAGTTGTAACACACGCGGAGGAGAGGATGGTTAAACTTGGTGGAGAGAAAGGAGATGAGGAGGAGGGGGGCGGCGTTCACTGGCCGTGGTCGGGCGGCTACCGCGCAAGGAGAGGAGGATGTGCGAGCACGGGAGAATAGGAATAAAGGACTTTCGCCTAATTACTTCTTAATTGATCGGACTACAATCTCCTAATATTTATAGTCCCAAGTGGACTCTTTCGGGAAAGTCCTTATCGAACATGAACTTTACGTTTCTTATTCTTAATTTCCTAAAATAGTAATAACTAAAAGGTAACTCGTGGCGAAATATGGCGGCGGCGACGACAGTTGGGGTGGGGCCCGCGCCCACCACCCACGCGATAGGGGCGGCGGCGCCGTCGCCCCACTTGCCCTATGGTGGGCCCTAGGGCCCCCACCGGTTGTCCATCTTTCTTGTTTGAGCCTCCATTGCCTCACCAAATTTACCAATTGTCATCGCCCTAATTTGGCATGTGACATATAGTTTTATTTATATATATACTGCCACATTGCAAATTGTTCAGACCATTTAAATCCATCATCTACATTTTCTAAACACTAGATAAATGGTTGGTCTTGAAAACAAACAATTGTCCAAAAGATGTAGACATAAACTAATATGGGAAAACCAACAGTTTTCCAAAACAAGATAGTATATAGTTTCTTTTTGGTAACTTTCACAAGATGCAACATGAATTTCACCACTTCATTTTTTGCATGGAGATCATCCAATTTGCAGTGTAGATGAGAGAATTACAGATTTGGAAGATTCAACCTTTAACACCTCGCGTCCAAACTGGTTATATGGCTCGAATTATGGCTATTGGAAGTTCCAGCTTGTAACACCTCTTTCGCTTTCATCTTCGCTTCATGTAAAAAGGTTAACTCTAAAGGTGCTACATTTGCAACGACAAGGATTATAAACTAGCCCTTACCCTTCAAAAGTAACTTTCAAGTTGGTACTAAATCCACCAACCACAAAGACATATGTGCCATGTAGGCCATCTTCATAACTATAGGCTCTAATATGCTAGGGTGTTATACATAACTAGTGGACAAAACTAGCTAACACTAGAAACAGATCATTTCTCTTGACACTAGCGTTTTATTTCTATTGGGAGTTTTTCTTGGGAACAGCCAGCAGAAATTGGCTTTATTTCTACTGGTGGATTTCTCAAGAAACCGCCGATTTCTACTGATAGTTTTCTTAAGGAACCACCCTTGATTTTTTTTGAGTTTTTAAACTTCCTCAGATAGAGAAACTCCCAAAATAAAAGTTGTAGATCTTAAAAAGTTATGAAACTTTGTAGTTGATAACTTTTTCATTTGAAATCATCTTTTCATGGAAAACTATGTCCAAAATTATCAAATTCAAAATTCAAATTTGCAAACGATCTCGGATGAGAAACTTCCAAAATAAAAGTTGTAGATCTTGAAATGTTATGAAACTTTATAGTTAACAACTTTTTTATTTGAATTCGTTTAGGTCCTCAAACACTCAATTTATACTCGGTTTTGGATAACATGTAGGAAAAGAAAAATGGATATGGACACAAGTAAGTGTGTGGTGTAGTGTTAGGGGGAGCGATCGCGTGAGGCTGAGGTCATGGGTCCAAAGACTGGCAACTGCGTAGCTGTGATTTTACGCAAAAAAATGTCTCCCCTAGTTAAAAAATATTTTTTGTTATTTTTAAAATATTATTTTGCTATTTTTTTCGTTGTGCTGGGCAGCCATTGAACCGCCGATAAAAAATCAATTTATATTGGCGGTTTTCAATAAACCGATAGTGGAAATGACCCATTTTCATTGGCCTCTCCTACTGGTGATTTAAAAAATGCCAGTAGAAATGGGTTGTGAACCGCATGTAATAATGTTTTTCTGTACTAGTGTAAGTTGGTTTTGGTGGCCAAATTTGATTTTTCAGAGTTGTATTCTGACATGATTTTTAATGGTCTTTGACCCCTCGCGGGAAAAGTTCACCCCATATAATGGATCACATCCGATTAAAGAGGACAATGGCACAAATCATTATATAACTTTACCTTTTTTTCATTTCTTCTCCTTTGCCCTACTTTTCCACCTTCTATTTGCTATTCATCCTTTGGCCAGATGATCAGAGGTCGTGTCTTTGGCTTCTTAGCCGCTGCAGGATCATACCAAATCGATCTATTTGAGATCATAGCATATCTAGTCCCTTGGTTGTGAGATCAAATATAATTGTGTCAATACTTGTTGACCAATTTAGTGTTTAGCAACAAGAATAACATGTTTTAAATCAAACATTACTATCTATGAACATCAATTCTTTTCATTTATAGCTTAATAACATGCAAATTACATATTGCAGAAGTATTTGTCACGATGAATGTAAAACAATAAATTTATAATATTAAACTATACTTGTTTTTGAAATTGATGATAAAAACTAAAAATTTCTTGTCTTTAATAAAAACTAGAAAAAATAGAACGACAACCTTCCTAACCAAGGAGTAGGCAGCAAAATGTCAAGGAGCATCCTCATGTGCTTGCGGCCATCAAATCTTTAGTAATATGAGCAGCAAGTGCAAAGAGCATCTCGATCTAAGAGTATCCTAAACCTCCTTCTAGTCCATGTTTTTTCCAAAGATCCAAAAAAACCTCTCTTCGACAACTCCTAATCCATCCTCCTATTTAGAACTCGGAAAAAATCACCCTGTTTCTCGTAAAGTTACAAGTACACTATACACGTGTGCTCTTTTAATTAAGAGCCTTAGATTAGAAGGAGCGGAAAAGGAAACAAAGTAAGCGGAAAGGAAACAAAGGAAGTACAAGGTTACATGTGAGAAAAGCAAGAGAGAAAGGTTGGAAGGGCTTAAACGAGTATAGAAATAATTCAGGGTTCCTAATGTATTTTGATTTTTTAAAGTGAAATATTAGGAAATATTGAAGATGGCCTTTTTTTGTTCCAATACCTTTTTAGGAGTTGAAATTATAGACTTTTTGGAATGAATATTTAGGAACTCTTGGAGATGTAACATTACTATGTTGACTACACAAGTTCCCAAATACTTTCGCATGTCTTTCCTTTTTTTTACATTATCAGTGGTGGCCCCTCTGACATGTGGCTAGTTCAGACAATAATTCCATGGAGATGATTATATTTCTGGAAGTTGCTAATGGATGGCCGGCCATGCGTTAGCCTATTTGCATGGCCAATCGCTCCCACACCACAGCACTACACTCTTCTTTCTCCCACCATTTTCCTCTTTCCTCTGGTTGGTCCCACTACCGTGCCACCATTGCACTCGCTGGCGGCGCCACCTTCTTCCCCTCCTCCCTGCCCCCGTTGCCATCGCCAGAGATCCCCCGCCCTAACTTCGTCTAGCCACCAGGGCCCCTAACCCCTTGCCAGCCTTCCTCCCCAAACCACCTTCACTTTCTAGGCCTGCCAAAGTTGGGGAAGATAAGGGGAGAGCTCGTCAAAACCCTAGATCAGAGATCTAGGATGAGGAGGAGGAGGAGGCCTACCGCGCTCAGGGATCCACCATGGTTGGCGCAGGGAGGCAGTGGAGCATGGGCACAGCTGTCAAAGCTCTCCAAGCACGGGCTGTCGGAGCTTGCCGGTTACAGGGTTAGCTCGCTGAATATCTGAGAGAGACGGAGAGAGGGAGGGTGGAAGACGAAGCGTGTGCGGATGTTAGTGGAGACCGTGCATGTGGGTTATGACGTCGCCGGCTGGAAGGAAGTCGTCTATGCCTTATATATTTCAAAAGAGAATCTTTATATGATTTCTCAAAAGGAACTACATATGGATGTGAAACCATCTTACATCATAGTATCCGGATATCATAGTATCCTGATGTAAATATAACAAATTTTCAAAGAAACATCCAAAGTAGTAAATTCTTGACTAGATAGCCAAATTATTTGTATCTAAGGCTTAGCAGCAACCATAACTTCGTTTTTGAAGAATAAGAGAGGAAAATGGTAATCTTTCTTCTACAACACACGGCGATCAACCTCCATATTGGCCATTCAAGTAATTGCCATGGCCACCAAGGGAACCATGAAGCTGAGAGTTGACGTGAAGCACATCATCACGCGGTCCATTGCTCAAACTGGGAAAAGTGGAATACATGGTTCCGGACCCCTGGCCACCAAATGGAGCCTGCGAGGGCAGTGACATATGAGGTTGTGGTGGTAGCAGCCTTCTTGTATGCATGGCATCCCGCAGCACCTCACGGGACTTCTCCTTCACCATGTTCTCTACCATACAAAGCTGCTTTCTCAACTCCTCCAACTCATTTATCCCTAATGCACCAACCTTTGCATTCAACAATTGCATTACAGCTCCTCCACTCTCCCTCTCCATAGCCTCTGTTGCCCTCTCCTTCCTCTTCTTCTCATTCTCTATTAATTGCTGCAACTCCATAACCTCCTGATTCATCTCATTGCTTGCACCTGACAATCCTTGACTACCATGGCTCCCACTTCCCATGGTGCAGCCACCCAAAGTGTGCACAGCAAGGAAGCGGTCAGCAACAGACGAAGGGGAGGGATGGCCAAAGGAGAAGCACTTGCCACCAGGGGAGAAGGTGACAACAGCAACCTCTGCACCGCACAGGGTGGAAAGCTCACTGGCCTTCTTGAATAAGCTAGGGCGACGCTTGGAGAAGCATACCTGACGTGCCTCCTCTCCTTGGATGGATTTCATCTCAATCCTTTGCCTACCCTTGGTCGCCTTACCCTTCACCATTTCCAAGCTATCAATATGTTCTGGAATAGATGCAGATGGAAACTATATCGTTAGACGACGTGCTACAAAGGGGTTTATATATAGAGATATAGTAGGAAGAACTGTTTTGATTGGTGTGGATGCATGGTGTATTTTTGGTAATTTTTAGCTGGGCACAATATGTTAATTAACTTGTCTGGAAGATATTTCTTTGGATGGAAAATTTTAATGTATAGATTTTCATGGTGTGCCACCCTACAATTTACAGTCGACACTTTTGGAAGTAAACAGAGAAACCATGTTAATTGTGGCGCAAATAATGGAATGAATATGCCAAGAGTCCAATCAGATGTACAATAGCTGGAATGTAACACAAAGATTTGCCTATTATAAACCATCCATAAGATAATTGCTGAAATATGAGACATGAACTAGTACACAATGAGAGAGAATATCCCTTTTCACATTTGATACTCTTTGTGTTACATTCACATATAATTGGTTAACTAGATAAATGTCCAACGGTTGTCGTAGGCACTTGCTTCATCTTGGCGGTGGTCCTGATGCATGCCACGTGCACACCGTTCAAGCACCAAAAGGTGCCGTAGCCACCTGCTTCATCTCAACAGTGGTCTTGACGCATGGCACGTGCACGCCGCATACACGTAGGCTTCCATCACTGGTGACCACGGCTACAAAAATAATTACTTCCTCCATATATCAAATTGTAAGTCATTCTAATAATCTTAGAGATATCAAGCATCTCAAGTTTGACCAAATTCATTATATAATAAAATAATAACATTTATGATAGCAAATAAATATCATTAGATTCTTTATTAATTATATTTTTATAATATCCCTATTTGATTTTATAAACCTTTGCAATTCTCACTATAATTTTGGTTAAACTTGAGATGCTTTTAACTCTCTAAAATTTTTTTGAAATGATTTATAATTTGAGATAGAAGGGAGTAATAGAGATATCCCTATTTTATATCAGAAGCGACGCATACGAGAGACTCACTTCATACTAGTCTCCAAATACGCGCTTAGTGTCAGTTTGGCAGAGGCACCAGTGATGGAGATTGATCGTAGCCCCTCCGGTGATGCCAAGCCTCGTGGAGACAAATCTCCTTCATGGATCGTGCTGGTGACAGATCCTCCCGCCAAAAACTTTAAACTGAGGCAATTCCATATGACCATATTCTATACCTAATGCATAGAAGAACTCTACTCAAGAGGAGTTTAACACAATTTGATTTTGTATTCTATTTTATGATTTTTGGGTGATTTTCTATGCATTTTAGAAATTCAGTCAATTTTTCTGCATAAAGAAAAAGATTAAACCATAAAGGTCCAACATTTTACAGTCACGCTTTTGGAAGTAGACAGAGAAACCGTGTTAATTGTGGAGCATATACTGGAATGAGTACACCAGAAGTCCTGTCAGATGTGCAATAGCTGGAATGTAACATGTCCAATAGCTGGAATCTAACACAAATATGTGCCTATTATAAACCATCCGTAAGATAATTGCTGAAATCTAAGGCATGAACTAGTACAGAACGAGAGGGATTCTCCCTATTCACATTTGATACTCTTTGTGTTACAATCACATATAATTGGTTAAAGAAAGGATTTAATATAATGTATACATGTGAATAAGAAACTTAGCCAAATGTGCATTGCTAATTTGTTTAATCTAAGACATGAACTAGTACAGAACGAGAGGGATTCTCCCTATTCACATTTGATACTCTTTGTGTTACAATCACATATAATTGGTTAAAGAAAGGATTTAATATAATGTATACATGTGAATAAGAAACTTAGCCAAATGTTAGCATGCATTTAGCATGCATTGCTAATTTGTTTAACTGATTCTTGTGGAAATAAGGGAGGATCATGGTCATTTACGGTGCACAAAATTAACTGTATGTACGAAGAGACCTTCTAGATATGTATTATCCTGATAGTGTGTGGATGTGGAATGTCCCTAGAGCGCCCTCATCATTCCCTCCATTAGAGGCGTTATCATTCCATTAGAGGCCTCATTATTCCCTCCATCCATGATCGTCGATTTCTCATAGGCAAACTTGTGCCTCCTTACCGCACAAGGTTTTTAGAAGGACACCAAACACTAACTATTTGTGTGAATGTCCACAAGATACGTAGCAATAAAAATGAAAATATCAGAAATATTTCTTATTAAATAGTGTGATACATTTACACTAGCCATACCATAATAAAAAACGACAGAAGTGATTCTCAATAGCTGGACTGTTGACTAGAGAAACACATCTCTAGTGCTTATGGAAATTTCCTTTGAAAAAAGCAAAAATAGTTCTTATTAAATAGCAAAATAATAAGACATACCATAATAGAACACAGCGGAAATCATTCTCAATCTTTGATTGGCCACCATTCTCCATAGGGATGGTTGACTAGGGATCAAACTTCTTTGGAACTTCTTCAAGCTAGTACCATCTTGGATTTTATTGGATTTAAACAAGTAGCATGCCCAATGTATAACATGAGTTCATGCAAGTCTCAAAAAGACTAGGCCTGGTTATACTACAGTATGTAATTTTAGTTGATCACATTTTATTTATCATGCCTACGTTGAAAAATAATGCTTACAAACTCAAGAGGCCAAGAATTGCTTGATAGGATTAAATTTAAACCCAAATCATCCATGGTAACCAACCACAATTGGAATAACACTTATAAACGACACTGAGGTCATACAATGTACTTTACTCATGAGTTCATGACCTCACTTGATTGCTCGAGCACACATTGTCAGACTCCCTCGATCCAGTCGCACTGTCTTCGACCATGTCATCGACTACGACCACTTGAGCATGCCCTCGATGGCCTCCCTCAGGTTGGTCACAATGTATTTGACCATGTCGTTGACTATGACTACTCGAGACGCCTTGATAGGCTCCCTCACACCGATCGCAGTCTTCGACCACACCATTGACCATGCCTACTCAAGCATGCTTTCGATGGTCTCCCTTGATCTTTGGTCATGTTGTCGACTATGACCACTCGGGCATGCCACAGTTAGGCTCACTCAAGTCAATCACACCATGTCCAACTTTGTCATTGACTATGACCGCTTGGCCCTCGAGCCAATCACGTCGTCATCAATTACATCGTCAACTACAACCGTTTGGGCATGTCATCATCGTGCTCCCTTTAGCCGCCATATCATCTCCAATTATATCATTGACCAACAACCGCCTGGGCATGCCTCCCTTGGGCTCCCCGGAGCTGGTCTCGCCATCTCCAAGATAACCATCGACTATGACAGTTTGGGCATGCCGCCATTAGGCTCCCCCAAGCTAGTCACGTCATCTCCAATTATGTCGTTGGCTATGACCATTCGAGCATGCCACCCTCGGGCTCCCCTGAGACAATCAGACTACCTCTACCAATGTCATCAACTATGACCGTTCATGCACACTTTCACCGAGCTCCCCCATGCATGTCATGCCATCTCCTGCTATGTCGTTGAATATGAGCGGGGCACACCGTTATTGGCAGCCCGAGCCAGTTATGTTGTCTCCGATCATGTCTCTAGCTATGCTGCTTGAGCATGTCGTTCAGGCTCCTCTGAGATGATCACATTGCCACCTCCTAGACTATGATTGCTCAAACACGCCATCGTCAATCCTCAAACCGACGCATGTTTAGGATCAGTATACTGACATCAAGATTGGCCTCCGGCCGATTCCCCAAATGGCTTCAAGGCTTGGGGTTAAACCCACTGGTTCTATTCACATGGACATAATTGAATACGACAACAAAAGAACATTCGAATGATGCAAAATCTCATATTCAGACTTCAATTAAGACTAACCCCCCCACCCACTTATCTGAATTGCATGAAGGCTGCTATTAGTATATTTGTACTAGGGTACCTCTCCACATCGAAAATAGCTCAAATGGGACATCATGTACTAAGTGTCTAAGTGGGCTACACGAGTGGCCAAAATATGACAGGGTACCTCATCTACTGGTGGACAAGGCATAGCAAGATGTACAAAGAAACCAACTCTATCCAACTAAATTTCCTTGTAACAAGCTAGAAAACCCACATGAAAGGACTATTTATAACCTTACCTTGAACTATAGAAGGCAGGGTAGGGAGCTCTTGATTCGTATGTTGGCATAACCTTGCAACTACAACTCTATCTACTTAGCTAGAACCCTAGATAAACAGATCATTGCCCTTGTAACTCTTGAGCTTACAAGATAACATATGTACTCCCCATTGGATGTAAGACACTGTATACCTAAACTAGTATAAATTTGTGTTTCATGTGCACTGCCCATCTGATTCCCTACACTCAAAACATTGATATACATTGTTGACGATAATATCTCTGACAAGTATGAAAGTAGACCCATATAGAAAATTTGGAGCTGGTTTGAAACCGAGAAACAAGGTGAGGATGAGGTTAGAAGAACTCTTAGCCAAATATCAAAAGAAGTTACAAGAAGCAACAAAATTGACCAAACCAAGTTGAACATCCAAAATTGCCACCAAGACAAAAAAAACTAAGTCATCAAACATCCCAAAATTTGCCATATCCTTACAATTATTCATATGGCACTGCATCAGTAAGCATATATATGCAACCTTATGTCATACAATATCCTATTACATAATTACATCGTGGAGCATCACAATAATCAATTGTTGTTGACAATTATCGGTAACAAATGGATCTATTGATGCTAAAAGAAAGTCGAAGGGCAACAATGGAGAATCTAAGTACTCCCTCCGTTCCAAAATATCTATTGCTTTTCGCTTCCAAGAAATAATTACTGGTAATTTTTATAAATAATAAATATCATCGACTAGTATCATAATTAGTATCATTGAAATGATTTTTGAGTCTAGTTTTTTAACATATTTATTCAGAGATATAAATATTACATGCATTTTCTATAAATCGAGTCAAATTAATAGCACGAAAACCAAAAACAACAAATAATTTGGGACGGAGGGAGTACCAACAATTGACGTGGTATCCCTTAGTTATGTCTTACACTTGAAAGAGAAGGTTTTAACAACTGCATAATAAGCAAGGGTCAAAGAAACTACAAGTGAAGGTGCTTCTAACAAAATCTATGTGCATCAAGAAGATAAGGAAGCCAAAACAAATTGTTTCTACATCATATTGAAATAGATCCAATAGATTCGCTTCAAAGATATTTGATGAAGTGTTGCTTATCATTGTCCTTAGGAAATTTTAGTTCAGTGGATTATTTTTTGGCATATAAGATTTGATAAAAGATAAAAATCATACAATCATAAGACATTAACATCAAGTTTTCCTATGAGATTCGTAGCAACCACCCACGTATGTCTAGTTTCATGTTTTCAACCCATCGATTCACAACGTTTTGAGGTGTGAATGAATTGTATTCCTTTGTGTTTAGATGGGCCAAGTGTTAACAAATTGTAGGCCAAGCTGATGCAGCCCACTACAGCTCCGCTATCCCTTCACAGTTGCATCCTCCATCTCAGCGCCTCTCCTATGTTTCCTACCGCTACATTTGGTAACCTGACCTTGCCCACGTCCATGTTCACCTCCAAACCAACTACAAAGCTAGCCACCCCAGGTGTTCTAGCGCAGTGCAACCTTGAAAAACCAAAGCCCACCCATACCCCGCCCTTGCATTGGCCAAGGAGAAGCCATCCTCTTCCTCCACCGACAACAAGAACACATAGTGCTCACACAACCATGCAAATAGCATTTTAGTCATAGTGCAATAGTTAGCACTGGTAACTAATTGTATTACCATTCTAACACCCACTGTAGCAGTAGCCAAGAAGGAGCCATCCTCTTTCTCATAGGACATGAAAAGTGGCTTCTTGTTACAACAGCTGATTTATGCCAAGAAGGAGCCATGCAAAGAAAGGTACTGAGAAGAAAGGTTGTGCTGCAATGGTGGATATACAATAGTGCTCTAATACCATTGATACACCCAGTAGCCACCGGTGATAGCCTCCGACGTGAGGGAACAATGAATCGTGCGGATAGATAAATAACATAGGACAATTTGCCCTTTTCTACTTGAATCTATTTTCATTACAATAGTTCTCTGGCGGAAACTTAGGATCTGCCCAGTAGACCCAACATGTAAGTGGCTCACATTAGATGATCGAATTTATAATGGATACATGAAATAGTATTTCCCTATGTATGCCATTATTGACGGTGGATAGCGTCAACTTTTAATAGTGCAATAAACATGAAAAATGATCAATAAGCGTAGTAGTCTAGGGTTTTAACTTACAATTCCATGAGTTTTGGTGATTTTATATTTTCCAGGAGTATTCCAGAAAACCGTGGAGAAGGACTTAATTATCGAACAAATTAGCGGAACTATCTCACAGTTAAACATAAGCCGTTGGACTCAGGAGGGCCCTAGAGGGCAAACCACCAAAGTTGGGCCCAAAAGGCCCAACTTGGGAGCCGGGCGGCCTGGGCCCTAGTGCCGGCCAGCCCCACACCTTTGCCACCTCGGCTCGCCTTCTGAAAACTTCCTCCACCGCCTTTGAGGGTCCATATCCACCGTATATGAAGTCGGTTTGATCCAAGGGCTCGTATGCATCCCACCGAGCTATATAAGGAGACCCTTGGCCCCCTGTCTGTGGCATTCCTGTAACCCTAATTCATTATCTCTAGTAGGATCAGTTGTGCGGGGTCCTTGGGAATGGATCTACCTCTTAGAGTAGCTATCTAGTCTTTAGAATTAAAGAGAGGAGTTAGAGAATAGAGTTTTGGAGGAGTTCTGGCCTGTCGGTATTTCTCTTCGGCTATATTCTCTGGGATCAAGTTCCTTCGCATGGGACTTGCTTCTGAGGTTTCTTCAATCATCGACTTCTTATGTAAGTAACATTGTATTCATATTGTTCACAATTCTTTTAAGTGCTTTAGACTACAGGACGTTGTAGATTGAAGTAGTAATTATAGGTGTAAGCATAGAGCTTAGATCTATTTTACTTCTGCATGTCCCCTGTCTTTCCGGTAGATGGTAGCTCACGAAGTTGACTTTATAGCTTCATTGAATCCTCTGTAATCTTATCACCTGTTAGAAGGTTTGGCAGCCTTATAGATTCTGGTAGGGGAGAACTCTGATTTCTATCCCTATTCAAGTTATCTCGCCATGTTAGAACATTAGAAAATACAGTTTACCATGCTCACACGTTTTCTTGTGGATACGATATTTAAAACCTCCGGGTGAAATACTACATCGGTATTATATCTATGCGCTTGCAGATAGTCATATTTTATTATATGCATTTAATTCATACCAACAACCATCTTCACTTGTCTGCGTCTGTGGGCATGACACACCACCGTGCAAACATCGACTGACCTGGCCGTGGTGAGCTCCCTCAATCTCTCTAGGCAAGCCACATTCTTCAATGGTGCCTAGATTACTATGCTGCAACGGTGGATATACAACAGTGTTTGTGTTGTCCATGCTGTGTAGAAAGGGCGCAAATATTTACATTGTTAGAAATACGGTTGAAGATTTTTAAGGATTGGATGCTGCAAAGACAACCAACACACCAAGCAATCAGCCACCTGAAATTAGATTAGATCATGCCTCCATCAGCAAGCGGGCATCTGGTTTTAATTCTGTATTAGCCAACCCATACTGAATTTGCACATAAGATTTTCAGGACACAGGTGGATTTTAGTTTAATTATTATGTCTAATATGCTTTTCGCATCTGTTTTTATCTTATATGGACTATTCCTTTATCTGTATTTTGGTTTCAGACCCATGACAGATGTGTCCCGTGGTTACTTTGTACTACCTTTTACTCCTTATTAGAATTTTGGGTCTAATTATTATGGTTTGATTGGTTCCAAAAGTAGTTCTGCAGCATCTTTATTGAGTACTACTATATCATTTAATACTATAAAGTTGGACACACTTAAAAGTTAAAATGTCCGCATCATCAAAAATTTTGTTTTCCATTGGTTAGAAAATCAATGGCCAGAAATTTATGGACCAAAGGGCCAAACACAGAAATCACAAGACAATGCTAGAAATAGCGCCTAAGTGACACACACATGTCCTCGCTGCTCTCCTCGTCTCCCACAAAGCCCATTGACACACGCAAGTCCTCGCTACTCTCTATCGTCGTCCCCATCTCGCATCTCCAGTCCCAACGCCCCCTCCTCTCCCCCAAAAAAAATCACATATCTTCTCGCTGATGACCTGGTCCTCCTCCTCCTCACATCGCCCTCCACCTCTTCTTCCCCACGTCGCCCTCCTCCTCCTCCTTCTCCCCACGCATCACAATGACGATGCGTCACAACATGCAGAATAGGCTGGAGCCGTTGGGCCATCGCGCGAGGTGCTAGCGGCATGTGACAGGTTCTGGACTTCGCCTCTCTCCCCGTGCAGCGGCGCACCAGCCAGCTCCCTGTGATAGCCACCCTCATCAGTGTATGTACTGTTTATCTAACGTTTTTATTGTTCATGCAGAAATTACTAAGCATACATGAGAAAGATACCTAGAAAACTAAATTCAAAAAAAAAACATGATTAACCTAGAACCACTCTAGAGCCTACCAAAATATTTTCAAACTCTTCTTCGTCATCCAAAAAATCTAGAATAATTTATCAATAAACTTAACAAGTTTATATCTCATCCATCCTAACTCCAAATGTTGGACAAACTCTAACCAAGAAACGCCATCCACATCACCTAAAAATCATCCATTTATCTAAATTCAAAAAATACATGAATAAACCAGAACCACTCTAGAGCCTACCAAAATACTTTCAACCTCTTCTACCCTCTTCTTCGTCGTCTAAAACAGAAAAAATAAAAAAAAATACATGAATAAACTAGAACCACTCTAGAGTCTTCAAAAATATTTTCAACCTCTTCTTCATCGTCCAAATAATCCAAAAAAAAATTATCAATAAACTTAAGAAGTTTATATCTCATCCATCCTAACTCCAAATATCGACCAAACTCTGACCAAGAAATGCCATCCACATCACCCAAAAATCACCCATTTATCTATTCTGGTAATTCATAAAAAACAATAATAATAGTTTGCATGTATTCGAATCACATGTGACCTTCCTTCCACACTTGACAAAATATTTTGTTCTCTGCAGCTGTCAGCATCACCAGCGTGTCACTTCAGAACACTATCACACTATAAATACATAGCTAGCTTTTCCAATATTACAGATTGTATATAATACATGTATGGGAACGTATGCAGTGCAAACTAACTTTCCGTGAAAACCTGTGCAAACTACGGCAAAAAAGTTGTCCAAATTTACTCAAAAAATCACACATATAGATGATATGATGATACATAATCTTGCAAAATATCTTGTCCAAACTCGACCACGTTTGTGAGATATAAAAATAATAATTTCAAGCCAGAAAGCTGTCTAGATAATTTGTTAAAAGTTTGTTATTTTTATATCTCAAAAACGAAATCGAGTTTGGACAAGATATTTTGCAAGATTGTGTATCATCATATCATCTACTTGTGTGATTTTTTGGTAAATTTAGACAATATTTTTGCCATAGTTTGCATAGGTTTTCACGGAAAGTTAGTTAAGACTGCATACGTACTAGTTTCCTATAAGCTCAGTGTACCAACAAATTACATAAATGGCCATCCTAAAGAAAACAGACTCGGACATTCTCAGCTGTAACTTCCTTCCATTTGTTTCATTCCTATGTTGTTGGGATGGATCCCAGAAATGCAAGTTCTGTGGTTAGCAGGAACAGTGGAGCATCTATTATTCCAATGCCCAATTGCGGTAGCCGTTTGGTGTTGGATCAGGGATAGTCTGGGGTGGCCTAGCTGTCCCAATTTCGATGGTGAATTTTCAGGAGAGGTTTGGGGAGAACTTTGTGGGGGAGCGAACTTGTTGCTATGGTGGATCATAGCAGCAGTGGGCTGGGCTTTATGGAAAACAAGAAATGACCTTGTTTTTCTGACATAATCATTAAGTCCTCTAAACAAGTGAGTTATATATTTGGTTTTTTGAAGCAGTGGATCAGATTGGAGCAGAAGAATGAAGCCTCGAAGGAAGCACTGGTGGCAAAGATGGTGGATGGACTGAGGCGATGATGACCTGTGTTTTAGTTTGCTGGTGCTTAATTTCCTTCTTCCAGGTCTAGGTCAGTCTTTTGGGTTTGGTTTTTTAGTTTTTGTCGTTCTGTCTTTTCTTGTTCGTTGGAAAGAGAGAGGTCAGGTGCTACGGGGGACAAGTTGTTTGTGTACTCAAGGTTGATGTCTTTTGTGGCTTATGTCTCTGTAAGCTGGCAACCCCAGCAAACTGCTACCCTTTCAGCTTTCAATATAAGCCGGGCATTTTGCCTTCTTTCTAAAATAAATGTCCTATGTTGTGCTAACTGTGTTTCGTTTTCCTGACACCACCTTTTTTTCACCACAAACAACAGCTAATGGTCTCATTGCATATAATAAGTAGCACTACTAGTCAATTTACTGGATTTTCAGATACTGAATTTTCAGATACTGAATTTTCAGATGCGCCATTTGAAGATGAGATCACTACTCTTTTTCGCTACAAGGACGTTCAAGATGGTAAAGTGCTCTGCGTCGGAGGCAAGGGTACGGTGTTGCATGGTGATATAACACCAAGTGGTGCCGGTGAACAAAATGGAGAGTGGATGTCACAGGACAATGTCGACTGGTCAGAGGACAACATAGGATGCTCTAGTGTCAAAACCATATCAGAGACCATGCTAAAAAGTACTCCCTCCGTTTCAAATTATAAGTTGCTTTGACTTTTTTGGTACATTCATTTTACTATATATTTAGATATAATAATATATCTAGATACATAGCAAAATGGATGAACTAAAAAAATCAAAGCGACTTCTAATTTGAAACGGAGGGAGTAGGGATGAACGAAGTACCATCAGCCGTGAGCAAGAGGAGGTGAAATAATTACAATCAGCCGAGAACATGGAAATGACCGGCCTGTTCTGTGGATTGTTAAAATTTTTGGCAATGCTGAACAGTTTTTTGTCGTATTGTCATGTTCTGTTCCCTCCATTTTTTAAATTTGAATGACTGAAAACACTTGGCTGCACTGCTGGCTGGCTGTGGCTCGCTGTATCTGCTGCTGCTTGGCATTGGCAGCAGCTGGTTCGCTGGCCTGAGCAGCCACAGCCGAAACACTACCAGCAATCGATAAGGTTTATCATTCGGACCACTGGGAGCTTGCAAGTTACCGCACACACTACTGACACTGGAAATCTCCAGATCTTTTCTGCACCCTTTTTCTACTCCAGTTTCGCCCTTTTTCTACTCCAGTTTCGCATCGAGATTTCCATACATGTTTCCAGAGAAGTTTACATACACAACTCAGAAGTCAGAGGGAATCAATACCGAGACAAAAAAAAGGTTAAGCAGAAAAAATAGTAGAGCCCATACGCGCTACACATGCGGTGCTCCGCTCTCTCCTAGCACCGCGCGCGCTATGCAACAGTTGTCACAGAAAGATCTCACGACTTCTCATGCGCCTATACATTTGCAAAGCCTGAAACAAAGCTTAAACAATATTCAGCTAATCTAAATCACGAGTGCATTGGTCGATGGGATCTCATGCATAACAAATTATGGACATTAATGGGAGGTTAGACTAGATATATGTATATATACGTCGAAAATTTACGGCTGATCATGTGACCTGTACTGCAAGCCTGCAAGCTTCACGGTCTTCTACACAAAACACGGTTAAAATACTTCGGACCAATTTGACCATATGTTGTCAACCAAGCCGTACCTGTACGAGTCAGAACTTGCACTTGTAAAAAAAAGTAGTGGCAAGTTACAGAAAACAGTATGAACAGTGGCTGCTTGATCTATATTAACAGATTGCCATGAGATGTATGTAGTTTTGTCAGAGTAAAACTAGATGATATATAGGAATTGCAGGATCACTCACTGAGAGGTCCACAGCAATGCAGCTTACACATAACTTCAGTGGTGGTACATCTGTACCAATAGGTGCTTCTGTAAAATGCCCTCCTTCCAAACCGGTCAGGAATCCCACCATATCTATGAATGGACGGTAGAGAATCCAAAGTACTCCTTGTTCTAGGTGCATAGTTTTGAACTTTAGTTATCGTCTTGAACTTCAATTTTAAACCTGTGTAGTGAGTTTGTTTTTTTTGTGTGTTTTTTTTTAAGTTTAGACTGACGATGCTTCTTTCTTGAAAGAAGTTGAAGCCAGATTTTTCTGTTATCTGAAAAAATCTAGACAATAGAAAAGCCAAAACAAATTATAACTTGGAACAGACCTAATTTGTGCATGGAAAATCAAGAATTCAAGAGAGTTATTCATTCAACACTAAAGAAAAAATTCAATAATATCAAATGAAGATCCACTGAACGTGCAGTTCTCCTATGAGAAGAACTATATTTGTACTAAAATGCAAAAGCAATTTGATTGCACTTCCTTCTGAACCCCTGCTTTTTGTTTATTTCAGGCATGCATTAACACGAGGACCATCTCAAAGCCTAGATGGTGAGAAAGTACAGCTAGAATGTCACATACTTGTAGGAGTTCCAGACCATGTCATGGAAAAAAATAGCACTGAACGCTGGATAAAAACGCACAAATGTAAATCAGAAGTTTTGATGTGTGAAAACTGTTCACGGTGGAACTTCAGAGCAGATATATGATGACCGTGTGATCTACACGTGACTGGCCATGTTTTGACTCTGCGGATCTACATCCAATTAAGCCAAAGTGGCCACAAGGACGCTGAAATCCTCTTCTCGAAATAATAAAGTCACCTCAGAACTTCTCGACTCCCCACGTAAACCTCAAGAGTACAACTTGCAGAAGAATCAACTACGTCTGTCAGAAGCCACAGTGGGGCGGCTCACAGATTGGTGCTCCATGAGAGCCCTCGATCCGATTAGTCAACTCTCTTTCCCTCTCTGTTCAAGCTTTAATTGAAGTCATGATCAACTTTTTTATATCTAGCTACCCACGTACTCACCAACTAGCAAGATGATTCTCTCAAATTTCTTAGATCTTAAGAGAATCAATCAAAGTAAGCTATGCTATACCAGGTGTCCAGTTAGATCTTGGTTGCAGTACAGAACCCTAATCTCCACTTCTGCCTCTTCTCTATATAAGTTGACAACAGTTGGCTGAAATGAAACCTACTCGCGCTCAACAACTCCTACAGCCATGGGGCAGGCTAGGGCTCACCAGCTCCTAGCCTCCCTAGCGGCTATCTACCTCTTCCTATCCGTCACCCAGCATGTCACCGGCAATAACATGGCCGATGACATCGAGTTAATGTGGGGCAACTCAAAGTTCGTCACTGACAGCAGTGGCCAGCAGGCCATCGCGCTGACTCTTGATCACTCATCTAGCTCGGCGTTCCGCTCCAAGAAGACATGCCAGTTTTGCAGGTTGGACATAGAGATCAAGCTCGTCCCAGGAAACTCGGCCGGCACCGTGACCACATTCTATGTAAGTATATATCTGACTATCTCAGAAATTCAACTAACTGTTTGACGTTGTTCACCGACCGCTTGTGGATCGATAATATCCTTATTAACACCAACCTAACATATAGTTTGTGCTTCGTGGCAGATGATATCCGAGAACCCATGGCAGTACCATGACGAAATCGACATCGAGTTTTTGGGCAACAGCAGTGGCCAGCCCTACACCATGCACACTAACATGTATGCCAGAGGACAGGGTGGCAGAGAGAAGCAGTACAAGTTCGATTTCGATCCCACTCAAGATTACCACACGTATACCATCATTTGGAACAGAGACTGGATCTTGTAAGCTCCTTCTCTAAGGCCCCCTTTAGTATAGATTCCGACAGCAGCTCCTACTGACACACAAGCACTGCCGAGCACTGTTCATAGATCCTATTTTCTCTCTTTTCTCACAGAGACGGTGAAGCTATTTTTTTTATTTGTTTTGCTTCATCTAGCTTCACCGGCTCTGTAAGAGAAGAAAAGAGAAGAGAGGAAAAGAGATCCTATGAACAGTGTTCAGCATTACTTGTGTTAGTACTTAGTAGGAGCTGAAGCCATCAAATCCATACCAAACGGGCCTAAGGTTCTGTTTTCCATATAATATCATTAGACTGGATGGTAATAGAAATAATCATATTACTTTATTTTCTGAACTGCAGATTCCTTGTGGATGACAAGCTATACCGGCAGATCAAGAACAACCAGGTGAACGGTGGCCAATACCCTTACTATTATCCAATGAGGCTGTATGCCACCATCTGGAACGCCGATGATTGGGCAACACAAGGCGGCCGCGTCAAGACTGACTGGTCGCAAGCGCCATTCACAGCATACTTCCGGAACTACAGGGCCATTTCTTGCAACCCATACGAGAACTCCCCTCAGTGTCTCCCAGCCTCTGGCGGTTGGTTCAACCAGCAGCTGGATGAGTCACGGCAACAGCAGCTGGCGCAGGCTGACTCCAATAACAAGATATATGATTACTGCACAGACTCCAAGAGGTACAAAAATGGAGCCCCTAAGGATTGCGAGGAAAACTAGCCAAGTGGTTCAAGAAAGAGTGAGGGTTGTAATTGTACTGCGTGATTCAGCAATTCGGTACCATTCTTTTAACTATATAAGCGATTTTTATGGAACGCTTGAAGACTGGCAATCAACGTGCCTGAATCGTGAACTCTTTCTGTCGTGTGCCCTTTTGTGTCTCCCAGATTCTCGTCTCTCTTGGGTTTCATCTCTAGCCTACCCCAATTTGCTTGGGATAAAGGCTTTGTTGTTGTTGTTGCTGTTGTTCACTAGTACACAGATGATTTCTCTTGACGGCATGAAATTATTTGTACTGGCGGTTTTGAACAACGCACGCCACTGTAAATCAACAGGCGGGTGCCACAACGAGAACCGCCTGTGCAAATGGATTAGCACTGGCGGTTCAGTTAAGAGAACCGCCAGTGTAAATAGGCTCATTTATCGACCGGACGGTTTTCTTAAGGAACCGCCAGTGTTAATCGAGGCCAACACAGGCGGTTACTTAAGTGAACCGCCTTTGTATAAATGAGGCTATTTACACTGGGCGGTTCTCTTAAGGAACCCTTTGTGTTGTTGATTTTACAGGCGGTTCCTTAAGAGAACCGCCTCTGGTGATCCTGCTATATATACCCCTCCCTTCTTCCCCACCAGAACTGTAGCTCGCAGCCACCTTCCATTAGAGGCGATTTTGGAGGTCCAGATTTGAGAAAAAACAAGGGGGAGAGGTTTTGATCTTCATTTCATTGAAGGAGGTTGCTAAGAAAGGTTAGTTTATATATCTCTTAGCTCTTTTTAACCATTCATGCTCAAATCTAGTCAAATTTTAGATTTAGGGTTTCACTTTAGAGAGAGAAGAGTAGCTAGGTTTTTACCATTTTTTCATCATTTTGGATTTAGGGTTTTACTTTGGATTTAGGGTTTCACTTTGTATCTAGAATTTAGCCTTTAGAGTTACATTAATTGGTCTTGTTTAATTATTTAGTTATATTTAGTTCCACTAAGTAATAGTGATTCTTTAATGAGGGTTTTTTATAGGAATTGATGATTTATTTAATTACTATAGTTTTTTATTTAGTTATTATTTGGGTTAATTTAAGTATTGGTGATGCTTTAATTAGGGTTTCATTAGTTATTCTTTATTAGGGTTTCGTCTACAAATTGATGCTTTAATTAATTAGTTGTATATAATTATTTAGTTGAGTACTAGTGATTAGGGTTTCATTAATTAGTCTTGCTTAAGTTATTAGAGTTTCATCCATAAATTGATGATTTAATTGATATAGATGGGTTTAACTAAGTATTAGTGAGAGGCATATGTGGTTAGCTAGTTCTTTAACTAATTTTACGGAGTAAACTATTTAATTTATCATTAAGATTAAATGTGGTAGTCTAGGTTTGTTTTTTAAATTTGTTTAGTTATTTCTTGAATGAGGTTACTGATTGGGTATTTCATACATTCCTATCTCTAACAATTCTATATGTAATTTAGCCTCGAGGTGTACTAATTGAGAAATATAGAAGCAAGGGGTCATTTTCATCTATAATTCTTTAAAGGAGTTTGTTGATCATCTAAAGGTTAGTTAATAAATATCACAAAACATTCATGTCTTCTTTTTAATGATTACAATATTTAAATCTATTAAACTCTATCACAGGTAATGATGGACAGAGCATTCTGGATGTATAACTTACAAAGAGTAGATCCATCATATATACCCGAGGTCCATAGGTTTATTGATGCTGCCAAAAATCATGCTTTGAGAACACAGAAGAAGCACATTTGTTGTCCTTGCATAGACTGCAGAAATCTTATTATTTTTTAAGACACAAAACCCATCATAGCTGATTTGGACAAAGCATGGAGAGGGTAGCTCGTAACGTATACAGCTGAAGACCTTGCGAACCTCGGTGCCAATGGCCCAGATATGCTTGTTGACGATGTATGTCAGTTCGTACACGAGACGGAACACCATTGTCCCCAACAGAGTGAACATGTTGTGCCTGATGTTCATGATGATACAAATGTTGGAGGAACCGACGACAACAGAACTCAAGTGGAGGATGAAGACTCAAAATTCATTACTGCACTATTGCGTCGTTATACGGATCCATCAATGTTTTTTATGAAAGGGGTGGAGGCCTTAGAGCAGGCAGCAGCAGAGTCATTGTACGATAAGAGTAAGGGTTATACCAAAGAGTTCATGAAATTATGGTCTGTGCTTAAGTTGTTGATGTTGAAAGCTAGGTATGGATGGTCCGATGCCAGCTTCGATGCATTATTGAGTACTCTCAGAGATATGCTTCCAAAGGAGAACAAAGTGCCTGCTAACACTTACTATGCAAAGAAGCTAATCAGTCCACTTACTATGGATGTCCAGAAAATCTATGCGTGCAGAAATCACTGTATCCTATATCGAGGTGAATACAAAGACTTGGACCAATGTCTAAATTGTGGTGCAAGTCGGTACAAGATGAAAAAAGACTATCTACAAGAGAAGAATGCAACTTCTGTTTCCAAAGAGAAGAAGAGAAAGAAGACCCAACAAAGTTCAAAACCCTGCAACAAAGAAAACGAAGAAAAAGACTATGGTCATGTGGTATCTTCCGGTAGTTGATCGTTTGAGGTGTTTGTTTGCAAACCCTGAGGATGCAGAGCTTATGATCTGGCATGCTTCTGACAAGCACAAAGTAGATGGAATGCTTCGATATCCTGCCGATGGGAAGCAATGGCAAAAATTTAATGCTGACCACCCAGAATTTGCTAAGGAGATAAGAAATGTTAGATTCGCAATATGTACTGATGGAATGAATCCCTTCGCCGAAAGGAGCAGCAAGCACAGCGCATGGCCGATGATCCTCACCATCTACAACCCCTTCCACACTTGTTGCAGAAGCGCAAATACCTTTTACTAACCATTCTTATTTCTGGACCTACACAATCTGGTGTTGACATGGATGTATTCTTGGAGCCATTAATGGAGGAAATGAGAATATTGTGGGATACAGGTGTGACATGTTGGACGAATACCGCAAAGAGTCATTCACACTGAGAGCAATTATTTTTGTTACGATCAACGATTACCCAGCTCTCTTTGTATTGTCAGGACAGTTCAAGGGTAAGGTCGGTTGTGTAGTATGCTTGGATGAAACCTTTTACGTGTCCCTCAGCGCATCCAACAAGATAGTATACATGAGACACAGGCGTTTCTTATCGAAAGGACATAGGTACCGCTTGCGAAAGATGGATAGGTACTTTAACAATCATGATGAAATAAGGTCCACTGCTCCATCAGGTAATAGTAAAGGTCATAGAGTGTACGAGATAGTTAAGAACATCAAGTTTGTATTTGGCAAGAAGACAAAAGATGGAAAAGCAAGAAAGGATGTGAAGCCAACTCCTAGGGCTACATTTAAGAAGATATCAATTTTCTTCAAGTATTTGCCATATTGGAAAGAGTTTGACGTACGGCACGCGGTCAATGGTATGCACATTCAGAAGAATGTGTTTGAAAGCATAATTGGTACCTTGCTAGACATAAAGGGTAAGACAAAGGAAGGATTGAGTTCACGTCAGGACCTGGTCAATTTGAAGATAAAACCGGAACTTTATCCGGTTTTGCTAGATAATGGAAAGTACCACCTCCCGGCAGCAAGCTACAACCCGAGTACGGATAAGAAACATGCGATGTGTGTTTAGTTGAAGAAATTGAAAGTTCAGCTAGATTCTGCTCCAACATTAAGAGCATTGTGTCAATGTAGGAGCTTACACTTACCAACTACAACTCACATGATTGCCATGTGATGCTTACAACTTTTCTCCCTATTGCCATCGGGGCTTTAAGTCCGGTGTTTGTTGGCATTTCTAACGTCATTCCTAAAAATAGAGATAAACCCTACCTCTAGCAATAGGGCCAAAAATGCTCGGTATTAAATTAACTTGTCATTAGCAACTAGCCACCTATTTATCACTATTATTCCTAAGCATGAATTAAGTTGTCATCCTTAATCTTATTGCTTAAGAAATAACTATAGATTTACATGTATTCAATATGACTAGGCAGAAATAAAAGATATGAATATAAAGATAAGAATATAAACTAAGATCGGTTACGCAAGCGGACGAGATAATTATACCGTTGTAGCATTTTACCTAGGGAAGTCTACCGGGTTGTCGATTTATATTTATACCTTTGGGAAGGTCTATATGTAGGACTTATAAACTATAACTTATACTATTGATGTGAAAGGCAAACCATAACTAGAATCCTACTCATAACGGGGATAAGTCACGTGATAAAAGATATATATGATAAATAATAATAATGATCAGTCATCATAAATAGATAAACATCGAGCTCTTCTAGTCATAACAATAGCTAGCCAATGGATAAACTCAGGAATAAATACTAAGGTAATTCAATAACTACGTCAATGAATAACTCTAATTAGTGCAACTACATCTAGCAATCATTGTTAAGTTAACCCTATATCATTATCACATGTAAATAGGCATCAACTAATGAGGGTATTAAGACACAAGGGTCACCTCCTTCGCGGCCCGTGCCCATGCTAGTCCTACGTGCGGAGGGTGGACTCTGAGAGGAACCAACGCATTTGTCACTGCGCGGACTACCACACGTCCCGGCATGTCGGGGTGCACTTGCGAGATAAACAAGATATCTAGACACCACGTCTACATATTGTCCACCATCTACCCAATTTGCCGCTTGGGTAAACGCTATCTGAGCAATTACATGAATTCAATAAGATCAAACCAACTATCCTAGACATATAATCAAAGTAGACAATGACTATTGCAATTAAGAATATATAAGAGATTAAGAACAATGTTGCCTGAATCATAATGAATACAATAAGAGCAAAGTACTAGAACTATACCGAACTTCTGCGCTCCAGCAGACGCCCCGGGGCTCCGGATCCCGTGAAGAACTAGAACTCTTCTACTTCTAATCTAACTAGGCTAAAGCTATGAACTAGAGAGGCTCGATGAACTAGAGAAGGCTCTTGATGGCTGGATCTCCAAATGACTTGATGCCTTTAGGGAGGGGTCTACCCCTTTATTTATAGCCCGGTGGGATCGGCGTGCGCCCGCGAGATCAAACCGACTTAACCAAGGGCCAAGATGACTCCTCGTAGGCGGTGGAGGAAGCTTCGAGGAAGTGGGGTCGAAACCCTAGCGGCCAGGGGGCGCCGGGCGGCGCCATGGTGGGGCCGGCCGGCCCCACCGGGCGCCCCGGGCCCCGGTTGCTTCAGGTGTCTTCTAGATGGTTCCCGAGCCCAATCGTGATATTTCCGTGGCGGATAAGTTTTCGTGCTTATTTTGCACTAGAATCCCTCTTTTTAGCTTTTCTGAAAATCACCCCAAAAAATACAAACAAAAACTCGTGGAAATTGTCGATAAAACCCTAGACTAGTGTGTTTTCTTGTTTTCATTCGGGTAAAAAGCCCTAGTAAAAGTTGACGCTAACGAGTGTCAACAGTGTTCTTAAAGATGGCAATCACACGGTTGTGCTTCTTTTTTAATGAGATATTATAGAAGGTAATTGACCGAGAGCAGTTGGAGTCTCTTTAGGAATTCGCAGTGGAGACAGTGTCACAGCTTGAGATGTGTTTCCCACCATCTTTCTTTGATATAATGGTACACCTTGTCGTGCATTTGGTGCCACAAATACAGGCATTGGGTCCTATGTATTTGCATGAGATGTGGACATATGAGCATTTCATGTCAATACTGAATGGGTACGTATCCACTCGTGCTCGTCCTGAGGCATCCATGATAAAGGGATACACTACCGAAGAGACCATTGAGTCTAGAGATCCATTCTGCAACAATTGCCTAAAAGACCAGATTGCAATAGGTTTGCCTCCGTCCCGACATGAGGGCAGACTATATGGGTGTGGCAGGATGGGCCAGAAATCATTCATCCCGTCAGACTATAATATTGTGCTCGAGGCGCATCATAGCATCATGCATCAGCTCTCGATAATGGAGCCTCTAATCAAACAACACATAGAAGAGCTAAGCGATCATAACCCTGGACAAACAGAGGATTGGCTATCAAAGGAACATAAGCGTCGATTCACCTCATGGCTAATGGAGCAGAACATTCCAAATGAAGAAACAATTGAGCAACAAACTATCAAGAGGTTGACAGCTGGACCATCTTGCCAGGTCACATCATGGCAGACCTATGACATTAGTGGCTTCACGTTTTGTACCACTTCTAGGGACAAAAAGAACATGGCGCAAAACAGTGGTGTTCGTTACGTGGCCATAGATGATTCAGATGAAAATGCTACATACTTTGGCTTCGTTGAGGAGATATGGGAACTAGACTATGATTTATTTAAGACGTCTGTGTTTCGATGCCAATGGGTTGATGATAAACATGTCACAGTGGACAACTATGGCCTGAGAGTTCTTGATCTAAGTAAAGTAGGCTACAAGGATGATCCTTGGATCCTTGCTACCCGTGCTGCACAGGTCTTCTATGCCGAATAGATCCTTTCTAAGGAAGAGAAGAAAAGTAGCGACAAGACCAAGCATATAGTTCTTTCTGGAAAACAGCAAGCTTTAGGAGTTGATGGTGTACTTGACCTAGATGACTTCAACCAGTTCGGGCACATGTCTCTCTTTAAGTATCATCTTTCAAAGATAAGGAATGTTGAGCGTAATATCCCTAAAAATTCATTGTCATGGGTGCGCCACGGTAGAGAAGGCAGAACAATAGCTGGTTAGTTTGTATCTAATTAAGTTAAATATTAGTTATTGTCATATATAACAATTTATCAGTTATAATTTGTACTCTTGTATTACTTGTCTTGGTATTTGTTTCTAATTATTTAAGTCCTTTTCTTTCTACCTATTGATATTCATTTTCTAATTGTTTAAGTTCTTTTCTTTCTACTTCTTCATATTTATTTTACAATTGTTTAAGGTCTAAAAACAAATAACCTAAAACACATTGCCTAAAACAAATAACCTAAAACAAATAACATACAAGAAATAACCTACAAGCAATAATCTAAAAGAATAACCTACAAAAATAACCTACAAGGACTAACCTAAAAGAATAACCTACAAGAATAACCTACAAGAAATAACCTAAAAGAATAACATAAAAAAATAACCTACAAGAAATATATATATTATACTAAAAGTCAACATTTTCTATTTTTTCACTACAATTATATTATACTACTGCATAAAACTACTCATAAGGATTCCAAAAATACATCGTTTTCTATTTTATGATTTTTCTATAATTTGTTGTGAATTTCTAAAAATTCAGAATAATATAGTGTCTAAAGGTATTGTATCTTGGCGGTTGGTATTACCAACCGCCCAGAAGACCATTTCTACTGGCGGTTGGTAATACCAACCGCCTGTGGAAGACCATCTCTACTGGCGGTTGGTAAAGGCACTCGGATGCTATTATATTAGTAAGGAACTCTCTTTACTAAAGAACTAGCTCTCCCAATACCCTCGCTAGGGAAATGGAGAGCCTCCTCCTTTTCCTAGAAGTACTATAAGGATTCTCCTACATATCCAGACTCAAGGAAAGACTTTTTTCGGGACGAGGAAGGAGATGCAAAGACAATAGAAAGCACCTTACTGGCAAAGATATGCCTTTTGACAACTGGCGTTACATCTCAAACTGGTTTGTGTAATACACTTCCCGGCGCGGGCTTGAAGGCCTATTTTGCTAACACTGGTGATAAGTTCCTTGGTCTGCAAGAAAGACGTAGTGTCCCACCCAACCTACCTAAAAGAGAGTCATTTTGCTTACAGAGAATCTAAGTCTGGTCCTTTTTTCAAAAGAAAGGCTAATGCAGTTACCAAAAAACAAAGCCGCACCCCGGTCATGCATGTAGGGTTTGAAGATATACACCGAATCCGATCGAATCGCACTCAGACAGAAATTGGTTGTCATGTGAAAAAATGTTTTCTACTTACTTGCCTGTGTTAAGCATGTGGATAACCTGGCGGGCATAGAGTCAAAATTCGCTTCTATTCTCTCGGACTTCGTAGTCTAGTCTCGAAACTAATATGAAAGAGAGTGGAATCGGTCCGTAGAAACCATTTCTACAGGCGGTTGGTAATATCAACCGCCAGTAGAGATGCTCCCTCTATATATACCGAGCGCAGGGGCCGAAATTTTCTAAGTCTTGGAGGGCGTGAACTTTTCAGCAGGACGCCGTCAGGCTGCCAAAAGCGCCGCCGCCCCCTTCACCGGAGCTCCGCGCCCCTTCTCTCCCCAGACAACTCCGCCGCCAGCCACCGCGGCCACCCATGCCACCGGACGAGCGCCGCCGTGACTCCTCCTCCTTTCCATCTCCGGCCGGGCGCCACTTGCCCGCGACGCTCCTCCTTTCCCTCTCCGCCGAGGTGAGCGACGGCGGGGCGGCGCCGAAGTGCGCCCGGCCCTCCTGGGGCACTCGGCTGCCCTCCCTTCTCGTCTTGGGCGGCGGCAGATCGAGGTTGGGCGCGCGCCGCCCCCCGCCCGCTCCGCGCAGCAAGGCCGAAAGCAAAGCCATTTGGGCCTTCTTGGGCCGGCAGGGCGCTCGGGTGGCCGGGTCGGGCTGCCTATTTTTTAAGTTTTTTATTTAATATGTAATTAGGTTAATGACTTAATATTTAATTAGTGTCTATGTTAATATTTAATATGTAATTAGGGTTTATGTTAATATTTAATATGTAGTTAGTTAGGGTTATTGTTAAGTGTTATTGTTAAGTGTTGTATAATTAGGGTTTATGTTAATATTTAATATGTAATTAGGGTTTATGTTAATATTTAATATTTAATTAGAGTTTATGTTAATATTTAATATGTAATTAGGGTTTATGTTAATATTTAATATGTAGTTAGTTAGGGTTATTGTTAAGTGTTATTGTTAATTGTTGTATAATTAGGGTTTATGTTAATATTTAATATGTAATTAGGGTTTATGTTAATATTTAATATGACTTAGTGTTAATGACTTAGTGTTATTGACTTAGTGTTAATGACTTAGTGTTAGTGACTTAGTGTTAGTGACTTAGTGTTAATGACTTATTATATTTGAAGTTAGCGAGAAGATGACGTCTCTAAAATCTAAAGACCATCAGGCAGATGACTAGCGTGCAGAGTCACCCACTAAGACTCACACACCCCGGAGCCATGGTGAGTTTCACGGCATTATGAAGCCTTGCACTTTTTTATCATAAAACCCTATCAAATTAACTGACATAGTTATTGCCATGCATAGAACGGTAAATCCTCTGGAAAAAGAAGATGATGATTTTCATGGTGACATGTTGGAAGAAGAGAAAGATGACGGCAACCGAAGTGATCCATGCCCTAGCATAGATAGACAACATCAAAAAGTGTTGACCAGCATTATGATCCCAATGATGAGGTATACTTAGTACATAAAAACCAATACTTCACTTCATAGTATTATACGCGCCGATCCTTACACTGTTGAATTCCTTCAGCCAGGAGGTTTTGTCTCAAATGCGGGACATTCTAGCGGAAGAAGAAGATGTGCCATAAATGAAGCACCAGAAACGACTGAGACAACCACTTCCAAATCAAGAAAAAGGAAACTGAGTGACCGAAAACGTGGTGACCGAGGAACAAACAAGTGGCCAGAGAAGACATATATAATTTCCAACATCGGCCCAATAGGAGAGCCTCTAGTGTCTGATGAGGTGGCTGCCAGGTTACGAAATGCAATTGGTTTTTTAGTCAAGGATAAATTGGACATCACAATCCCTAGGTGGAAGGATGTGGATGCAAATAAAAGGAAAGAGCTATGGAACAAGTTTATAGAAAGGTTTGTTTTTCCTATGAGGACGGACAAACTTGTGAAGGAGTATTTTTTCAAGCAAATTGCAACATCATTCCGTAACTATAGATCTGAGATGAATACCAAATTTCTCAAGCATGGGTTGGACCCAACGAGCAAGTATAAGATCACCCCTGGGCAGTGGGAAGTATTCAAGGTGCAGAGGAACGACCCATCTTTCAAAGCCAAGAGTGAAGCTGCTTCAGAACTAGCAAAGAGGAACAAATACCACCATCACCTTGGCACGGGTGGTTACAAGCTACATATTCCGAAATGACGGGCAGAGGAGGAGGAGCTAAATAAACAAGGCATGTCTGTGCTATCAGAGGAAGTTGGCGAGAGGACAGCGAATTGGTTCAGAGGTAGAGGAATAAACAAACTGCTACCGGTGTGAACTGTCCCTTAGACGTCACAGTCCCAGCTGATAAGATGTTGGAACTAGCAGTGGAGGTTAAAGAAGGGAAATTGAAGCCACAAAGGGAGAGAGACATCTTGAGTCTTGGACTGGGCAACCCTGAGCATCCTGGATGTGTACGAGGCATCTCGTCAAAGATGGGACGGAAAGAAGGATTTGGTAAGGAGTGGGTGGGTATATATAAGAAACGAGATCGATATAAGGAAGAATTGAAGCAATATTTTGAGGAACAGGCTAAGGAACAATTCAAAAGCATGATGTCAGATTTTCTAACAAAACCTGATCCCCAGCTGATGCAGAAGTTAGCTAGTGCAATGTCTGTTCAGCAGATGAGCACACACGGCCCACAGATGTAGCTCGTCCCAACACAACCCTTGCCTGGAGCTCAGGAGATGATTCATGCCAAGTTCGCTCAATCTTCTCCCTTTCCAAGTAGTGTGGGGTCTACGGGAAACACACACCACTACCCTATGGACGACATTAATGGGCAACCACCTTGCAAACTGCTCATACGATATGGTATGAAGCATCAACGTACAAGGGAGGTTGCCACGGCCTTCGCGATCCCCGGACATGAGTACCATCGTGCTCCTATACCAGAAGAGTACTACAGGGTACAAGTGTTAACGGTCGTCCCTGGATAAGAGGATGATGTGCTAGAAATATCTGGCCCCGAGGGTATTGAGACACTCGGACAGGCCATTAATAATTTTATCCTATGGCCTCAAAGAGATGTCCAGTTGACCCAGCCACCACCTTCCTCAGAAGTCCTGCCAGAAACTCAGGAGTCAGCACCTCTCGACCGTCAACAGGATCCAACACCATCCCCTTCTGCCAAGTATCTTCCTAACCCACCATCACCCCCTGCTGCCGATCCTTCATGAACCCCACCATCAACACCGAAATCAGCAGGATCTCTGCCATGAACAACTACACCAATCTATGAGCCTGCTTCTTCCCAACCGTCGACACCGAAAGCAGCAGGATCTCCGCCACAAACTACACCATTCAATGAGCCTGCTTCTTCCCCACTGCCTCAAAAGGTCGAAGCTTCGCCTTGGACACCACCACCGCCACCAAAGAAGATCCAGGAAAAACCTAAGAAGAGGAAATCTCCTGATCCCAAATTGGTCTCCCCCTACGAGCCGAAGAAAAAAACTGCTGACACTGCCAAATTTTTGGAAGGGATTGCGCAGAGTCACAAGTCACATACCGTGGACTTAGCTGAGCAGCAGAAGTCAGCAGAAGGAGCAGAGATCAGAGCAATAGAGATCAGGAAGCCAACATGGGATGACTATCAAAACATCCCTAATACATATATACCCGGCAGGCCTCTACTGAGTTGGGAATTACTCCAAAAGCTCCCTTTGGTATAAAAAGACTTCATGACTGGTACATAAGAGCAGCTGTTGTCGGCATCGATGCAGTCCAAGTAAATATACCACCATCGGCTTTCAAAAGTGAACGAGATACGGCTTTCGTTACTTTTGAGGACATGTGGTTGATGATGAACCTTAAGCGGCTCGATGTTCAGCTCGTAACGCTGTTTGCATTGTAAGTCTCGCTCTCGTACTAACACAAACTTCGTTTATTATTATTGACTTCTACTAAGATTGAATTACCAACATGCACTTGTGCTTTGCAGAATGCAATATGATCAAGACGAGATGATTTACGGTCCTGGACCAAGCCAGAATGAGAGCCAACGAACTGGGTACCTTAGCCCGAAAAAATATGTGAGAATGAGCACACCTTCTGAATTGATCCCGACAGCAATGATTTGAAGGGGTTATCAAAAAAAGATGCTACGAAGAGAAAAAAGAACTAGAGAAGGATCATGAGACTAAATATGCCGTCTACATAGGCCATGCATTGCTTCAGTTCAAACACAGGGAAGTTGTAATTGCCCCTTATAACTTTAAGTAAGTATGAGTTTATATATACATTAGCTTAAGTATCGGTTTATATAAATGCATAACAACTCGGTTTCGATCGTGCAGCGACCACTGGATATGCTTCTACATTTATCCTAGGGATGGAAGGGTGCTTTGGTCTTTGACTCCATGAGACTACTGATCTGAAAAATATACAAAATTCACAACCATCTTAGAATGGTAAGCCGATATAATGTAGCATGCATCTTTTTATCGATGAGAGTTTAAGATTGCTGCTAACTGATTTTTTTAGATCATAGATGTTATAGATTCTATTAGTTAAGAGGTGGAGTGTATGACTTGTCCAAGAAGGGGGAGAAAATAAAAATATTTCACAAGTGGCCGGTACGTAAATTTATGAATCAATATCATGCATGTTTAATATATAAGATGGTGTTACAAGTAAATAAGCGTATGCAATTTATGTAGTGCCACAAGCAACCGGCCGGTTCCGTGCACCGTGGATTCTACGCGCAGCGAAGTTCATGAGAACGGTCGGTCGGACGGTACATCGGGAACCCCGATAAGGTACCACTAATAGTTACGTTTGTATTTATATCGTTAAAAATACAAAATATACTGTAGACATATGGAAATATATATAATGCTTATAAACTTTCTTTTCGGACATATCAAGAATCGAACTCCCAAAACTAAGGGAAAATATCACCATGCGAGAAAGCCCTTTAGGGAGGCGGAGTTGAGCGCTAAGAGACATTAGCGCCCGAAATTAAGTCGAAATGATTATTAGATTCATCTCCACTTTGTAAATTTTATTATCATATCATGGCCGAAAAACAACTTTGATGTATATAATGTATGATGTAATTAAATTGTGAATGATGTATGTATATATATATATATATATTGTATGATATAATTACTTTTTGTTGGTGTATTTCTTATAAGGAAATAGCCTTTGTACTCGATCATAGTAAGAGAGAAAAAGAGGGGGGGAGGAGGGAGGAAGATGAGGGGGGGAGGAGGGAGGGAGGAAGGGGGGGGAGAGAGGAGGAGGGAGAGAGGAGAGGGCGCCAACTCAATAAATGAAAATTCAAATTAATTTGGACAGAAAAAAATAATACAGGCGGTTCACTTAAAGCAACCGCCTATGAAAATGCTATTTTCACAGGCGGTTCCTTATGTGAACCGCCAGTGGAAATGGTATTTCCACAGGCGGTTGCTTATGTGAACTGCCTGTGGAAATGCATTTTCACTTACGGTTTTCAAGCAACCGCCTATGAAAATGCGTCATTTTCACTGGCCTATTGCACAGGCGGCAGGCCGAAACGCCTGTGCAAAGACGTCTGGAACCGCCTGTACAAAGCCCCTGTGTACTAGTGGTTGTTGCCTAAGAGAAAGAGAATGTGAACCATCCCTTGTAGATCTAGATTGTAGATCTAGATGACTATTATTACATATTGTTTCATAGGCGACAATAGGTAATCTATGATTATATATTTTTTATTTTGGATTTTCGAGTTGCAACTCGCATGTAGTGGTGGAGCCAAAATAAATTCTTATCACTTAGCTAACGAGCTTAGGTGGCTGCAGCTCGGAGTCACCGGACTATGGCTTCGACAGAGGATAAATGTAGGTACCTTGAGCTTGTCTATATTAAACGGACGCCCTGGCGCCCGGACGTCCGAACGCTAGCACCTGTCCGGACGTCCGCGCCTGCCCTGTCTGACCCACCTGCTGCGCCTATCGGTCCGTGTCTTCTGCTACCGTCGCATGCGCCTGCTTGCAACTGCTGCACCTGATGCTGCTCGCATGCTCTGCTCGTGTAGTCGCGTGCGCCCGCTGCTTGCACTGCATGCTATTGCGTGTTGCTATATAGCCATGCTGCTGCAATGTTGGCATGCTTGTGGGGACCGCTGCTGCATGTTGCTGTGCACCCATGCCACTGTGATGCAAGCATGCATGCTGCTTGCATGCTGCTTCGGTGCAAGGCATGCATACACGTGGGGACTGCCCACTTCGCTTCGGTGAGCACGCGAGCACTACCTGTCCATACTCGCTTCACTTATTAATGGAAACATTTACTGCAAAATAGGGCAGAAACAGGTGAAAATTTTTATAACATATTACAATATGTGTATAGCCACTGCAACATATACAACATCTGGATAAAACAACTGCAACATA